>CAWUFW010003880.1:0-1200000 GCA_963921515.1 Calotriton arnoldi | reverse complement strand
AACATCGCCAGTGCCATCACGGACTTCATCGTACCCCTCATCATTACTTGCAGCACCTCCATTCCCCTAGGACATCTGAACTTCCACCTGGAAGACCGCACCAACCTTAGGGCCAGATGCATGAAGATACCATTTTGCGATTTCCTAATTGCGAATCACAAGGATTCACAATTAGGAAATCGCAAAACGGCATGTATGAAAGTGTGTTGAACACTTTCTGCAATTCCTAGGGGGTTGCAAATGACCTACCTCATGGATATTAATGAGGTAGATCGCAATTTGCGACCCCCTAGGAATTGCTAAAATCACGGGGATGGTGGCCTGCTGGAGTCAGCAGACCACCATGTCCGTGATTGCCTTTAAATAAAGCAATCTTTTTTTTTTTAATGCAGCCCGTTTTCCTTACAGGAAAACGGGTTGCATTTAAAAAAGAAAAATGAAAAGTTTCTTTTCATATTTTAAGTGCAGGCAGTGGTCCATGGGACCACTGCCTGCTCTTAAAAAATGCTTTTACAAACATTCACAAAGGGGAAGAGGTCCGTTGGGGACCCCTTCCCATTTGCCAGTGGGTTATCACCTACTTGAAGTAGGTGGGAAAATGCGAATGCAAAACATTCATACATACCGATGCGATTCGGTATTAGGAAGGGACGCCCTAAACACGCCCCTTCGTAATACCGAATCGCAAACCCAAATTGCGATTCGGTAACAGGTTACCGAATCGCAATTTTGTTTGATACATTTGAAGCCTTTTTTCCGTTTTGGGAACTAAAAAAGGTACATACATCTGACCCTTAGTTCCTTGGCTGTCCTAGAAAACCTCAGAAACCTCTGCCTCACCCAGCATGTTACAGGACCCACCCAAACTGCTGGAACCAATCTTCACTCCTTCAGCAATATCACAGCTGACAAGTCATCACCAATGACCTGGACAGATCACGCCCTTGTCAGTTTTAACATTCCCGTCTCACACCACCACTAACCCACCACCACCAGACCTGCTCAACCCACCCGGAAAAACATCACAGAAGAGCACTGGGCTTACACCCTTGCCAAGTACCAGCCCAAGCACACTAACAGCTTCCCGAAAGCCATGAACCACTAAAGCATCTGGATCACCACATGCGCCGACACCCTAGCACCTCTCAAGCGCACTGTCAAGGGCCTGACAACGGACCCATTGGTACACATAGAAACTCCAGCTAACAAAAAGCCAGTGCAAGCGACTGAAGCATAAGTGGAAAACAAGCCAAAACACTGCAGACAAAAAGATCTTCAAATCTCCCCTAATGTGCTACCACAAGCAGATCTGGAACACCAGCCACACAATTCTTGCAGAACACATTGCCGCAAGCACAAACAGCAGCAAAGAAATCTTCACTACTGTCAGAGATTTCACTACACCTCCAGCAACATCACTACCTCCCAAGGCCTCTGCAACAAACTCTCAGAATTCTTCTGTATTAGTATAACCTCCACATACAGCAACTTCTATTCTCAACCAGACCCTGTCTCCCTCATAACTCAACTTCCCATTGCGACCAAAGAACAAACTCTGACCATGTGGCCCACCATCACCCCTCACAAAACTACTGCTGCCATCAAGTCTATCCACTCGCTCGCCCATCTGACCCCTGCGTCACCACGCCTTCACCAAAGGACTCCTACCGATCAGAGAAGCACCAACACCCATCCTCAACACCTCCATCAACTCAGCCACTTTCCTGGTCATCTGGAAATAAGCCACCTTCAATCCCCTGCTCAAGAAACCATCTGCGTACCCAGCCACGCTTGCCAACTACAGACCTATCTCCCTCCTACCATACCAGGCCAAGGTCTTAAAGAAGCTCATCAACCCACGTCTCATTGATCACCTCAGCAACCATTAGCTGCTTGACACCATGCAGTCCAGCTTCAGGCCCAACTGAAGCACTGAAACAGCACTCATCCCTGCTACAGGCGACGTCTGCATAATCCTAGATAGAAGATAAATGGTGGCGACATAGTCCTGGACCTTTTTACAGCATTTGACACTGTCTCGTACCCCCATCCTCACTAGACGGCTACACGGGATTGGCACCCTAGATCCAGCTCTCTGCTGCATCTGCTTCCTCTTAACAGATGTAACACAAGCTGTCAACCTGGTACCTTACTCCTGACATACGGGGTCCCCATACCTCTTCTGCACAGGGTTATGGTCCGATCGGCATGGAAGCAATCTTCACAGTGGGCCCACCCAGAATATAGGGTTTGCCGATTTGTTAATGTGCACAGGCTATGGCCCAATCGGCATTGCAGGAATCTGCACTAATGCCTCGCCTCGCATATGGGGTTACCAATTTAACACTATACACAGACGATGAACTGTTTGGTGCAGTAACATTCACTGCTCACTTTATGGCAGCCCTCCTCTGGCACACAGGGGTCACAGACTTTTCTCTGCTCGCAGGCAAAGACCTGATTGGTGCAGCAGCCACCTCCTCACACCTCACTTCAGAAATCCACTCACCAGAATTTTTCCACTGTGCCTCACTCCCTTTAATGCCCTCCTCTTCCTCACCTGGCACACTGGTCTTAGCAAGCAGGCAGGCCCTGATGCTCCAGGCTCTAGGCCAGGTGGTCTTGGATTCCCTGGGTGATGTTCCCTCACCCATCTGGGAGATTAGCAGGCCTTGGCCCCCAATCCTGGTCAAAGGCAGAAATCTTGCATAACCACTCCTCCTCGCACAGCCCGACTGGCTACTTGACAGTTGACCATTTTTGAGGTCTCAAGCTCCTCTTCTTATAGTCCATTTCCAGACACCAAATGTAATATAGAGTCAGAATCTTGAAGTTTATGTTAGGGGTCTGCTTCCTTTTGAAGTGCCCTCTTCTCTGTTTTGTCTTCCTCCAGAAGGAGCGACTACAAATCCGATAGAGCTCCAAAACAGGCCATGAGAGTGATGAGACGTTCACACCTGGCTGGCAGTCACAGTTACGTGTATCAAAAGGTTACCCCAGGGCCTCAGCCCCACTATTAATGATTCTTTTATCAGCCCCCATCTCCTTCCTGAGATGTTCCCATGCCCCTTCTCAGTGACTTCTCTGAGATGTTGCCAGGCCCCTTCCCACTGACCTCTCTTTGAATCATTGAGAATCTGGCTCTCCAGATTGTGTCTGTGTCTTTGTGTTTGATAGCTACTTTCTGACAGAAAGGGGTGGGAGCACACTGCTTCACCTCCCAGCACAGTTCGCCCCTTAGCATTATGGTAAATGCAGTTCATTGTACATGCTTACTTGAATATTTACTGGAGTATTCCACCAAAGTTGGTGCAGGTTAGCGCTGTAAATCTCTAGACACGTGTTTCTGGATATCATCCGTCATCAGTAGAGAAATAAACAAATTTAATCTGGGGTTGCTGAGCAGGCTGCCACAATCCTTTCAGGTCTCAGTACCTCTCACAGGTGCACAGGTGCATCTCCACAAGCTTGTCAGCTCAGTGGCTCAAGGGAGCCTTTTCAAACAGAAAGGGGTGGGAGCACATTGCCTCACCTCCCAGCACAGTTCGCCCCTTAGCATTATGGTAAATGCAGTTCATGGTACATGCTTACTTGAATATTTACTGGAGTATTCCACCAAAGTTGGTGCAGGTTAGTGCTGTGAATCTCTAGACAAGTGTTTCTGGATATCATCCGTCATCAGTAGAGATAAAAACAAATTTAATCTGGGGTTGCTGAGCAGGCTGCCACAATCCTTTTAGGTCTCAGTACCTCTCACAGGTGCATCTCCACAAGCTCGTCAGCTCAGTGGCTCAAGGGAGCCTTTTCAAACAGAAAGGGGTGGGAGCACACTGCTTCACCTCCCAGCACAGTACGCCCCTTAGCATTTTGGTAAATGCAGTTCATGGTACATGCTTACTTGAATATTTACTGGAGTATTCCACCATAGTTGGTGCAGGTTAGTGCTGTAAATCTCTAGACATGTGTTTCTGGATATCATCCGTCATCAGTACAGATAAAAACGAATTTAATCTGGGGTTGCTGAGCAGGCTGCCACAATCCTTTCAGGTCTCAGTACCTCTCACAGGTGCATCTCCACAAGCTCGTCAGCTCAGTGGCTCAAGGGAGCCTTTTCAAACAGAAAGGGGTGGGAGCACACTGCTTCACCTCCCGGCAAAGTTCGCCCCTTAGCATTATGGTACATGCAGTTCATGGTACATGCTTACTACGCTGACGACACCCAGCTGATCCTCTCCCTCACCAAAGACCCTCACACCGCCAAAGCCCACCTCCACGAAGGAATGAAGGCCATCGCCGAATGGATGAGGACCAGCTGCCTGAAGCTGAACTTGGACAAGACGGAGGTCCTCATCCTTGGTTCCAACCCTTCGGCCTGGGACGACTCCTGGTGGCCAACATCACTGGGAACAGCCCCGCCACCCACCGACCACGTACGCAACCTAGGGGTCATCCTCGACCCCACCCTCTCCATGACTAAGCAGGTCAACGCCGTTTCCTCATCCTGCTTCAACATCCTCCGAATGCTCCGCAGGATCTTCAAGTGGATCCCCACCGAAACAAGAAAAACAGTCACCCAGGCCCTCGTCACCAGCAGGCTGGACTACGGAAACGCCCTCTACGCAGGAACGACGGCTAAGCTCCTGAGACGGCTGCAACGCATCCAGAACGCCTCTGCACGTCTTATCCTCGACATCCCCCGACGCAGCCACATCACACCCCACCTGAGAGACCTGCACTGGCTCCCTGTCAACAAGAGGATAACCTTCAAGCTCCTCACTCACGCACACAAAGCACTCCACAACTCCGGACCAGCCTACCTCAACAGACGACTCAGCTTCTACACCCCCACCCGCCAGCTCCGCTCGACCAGCCTCGCCCTCGCCACAGTCCCCCGCATCCGGAAAACGACCGCCGGCGGCAGGTCCTTCTCCCACCTCGCCGCCAAGACCTGGAACACCCTCCCCACCAACCTCCGACAGACCCAAGACCTACTGGCCTTCAGAAGACTCCTCAAGACCTGGCTCTTCGATCAGTAGCAGCACCACCCCCCTCTTCCCCCAGCGCCTTGAGACCCTCGCGGGTATGTAGTGCGCTTTATAAGTGACATGATTGATTGATTGATTGATTGATTGATTTACTGGAGCAGCTACTTTTCTAATGTGGCTTTGAAAGGAGCCGAAATACAGAAATTTCACTTGGTCACTAGGGGCCCAAAAGTTAGAAATGTGTATAATCATACACCTTTGTGGGGAAGATAATGTGTGGGAATCTAGTGAAAAAGCCAATGTGGAAAATAACTTGAGTAAAGTCAATTCTCAGGCAAAATGTTTGGGTGCCTTTTATAGGGCCACTGGGAGAAGACATTTCTCACTTTTATTAGAGGTTTATCGAGCCAAAATCCCTGCCTCTTTGTGTATGGATTAGAATCAATCGATGTATCTAAATGGGATTTTCTAAATATGATGAAAAGCTGTGTCCTTAGAAGCCTAACGTCAGTTAATACAGCTTTCCCAGTGGTGGCTTTAAGGCTAGAATTTGGTCTGAGAAGTGTCTTCGTCCATGGTCTGGCAGGGGTGGTACCGTGGGTGGCGTGCTTTGAGAACAGTGATGATGGCTCGTCAAGGTCTTGTATAAAGAAAGAAATTTTGGGTGGTTTAAAAAGAATTTCCTAATTTATAGAAATGTTGTGGTTGCGGCAGATTTGCTACAACTTGATCCATCTTTGATCCTTACCTTAACAGCGCAACAACTAAAAGCTAATCTGAAACAAGCTACATGGCCCCTGAGCTTTCTCCTAGTTAGGTAGGCTTGTACTAAAAAAAGGAGATGTCATCCCTCTATAGACGCCTGTTAGACCCGGGATCCCTGGTTGGCTGAGGTAGGTACCTTAGGCCAAATAGGGACCCGCGGTTCCACGTCAGGAAAGGAAGGTCACCTTCTGAGATAGCCCCCGCTCACCCCCTCGGTAGCTTGGCATGAGCAGCCAGGCTTATCTTCAAGGCAAATGTGTAAAGTATTTGCAACCACGCTCACAGCAACCCAATGATGACACCACAAATAGACTCCAACACGAGTTTTATAAAAACGAGTATAAATTTTATATAAAAAGATATACGATAAGACCACACGATATAAATCCAACGTATGCGTATTTGTAATATTCTTCCTGGCCGGTTGTTAGGCCAGCCAGCTCTTGTAAGTTCTAACGATATTAATGAGCACTTTATTTCACTGTAATCCTAATACCATGTTATGCAGTTCGTAATGCTAGAATCAGGCACTTGTGCAATGTAGAAATAATGCAATGCGTAATGCGACAATCAAGCACTCTGCAATGTAAGAATGAGGCAATGCGTAACGCAACAATCAGGTACTTTGCAATGTAAAAATAATGCAATGCGTAATACAACCACCAGGTACGTCGTTATGCAGAAATAAGGCAATGCGTAATACACTAATCAGGTAGTTCGTTATGAAGGAATAATGCAATGCGTAATACGCTAATCAGGTATTTCGTTATGCAGAAACAATGCAATGCGTCATACGACAATCAGGCAGTTCGTTATTCAGAAATGATGCAATGTGTAATACGACAATCAGGTAGTTCGTTATTCAGAAATCAGCTAATGCGTAATACACCCCGGCACCGATCACGGTGCCTTAGGCGGTCTCTCCGCCACTCCGTCTGACTCCCAGTCAGCCTCTGTCAACAGTTGCCCCCAACACGGGTAGGGTGTAACAAAAAGTGCAGCTCCGCACTGTGGCCCCGGTACTGCCACTCCTTTGGCAACACGGGCCGCGATACGAGCCGAAGCAGAGGCTCGCGCTGCTGAAATGAGAGAGAGGCCGAGAGCGTCTCCCTCCGAGCCCGCACCCCGCCCCAGGAGTCGACACACGTTACCTGGGGGGCGCAAACCCACTCTCCTCTCCTCTTCCAACAACTTGGGCCTCAGATGCAATCTTTGTGAATGGACAACGGCGGGCTCGGGCCGGCGGCTCAGCTCCTCCGAGGCTGCCGGTCCAGGCCGCTACTGCTACGAAGATCTCAGGCTGCCACAGGGCACACGCACACAGCGTCGCTGAGACTCCCTTGAGCTTCGGGTGCGCGATCACCGGGCACTCCACACGACGGTCTCAGGCTGCACGAAGAACACACGCACAGCGTCGCTGAGATTCACTCTAACTCCGGGTGCACGTTAACAAGGCAATCCTCACGAAGGTCTCATGCTGCACAAAGCACACGCAGACAGCATCGATGAGACTCACTTGGATTCCAGGCGTGTACGATAACAAGGCAATCCTCACGAAGGTCTCACGCTGCACCAAGCACACGCACACAACGTCGATGAGACTCACTTGGATTCCGGTGCACACGATAACTGGACAATCCTCACAAAAGGTTCAGGCTGCACAAAGCACACGCACACAGAGTTGCTGATCCTCGCTTGGACTCCAGGTGCCCACGATCACAGGGCACTTCTTACGAGGGTCTCAGGCTGCAACAAGCACATGCACACAGCGTCGCAGAGTCTCTCCTGGAAACTTTTGTGTTCCTGAGTTTCCGCAACAGGGAGCCAGCTCACCTCAGGCCATTGGGGATAAGTTACTTCAGGACATAGCACACAGCAAAGTCCTTTCAAGCAGGGGGACACAGCACACAGCAAAGTCCCTTTAGCCTTTCCTTGATAAAAACAGCAAACTGCAGGTCAGCCCCAGAACACACAGCAAGGGTCAGTCCTATCCTTCATTCTCTTCAGTTGTTTCTTCCTTGGCAAAGGTTCCTCTTGACCACAAAGTAGCCACCAGTCTTGTTCAATCTTGATCAAGCCATTCTCCAAAGTTCAGGGGCTTCAGCTCTCATAGTTATACCCCTCAATGGCTTTGAAGTCTTTGTGTTCAGGGGGCACTGATGACTGTTCAAACCAATTCTGGGTGCCTCCCTGCCAGTGACACCTCTATTCCTTTGATAGTGGGGGTCTGGATCCTCAATCACTCAGCAGGGGCCGGAGCCATTGGTTTATGGCTGCAGCCCAGGCCTCTTCACCTCTAGGGGCTACTCCTCCCCCTACACTCCAGATGCAGGTCAGCCTGTTGCAGTCTCACCTCCTCCCCTGGGTCAAGACATTCCCCAGATCCTATCACTTTGAAATCCAGACAGTCAATCCACAACCAGGCAGAGACACACAGAAATGTTAGAGCACAAAAACTCACAATGCAAAAACCACCTTCATAAAAAGATGTGTTATTACACTGTGAGTTCAGGCATACTAAACGTCACCTATCCATCTTAAGCCTTTGGGAAGATAGGCTGGAAAACATATTACACAGCCTCCCCATTCTGTCCTATGGGCAAGATGGCCTTTCAACAGTGAAAAACGAAATGGAGATTATTTCACTGTCAGGACGTGGTACACACCTTAGTACATGTCCTACCTTTCACATGCACTGCACCCTGCCCAGGGGGTACCTTGGGCCTACCATAGGGGTGTCTGATGTGCATAGAAAGGGGCGGGTAAGGTCTGGCAAGTGGGTGCACTTGCCAGAACAACAACATGGCAGTTAGCAAACTGCGCGCAGGCACTGCAGTGACAGGCCTGAGTTCCCTTTTCCAAGCTACTTGTGTGGGTGGCACAAATAGTGCTGCAGGCCCACTAGTAGCATTTGCATTACCCTCCCTGGCACACATAGTGCACTTTTCTAGGGACTTTACTAGTAAGGCAAACATACCAATCATGGACAACCAATTACCATTACACTTTATACAGGGAGCACTTGCACTTTGACACTGTTTAGCAGTGGCAAAGTGTCCAAAGCATCTAAGTTGGCAACACAGAATCCATCACAACACCAAAAATAGAGGAGGTAGAGGCAAAAAGTCAGGGGTAATCACGCCAGAAATGCCAGGTCTAACACGTGTCCCCCCCAGCCGAAAAGTGGGGGGATCTACCCACCCTCATGGGAGTTCTCATCACTAAGGCCGAAAAATCTGGACAGACCGTCAGCATTGGCGTGTTCTGTTCCAGGGCGGTGTTCCACCGTGAAGTCCATTCCCTGTAGGGAGATGGACCACCTGAACAGTTTTGGGTTCTCACCCCTCATCTGCAACAACCATCTGAGGGGCCTGTGGTCGGTCTGAACCAGGAAGTGAGTCCCAAACAAGTAGGGCCTCAGCTTCTTCAGCGCCCAGACCACAGCAAAAGCTTCCCTTTCAATTGCACTCCACCTCTGTTCCCTGGGAAGTAGCCTCCGGCTAATGAAAGCTACGGGTTGGTCCAAGCCCTCGTCATTCAATTGTGAGAGTACCGCTCCCACACCATGCTCTGAAGCGTCTGTCTGCACTACAAATTCCTTGGAGAAATCAGGCGCCGTGAGCACGGGCGCCATGCACATGGCAGTTTTCAGGGCATCAAAAGCGGTCTGGCAGGCATCAGTCCAGATCACCTTCTTGGGCTGTTTCTTTGAAGTCAGTTCTGTCAAGGGGGCAACAATGGTGCCATACCCCTTCACAAACCGTCGGTAATATCCAGTGAGTCCTAGAAAGGCCCTCACTCCTGTCTGGGTCTTGGGGGGTTCCCAAGCCAGTATGGTATCAATCTTTGCTTGTAGGGGTGCCACCCGGCCGCTCCCTACCTGGTACCCTAAGTACACCACAGAACCCTGCCCTATCTGGCACTTACTCGCCTTGATAGTTAGGCATGCCCTCTGCAAGGCCTTCAACACTTCACAAAGGTGTCGCAAATGTTCCTCCCAACTGGAGCTGAATATAGCAATGTCGTCCAGGTAGGCGGCGCTGAATTCTTCCAGCCCACTCAACACCTGGTTCACCAGTCTCTGGAAGGTGGCAGGGGTGTTCTTTAACCAAAAGGGCATAACCTTGAACTGGTAGTGCCCCTCTGGTGTTGAGAACGCTGACCTCTCTTTGGCCCCCTCGGTCAAGGCAATCTGCCAGTACCCTGACGTCAAGTCAAATGTACTGAGGTACCGGGCAGCTCCCAGCCAATTCACGAGCTCATCAGCTCTGGGGATGGGGTGAGCATCAGTCTTAGTGACTGCATTGAGCCCCCGGTAATCCACACAGAACCAAAGTTCTGGGGTGGAACCAGGCGCAGCAGCTTTTGGCACAAGGACCACTGGGCTAGCCCAGGAACTGCTGGATGGCTCAATCACCCCTAGCGGCAGCATCTTGGAAACCTCCTCCTTGATGCTGGCCCTGACCTTCTCAGCTACCCTGTAAAATGTTTGTTTTACCGGCAGACTGTCTCCAGTGTCCACATCATGGGCACACCAATGGGTGACTCCTGGGGTCAGGGAGAACAGGGAGGCAAACTGACCCAATACCTGGCGACAGTCCCTCTGCTGTTCCGGGGTAAGGGTAGGCGAGAGGTTCACCCCATCCACTGACCCATCCTTCTCCTTGGCTGACAGGAGGTCAGGAAGAGTTTCACTCTCCTCTTCCGCCCCGTCATCTGTAGCCAAGAGCATGGTCACCTCAGATCTCTCGAAGTGGGGTTTGAGGCGGTTCACATGGAGGACCCTCATAGGGTTCCTAGGAGACCGTAAGTCAACTAAGTAGGTCACTTCGCTCCTGCGCTCCACTACCTCATAAGGCCCAGTCCACTTATCTTGGAGCGCACAAGGCTCCACTGGTGCCATCACCCACACTTTCTGCCCAGGTTGAAACTTGAACAGAGTGGCATTCTGGTCGTACCACCGTTTCATATCTTCCTGGCTGGCTTCCAGATTCGCCTGAGCGAGTTGCCTGAAACGCCTAGTTTGGTTCCTGAAGGCCAGCATGTAGCTGTATACATCCTGGGGGGGTTTACTAGGAGCCTTCTCCCAGCCCTCCTTCACCAAACTCAAGGGTCCTCTTACAGGGTGCCCATACAGGAGCTCAAAGGGACTGAACCCTAAGGACTTCTGTGGCACCTCTCTGTAAGCAAACAGCAGGCATGGTAAGAGGACGTCCCACTTATGCCTCATGGGTACCTCAAGACCCATAATCATGCCCTTCAGGGTCCGGTTAAATCTCTCAACCAGACCGTTACCCTGGGGGTGGTAAGGCGTGGTGAACTTGTAGGTCACACCGCACTCCTTCCACAGAGATTTCATATACCTAGATATGTAATTAGTACCCCTGTCAGACACCGCCTCTCTGGGGAACCCCACGCGGGACAAAATCCCCATCAGTGCACGGCCCACCACGGGGGCTGTCACAGTCCGGAGAGGGATGGCTTCCGGGTACCGGGTGGCATGGTCCACCAAGACCAGGATGAACCTGTTGCCCATGGCCGTCTTGGGATCCAGAGGCCCCACAATGTCAATGCCCACCCTTTCAAAGGGGGTGCTGACTACAGGGAAAGGTTGGAGGGGAGCCTTGCGCTTCCTTCCACTCTTACCACTTGCCTGGCAAGTCTGACTGGTCCTGCAATGAGTATCAGAACTCTTGCGCATTTGAGGCCAGTAGAAGTGGGTGACAAGCCTCTCAAAGGTCTTGTCCTGCCCCAAATGTCCTGCTAAAGGTACATCATGAGCCAACCCCAGTAGGAAGGCTCTGAAGCGCTGGGGTACCACCAGCGCACGGGCTGACCCAGGCTCAGCAACCTTAGGCTCACTATATAGGAGATCATTCTCCCAGTAAATCAAGTGTGATCCAGACTGATCACCTGCTGCCTGGTTTGCTGCCTGTTGCCGCAAACCTACAAGAGAAGGGCACTTCTTCTGCTCCTCACAGAATTCCTCCCTGGAGGGCCCTCCTTCCTGCTGCCATTCGGTCAGCCCCGGTAGGTCCCCCAGTTCAGCCACTTGCTCCCCGTAGGCTCCAGGGCATCCCCCTCAAAGGGTGCCTCCTCCTGGACCGTGGGAACTGTGGGGGCCGGTTTCCCGCGCCCCCTGCCTCTTCTCTTGACGGCAGGCACCTGGGCCACTGTTTCAGGCTCCAGGTCCTCTTGAACACCTTTACTGGCTGCCATCGACCGAGTGGTTACACAAGCCCACTCAGGCAGACCCAACATCTCCAAATGCGCCTGGCGCTCCACCTCCTTCCAGGGAGAACTCTCCAGGTCATTCCCCAGCAGACAGTCTACAAGCATGGACAGACTTACAACGACCTTCAAGGAACCTGAGACCCCCCCCCACTCAAAGGGAACTAGCGCCACCTTGCAGAGGCGCACGGAGTTGTCTGCTGCAACTACAGGGTGAAGTACATCGGGAATTACCTGCTCTTCAGACACCCACTGACACCTAACAGATGTCAAACTGGCTCCGGTGTCCCTCAGAGCCTCCACCCTCCTTCCATTGATGGTCACCCACTGCCTGTATTTCTTAGTATTCTCAGGCAGAGAGATTTCCTGGACCATATCTCGATCTCCTAATGAGACCAGGGTCATAACTGCTTGCTCCTCCCCATTCGGGTACTGGTCCAGCGGTCCGCCTCTTCAGCAAGCTTACTGGGATCAGTCAGCTTACTGTCCAAAAGATGCTGGCGCAGCTCTGGAACACACAGACTACTCAAGTGCTCCCAACTAATTAAATTGCATAAGCTCTTAAAATCAGTTGCCTTGCTGCCCTTCATCCAACCATCCATTGCACGCGTGTATGCATTCACACACTCAACCCAAGTACTGGATTCCTGTTTCTTGAAGTTCCTGAATTTCTGCCTCTACTGTTCAGGAGTGAGCCCATACCTGAGGCATGAAGCCTCCTTCATATTGGCGTAGGTCAGGGTTCCCGCACTCTCTAAAGGGGGTAAAACATCCCTCCCAGAAGCCTCAAAGTGTTTTCATAGGCCCGCCCCCCAATGCTTCTCAGGCACCTCATTCATCCTCAGCGCGATCTCATATGCCGTGAACCACGCATATATATCATCACCCCTCTGGTAATCTCGCACTAAGTCTTTGGGAATGTACACCTTCCCTACTGGCACTGGTTGTGTGCTGCCACCATTTGAACTGGACTCGGCCTGTTTAACCTTCATTTCCAGTTCCCTCATGCTGAACTCATGAGCTAAGAGAATCTTTTTCTCTTCCAAGGCGAGAGCGTTCCTGCTCTCCTCTGCTCGCTTTTCACTTTCAATGAGCAGCTTCTTCTCCTCTGCTTGAGCTTTAAGTTTCAAAACCTCCAACTCATGCTCTCTGACCCTTTGGTTTTCCTCCAGCTCCGCTGGTGAAAAACTCCTCCCTGAATGGCTACTACCAGCCCCTAAGACTTGTCCCTCCACTGGCAAATCCTGTGGACTAAATCCATTCCCTGGGTCATCCTCATCCACCTCAACATCACCCGTCTCCTGAGCCCCTTTGGCTTCCCACCAGGCCCTCAAGGCCATTTGCAGCTCCTCCTTCTTGGCGCTACTTTTCATGGGACATCCCAAAGCTCTGCAGAATTGCCTCAATTGATCAACTTTGTAGGTAAGCAATGCCTCAATGTCGAACTCTAATTCTGCAGCCTCACTGGCTACTTGACTCCTCTGAGACATGGTGTGGCTTAAAGGTTGCACAAAAACAAAACCAACTAGAACCAACAAATCAAGAACACAATATGTGGTTGCGTCGTCGTCTGCGCTAAACTTGTGATGTACACCAATTACTGTGAATGAATTTGCAAATGCACGTTTCAATCCCACACCGCTGACCACCAAATGTTAGACCCGGGATCCCTGGTTGGCTGAGGTAGGTACCTTAGGCCAAATAGGGACCCGCGGTTCCACGTCAGGGAAGGGAAGGTCACCTTCTGAGATAGCCCCCGCTCACCCCCTCGGTAGCTTGGCACGAGCAGCCAGGCTTATCTTCAAGGCAAATGTGTAAAGTATTTGCAACCACACTCACAGCAACCCAATGATGACACCACAAATAGACTCCCCACGAGTTTTATAAAAACGAGTATAAATTTTATATAAAAAGATATACGATAAGACCACACGATATAAATCCAACATATGCGTATTTGTAATATTCTTCCTGGCCGGTTGTTAGGCCAGCCAGCTCTTGTAAGTTCTAACGATATTAATGAGCACTTCTAAACATTTCACTGTAATCCTAATACCATGTTATGCAGTTCGTAATGCTAGAATCAGGCACTTGTGCAATGTAGAAATAATGCAATGCGTAACGCGACAATCAAGCGCTCTGCAATGTAAGAATGGTGCAATGCGTAACGCAACAATCAGGTACTTTGCAATGTAAAAATAATGCAATGCGTAATACAACCACCAGGTAGTTCGTTATGCAGGAATAATGCAATGCGTAATACGCTAATCAGGTAGTTCGTTATTCAGAAATCAGCTAATGCGTAATACACTCCGGCACCGATCACGGTGCCTTAGGCGGTCTCTCCACCACTCTGTCTGACTCACAGTCAGCCTCTGTCAACAGTTGCCCCCAACACAGGTAGGGTGTAACAAAAAGTGCAGCTCCGCACACCGGCCCCGGTACTGCCACTCCTTTGGCAACATGGGCCGCGATACGAGCCGAAGCAGAGGCTCGCGCTGCTGAAATGAGAGAGAGGCCGAGAGCGTCTCCCTCCGAGCCCGCACCCCGCCCCAGGAGTCAACACACGTTACCTGGGGGGCGCAAACCCACTCTCCTCTCCTCTTCAAATGACTTGGGCCTCAGATGCAATCTTTGTGAATGGGCAACGGCGGGCACGGGCCGGTGGCTCAGCTCCTCCGAGGCTGCCTGTCCAGGCCGCTACTGCTACGAAGATCTCAGGCAGCCACAGGGCACACGCACACAGCGTCGCTGAGACTCCCTTGAGATTCGGGTGCGCGATCACCGGGCACTCCACACGACGGTCTCAGGCTGCACGAAGAACACACGCACAGCGTCGCTGAGATTCACTTTAACTCCGGGTGCACGTTAACACGGCAATCCTCACGAAGGTCTCACGCTGCACAAAGCACACGCACACAGCGTCGATGAGACTCACTTGGACTCCGGGTGCACGATAACAAGGCAATCCTCACGAAGGTCTCACGCTGCACAAAGCACACGCACACAGCGTCGATGAGACTCTCTTGGATTCCGGGCGTGCACGATAACAAGGCAATCCTCACGAATGTCTCACGCTGCACCAAGCACACGCACACAGCGTCGATGAGACTCACTTGGATTCCGGTGCACACGATAACTGGACAATCCTCACAAAAGGTTCAGGCTGCACAAAGCACACGCACACAGCGTCGCTGATCCTCGCTTGGACTCCAGGTGCCCACGATCACAGGGCACTTCTTACGAGGGTCTCAGGCTGCAACAAGCACACTCACACAGCGTCGCTGAGACTCTCCTGGAAACCTTTCTGTTCCTGAGTTTCCGCAACAGGGAGCCAGCTCACCTCAGGCCCTTGGGGATAAGTTACTTCAGGACACAGCACACAGCAAAGTCCTTTCAAGCAGGCGGACACAGCACACAGCAAAGTCCCTTTAGCCTTTCCTTGGTAAAAACAGCAAACTGCAGGCCAGCCCCAGAACACACAGCAAGGGTCAGTCCTATCCTTCAGTCTCTTCAGTTGTTTCTTCCTTGGCAAAGGTTCTTCTTGACCACGAAGTGGCCACCAGTCTTGTTCAATCTTGATCAAGCCATTCTTCAAAGTTCAGAGGCTTCAGCTCTCATAGTTATACCCCTCAATGGCTTTGAAGTCTTTGTGTTCAGGGGGCACTGACCCCTGTTCAAACCAGTTCTGGGTGCCTCCCTGCCAGTGACACCTCTATTCCTTTGATAGTGGGGGTCTGGATCCTCAATCACTCAGCAGGGGCCGGAGCCATTGGTTTATGGCTGCAGCCCAGGCCTCTTCACCTCTAGGGGCTACTCCTCCCCCTACACTCCAGATGCAGGTCAGCCTGTTGCAGTCTCACCTCCTCCCCTGGGTCAAGACATTTCCCAGATCCTATCACTTTGAAATCCAGACAGTCAATCCACAACCAGGCAGAGACCCACAGAAATGTTAGAGCACAAAAACTCAGCCACTTCTAAAAGAGTGGCTTCTAAACACACAATGCAAAAACCACCTTCATAAAAAGATGTGTTATTACACTGTGAGTTCAGGCATACTAAACGTCACCTCTCCATCTTAAGCCTTTGGGAAGATAGGCTGGAAAACATATTACACAGCCTCCCCATTCTGTCCTATGGGCAAGATGGCCTTTCAACAGCAAAAAACGAAATGGAGATTATTTCACTGTCAGGACATGGTACACACCTTAGTACATGTCCTACCTTTCACATGCACTGCACCCTGCCCAGGGGGTACCCTGGGCCTACCATAGGGGTGTTTGATGTGCATAGAAAGGGAAGGGTAAGGTCTGGCAAGTGGGTGCACTTGCCAGAACAACAACATGGCAGTTAGCAAACTGCGCGGAGGCACTGCAGTGACAGGCCTGAGTTCCCTTTTCCAAGCTACTTGTGTGGGTGGCACAAATAGTGCTGCAGGCCCACTAGTAGCATTTGCATTACCCTCCCTGGCACACATAGTGCACTTTACTAGGGACTTTACTAGTAAGGCAAACATACCAATCATGGACAACCAATTACCATTACACTTTATACAGGGAGCACTTGCACTTTGACACTGTTTAGCAGTGGCAAAGTGTCCAAAGCATCTAAGTTGGCAAAACAGAATCCATCACAGCACCAAAAATAGAGGAGGTAGAGGCAAAAAGTCTGGGGTAATCACGCCAGAAATGCCAGGTCTAACAACGCCTAAATTATAAAGAGAGCACAGACCTTACATCTTTTGGAATTTGTCCCATGGATTGAGACTCTTTTGGCTGTTCCTGAGGCAGGATTTGCTCTGGTTAAATCCCCTCTTGGCCAAATGGTATTGCTCCTCTGCAGTCTGTAATTTGTGTAAAAGATCTTAACCAAGCTCTATTTGTCTGCCCTGCTTTATTTTTATGTCTGTAGATTTGGTTGAGGCCTATATGTTTGCAGTTGTCTATTCTCTCAGGGCCAGATGTACGACCACTTCGTTTTGCGGGCCACAAATGTCGATTTTTTTGCAACTCACAGTTTGCAACTCGCAAAACGGAATGTTCTAATGTGTCTCAGACACATTTAGCGATTCCCAATGGGGTCGCAAATGACCTGCCTCATTAATATTCATGAGGCAGGTCGCAATTTGCGATCCATTGGGAATGGCCAGCACTCAAAGGGGTAGTGGCCTACTGGGGTCGGCAGACCACCTTGTCTGTGACTGCTTTTTAAATAAAGCAGTCTTTATTTTAAAATGCAGCCCGTTTTCTTTAAAGGAAAACAGGATGCATTTAAAACAGAAAAATGAAACTTTTATGTTTCATTTTTTAAGAGTAGGCAGTGGCCCACACTGCCTGCTCTTAAATAATATTTTCACTGCCCAACTCAAAGGGGAAGGCGGGGACCCTGGGGACCCCTTCCCATTTGCGACTGGTTTACCACCTACTTGAAGTAGGTGGTAACTGCGATTGTTTTGCGACCACATTTGCGGTCGCAAAACAGTGGTACATACCAGTGCGACTCGCTATTAGGAAGGCACGCCCCTTCCTAAAAGCGACTCGCAAACCTTATTTTGTGAGTCAGTAATAGGTTACTGACTCGCAAAATAGGGTTGGTACATACCACAACCCTTTTTAGCGTTCGCAAATGGGCCAATTTTCCGTTTGCGACCGTTAAAAAGGGTCGTACATCTGGCCCCAAGTCTCAACCGTCCTTCAGTCTCTATATGCACCTCCGAAGGAAATGGTTTGCTACAGAGTTTTTAACTTTTTTAAGCATTTTTTAAAGTTATATTAATGATGCTCTGGAGGACTACAATGTTGCCTAAGCTAAAATTTCTCTTTTGATCTTTTGTTTACATCTTGCCTGGTTGCTGTTCATCCAGGAGGCTTTCTTCATATACATTTTTTTATTGCACATTTTGCACTAGAAGCACGATAGCCACTTTATGTACTCCTTGGTGCAATATCTTGCAGTATGATGTGAAATTGTTTAACATGTATTTTAAAATGTGTTTATTTTTTATTTAATCATTGGATCCAATTTTGGTGAGGTTGTATGTATTTATGAGTACTAAATCACACTCCTGTTATTTTTTATTCTGTATTTTGTGATTACATGTATTTTGAGAATTTTATATGGACCTCTTTGGAGTTCCTTAATATAGATAAAAATTAACTTGAAACTTGAATCTTTTATCAGCCCCCATCCCCTTCCTGAGATGTTCCCACACCCCTTCCCAGTGACCTCTCTGAGATGTGCCCAGGCCCCTCTCCAATGACCTCTCTTTGAGTCATTGAGAACCTGACTCTCCAGAGTGTGTTTGTGTCTTTGTGTCTGATAGTTACTTTTCTGATGTGGCTTTGAAGGGGACCTCAATTATTTATTCTAGTTCTGATGCATATCTATACATAAAATGTATTGCAATAGGTGTAAGGGAAAGATGTATAAAGATGTCTGGAAAGTTGCTGCATGTTACATTCCTTGACTTGTGTTATTTTATCACCTTATGGAATTCTGTCTGCTGCTTAGTCAGTGACAGTCGCACTGGCGCCTCCGCCACCCAAAGAACCTGCGTGTGACGACTGAGTGCCCTTCTATCAAGTTAGATCATCGCCTAGATGGCACATGACGCCATCCTTAAATGAAATATCAGGCTCCACCGCATACTCAGATGTATGAGGAGAGAGCAGACACAGTTGCACTGCCGGGTTTGCTATTAAAACAAGCATTGAAAATGCAATAGGTCTCGCCTTTGATTAAGTTAAAGCCATTTGCTTTGCTAATGGTATTGTATAGCAAAGCAAATGGCTTTAACTTAATGAAAGGCGAGACCTATTGCATTTTCAATGCTTGTTCTATTCGTGTAACTCTCCCATGTCCTCTCCCCCTACAATCCTTGCCAAACATCCCTTCTACCTGCACCTGCGACTATCCTTAGTGAGGGCCGAGCAGCCTTAATCTGCTCTGTAAAGCCTCGTCCACCCGGTAGCACCCCTTGTCGTCCATGTGCTCTACGGAGCTAGTTGTTTCTTTACATCAGAGCTCTTGCCTCCTCCTACTCCACTTCTTTTAGTTGCACCCACCTTCTTATCCCCCGCCCGTGTGACTCCGCTTTGGGATCAAATGGATTTCGTCCTTGTCTTTCATGCACCTGTCTAATGTTCCTCCTATCGTAGCTGTGCTGGCAGCTTTTTGCACCCTCCTCCTTGCCCTGACTCCTTCAGATGACGTGGGTCTGTGCTGTGCATGCCCACCTCTTCCAAATTTGGCTACATTGAATTCTGCCTTCATCACTGGGGCGCACAGCTGTGGTGTGTCAGCAGTGGTGGGTCAGCAGTGGTGTGTCAGCAGTGGTGTGTCAGCAGTGAAGTGCACAGCAGTGGTGTGTCAGCAGTGGTGTGTCAGCAGCGGTGTGTCAGTAGCGGTGTGTCAGCAGTGGTGTGTCAGCAGCGGTGTGTCAGCAGCGGCGAGTCAGCAGCGGCGTGTCAGCAGTGGTGTGTCAGCAGTGGTGTGTCAGCAGCGGTGTGTCAGCAGTGGTGTGTGAGCAGCGTCGTGTCAGCAGTGGTGTTTCAGCAGTGGTGTGTCAGCAGTGGTGTAGCAGCAGTGGTGTAGCAGCAGTGGTGTAGCAGCAGTGGTGTGTCAGCAGTTGTGTGTTAGCAGCAGCGTCAGCAGTGATGTGTCAGCAATGATGTGTCAGCAGCGGCGTCAGCAGCGGCGTCAGCAGCGATGTCTTAGCAGCGATGTTTTAGCAGCGATGTGTCAGCAGCGGTGTGTCAGCAGCTGTGTGTCAGCAGCGATGTGTCAGCAGCGATGTGTCAGCAGCGGTGTGTCAGCAGCGGTGTGTCAGCAGCGGTGTGTCAGCAGCTGTGTGTCAGCAGTTGTGTGCCAGCAGTGATGTGTCCGCAGCGATGTGTCCGCAGCGGTGTGTCAGCAGCGGTGTGTCAGCAGTGACGTGTCAGCAGCGGCGTGTCAGCAGCGGCGTGTCAGCAGCGGCATGTCAGCAGCGGCGTGTCAGCAGCGGCGTGTCAGCAGCGGCGTGTCAGCAGCGGTGTGTCAGCAGCGGTGTGTCAGCAGCGGTGTCAGCAGCGACGTCAGCAGCGGTGTGTCAGCAGCGGTGTGTCAGCAGTGGTGTCAGCAGTGGCGTGTCAGCAGCGGCGTGTCAGCAGCGATGTGTCAGCAGCTGTGTGTCAGCAGTTGTGTGCCAGCAGTGATGTGTCCGCAGCGGTGTGTCAGCAGTAGCGTGTCAGCAGCGGCATGTCAGCAGTGGCGTGTCAGCAGTGGTGTGTCAGCAGCGGTGTGTCAGCAGCGGTGTGTCAGCAGTGGTGTGTCAGCAGCGGTGTGTCAGCAGCTGTGTGTCAGCAGTTGTGTGCCAGCAGTGATGTGTCCGCAGTGATGTGTCAGCAGCGGGGTGTCAGCAGCGGGGTGTCAGCAGTGGTGTCTGCAGCGGCATGTTAGCAGCGGCGTGTCAGCAGCGGCGTGTCAGCAGCAGCATGTCAGCAGCGGCATGTCAGCAGCGGTGTGTCAGCAGCGGCGTGTCAGCAGCAGCGTGTCAGCAGTGATGTATCAGCAGTGATGTATCAGCAGTGGCGTCAGCAGCGATGTGTGAGCAGCGGTGTGTCAGCAGTGGCGTGTCAGCAGCGGCGTGTCAGCAGCGATGTGTCAGCAGCTGTGTGTCAGCAGTTGTGTGCCAGCAGTGATGTGTCCGCAGCGGTGTGTCAGCAGTAGCGTGTCAGCAGCGGCATGTCAGCAGTGGCGTGTCAGCAGTGGTGTGTCAGCAGCGGTGTGTCAGCAGCGGTGTGTCAGTAGCGGTGTCAGCAGCGGCGTGTCAGCAGTGGCGTGTCAGCAGTGGCGTGTCAGCAGCGGCGTGTCAGCAGCGGCGTGTCAGCAGCGGCGTGTCAGCAGCGGCGTCAGTAGTGATGTATCAGCAGTGGTGTGTCAGCAGCGGCGTCAGCAGCGATGTGTCAGCAGCGGCGTGTCAGCAGCGGCATGTCAGCAGCGGCGTGTCAGCAGCGGCGTGTCAGCAGCGGCGTGTCAGCAGTGGTGTGTCAGCGGCGGGGTCAGCAGAGGGGTGTGAGCAGCGGGGTGTGAGCAGCGGCATGTCAGCAGCGGCGTGTCAGCAGCGGCGTGTCAGCAGCGGCGTGTCAGCAGTGGTGTGTCAGCAGTGGTGTCAGCAGTGGTGTGTCAGCAGCGGCGTGTCAGCAGTGGTGTCAGGAGCGGCGTGTCAGCAGCGGCGTGTCAGCAGCGGCATGTCAGCAGCGGCATGTCAGCAGCGGCGTGTCAGCAGCGGCGTGTCAGCAGCAATGTGTCAGCAGCGGCGTGTCAGCAGCGATGTGTCAGCAGTGGTGTGTCAGCAGTGGTGTCTGCAGCGGCGTGTCAGCAGCGATGTGTCAGCAGCGATGTGTCAGCAGCGGTGTGTCAGCAGCGGTGTGTCAGCAGCTGTGTGTCAGCAGCGGTGTCAGCAGCGGCATGTCAGCAGCGATGTGTCAGCAGCGGTCTGTCAGCAGTGGTGTCTGCAGCGGCATGTCAGCAGTGGTGTGTCAGCAGAGGTGTTAGCAGCGGCGTGTCAGCAGCGGCGTGCTAGCAGTGGTGTGTCAGCAGTGGTGTGTCAGCAGGGGTGTCTGCAGCGGCATGTGAGCAGTGGTGTGTCAGCAGAGGTGTCAACAGCGGCATGTCAGCAGCGGCGTGTTAGCAGTGGTGTGTCAGCAGTGGTGTGTCAGCAGAAACTTCATACACACACAGCAGCTTAATAAACACAGACAGCCACCATCTTGGCTGCAAGCAGCTGCCATTAAGACAGAACTGCTGGTTTAACCCGGCTGGGACCCCTGAGAGCTCCGACAGTCAGTGTTAGATTTGAGCTCCTGCACTCCGAGCACTGCAGCGCTAGGGTCCCCGCAGAAGGAGGTCACTGGACGTCCATGCTGAGCGGCAGCGCCTGGCACTTCTGCACCGACCCTCCACACACTGCCCACATTACAGACATCTTTAAAAACAAGTAAAAAAAAAACCCACAGCATACAGACAAAAAAAGAACGCAAAACTAAAATTAACTACTCGGCTGCAGCTCTTATAACAAGCAACAAAAGCCCAGGGAGATGGATTGAAATTAATAGTTAACGAAGTTAACGACCAGCTTGCGCACACGTACTACTTCACACTGGGTAAAACAGCTTCTGCCATTGCTAAAAGGCAGAGATGGCAGGGATTTGTTCCACCCAGCTCTGTGTCTCCGTTGGCTTGAAGGCAGTCAGCAGCTCTCCAATTCCTGGTGCTTTTTGCCTGCTCATTCCCGCTGGTTCTAAGCAGCAGCCAGGCAGACTTCCGTGCCTGCGCTGCCTTGTCTGTCTCATCACAGAGAGCCGAACAAATCGTAACACCCCGCTGAGTGCAGCCCGTCTTCAATTTCAGAACAAGCATCGATCTCTTGTCTTTATGGGGCCATGTGTTTCTAATTAGAAACACATGGCCCCGTAAAGATAAGAAAGTGCTTTGCGACAGACGCAAAGCAGGCGAGCCAGTCCGGGTGGGCCGGCACAAAAAGCCAAAGGGAGGCAACCCAAACAGCTTATTTCCAATGGCAGGCCACTGTTTACCATAAACGGTGACGCCAGCCAATGGAAATAAGGGGCGGGGCTTCAAGCCCTTTTCTAAAACTCCTCATTAACAATAAATCTCGCCGAGCGAGCAGCGCATGCGCTGCAACGCTAGGCGAGACCTAAAAACATGTGTGGCAATATACTCCTCAGCTACTCTTATTACAACTACCAAGTAACTGCTTACAAGCATCCATTGAACATATTACTTGATTCATCCCACAGTGGCTCACTGCCCCCCCTCTACCCCCCACAGCCACCACCACACGATCCCCAGATTAGTACTGTACTCTAGATCCGTGGTCCTGATGATGAGTTAAAATTTATGCTACAAGGTTAGAACGCCGTTGGCATTCTAAACGAGCAGACCTGATACTTAATGATTAATTTCAAAAGCTTGTAGTTTAAGAAAATAATTATACTGATTATTTGCTTTAAGTTCTCTTGTTCTCCTGTAGCTGTACGTACACACTACCTCACTATTTCTCACCTTTGCACCCTGCGATTACAATTTTGAGCACTTTAGACGGGCACAATGAAATGTTTATTATGTTTATTACCATTATATTTGATGTAACTGTGAATTGGTATAGAAAAATATCATAACTCTATTGAGAAACACTAACTCCTTGTCAGTAGCGGCTCGTGGAGGGAGTGCCGCGGGGCGGTGGGGTGGGGCGGGCGAGGAGCAGGGTGGGGGGTAGTAAACTACGGCATACGGCCGAACAGAGGTAAGTAAACAAATAAATAAATAAAACAAATTTCATTGCGCGCTCTGCATTGCCTGCTCCTTGTTTACATTAGGCAGGCATTTGAAGACTCACATTCCCTACTAAATAACTGGGGGTCACATGTACGTAGGTTTGGATTTGCGATTTCCCTATAACGAATTAGGAAATCACAAACAGCTATGTACTATAGTGTGTTTACCACTGTTTGCGATTCCCAGTGGGTCACAAATAGACCTACCTCATTAATATTCATGAGGTAGGTCGCAATTTGCGACCCATTGGGAATCGCTAAAAACACGGGGATGGTGGCCTGCTGGGGAAAACAGACCACCATGTCTGCGTTTGCTTTTAAATAAAGAAACATTTTTTTTTACAAATGCAGCTCGTTTTAAAGGAAAACGGGATGCGTTTCAAAAATAAAACGAAAAGTATTCTTTTCATTTTTTAAGAGTAGTCTTAAAAAACATTTTCGCATGCATTCACAAAGGGGAATGGGTCCCTTAGTGACCCCTTTCCATTTGCAAATGCGTTAGCACCAAATTGAAATTGGTTTTAGAAAGCAAATCTTTTACACCCGCATTTCATTCGCAAAACATTCCTACTTAGCACTGCGAGTCACTATTAGGAAGGGGCACCTCTAATCCTAATGATGAATCGCTAACCCATTTTGCGATTCGGTAATAGGTTTGTACATAGGAAAATGCTTTTTTTGGTAGCAAACGGCCTGGTTCGCGAATTGGGCCGTTTGCGACCAGAAAAAACTACGTACATGTGGCCCTAAATATTTTTTTTTTTTGCCCTCTCCCAAACGCTTGTTTGTATATACAATATTTATCCAAGGGTCACTATAAGCATATTTGGTTAACCTTGTTCCTCATAAACGTCTACATAATTCCATTAGGTCCAGCAAGGTAATGGGACATTATAAGATGAATATTTAGAATTACAATTTTAGTTACCAGTAAGAGAGCACAATAAAATATTTTGCAGAGGCTGCATGAGCATGTTCTTTTTGAAATATTTTCCTTCACCACTGGACTTTTTGTACAGACTTTTTCTCTTTTTTACTTGGATTTTGTTTTAAAAACACCTTCTAAGTTCAAAATTGCAGCAAACGCGTGGGAAAGTGAACAAAGAATGTAAGTTAATTTAGTTTTTAAGAATTGCAAACATTATCTCTCAGAGTAAGAGAGAAAAAAGAAAGGCAGAAAGAGAGAAAGAGTATATGTGTGTGTGTGTGTCTTCAAACAGCGCTGATTTTTTTCCATGACAACTAGCGATTGCATTTCTTTATGATCCTTTAAGCCCTAAAGTAATGCCAAATAAATTATGAGGTGGTGTAGGAAATCCATCTTGCTCTGGTTTTCGTATGAGTGTTTTTGATGTTTGCACTCTGGGTAGCTAGTATTTTTTAAATTTGAGCAGACTTGGTCTCCAAGACGATATGGTAACAAAGTATGTAATCAAATCACATATGTTTGTAAGGTAGCTATAAATAGGGCACTCCTTTGTTTCACAACAAGGTTACTTGAATGTCAAATTCCAAGTGTGCAAAATCACAATGACTTATAGTGGAAGCATCTAATTCCATGAACAGCCTCTGCTTTATTATTTGTTAGAAATGAATGTGCTATTTTTGTTTTTAAACACAAGTAAAATTATGCTGCTAAATATTGATTTAAAAAGCATTTCGGGAATCTGGTGTACCTGTGGGATTTATATCAGCATTGAGGACTCCCATGATACATTACTACAATCTTGGGTATAAAACTTTTCCCTCTATCTAACCAACATCAAGAAAAGAAAATAGCTAATTTGTGAGCTTTTACGCATCAGAAGGTTTCATTGCTAGGCTGGCAATCATATAAGGGACAGCAGCTTTCCCAGAACATATTGAGAATTCTACTTATTTGGAGTGTACGGCCAGTTTAAACAGTTTTGAGTACTAGCAGGGGCAAGGGTGAAAGTTTACATGGAAAGGATTGTTGGGCAACCAGATGTCAATCATATTTAGCAGGTGCAAAAGAAAACGTATTAGGTGTGATGGTGAAATCTATAACAGTTATTAAAGACACTGCATTCGGTCTTGTAAGGTTTTCTATTTTGTTGATGTTAGGGGGCTGCTTTCCCAAAAGCTAATTATTCCCTGTTTATGGTGGGGGGGTTTGTGAATACTGGGATGATGACACAGAGGTCTTCTGAAAGGTTCAAAAACTAATGAATTTCATATTTTGTGTGACTGAAATAATTTATTCCTAACAATTTAGATATGGATATCTTTAGTTTTCAAAACAAGGGTTTAACCTCCCAAAGTTTTAGATACAGAATACTATGATTTCCTCTCCCAGGAAGTTTGCATGAAGCACACATTGCTTATATTGTATGTTTTAGTGACAGATAATGGTGTACAATTCACATTGTTAAAGTTTGACTGGTTTTGGATGAAGGTGGTATTAGCCATCATAGAAGGGCTGTAAATCATCCACAAGCTAGTGCCCTAGTGGAAAGATTTAATAAAGTGATGCCAAAACAAGTGCAATGGGCAATTCAATCTATCTCAAATGCACTAGAGCGTGCTATGGTGTTATTTATTGCACCAAATATGGCTAGAGGAAAAACACCATTTCAATTATTGCATGGTAGCTGGTGTAATGTAATGTGAAACAGTTTTCACGCATCGTACATTCCGCAGTTACTTAGTTGTGTCCAGTCTGGATGAGGAAATGGATAAAGAAAGTGATTGAGGTGGAAAATGAATGGAGGAAGGCAACACTTAATGAAGTGGAAAAGAGGTTTTCGCAAAGGTTAATTTAGCAAATGCCATGGATTTGCTACTGATTACTGTCACCCCCAATCCCTCTGAGGTCCAATTGGGTTTGTTTTTCTCTGAAAGCGTGTCTGCCCTAAGCAAGATCTTGCTAATTTAAATTGCAGTATCCATGCCTTCGTTTTGACTAGTGTAAAGTGCAGAACACTTTTGCATCTGTATAAATAATCAGTTTACAGAGGTCTCCAATAGTATAAACTTTCATGTTATTGGTATTTTGTTATATCACACAACAAGAAGCTACCCTGACTCAGTATCTAATTCCTAGTGAAAGAGAATGTGCCTTCTCTTTCACTAGGAATCAGATACTGAGTCAGAGTAGCTTCTTGTTGTGTGATATATGTTGGTTGGAGGCCAGCTTACTCTGCCTGACCCGCAGCCTCTTGTTCCCTCCCCTTTTGAACAAAAGGGTTTTTGTGTAGACATTGGTATTTTGTTAACAGGTAATTTTATTATAACGTTAGGAATTCTAGGGTAACAAAAGCCATCTGTGCTTTGTTTTGAGCCCCAGCGCACAAGAGACATGGTCAGTTACTGAATATTCAATTTAATTATAGCTTGTATATATAGTAACCGTGGGCGGAGAACTCCGCTCCGCCCGCGGAGTACGCGGAGATTTGCCTACTCCGTGTTCCGGTGAGAACGTGGAGTAGGCAAATCTCCACACACTCCGCGGCGGAACGGAGTTAACCAGCCCCCGCCTCCACCCCCCCTAGTAAGAATGAAATAAATATACATTAAAGGTAAAATAATAAACACTTACCTTGACTGCGGCGTCCCCAGGCTGCCGTCATCCTCTTCCTCGGCGTTTCACGGTGATCTGCACATGCGCACGCGCCCGCGCATGCACATTCCTTGCGAGAAATGCACATGCGCGGGTGCGCGCGCATGCGCAGATCACCGTGAAATGCCGAGGAAGAGGAGGACGGCAGCCCGGGGACGCCGCAGTCAAGGTAAGTGTTTATTATTTTACCTTCAATATATATTTATTTCATACTTACTAGGGGGGCTGGAGGCGGGCGGCGGAGCGCAGCGGAGCGAAGTTCCACGGAGTTGGTTCCCAACTCCGTGGACCTCCGCGTAGTGCCGCTCCGCCAGCTCCGCCCAGGGTTAATATATAGTCAATAGATTGGGGGAACATGGGAGTGCACATGGGGTGCGTACTGGCACCTACTTTATTGTCTTTATTCATCAACAGGGATGTTGACCATCTTGATGTGGAGAGGGCAGACATCCTGAAGTAACGAAGGAACCAAGATCACTGTGTTCCTCTTTGCAGACGATACCTTCCTCCTCTCAAGAACTCTTTCTGGGCTACAACTCCTCTTAAATACACTTGAGGACTTTTGTGCGTCAAGAGGCTTGGAAATCAACTCGCAGAAGACCAAGCTCATGGCCTTTAGACCCCATAGAAATTCAAGGTGCCAGCTAACTCTTGGACCGACCCCCTTGCAGTAGGTCTCAACCTTGGACTACTTAGGGGCTAGGATCACCTACTCTCCTTCCTGGGCGCCCCAGGTTCTTAAAAGCAGCCTGATTATTCCTCACTCATTGGCTGCCATTTTAAAAATTTTAAAAATGCACAAAACTTCTCAGAGTCAGGGGACCACCCGAGCTCTGAAGGTTTATAGAGCCAAAATGCAAACGGCAGAACTTTATTGCACTGAGTTATGGGGACATTCAAAAATTATCTGCCTAAAATTAAAAGAGTTTAAGTTTCTTAAATCCTTGCTCAAACTCCCCCAGTCCACTCCTACTCTTCCTATTATCATTGATACTGCCCACAAAATCATAGACTGTCTTGCTGCCTTAAGACCCCTTGTTTATTGGATCAGAATTTGGTCCAGCCAAGAATTGGACTTGTACAAAAGGAATGTCCTTGAAATTGGGAACATTGATACAGGCAACAAGATTAAGTGGTTCAGTCATCTTAAGAACTGGTTTGCGAAACTGGGTTTGCACTCCTTTTAGGTCTGTCTCAAATGTATCACCTTCTATTCTAAAACTATCTTAAAGACAGCTTACTGGAATTTCATAGTGGACAAGTGGCACCACTCAACTAATCTTGGCTCCTTTTTACTTCTATTTCTGTCCTTTAAACCTGTCCCTAACTTTGAGGGTTACCTCAACAAGATTACCCCCTACCCCCAATGGCGAAAAGTCTATATATGAAATTCCATTTTGGCATTCTGCCTTTAGGGACCTTTACCTGTAACAGGTCACAGGATTGCTAAATGACGCCCGCTTGCAAACTATGCAGCTTCAAGCGTGACCACTTTATGATCTGTTGCCCATTTTAGCTGCACTCTCGTCACAAATGGATGCGCCCCCTGTGCCTCACCTTGGGTATTGACAAATTTCTGGTGGCCTGTATGATCCTCACAACTGATCCCTCAAGGTTTATTGTATTTGCCATCGGCAGATATCTCCTTGCAGCCAGGTCTATACGACTCAGGCACTTCCTAACAGATCCCAAGGGTCCATTTTAATCTCTGGGGTCATATTTGTTTGGTGCATTTATCTTGGGAGATGTATAATACCAGGTACCCCACTAAACTTGAACACTATACCCTTGAACATCATTGACCCCAAAAGGTAAGGATTCTACAGACAGGTTGATTCTTTCCTATTCATTTCTGCACATTCCCTACACCCTGGCTCATTGTTATGTGACCCGTTGAGACCCTAACTCTGCTGCCTACAGTGGCTTTAATGGGTATCTGGCACTCTTTTGAAGTGCTGTCCAAGTCGTTAGAGTTAACAACATAATTGTAGGAGCACATAGTGGACTCGGCATTGGGTTTTGTCCTCCTCTCTTCCCTTTGTACTTGAGCTTATAACCCATCCAGCCACTGTGTACTGGTGCCTGGGCGTGTATCCCCCAACGATGTTGACATTAGCTATATACTGCTCTGAAATGCTTTCTATAAATTGGGGTGACAATTGCATAATTATTTTCATTTCTGTGTGCCCTTTTTAGACTATGTTCTATTAACCCTGCAACCACTGTCTTATGCTGATATGTCACTATGCACCTTATCCTAATGCCCTTCCCCCCTTTTTGTTTGTCTACTATTGCAATTTACTCCTGTATTCCGTGTGTTTTAAGCACTTTGATATCTATTGTCTCATGCCTGCCTTCAAACTTGCGTTATGTATTTATCTTGTACTTTTATGGCCTACAGCCGAAATAAAGATTTACTACTACTAGTCAATAGATTATTGTTCAGTGAAAAATGAATAATGGTTAGTGTACCATCGCAAAGTATATTTTTGCCCAGGTTTATATTGTGTATTTATCTAATCAATTTTTGATAAGTGTGGTGACACATTTTCAGTTCCATTATGGTTGCAAAGTAAATAAGACATTGTGTTGGACCTATTGCTTCTTGGAAATCACGAACTTCAAGGATAATGATTTAATGGTCACTCATGGTGGTAGTGAATATCCTTCAACTGAATTGTGACCATAAAAAGCCATTTCAATAAAAACAGGGTACCGTCCTTTATGGAATTAATTAATGAAAATAATGTTCAATTAATAGTCTCTTTAAGTTAAATGTAGTGGTAGCTTTTAGTGTCAGGAGATTGCTTTCACAAATTGGGTTATGTATTCCAAATTCTGTTTCTGCCTTTACATTTAGATTTAGTGCTTACCCCCTTACTTGACATCTAACGATGAAGTCAGAGAAGTGCCTATAAGGATTGTGAAGTGTGTCATAATTATGATGTCTGTAACATATAGTAGTGGTGATAGTACGTAACGAGAGTCTGTCAGAACCATTTTGGAGTCCTGAGGAACGCAGGGGTTACTGGGCCACAACCAAGTGCTTAACCCACTCTGGTTACTGAAACCTAAGTACCAAGAGTACACTCTTTCAGCACTTTGCTCTGAGGGTAGTAAGGCAAGCAGACAAGGTTTCTCATGGAGCTAGTGTGGGGGTAAAGACTCAGAACTCAACAATTACACAATACAGCTCAATAATGTATGTCCAGGAAAGTGCTTTTGCTTTATGGAAAAGTACTTTATTACACCAACTACTCATTGTAACTCAAATTGACCACCTTCATCGACAATTACCCCTAAGTATTTGTAAGCATGGGTGTTCGTGATTGGCGTTTTTTTCAGGTACCAAGTGTGGGGCCGTCGTTTGCCGTTTTTAATTATCAGGGTTTATGTTTTTTCATTGTTCACTTCTAGATGGTTTTCTGCTGCATACTCTTGCGTTTTGTCGAGTAGGCGTTGCATCCCCACCTGAGTATGGCTTGCCAGGACCACATCGTCGGCATATAAGATGCTGGAGATGGCTTTGCTGCTGAGTCGAGGGGCATGGGCATGGCAGGTGCTTAAAATTGATGTCATGTCTGCCATGTACAGGTTAAACAGGGTTGGCGCTATTACAGAACCCTGTTTGAGTCCCTTGGTAGTTGGCATGTGCCTTGAAAGATGTGTGCCATTGCCTAGTATGACCTGTACCCATGTGTCAGTGTGGAGGTGTATTAGAAGATTCAAGAGTGCCCCAATTCACCAGTTTCCTCCACAGTCTTGCTCGGTCGACATTGTCAAAGGTTGCCTTAAAATTGAGGAAACAGAAATGGATCGCTTATTTTGTTGATTTTACCTTGTCAATGAGCAGTGACATCGTTAGTATGTTATTTAAGGTACCTGTGTATTTGCAAAACCCAGTTTGATTTGGGGGGATTATTTCCTTCTCCTTAGCCCAGTCCTGGAGATCTATCAGTAAAGTACAGGCGAAGTATTTTGCCTCAATGTCTAGTAGTGCAATCAACCGATAGTTTTTCGGGGAGGTTCTGTCGACGGACTTGTAGATCGGGGAGATTTTAGAACCCTTCCAGGAGGCTGGTAGATGCTCGAGCTGTCTGATGGTTTGGAAGAGGGGGACCAAGATGCCTGACCAGAACTCTGGATCTTGTTTAAAAAGGGCTTGTGGAATCCCGTTTGACCCTGGGGCCCCTTTTCTCCTCTCTTTCAAGATTTGCTTCTTGATAGTTGTTGTGCAGATTCGATTATCCGCTTCCTCCAGGTCCCATTTGATTTGAGTAAGGCGTGTCGGTTAGAAGTCCGAGTTAGATCTTTATCAAGGCGTTTGCTGATGGAAGTGGGATTCCTAAAAGATTGTCCAGGTCTCCTCTGTAATGTGTGATGAAAACCCTCCATGGGCCGGGTGCAGTGCTTTGTTGATGGTGGCCCAAAAGCATGAGCTGTTGTTTGCTTTGGAGTCATGGTGAAGTTTTGCCCAAAACACATTTTCATTGGACCTGTTGATGTCCCATTTAAGTTTTTTGATTCTGCCTTTCTGTTGACGTAATAATAGGTTTAGTTTCTGGTCTGCAGGGTGGTGCTTCAGTGATCTGAGTAATTTTTTAATGGATTTTTTTAACAGTTTCAATTCGATCCGCTGTGCGCTAGGGGCCCTCCCCTTGTCCCTAGGCTCGTTAGATGGCGTGTACTGGCAGTAGATGAAAAGGAACTTGAAAGATTTGCAATGAAAGTTTCCCATTTGCTGATTGGATTGTCGGTGGGATCGATTTGATGCTGTAACATTATCTTTGTGCCCCGGAGAACCTCAGAGCGACAACTTGATTTGTTTTAAGTTTATTGTGTGGCATGCTTGCCTGCCAACTGGGTTGAGTATAAAATTATGTGGAATTATTTAGAGTGAAACCTCCTGGGCTCGATGGTCACTATCCCCTTTAACACCTAGGCGGAATCCTTTTACATGATGGAAGAGCGGGAGGGAGACTAGGGTATAATCTAAAGTAGAATTTGCAGTTTCCGAGTAATATGAAGCAGCCGGCGGGGAGTCTTCCTGAAATCTTCCATTCAGTGCCCTTATATTGATATGCTCCAAATCTTCCAATAATTTCCTGCCCGTCTTGGTTGCTCTGACATGTTCGCTTCTATTTTGGGCTGGTGTGTTCCAGTAGAGCGATTGAGCTTGTAGATCCTCGTTTTCTGATGAGCCTAGGATTTTTTGGTTTAGGTCCCCGGAGAGGATAAGGTTGGAGGTGTTCTGCGAGCTTATGATTGACAGGAGATGGTCTACTAGGTGCTTTGATTCCTGATTTTTCTGTTTTGGATTTATGTATGTGTTGACAATTAGCACCTCCTCCTTGAAACCTTTGAGGTTTAGGACTAGCTTGATAGCGTTTACTGACGGTAAGGGTAGTGGAATTTCCCTTGCAGTAGCAATTTTTTTTGTTGAGATGCAGGTTGCTAAACCGCCTGAGAGATGCCCATATTGTGATTTCCTGAGACATGGAGTGTGGAAGCAGATGAACCCTTGTAGTTGGAATGAGTCTGTCGTCCACGTTTCCTGCAATAGGACAATGTCGAAGGATTTGAGGTATGTTATAAACTCAGAATCAGCTGCCTTGCTATCTAGTCCATTGATGAGTTGTTTTGTCCTGTTGTGGCTGCCTTTTGTATTGGGTGGTTTGTCATTGTGTAGACCTGTTTATGTTAACAGTTCTAAGGATCTGCTGGGTCTCCGGATACATGGAAAGGAGCTGTTTTTGGCCAGTTCGAACACTGTGTGCCTGCCCCCTTTGGGGCGACCGGCCTAGTGCTCCCCTGAGCACAGAGGATGTATTTTCTCTGCTGTTCATGGTTTCCAGCTGCATAGTAGGAAGTAGTGAGAGAGGGTATCCGGTCTTGTGGTATGGTGAGATACGTATGCCCCATGCTTTAAAGATTTCCCATTCGTTCAATAGTTTGTTTGCTATTTGAATTGATCTCCAGGTGACCTTGGTGGATTCCCTGCCCAGTGCCACGCCAGCCCTTGTAAATTCTATGGAAAGGAGATCAGTTGTGTTGATGTCTCTTAAGGTTGGTAAGGTAGCCAATAATTGGAGATTATTCCCTCTGTTCAGAGTGTCACAGTTCCCTTTCGATTTAAACTCTGGAGTGAAGAGTAAAGTGCTGGATTGTGTTGGCTGCCAGGCAGGGGTTGCTCTGGGGGGCTGCTCCCCGGTATCTGTCTGAGCGGAGGGCAAAGATGCTGCTGGATATTCCTGTGATCACTTTGGGGCCCTAAACTGTCTGGGCGGCAGTAACCAGGGGAGCCTTCTATACCCGGTTCTGTAGTCATTGGCTCTTTTTGATGTTGCATGAGCCAAGGGATCGAATTGGATGCTGTCTTTATAATTGTTCCGATTGGCATTCCCCGTGCTGTTGCTAAGACAGGATTTGCCCCGGCATTTTCCTTTTAGCTTCCCTTGATGTTAGTGAATGCATGGGGTTAATTACTAAGGTCTCTGCTATCACTGTAGTTGTGTTAGAGTGGATTGTCTGTGCTTGTGGTGGGGCTGTGTTGGATCTTGCCTTGTCCTGTGTGTGAGCCCAGGGGCCCATCGGATGTCTATTTTGAGTTCTGACCTGTTTTCATTCCTGTATTAAAGGTAACTCCCTTATGTCTGACATGGGTGGATCAGGGCAGTGGTGACTAAGCCGCTGAGGCTGCATCGAGTCTGGATTTTTGATAACTGGTATGTAAGTTAAGCCGCCCGGAACCTCCGTAGCGGCCCGGCTGAGTGCTAATTGTAGTTGGTCGGCCGACCAAGTTGTAGTGCCAGGGATGTCAGTTGACTGATGTTTCGAGTTGTATTGTCGCCTGAACCTGTTGTTTAATGTCAAAGAGGGGGTATACTGCTGCATGACTGAGGTTGGCTGTTTTTTTGCGGCTTTTCCTCAAAGTTGGCATCTTTGTTTGGCGTTTTGAACTGTGGTTGTTTTGCTTTGTGTTCATGTTGGCGTTGTATCTTGGTCTCCCCCTGAATGACTCCCAGCTGTTGAAAGGATTAGGTTTTTTGCAGCGGCTTGCGTTGCAGTTGGCTTCTTCAATATTTCTTTTTCTAGTGTGGCAGTATTTTTATTGTCCTTTGGTTCTTTATGTAAGCCCTCAAGCAGGGTGGACAAGATTGAGGGTAGTGAGGATAGCATGTCAACGATGGGTCCACAACTACAAGACAATTTGGCCTCCTGTTGGGCTCGGCTGGTAATTGAATTTAAATTCCTCAGTTTTTCATCAATCCCTCCTACAAAGAGAGCTAAGGTCTTAAGTAGTGTCAGTTGCAGGTCAATTTTATCGGACCGATATTGAAGGGCATCAACTGTTCTTTACATGGTGTTTAGTAAGGTGCCCCAAGTGTTGGTTGATCGGCTCGGTAGGTCCTGCCATTGGGTGGTGATGTGCTGTTCCCAGCATTGCAGGCCTTGTTCTGCATATTTGCTGTGTAGGAGTGGAGCTGAGTTTTTTGGGGAGTCCAGAGTGTAGGAGGCAACCAGATTGGCCCACTACTGAGACCCTAAGTATGAAAGTGCTTCGTGTTCGCTCCCCAGGGCTTCTAGAGCTGCATCACCCCCCTCCATCATTGCTTCAGAGTGTTCCATTGCAGCCGGGTTTGTTTGCAGCTGTGACTACCGATCTGTGACTACCGATCTGGGGTATGCTTTTGGAAATAAGATAAAAATGGCGAATTTGTGTATTGTTCGCCAGGAGTGCCATGTTTTTTTACCTTCTCTTTTACAGCTACTTTGTGAGCGATGGAATGAGCTTCGGCGCGTTCTTTGGGGCTGTGTGCCAACTGATGATGTATGGATAGTTGAGCTGTTTCCCAGTCCTGATTGGTGCTTGCTTCGATCGATGAGTGGACTGGTGTACTCAGTCCATAGACTGATTGCCCAGGGGGAGGGCTGGGAGGACTGGGAGAGGCTTGGGTTGGAGAATTGTCCTTTTCTTTTTTTTCCCTCGTGTATTGCCCAGCATTGACCAGCATTGCTAGTTGAGGCTGGGTCCGCCTGCTTTCTCCATTGGTTGTGAAGCGGCCATGAGTTGCTCGGAAGGTGGTAGTTCACTGTGTTGTGAGCCAGCAGGTTGAATATTTAATTGAGTAGGGAGAAGGGGCTCCTCAAGGCTTTGGATTTTACCACTTGAGGAGAATATGGTAGAACCTGCATCCTTAAGGAAGTGGAATTTAGAGTACATTTTTGGTTGAAAGAGGTGTGTGGTAGGCCTCCCCCCGTGGGAGCACCTACTGTCAGGGCTCCCCAGTGTCTTTGCCAGGGGGCTCTGTGACACTGAACCTGGGGAAGTTACGTCCACTAGGTCTTCCGGAGAAGTCGCCTGGTCACGTTTTGTTGCCCTGGCCTTCCTTTTGCGTTTGGGTCCCTGCGAGGCGGGGAGGGGTTGGTCCCTATTCCTTCCTGACCTCATAGCGGTGGACTCCCTACGACCTCCTATGGGCTGTGGGCTTTGTGCCGACTTTGATGAAGGGGTTCCTAGGCTGGCCGAGTATGCCTGCTGGCTATATGGATGCTGAATAGATGGTAGGTGGTCCAATGTGCACTGGAGGGATCTGTATGGTTGGGGACTTCCTTATAGGGCCCTTCTGCTGGGTTAATGGTTCCTTAATGGCGTTGTAGACCTTGCCAGCCTTGCGAATCTGGACCCTAGATATGGGGCACGGGGCGAGAGACGGGGGGAGCAGGGTAGTAGGGTGTGAGAGATGGAACAGAGGTGGCGACTCCAAGAGGCTACCCAACTCGAGGCTCAACCACCGCACCCACCACTCACCGGAGTCCGCTGCGACTACCACTCGATGGGCCCCCGCTCGTTGTTGCTGCCTCCGTCTCTGCTGAGAGTGCGCTTTTCTCTCGAGGAAACTTGAGAGAGCTCCGCGCCACGTTGCGCCACCTCGATGATACTGCTCTCGAGTGAAGCAGGGGGTGAAGCGGGGCCCGTAATGTGGACGTCTGGAGGAGAGGGTGAAAGGCTGAAGGCTGAGAAGGCCTTATCCTGGGCGGAAGCGGGGCTCACTACAGGAGCCAACAAGCCGCACCCGGCACTAGCCGGGCTGCCTCCGTTGGACTCCTGGAGCTCTCGCTTGGCAGTCGCTGAGTATAACACTCAGTATGTCCCCCAGCCGTCTTGTTGCACCTTGCAGCCTCTTGCAGTGTGACAGTGTGGCAGGGTGGCTGCCGTGGGGGTGAGGTGCGTAGTGCACAGGTGGGCCGGATCCCACCTCACCCGGCTGTAGGAGTAGGAGTAAGGCTGTAGGGATATGCATTGTAGTTACCTCGAGTCGCTGCTCAGCCGTGGCTCAGCTCAGCCGCTGCACAGCACAACACTGCGTTCACTGCGTATGCCAGCCGCCAAACCTTGCGCCTACCCCGCTGGTGTAATTAAGAGAGGCAGGGTCTGGTCAGCAAAGTCCGGTCGGTCTGGTCGGATCATGCATGGAAGAGTAAGCGGGCGCAGCGGTTGTGGTCCTCTCAGTCTCGGCGTGGCATGACTTCGGCTCCGGCTCCTCCGCCTGCTCCAGCTTCCGGCTTCAACGCAGTCTCCACCCACAAGCGCAGCAGTGAGTGGGGGGGGCAATGCTCCTCCGCTCCCACTGAAGAACTGCTGCTGCTGTTCTTGTAATGTCCTAATAAACTCACCCATCTTGTCTATTCCCATATTTACTGCCATGCTTACACTCTACCTTATCCTAAAACCAGTATGTTGCTTCATTATTCAGCAGTCACTGCAACGTGCAACTAATATGTCCGGAAGGTTGCATTTCATTGCTATAATTTTATCTGTGTGCAAACAACCTACATCTTTGATGACTTGCTCTGTATAAAATCTGTAAAAAAAAAATGCAAGCTCCTTGCATTTTAATTTCTAATGCTACAGGCATATTTTAAATCCTTTTTCATCAGAACCACACTTTTTATCTCAAAGTAGAAAAAATGCTTTGAGAAAATTCAAGGGATCTACATACTCAGAGCATTGTAACAGGCTTAATACAACCATCTGAGCAGCTCTAGTGAAATGTGACAGGGATATTCCAATTTAGACAGGAGAGACAGTGACAGGGATGTATGTGCATGCCACACAATTCCACTCCATGCTGTACAATGCCATACAATACCACACAATTCCACTCCATGCCACACAATACCACACAATTGAACACCACACAATGCCACACAACTCCACTCCATGCCACACAATTCCACTCTACTCCACACAATCTCACACAAGTCCACTCCAGGCAATGCTACACAATTCCCCTCCACACAATGCCACACAGTTACACTCCACACATTGCCACATAATTCCACTTCACTTCACACTACACAGTTCTACTCTATGCCAAACAATTCCACTCCACTCCACACAATACCACACAATTCTACTCCACAGAATGCCACACAGTTCCAATCCACACAATGATATAACATTCCACTCCATGCCACAAAATTCCACTCCACTGCTCTCTACACAATGCCACACAATTCCACTCCACTCCACACAATTCCACTCCACACAATGCCACACAATTTAACTCCACACAATGCCATAAAATTCCATTCTATACCACACAATTCCACTCCACTCTACACAATTCTACTCCATGCCACACAATGCCACATAATTCCAGTCCACAATACTCAATGCCAAACAATTCCACTCCATGACACACAATGCCACACAATTCATCACAACTCCACTCAACACCACACAGTGCCACACAATTCCACTCCACTTCATGCCACTCTACTCTATTATACACCACAATGACTCTCCATGCCACTCCACGCCACACAACACCACACAATTCCACCTTACTCATCTCCACATAATGCCATCTATTCCACTCCACTCAATGCCACACAATTCCACTGCAACGCACTTTATGCCACACAGTGACACACAACTCCACTCCACACAGTTCTACTCCATTCCAAATAATGCCACACAGTTCCACTCATCACAATTCCACCCCACTTCACACAATGCAACTGCTCTTCACTACATACAATGCTACCCAATTCCACTTTACTCCACTCTATACAATGCCATACAGTTCCACTCCATGCCACCTAATGCCAATCCATTCCACACAATGACACAAAGTTCCACTCCACACAACTCCAGTCCACAGAATGCCACACAATTATACTACACGCCACACAATGTCACTCCACCCCACTCCATGCCACACAATTCCACTCCATGCTGCACATCGTCACTCCACACAATTCCACTGCACTCCACTCCACACAATGTCACCCCACTCTTTGCTACTCAATGCCGCTGCGCACACTGACACATAGTGCCACTCCACTCTACACAATTCCACTCCACTGAACTAAATTCTACTCCATTCCACACAATTGCACTTCATTTCACACAATTCCAATTCATTCCACACAATTCCGCTCCGTACCACACAATGTCGCTCCATACCACACAATGTCGCTCCATACCACACAGTATCACTCCATACAAAGCCACTCCACTCCGCACAATGACACACAGTTCCACTTCACTCCACACAACTCCACTCCATACAATTTTACTCCACACAATTCTACTCCACGCCACACAATGCCGCTCCACTTCATGCTGCACAATGCCACTCCACACAATGCCACTCCATGCCACACAATTCCATTCCGTGCCAAACAGTGCCACGCCACACAATTCCAGTGCACTCCACTCCACACAATGCCATCCCACTCCTTGCTACTCTATGCCACTCCACACACTGATACACAGTTCCAATCCACTCCACACAATTCCACTCCACTCCACTAAATTCTAGTCCATTCCACACATTTCCACTCCATACCACACAATGCCGCTCCATGCCACACAATACCACTCTATACCACACAATGCCACTCTACTCCACTTTATGGTACACAGTGTCATGCCTCACAATGCCATTCCACTCCACAAAGTTCCATTCTACTCCATTGAGTTCCACTCCACACCACACAATATAATCCCACTCCACACTACACCATGCCATTCCAAACCACACAATGCCACTCCATTCTACTGCACTCCATACAATACCACTCCATGTTACTCCACTTCATGCCACGCAATGCCACTCCACTCCACACAATGCCAGTCCATGCATTACAATGTCACTCCACACCAGCCACGGCCGCTGCAGGTAAGAGAGGTGGGGCCGGCTGGGGGGGATTTCGAGAGATGACCGCGAGGGAAAATTAATTATTTATTTAATTTTCCCTCATGGTTCTCTCTCGAAGTCCCCCCCAGCCAGCCCCACTGCCCCACCGCTCTTACCTGCATTGGCCGCGGCTGTCCACACCACACGATGCCACTCCATACCACACAGTGCCACTCCATACTATGCCACTCCACTCCATACCACGTTATGCCAATCCACAGCACACAGTGCCATTCACTCCACACCACACATTGCCTCTGCAATGAATGCAACTCCACTCCATGTCACACAGTGCCACGCCACTCCACACAATGTCACTATACTTGATTCAATGCCATTTCACTCCACTCAGTGCCACTTCACACCGCTCCACTCAGTGACATTCCACTCAATTGTATTTATATGATGCTTATTACCCCTGACCAGTCATTGAAGTGATTTCCAGCACGCCACTCCACTCAATGCAATGCCACACCACTCCAGGCCACACAAAGCCACTTCAAACAATTCCACTCCACTCCGTGCCACTCCATGCAATGCCACTCAATTCCACTCCACACAATGCTGCTCTACTCCACGCCACAGTGCCTCTCCACTTCACACAATATAACTCTACTCTACACAATGCCACTCTACTCCGCACCATACAATGTCACTCCACTCCATTCCACAGAATGCCACTGCTCTCCACACCACACAATGCCACTCCATGCAATGCCACACCACACAATGTCACTCCACGCCACACCGCTCCACTCCACCAAAATCGATAGATCTCACACAAGCAAGCCCTATTGGCCTTGCCAATGCTTGTTCTCTTTCCAGATTACCAGAAATACTACATTACTAGTTTGTTGGAGCCACGTTTTATTACTTTAATAACACTTCCCTAGAGTAGAAACCACAGCGGGACTTGGCAATAGCGAATGAGAACCCATTATGACATAGAATGATGGAAGAGTAGCTATATAGAGAACTTTTTAGGTATCGCCTACGCAGCGCACATAGGCAAAAAGACCTTTTGCAATCGATTCGGCTTTTCAGCCAAAAACGTGCACGCGTTCCATTGCCTTCAATGGCAACGAGTGCACGTTTGGCGATTCACTTGCGGGAGCGAGCAGCTGGCGTCATATGGTAGCAATTATCGCTCCTGGCGCCGCTCGCTCCCGCAAGGGAATCGCACTCCCCCCACCCCTCCCACTTCTTTAACCCGGAGTACTGTTTCACTTTCACGGCCGCGGCGCGGGGCCGCACTTGTGTTTCAGTGCTTGTTTGGGAGAGCTGGTGGCGCCGGGCAGCGCAGGCGCAAACTTTGACCTCATTCGGAAGAACACCTGAGGAGAGGTGAGCCTGGGAGTTAGACAGCGGCCCTCCCCCGCCCCAAATCCACTCCCACGGAAAATGTCAAGCGGGAGACTGTTGTTGCAAGCGCTGCAGCAGGAAAGTGGCAGCCAAGTTGGTTTCGGAAGTGGCTGCTGGCTGTAGCAGAAAGCAAAGACAAGCCACAGAGGAATCGAGCCAGGCAGGGCTAACTGGGGTTTCCCTGGAAAATGTGTTGAGTCTACAGATGACAAAACTTAACAATTAACAAAACTCTATGCACCGCAGGAACTTAATATATACGGAGTTAAAATAGCTGCTCTCTTCTTGTGCTGTGCGGCTATCCATCCTGCGCTTACCCCCTGACTGATGCTAGCATTGCTTCTGTTTCTCTTCTGTTGCCCTCGCTAGTCTGTTGTGCGTGAGGGAAGCTTGTCTGTGTTTTGGAAAAATCTGGTGCAACAGCTGCCACTGTCATGCCACGTGTGCGTGGGAAGTTTCACTGCTTCTGGGTGCAATACCTTTGTTCTGCGTGTGAGGCGAGTTTGTACTGTTGTTGCGTGTGCTGTACATATTCTGTCTGTCCAAGTGAACCTTGGGCAGGGCTTTAAGTGGGGTGAAAAAACTGGGGGGGGTCTCTCAAAGGGGCGTAGCCAATGTAATTAAGGGCGTGACTTAAAAACAGGTAAACTAAAAATCTGTGCTTAGCATAGTGTGCCGCCAGACTTGTATTTTGCTGTTTCTGTCATTGCATCCAGATATATGATACAAGTAACATCATACCTACAATAAATCAGGACTATTGGCTTTGTCAATGGTTGTTAGTTGTATAAGATAAATAGGCAGCAACTAAGGCTTGTATATAATATTGAAAAAGCTTCCACTTAAAGCCCTGGTGACACAACGACAATGTTGCTGCTCCTGACTTTCAAAAGAGAAGAAAAATCCAGAGAAAATGACTCTCTTTAAAGATTTCCCTTCACCTATAACGCTCACCTGGCATGACGTCATGCCGTAACTTCTCCACTAGTGAGAAGTGAGCAGTGTGAGCACCGCACATCGATGTGCCTGTTGTCACTGCAGTCTGGAAAAAAACGGACCGCCTGTGCCAGGGCACAAAACAGAGCCCAATAGAGACCCGTTTCGAGGCCCCCTTTAAAAAACTGCTGGTGCTCAGCACCGGTGAGACCCGGCCCACTTAAAGCCTGACTTGGGCTAATGCTGACTGAAATGATGTGCACCTGTATTAGCAAGTGAAGCTTGCACCACTGCTTCACATGCTCTGCCCCGTCTGTGTGTGAGAGGAAGCCGGGACTGCTGCAGCTTATGCACTGTTAGTTGCATTTGTTTGAGGGCAGATTGCATTTCTCTTGCCCTTGCTGTTCCCGTTTTGTGGTGCAAGCTTGCTCTGGAGCTCTGTAGGTTGCACTTGTCTGTGTGTGAGTGAAGCTTGTACTCCCGGTGCCTTTGTTGTGTTTGACAGGAAAATGGATGCAGCTGCTTCCCAGGCTATGTCTGTTTTGTATAAGTGTGACTATTGCTGTACCTGATTTATGTGTGTGAATAAAGAGTGCACTGTTGTATCCCTCTTTGTGTGTGAGGGAAGCTTTCACTGTTGGGCTTGTGATGTAAGTGCATATATGTGTGTGTGTGTGTGGTGGAAGCTTGGACTGATGTCTGTGTTGTTTCTCTTCTTTGCGCAAAGGAACTTGCACTGCTTCTAGCCTGTTTTTTTTGTCTTTTGTTTGAGAACATCTTGCACTTTTGGTTTCTATGCAGCTGTCATCCTCTGTGACAGTAGTGCTTCGATGCCTGCCTTTATTTTGTGTGTGAGAGACTCTAATGCTGCTATTGCCAATTCTGCATATGTTAAGTGTGTGCAAGGAAAGTCTGCATTGTTGCTTCATGTGTGTGTGTGTTTAAGAGAAGCTTTCACTTCTAATCCCCATGCCGTACACATTCTACTAGTCAGATACTACACCACTGTTGCCTATGCTGTATCATTTCTGTGGGCAAAGAATCATTTCTGCTGTTGTATGTTTGTGTTGTACTGCTGCTGTCTATGCTGTACATGTTCTTTGTATACGAGGGGAGTTTGCACAAGATGGATGAAAGTGCTACGTGCTTTCCATAAAATTCTTTCTTGCCACCTTTAATGAGTAATAATGTCACACCTAAAGTCTTTCTTTCTTAAATGTAAATATTTGTGCATTGCATAAATGCCACTGTCCCATCACAACTACCTTTCACCCATAAAAACAACTGTGGAGCCCATGTGACGGCAGGGTGAGGTATGTCACACTGCCATGGAGAACTTTGGCTTCCAGCACTCTCGTGTGAACATCTCTCATGGGTGGGAGCCACAGTGTATAGACACAACAGCCCGACAGCAAGTTTATACAGGATAACTACTGTGTGTACAGTAATGCAATAGTCAAAGGTAATTAAAATTGTGTATGTGAGTAGATGGTAGAAAAGAGCACAGGTTTCTGTACAGTAACAGCTCTGTGAACAGTAGCAATTTTCTGCACAGTAACGAGGGCTTATAGAGTGTCAAACATGCACAATAACAGTTGTTAAAAAAAAAAAAAACAACACAAGCCTGAATGCATATATATGAACCGTGGAACAAGCGTGTTAACTGCATTGTCAGTATACTAAAAACCTATATGTTTTCGTAGAGTAAAAATTACATTTATTTATAAACTTTAAAATAAGCTACGACGAAGTGCAGGCTTGAAGTGATTTCTGTGAACGCCCAATACATGGAGTATTTCAATAATAACACAACAGACCTATCACAACAGGAAACTCATCCGATCCCACTGTATTCCAAAGTGCAGGTCAATTGTTGCACCTTTCTTTGAGGTAAAACTTCCCAAAACAATAAAAAATAACTAAATACAGCTTTCTATCACTAAGATATTATGCCAGTCTCCATGGTTAAACATTATCTTGAACTATTTTGTTGTTTGTGGTGCCAACTAATAAATGCCTGTCTAAAAGAAGGTATATTTCTGGATTCACTAAAGACAGGTCAAGTGAGCCCCTGATAAAGTATCTGTTGGCAGCTAACCATCGGCCGCTGTGGAATCTACCATAGCTGGGCAAAGTATTTGCAATGTGTGGCTAATACACTTGCTACTCTCACGAAATATAACTTGTTATTAGCACCTCCTAATCAGGCATATACAGAGGCTGCAGCACAGACACTGCATCACTAAACTCCTATATGACCCCGTATGGACCTTTGATTTAAATAATTGATTTTAAAATATTGTGGGAGTTTTTTTACAGAATTTAGTAATGTATTATTCATGTGTATTGAAACATTTTTATTGCTGAGATTTCTTATCATGAAGTGCAATTTTCGTAATAATTTTAATCGTGCAATAAACAAATTAATCTAAAAAAAAATCTATATGACATACATTAGCATTTTAGACAATGGTGATGCCAGTCTCTTCATCCTTCTTGATTTGTCAATAGCGTTCGATAACGTTGATCACCATAGGCTCTTCCAGTCCTTCAGACCCTCTTATACATTATGAGGGAAGTCCTGAGCTAGTTCTCCTTCCTGGCAAACCAAATGCATCTGGTCAATTTTGGTAGCGTCCCCTCAAGCCTACCCCGTCATGAGTGGTGTTCCTAAGGAGTCTGTTCTAGTGCCTATGTTGTTCAATTTCTGTATGGAGGCACTCAGAATGTTGTTATAGGAGGCAGGTGTTACAATACACCGATATGTATGATGCACAGATCAATTTTAAGATCTATTCAATTTGTGTTATCAATGCTCTAAAACATAGACCTGGCATAAATCAATGTTCTCACACCTTTTCAAGCTTTTAAGTTTAACTCAAGAGTTTAATCTTATCTGCAGACCACAGAAATGCTTAACAAGAAGGGCTGTCAGATCTATATATTGACAGCGTCTTCTCTTATTGCCCAATGAAGTCAAATTGCCTGGCATGTTGCTTTAACCACATTTTTCCATGTATTCACAAATTGAACATACTGCAAAAATAAAAACACACACACAAAAAACAACCATTTATCCAACAAACTGACTTCTACGTTGTAGTACAGGCCCTGGTTTTAGCCAGAATTGATTGTGGGGCTGCCAACTTGGCATGCAATCAAATGTGCTCTTTAATCTCAATTACATCAGAATTTACTTGGCGGCCTAGTTCATCTCAGGCACAAGAAGGTCTAACCACATATCTCTAGTTGTAAGGGTTCTCAATCCGATGTTAAGTTCGAGCTGGCTTGCATTACTCTTAAGGCACTAAACGTGCAACAGCTGGAGTCGTTTTCACATCTCTCAAAATCTCTTGTGCCAGCAAAAGGATGAGAAGCTTATACAACAACAAAAAATCTCATGAAGCAGCAGCACTACCTTTTTCTGGGGCAGCCCCCTCCTGCTGGAATTTCCTTCCAGTTGCCCTGAAGCGCTTGAGACTTTAGTGCCATGCCACAAAATGTTCGAAGCTCATTACTCTAGCTGAATTACCCCCTGCGCCCCTTTGCGTCAGCCTCCTTTACATTTCCCCTTCTCTGTTCTCTTTCATCAGGTGGCCTCATTTCTATTACTAAAGGCACACAATTGATGGACGGAATGCAGAACAAATCAAAACATTCACCCCAGTCAAGAGATCTGGGTTAAATCCATCATTCTTTTGCTCACCATGCCACCCCAGTTTAGACCTGGCCATATGCAAATCAGTCTTGACCCTGTGCCTCATGGGAACAGTTCAGCCCGAACTGCCAAGCCAGGTCCTCCCTGGACCGGAAACAAGCATCCTAGGACCGGTTTCGGGGTTTCACCCCTCTTCAGCCAGGATAGCTTGATTCCAGTGGCACAGTGAGCCCAGGACCCACGTCTGGCATACCTGGCGCACTTAGGGCGAGAAAGCAAAAGACACACAATTGATGGACGGAATGCAGAACAAATCAAAACATTCAACCCCAGTCAAGAGATCAGGGTTAAATCCATCATTCTTTTGCTCACCATGCCACCCCAGTTTAAACCTGGCCATATGCAAATCAGTCTTGACCCTGTGCCTCATGGGAACAGTCCAGCCCGAACTGCCAAGCCAGGTCCTCCCTGGACTGGAAACAAGCATCCTAGGACCGGTTTCGGGGTTTCACCCCTCTTCAGCCAGGATAGCTTGATTCCAGTGGCACAGTGAGCCCAGGACCCACGTCTGGGCATACCTGGCGCACTTAGGGCGAGAAAGCAAAAGACACACAATTGATGGACGGAATGCAGAACAAATCAAAACATTCACCCCCAGTGGGACGGGTATGCCCAGACGTGTGTCCCGTGCTCTCCATGCCACTGGAGTCAAGCTATCCTGGCTGATGAGGGCTGTAAGCCCGAAACCGGTCCTAGGATGCTTGTTTCCAGTCCAGGGAGGACCTGGCCTGGCAGTTCGGGATGGACTGTTCCCATTGGGCGCAGGTTCAAGACTGATTTGCATATGGCTGGGTCCAAACCGGAATGGCATGGTGAGCAAAAAAACGATGGATTTAGGCCCAGATCTCTGTACTGGGGTGTATGTATGACATTGTTCTGCATTCTGTCCATCAATTGTTCTTTTTTCATTTCTATTACTGCCATTGTCCTCCACACCTCCTCTTTATCCTTATCCAGTTTGTAAATTGCTGCTCCCAATCTGCTCTTGTCTCTTCCCCATTGACCATCCTTCTCCTACTGCCCTCTCAAGTGCTGCATTTTGGCAAGCTACCACCCCTTCTCCTTCCCTCTCTGGCAGCGGTACCATCTAGCCTCCTAGCCCCTCTCTTCCCTATTCTTCACTCTCTCCCATGTTCCTGTGCTATGCAGTATGTTGAGGAAGACCTCGATTTCCCTGCTGTTTAAACGTTTATGCTTTGATGCTACAGCTGTTGTTTCCTTGTAAGGGATGGCCTGCATGGAAATTTGTTGTTGATGTATACAGCACCCCTTCATGATAGAAATGCTCTTTATAAAAAGGTAAACATAAAATAAATAAATAGTGACACTATTGCGCTTACACTTAATGTATTTGTACTGGATCGTCCGTTTTACATTACGCATTTAGATGTGGTAGTTTGATTTGCGGGTAATTACAGTAGAGTGTGCACACAAATGGAGATGTGTGATGTTTTTTGTTCTTCATGGTATATGCAGACTTACTGGAGGTCTGTTGGTGGGAATTAGCTAGATGGCCACAAAGCAAACAAGCTTTGGCATAGCCAATAGATCTCGCCTTTGGGACCTTATAAGTGTTTAGCCATGCAACAGTTAATGTTGTTGCAGTAAGGATATTGTGCTGCATAACTAAATACTTATAAGGTCCCAAAGGCGAGACCTACTGGCTATGCCAATGCTTGTTTTTTACGTTTCTGGGTAGCACTGCTGTAAAGTGATTTGCGCAACCATTGTTTTATGTGTAAATGAGGGTTTACGTGGCAATAATCAAAAGTGATGATACATGAGAAATTGAGAAAACCGCGTGTGCTTTAATAAACCAGCAAACACTTAAGTAGTTTGCCAGCTACCCTATCTGACAATAAGTGGGCAAAAGAGAGTCGTACAAAGTGAACCCTAACGTACTGCCAGACCTCTCCTGGCAAATGCCGCAGCATAAACTAAAGCAAAATGGGGAAATGTATATAAATTCCTTGCTAACGACCTGTTGATCCCGATAAGGCTCACCACACGAGTCTGCAGGCTGCAGATAATGCGGGAGCTTAGCTGGTTGTATTTAAATAGGGTTCAGCATTCCCCAGGCGCCGAGGATTATGGGCTGTGTGTTTGCCGGTATAGCTGCATGACTCAGACCTTACAGACGACATGCCCGGCATACAGGGGCGCGCCACGGGGTGGCTGCCGCATTATTAGTTAATCCCCAAGGGGCGAACTTGCATTCCATTGCGAAGACCCTGGCTTGACACACACCTGTGTGCAGTCCTGGTTTGAAGCTTCACTGTTTACTGCAACCAAAGGAGTCTGGAAACTTTTTGAATATTTGAAGTTGCGTCATCACACGTTACGCAGGCAGCAGAGTGGGTGTGTTAAGATCATGACGTCTGGAGTACAGTTTCGTCACTGTGCTTTAGGAAATCTGAGAACTATCAGAAAAGGCAGCAGATTACTTGCCGCAATCAGACATACATAGATTGCTGTACATAACACCTGTAAACGCATAACTAGAGATTTTACATGTGCTACGCGAAGCAGTCATCTGTGTTCAAATCTGAATGTACGCAAGGTTACGGGTTTACCAATAAAGCATGCTAATTGAACAATGTGAGCCTAATTTATGTGGCCTTACACCGTTGTTGCGTCCCTTTTTTATGACGCTGTGGCAGCATAAACAATGCGCCACACTGTGCCATATTTACTAAGTGACTCATCAAAGCAGATGCGTCACTTTGTAAAACCCTGCGCTACAATATACCTGCGTCACGTATAATGTATGCAGAGTGGGCATTCCCCCATAAAAAAGGCTTGTAGAAGTGGCACAGTGAAATCTATGAGATTTCACTGCGCCACTTCTACGAGTTCCCTGCGTCAAATCCTTACACCTGCTTCACAGCAGGCGTAGGCACTGACGCAGGCCCTTTTACATGGGACTGGCCCATATGTAATGATACATTTCTGGAGTTGCGTGTGTTTTGCGACACACTCCAGCAATGTGTCATTACTGCGCCACCAGATGCGTCAGATTTCCTAACGTATCTGGTCAATTCTTGCAACATGGATCGCCGTACTGTAAATACAGCGCATCCGTGGTGTCGCAAGGAGGGTGCACTGAAAAGTGGTGCATCGCTGTTTTCAACCAGAGATGCAACACTTTTTATAAATGAGGCTGTGTTGTGCTGTTTTGACATAGGACAATGCTAAATCCATTCAGTTCTTAAAACGAAATCCTAAAGTAACTTCTGACAAATGCAGAAATGAAGGGCACAGAATAGCCTCTTAAAAATATTAGCGAGAGACAAAAGCCCATTCACATTATGACTTTACACACAGCAAAAGGACATTCCTGATGCGCAGGTGCTGCCATGGTTTAGGTATCACATTTTCCTGGTCTGGGGTTCTGAGAAGTAAGGATGCAAATGGCAACATCTGGTGGCACACTCTAACTAATTTTTAGGTCTCAGCTACACAGAGCTTTAGTTGTCTGCCGGGCACACTTATTCTTTCCAATACATTAATTTACTTATTGTGGGATTTGGGTCAGCCCTTTGCTCATGATTGGTGTCTATTCCAAGTATCTGCTCTTGTTTTAATGACGTTTTTGTATTTATTCTACCAAGGAGCATTTTGGTTTCACTGTTTTCTATTCGGATGATTTGTATTCTTCTACTACTTCCTTGAGGGGACTCGTTTTAACTCTGGCCTTAAGACAGCATTAGCCAAATAGTCAGCCTCTTATTTTCACAGAAATATAGTACATAACAATGCACATAAAGGACTTTAGGTCAGCCCCTTTCAGCCTTTGGTAACTTGGAGTGTTGTTGACATCTTGTTCGGCCCACAGTACAGCATACAAAGAATGTGGCAATGGATTAGCCGCCTTCAGCTAGTGGCTATTTTGCTAACAGCACTTTCTCTGTATTTTCTCAGCTGTATCTTACTGTTTGTACAATATCCCAATAAAAGGTTTCTGAAATAAAAAATAAATTTTTGGGTTTACACGCGGGCTATATTTATTCAGATACAACAAAAGCAAAAATTCAAGCACAACTAATTGAATGCAATACCATAATAGAGTGCGAATTTCACAGCAGTCAGTTTATTTCCCCAACTACTCTTACAAAGTTGACAGCCGTAAACAACATGTCCATACCACAATAATTATATTTCCTGGGAAAAAAATCACAGCACTAGGCCATATTCCCATTCCATTTAGCTTTCACATGAGTGAAACCACCCACAGAGTCTGTAATGACTCTCATTCCTTTGTACTGGCGTAGGCTAGTGGTCCCAGTCTCCTCCTGAGACTGACACGCAGTCTGTGCTCTGGGCAACACATCAGACTTGGTCCAAGCCATGTAGGCTTCTGGTCCTGTTACTAAAATCAGGGACAACCAAACAATTGCTCAAGAGACATCCAGCACCCTGCTTTTCTTTAAATCCAGCATTTCTATTTCAAATTAGGCAATCTGGTACTCCATGTCCTCTCCAGTGGCCTGGTACCTGTGCCATTGGTACCAGGGAGAATCTCCTTGGGTTTGAGACACCTCCTCTCAAACACTGTTCTATTTCCTACTGTATCTCTCATCCCAATTTGTTAATCATGAGTAGGGACAGGATGCAAATGCGGATACATTAGCAGCACTATCAGGGCACTGAAGGATCACATTGGGGAGCACATGAGGGCAGTAAAACAGGTTGACGCCAGATATCCAGTAGCATCACACATCGCTGAATGTCCCGCACAGGACAGCCACAGAGCCTTCTCCTTCTACGGGTTTGATATCGTACCTAGGGATGCTAGGGGAGGCAATAGAGAGCTGACACTCAGGAGGAGGGAGGCCACTTGGATTATGCGCCTCAAATGCGTGGAACTGGGTCTCAATACCGATCATGAATTGCAGTATTTCCTGGGTGACTGATGTGTATGTTCTGTCATCATCGTTGCAAGCTGCGTGTATTCTGGACATATGATTCTCTTTTCTTAACGTTCTCCTCTCACACCACTTGCTCCATACATTGATAAGGATTCTATGTTTGAACCTAGTAAATGAGGTGCGCCCTCTCAGAACTCGATTACGTATCCAGCATGGTGATAGGACTGTGTCTGTAGGTCCTGTCCCTACTCATGATTAACTAATTGGCATGTGTTATGCTACTCGCTGCTTTTCCATACTACCATACTGTGTGCCTGTCGCACCATAGTTTGCTGGAATCCCCTTTAGTTTGGAACACAATGCAAAAATTTTCTTGAACATGGCTATAAGTCGGGTGTGACTGTCTCTTAATGTTGCCACTAGTTTAGGATTTGATACTCCTAGTTTTTGTTCTCTCCCCATATAGTTATATTATGGATGACCGGCTTTTACGTAATAATTATCTTTCACAGCATCTTGGAACAAATTGGTTCATTAATAGACCATACAGTCCAAAGCGATCAAGTTGATTTTTATCTATTCCTTATAATCACTCAGGGAACTAGCTTCTATAACTGTTCACTCTATTCAGGGTGACAATGAAACACACGCTCAATATGGCCGCCACCCGATCGAGTAATAGCACCTTGACACGCACAGATGGAGAAAAGCTTTCTCTACTGAGAGATACGATAGGTTACCGTAGGTGCCTTAATAGAATGCACAAAACTTAATAATCACCCACCACTAAAGACTACGAATACTTTGGTTAATGGGCAATGGTGTCTAGGTCTGCTTGGACAAACATAGGCCAGGTGGGCAGTCCAAGATGGCCGACGTGCCACCTTCATTACAGCCTTCAATTAGCAGAGCACCAATTTCATCATTTGTCCTCTCTCTATTTTGCCTTTTTTCCTACTTAAGGAGAGGAGATCATTCGGCTGGTGAATGCCATCCCTCTCACACGCGGGAGACTTCACTAGCTGCTTCACTGGTCCTTTGAGGGCCCGAACACTCATGGCCACAACCTCCTTTTCGGTTGGGTGGTTCAAGCCGCTCATTGCTATGGAGTACTTCCCACATAGGAGTTTCTCCTCAGTAACTCAACCTATTTGTTCTCGATTCCACTCTAGGATCAGGTGACCAGTGGCAACACAATTTAAGCTGGCTGACAGCCATAACCCTACGAATAGGGAAGAGGTGTGGCGCTGCGGCTAGGGCGACTGACGCTGGAATCTGGGGCTCACGGTTCGATCACCGGCGGCAGGTCAGCCCAGCACCATGTGACTCTGGGCAATAGCTTGCTTAATCTTCCCGACGGCCCCCAGCGCCGGGATGCCTTCGGGTAGCTGTTTGCGCTTTACAAATACTGGATTTACATTTTACAATAATTAGTAGCTGCATATTCTGAATACTCTGCTGCACCACAGAATATAGGTATGTGCAATTAACATTACTATGTAAGGTTGGTTTTATTACTATCCATCCACGCATTATGTGTTTTCATGTCATGATTGTATTCTGGAGAACTAATCTCTCCGATTCAACCCTTTTTCCTGCTTTCCTATAGGACCGTAATCATAGGAATTTAGGTAACTCTATCCCTTTTTTCTTTCAATACTTGCATGGACTTTGGACTGGCGACATTAAGGGGGGATAGGCCCACAAATGCACACTTGCACCATGCACAAGTCACCATTTTAAGTAATAAAAGTTACCATGCCGCAGGGCAATAATGACTGTTTAGTTTGTCACAATACCATACAACCACATTAATGCTGTCACAATGATAAGTCACACAATTTCACTAGTGCTTTCCAAACACAGTTTGGTTCCTCATTTGATAAAGAATCTTTATATATAAAAAAGCTTTGACGCGTTAGACAATATGTTTATAACAACTTCGGTTTCCACATGTGTTAAGAAATCATGTGTACCGTACTGCTTTTCTCTTATTTTACATGTCACAATGGGTGTCTGCCAATGGCGTTAATTGTCTTATACCCACTTTGATACAATTGTGTATCTTATATATTTCTTAGCTCTGAAGAAGTCGCTGTGTACTTCATGGTAGCGACGAAACATGTGTTGGCTAGGCTAAGACTCTGTACCAAGGAACGCACAACAAGGACAATAAATCCTGGAGCCACACAGAGCAGTGGATGAACAGTGTTTCTTTCTTTCCTACACTCATTACTGTACTAACTTAAATCTATGTACCACTAGCGTGTGCAGGGGACCTTGAAGTTCTTAGTCTCTCTTGTAATGTCCCTGATTGTGACACCTATGACAAGTGACCACCCTGGGCTTGGAGGAACCCTTTCTGTCCTACCTTTTCCTTGTGTTGTATCGGACTTAGAACCCAATGCCCTTGCTGTTTGTGTCCTCCATTGGAACCTTGAGAATTGGCCTGGGCCCTAACCAATGGTTTGAAACCAGCCTGTTGAGTCCCTTTTGCTTAGAGCCAGGCTACTCCAGCTTTGTTAATCCAGTTAGGTAACCACTTATCAGCGAACAATGCAAGTTTTTCTGGATCACTTTCTGTAGGCTCTGACAGGTATTGCAAATGGGGGGCACAGCACTTCTCCTTGAGTCTCTCTGTCACCATCAACTGGTTAAGGCACAAAATATTCTTGCCCACAATCCCTCTCACCTACTCATTCCAATCATGCATCACATCATGAATCCATGTTTTAAATTAATTACCATCCACTCTCTTGCTGCCTTTATACATCTGAAGGTACTGAGGTGGCATCAACCCAAACAGTCTGATCAGAGCTTCTTTCATTCACTTATATATAATTCATGTGCTCAGCCACAGGCATCCTTCTAATGACTGCCATATCTTCTATGGGCAAGTGACTCATTAAAGTGGTTGCCTTACACACACCATTCAAAATCTGTGCTCCACAAGCAATCTCAAAGCTCACAAGCCATTCCAAAATATCTTGTCTTCCACATACATGTGCACAAGCTCTTTCGAATACTCCACAGGTACTTGGGTAGAGATGTAGCTGTCTCTACTGCCATCCATGACCTTTTCTTTTTCTAAAGCTATCCTCTCTCTCCAATTATCTCTACTTTTCCCTGCCCCGCCTTTTCATTTCCTTTTCCTGCACCTCATGTTCCCTTTTCCTCTCCTCATAGGGCCATTCTTCCTTTCTGTCCCAAATCCTTTCCTCTTGCTCCTGGCGAGCTAATCTCAGCTTGTCCTTCTCAAACTCCTTGGCATTCATTCATTCTCCTCTTCTTCAGCCCTAGCTTTCTAGAGGGCTTACTGCAAGTTCAAGCTTTCAACTAGACTTAAGCCACCCAAGAGAATAACTCCTGGAGTCATTGACAATGGTACCCTAGAAATCAGTGACAGTGATTGCCTAGGGGAAACCTTGGAAGACAAATTTAGGGACACAAGGGATGTGCCTTTGGAAAAGATATACTGGGAGTGTAAGAGAGCCTGACATCATCTTCCCTCGATTCTCTCCCAGACTTCCCATCACTGTACTCCAGTTTCTCTAATTGGGCTCTAATATAAAGCACAAGGACCTCCTTGTCCTTATTCCCTGGATCACTCCATCCTTTATCCAAACACAAATCCCTCAACTGATATACGGTTTGGCAATCAAAGTGGCACATGAAGTCGTAGGAGTACAGAGTTGCCAGTTTTACACAGTATCCAAAAGTAGTGTTTATATGTCTGAAGAAGACAAGATATTATAATATCGACAAGAGATCATTAAGTATATAGAAGCAGAACCGAAATACTAACAAAATAAAAACTACAATCACAAAGAAATAAACGTGCCTGGGCTAATAGCTGTCATACCAAGGATGTCTTGATGAGGAATTTCAGACGAGAAGCATCCTGTGTGGGACCACAGGGTTGATGCAGTGTAAAAGACAGTCTGTTGAGTGGTGAAGGGATTAAGTCAGGATCGTCAAGATGACATATTCAACACACTGTGAAGGTTCCATTCACTAATAAAATGACAATGGAGGGGCCACTCAAGTTTAATTGCCATGGGTTAAAGGGTGCCCAGTGGAACGATAAACGACTGTCCATCTACAGGGGTCTGATATCATCTCTGACATGCTTCCTGAATGCAGAAATCAAATCTTATCGCCCCACTCGGTGGCAATAGGCCATTGACGTAAGCCTCTTGCCTCCTCCCTCCACCGAAAAACAGATTCTATTTTCTCCCAACGGAGCATCGTGGCATACCAGTAGGACTTACCGGGCATGTAGGAGGCTTTCCAATGCATGGTAAGGTAAGTAAGCGCCATACCACAAGAAAGGCATGATCCAGAAATCTGTTACCAACTTTGCCAGTTTGTGGGTGTGCATAAAGACCTATTGTGTAACATTCTGGTTTGTGTAATCCTTGCCAGCCCATTGAAAGTTGTAAGAACTACCAGAATATCACTCCAAAACACAGCAACTACAGGGCAGTCCCAGAACATGTGTTTGATACGTGCATCAGGAGCTTTATAGCGAGGACAGTTAGAGCTTGCAGTAGTGTTCACTTTACCTAGGGGAGCTGGAGTTAAATAAGTACAGTGTAAAATATTAAATTTTATGTATTGGAATTTGGCATTACCTACAGCATATACCTGATTCCCATTTCTCAAGCAGTTCCATTAGTGGAGGGTTAGTCTGATCAGGGATAGATCAAACAAGCCAGGATATCAGATTTCTACCAGTGCCTATTGTGTACAGGGCTTGCAGGAAAGGGTAAGTGGGTGGCTCCACATAGATAATATCCCAGAGATCTTTGAGGGCCACCGTGAGATGTATGTGCATTAGGAACAGGCCCGCAGGGAGACCATGTTGTTCGACCAGTACGTTGAAGGGTAGAAGGTATCCTTTTAAAATAAGTCACCTTCACAGTGCAGCCCAGAGTTCTCCCAGGCTTCCTCTGGGCTGACTGTAACACTGCCTCGAAAACCTCTTAAGGGAATCCCAGGCGTATAGTGTGTAGTTGTTGGCTATGTATAGTAATTTATTGGATGTGTGAGATAACTTAGCGCGTGGCAGGAATAGTTTGCAAATGGAGTCTAAAGACTGTGTTGTGGTGAAAGACCAGCCTCATGTAGAAATTTACTGGTTAACCAGCACAACTTGTGTCGCTAAATAGTAATGTTCAAAATCCAGGGCAACAAGGCCACCACAATCTGTCGGAAGTTTAAATTTCGATAAGGCAACTCTATGTAGCCCAGTGTTCCAAATCAAGTCTCTCATCATACCTTGTAATGTATGAAATATATTTTTAGGTACCCATGGGGCAGATTGGGGAAATAATATAATAATCACTGCAACATTTTAGCAAGGGCAACCTGTCCTGGTATTGTCAGAAGAGTGGGGGAATTTCCAAAAACGAATCTGGGTCCTGATTCAGGACATTCCACGCTGTAATTTCCCATCAAGCATGTCTGCTTTAGAGAGATAGATGTTGATGCTGAGTGTCAAGTTTGTCAGCCTTAGGGTGATCTTCATCCAAACATTTTGCCTTTGCCCTCCACTTTTTGCTGAAATTCGTTTTTGTTGGCTATAAGACTTTGTGCACTTTACCACTTCTAACCAGTGTTAAGTACTTGTGCTCACTCCCTAAAACATGATTAAACTGGCTTACACCTGATTGGCATATTTAATTTACTTATAAGTCACTTGGTATACCATATAACCAGGGCCTGTAACTTAAATGCTACTAGTGGTCCTGTAACACTTATTGTGCCACCCACTTAAGTAGATCCTTAAACATGTCACTGGCCTGCCATTGCATCCTGAATGCAGTTTTACTTGGCAGTATAAACCCCTTGCCAAGCCTTAAACTCCCCTTTTGTTGCATATAAGTCCACCCTAAGGTAGACCCTAGACATCCCAGAGGGCAGGGTGCATTGCAATTAAAAGGTTGGACATGTACTTTTAAGTTTTACATGTTCGGGTAGTGAAAACTTCTAAATTCGTTTGTCACTACCATGAGGCCTACCTCTCCTATAGGATAACATTGGGTTGTCTTATTACATTTAGTAAGTGCTAACGTTTAATTAGGAACAGGTGAACATTTCATGTTTCATGTCTGGGAAATTGTAATTAAAAATCATGTTTAATTGTAGAGTGGGATTTTAAGTTACAACTTTGAAAATGCCACTTTTTGAAACTTGGCATTGGTACCTGCAGCCTGTACTAAGTCACATGACTAGGTGTAGTTGGAAGTTGGACTTTGTTTATTCCTTCAAGAAAGCCACACAATAGAGGGATTTGGTGTGCCTGAATGGGCCATCAACTAGCAGTGGGGGTGGAGGGGGGGGGGGTGAGGGCGGAGCTGGGCACAGCTCCAATTGAAACTAAATAGGTTGTGCTCTGCCTTCACACAAATGGCTTGTCAATCCCGCATTGTTCATGTGTTATAGCTTGTGGGGCCAGGGCAGTGGGAGCAGGAAACTTCAAGCACTTCAAAGGGAATCTTCTAGAATCTTCTCCTACTTCACAAGATGCACCAGGTATAGAAATCGGACCCGCAGACCTATTCTTCAGTTCACTTTATGGTCTTGCGGAAGTGCTCTTTGCTGTGTACTCCACAAGACTGGTTTGCTGGACCTGTAAGGACAGCTTTCTCCCTAGAGACTATCTTGAACCCTCAGAGGCCTGTCCTGCTGCTTGAGCCCGTTTCCTCACTTGAACCCAGGACTTCCAGAATGACTCCTAGGGCTAATTTGCTGGCCTCCTGATTACAGCATCAGGGACAGAAAAGGCTCAAAGTTCACCTTGACCGAGTCTAAGTGATTCCTAACACTCAGGTATTGCCCCAGGGCCCTTAGTTGTGGTGCTGAAAATGCCCACAAACTCAAAATCCAAAACTTGGGACTTGGAGCATTTTTGGCTAAATACTGGTCTGAGAACCGAGGGACGACCGAGAGCAACCTGCTTGTCTATCCGTCCAAGGTGGATCGCAGGTTGGCCTGACCTTGCGGCAGGTCCCCGTTACATTCTTCTCAGCAACAGCAGATTCTTGTTGGCTACAGCCTACAGCTTCGTCCTGCTGGAAATGTTTGACTTTGAAAAAAGGTTCTAGGTCCGAACGAAAAATCTTTGCCAAAACTTCGACCAGTGGCTCCCCAATGACAATGCTTCCTTCTCTGCAGCCTTGCCCCGCTGAACTACTACCTTCTCAGAGACTTTTTCCTGAAATTTCTTCCAAGTCCAAAGGTAAGCGCTGACTGGGCCCAATTCACTTTTTGTATCTGACTCACGCTCTATTGCAGCCGGCTAAATTTTTCTACTTTGGCACAGTCTTACGGGACTAGATGTTTGCAGTCGGCGTTAGGTGCTATTTTTTACCTTAAACTTTACAAATTCATAACTCCTGTTCTATTGATTGGATTTTTGTTATTTTGCTGTCAAATATTTTTTTGAAGATATACTCTATTTTTCTAAATTGGTGTGGGATTTTTCTTGTGTTTTCACTTTATTACTGTATCTGTACTGCTTAAATACTTTACACATTGCCTCTAAGTTAAGCCTGACTGCTTTTGTTCCAAGCTACCAGAGGGTTAAGCTAAGGTTAATTTAGTGACTTTTGTGGTTCACCTTGACAGGGATTGTGACTGTTGCTTGAACAGAGGTCACCCCCATTCAACTAACAACCCAACTTCTCACACCGAGGTATTTTAAAGTCTAGCTTTCACAAACTATTCCACCTCCGCTGTCTATCTGGGGCAGTAAGGACTGTTGCAGGGATTCTGCTCTTATAACAGAACTATGCTTAGAACCATAGAGCATCATTTTGTAGGGACTGAGTCACCATACCACCTCAGTACCTATGGGTCAGAGTCCTACTAGCTATAGTGTCTCACTTGCACTCCTAAACATACCAGAGAGACAAGTGAATTGGCACCCCCACAACACAACACTCTCGATCCTCTCAGGCATCACGGTAACAGGACACACCCTTTCGCTCTCTCACTCATACTTGTTCACAATGAGATAACCAGGAGACACGAAGAAAGTTTAGAATATTTATTCAAACTATTGTGCTCTAAAATGCAGTACATGTGCCACAATTAAAAAACAAATGCATAATACAAATACTGTTAGTATAGTTAATAATCCATATGCCATGAAAAGCCCTGTCATTTTATAGGACAGAGTGACCTAACACTCCTCCCTGGCTACTAAAGCTAAATGATTATATATGAAAGATCTCTGGGATTACTGGCAGACCCTGTACCGTAGCATACAGAGATGGACGCTCTACATCTCAGCAGACTCAGTGCTCTTGTCTCAGAACTCTCCTTCTATGTGTGAGTTTGTGGCTCATGTACTCACCTATATGGTAAGACATGTGTTCACATAAACACAGCTGCATTCTTGTGTTATGTGTAGGTGCTAGTGCCTGGCCAGAATAATAACAAGAAACATTGTTGTTTGACCTTGTCGGTGGTGTTCAGACTAAATCCCAGGAAAAGAACGGAACGCGAAAACATATGCAGGGTCCGTGTGAAAGTACAATGTGGCACAAAAACAAGTGTTTTTATATAGTAATGTGTGCAAAGGAAAATGAGGCCTACAACGTGCACAGTTAAGCCAACATAGGGAAAACTGCAATGAGCCATGCAGGAAACACGTCAGGACTCCATGGAAACAGGCAGGTTTTTGACCAGTTAAGGCCAAAGCTCTTTTCAATATTGTTTAGTCATAGCCAAAATCCCCCTCTGATATATACCAGCACATCAGTGTATAATGACGCTATATGGCTCTCATTGCCTAATGCGATCTGAAACAAGGGATACAGCAGAGTCCATTCAGTTTGTCCACCATCCAACAATCTGTATAAAACGGGTGCAGATTGAGTGATATACATCGTCCAGGAAATGAAGTCGTTTTGGTCAGGATAGACCAATTGTGGCATTAGTGGGAACAGTCACATGGCCAAGATTTTACTTAAAATCTTATAACAGTTCTTTAGGATGACCAAGAGTCAACATCTAGCGAGTCACTGCCCGGCTGAGGGATAGAGATCAAAAGGGTATCTCGCACGGAAGGAGTTAGATGTGCTTCTTGGTGGGATATGTTATGTAACACACCAGAAGCGGAGTTAAGAGGTCAAGATAGGTATTGTAAAAATCCATAGGGTGTCCATCTAGTCCTGGACATTTGCATGTAGCAAAGTCTCAGACTGCTCCGCATATCCCCTGCTCTTTTATAGACGTTTCAAGTGATTCTAGATGCTCCGCTGGATCCATGTGAAAGGATCTAATGTGTAGAAGCTGGCCTTATAACGTTACTGGAGTAACTTGGAACTTCCCTTTGCAGGGTCACACGCTATTTACCTCCAATTGTCAACCTTTGTTGCTGGACCAAGGGTCATCAGGGGCTACTGGGCTTCAAACGTGGGGGTTGAGATTGTTTGCCTCTGATGTCCCAGGGTGGGTCCTACTGTGGCTCTGCAAACTTAGCCAAATACAACCACTTTAACACTTAACACTCAGTGGTATCAATGGCAAACTGTGACAGGCGTCTCAAGAAGGTAGTGTGGGGGTGCTACAACTCATCAAGCACATATTAGTATAATAAATGATTATCCAATCCAGTGTTTGGTTTTCAAGAAGAAAAGTACTTTATTACACACTATAACTAAATGCTATTCTTATGAAAATGTACAACATGCAACTTAGTGTCCTAGCACTAGAGTATGTCTGCAACACTTCCTGTCATAAATCTTGGTCTACCCCTCATGGTCCTGGGAGTTCCTTTCCCGGGTCAATACCTGAGTGCTTAGGCAAAGATGCAGAATAGCCCCATAATTTTGTTTTCGTGCCCGGTCTTTCTTTCAGTCAGTTGTTTCTCACCCAATGGTCCATGTCTGGTCGGTGCACTTGGCTTGCCACTCTGATCCTTCTCTTCTTCTCTGTTCTCTCTCTTCTGGGCAGAGTGTAAGGGGTAGTTCCTCTCAGCCTCTTCAGTGGTCAAGTCTGTGATGATGTGATGCCCTGGTTCTCATGGGGAAATTCTGGATCTCTCAAGGCTGGTCTGGTGGATGCTCAGTGCAGCCCAATTCGAGCTGATCTGGTCTGGATCGATGCAGCCAAGCACGGGCCAGGCTCGAGCAGGCCACCTATAAGCCTCACTGACTGGATGGGGACCACAGCCTAGAGCTGGCTGAAGTCTCAGGTCATGCAGCAGCTTCACGATTTGAACATAGTGGCTCACGTTATGCCACAGCTTCGTAATTTGGGAACAACAACTTGGGTCACATTGGAACCTCACAATTCCCACCAAGTGTTATGAATCGCAATGTACCCCAATATAGGCTTGGGTAGTCTCCTATTATTTTACCTAAATTTACCCTGCCATTGTACTATATAACGGTTTTGGTGCTGACCTTTTACCTAGTTAGGTGCTGCATAAATGTTGTGTGGTTTTCCCCGAAAACTGACCTAATTTATTATGCATGAGGATTCTCAGAATCACTGCAGGATTACCATCTTCTGCATTTTTAACTGTGTATAAGGTTCATCACCATCGTCATCCTCGGCCGACATGACACAAGGTAGAACCCCTGAGGGTACCGTTTGGGTATATAAGCACCATATCTTTGCTGGGGCAGGCAGAGGAGAAAGACTTCCATGCTGACACACTGACACGAGACGCTGAGGTTCCTGCACCCAGACACTCCAGCACTCAGTGGCCTGACATCCCTTGTGGGGTGTCTATCTCGAGACCAAGACGAGGTCCTTCGCTCTCCCACATCAGGTAATGGGGTTCGCTCTATCGTAAGGGGATTCTTGGCTATACACCTACATACATGCTAGGTACATTTAGGTACATCTAGTTAGGGTTAGTATCAAAGGAGTAAGCATTATTACTGTCATGTATTTATATGCCAGCATATATCCATTGTTTTAGCATTATGGTAGAATTCTACCATCTATTTACTCTGTTGGTGCTTATACCAGTGTACATCTGTTTCTGTCATATTGTTGTTGCAGCACACGTATTTTACGCTAGAATGACGCTGATTCAATAAATGCTTATTGAAAATGTCCCCCATTGTTTATTATGTGTATCTCTCTGAGACAAAGTGAGCACGAGTGACTGAGCGAAAAGTACTGTACTGTTTCCACAATCCCTAAGGGGACAGGGTTGTCATGTTCGATAGTTGCCAGAAACTATTCGCTCCTTGGTAAGAGGAGTTCATAGTGGCACTGTGAGCTAGCTGGTATACAGGCGAACATATCAGGTGGGGGTGTCTGGAGTCAGTCTTGACGCCGATCCCACAGTTTATGTTATCTATACGCGCAGATCCTATATAGATTTGTAGGAACTACACGACACATGAATCACAATGGACAGCAAAGCACGCAGATCGCTTTCTGTATTCTTTGTTGTCTGCAGATCCACCACACCGGAGTCATGCTACACCACTCTCCTCCTGGATAATCTCTCCTCCTAGATATTCTGTCCTCATTCAGGGTTGGCAGGCTCCTTCCCTCTCTCAGCAGGCAGGCTAGCTTCTAGATGCTTCATGATCAGTGAACAGCTCTTCAGCAAGAGCAGACTCGGTGATGTCATCTCACCTCTGGGAAAGCTGGCTATCAGGTAGACACCAGCTTGGTTGCACAGCAGTCGTCTGAGTATTATGCTGAGCACTCTCTTCCTTCGTTTTAGAGAACTTTAAATTTGGAAAAAATTGGGTCAGTAGGTTCCACTTTTATACAATAAAAGCATACAAGTGATGTGCATCCATTGTCTGCACTTTCCAAACTGGTTGTCCTACTTTCAAGTGTCCATTCTGGGCTGCTCTCCAGACACAGCCTTTGTTTAGAGAGATACTTGCAACAGAGGGTATTCTCCAGCCTGGTGTACCCACAACAAAGGCACAAAGAGGTTTATCTTTCTGCACCTGGCTGCATCAGCCACACTGAAGAGAGGTCAGGGCAAAGACAAAAGGCTAACCTCACATAATACCCAACTAACAGCTTTCATGGAAAGCCATTCCTTGCTTGATCCCTCCCAGTTAGGTTTTCGTGCTTCTTTTAGCACAGAAAGGGCACTGGTGGAGGTCTTAGATAGCATAAAACTCTCTCTGGATGAGGGGTACTCAGCAATGTGAGTACTATTACATCTCTTGGCAGTATTTGACACCATCTCCCATTCAGTCTTAATTTAAAGACTGGGGAGATTGGTGTCAGTAGGAAAGATTTGGGGGCTGAAGAATTTTTTGAGTGCGCGCACCCACACGGTGCAGTTAGAGTCCTTCTGTTCTCGAGCCATAGCCGTGGACAAGGGAGTGCCACAGGGATCCTCATTGAGCCCCCCTCTTTTTAATATCTATGTGGCCCCACTGGCACAAGTGATAAAATCTTTTGGTTTCAAGGTCATCTCATATGCAGATGAAACCTAACATCACAAGGGGACCTAACCTGGATTCCACTAAAGAAAGATTCTGTGACTGCATGAATATAATCACTTCGTGTATGCAGCTCAACTGTTTGCACCTGAACGAATATATGACGTTACAACGCAAACAATTACAATGCATGCTTTTACAACAGTTTTTACATCGCAACTACCATTACATCGCATGATTTTACAACGCATGCCATAACAATGCATTTTTTTAAACTACCATTACAACGCATACCATTACAACGCATACCATTACAACGCATAATACTTTTATGGCAACAGTAGGGTAAGTGTTGGATAGTGTAGGGGTAAAAATTGCTATTCCCACTCCAGTGAGTGCAACAGTAGGGTAAGTGTTGGATAGTGTGGGGGTAAAATTACTATTCCCACTCCAGTGAGTGCAACAGTAGGGAAAGTGTTGGATAGTGTAGGGGTAAAAATTACTATTCCCATCTACCCCAAAACCCATACCCACCCTAAAACTAAAAAATCTCCATTACTTACCTTATAATGCATTGTAATGGCATGCGTTGCATTGGTATGCGTTGTAATGGCATACGTTGTAGTGACATGCGTTGAAGTGGCATGCAATGTAAAGGCAGTTGCGTTGTAACAGTTGCGTTGTAGAAGCAGTGCGATGTATGACTGCGATGTAATGGATGTTTCCCACCTGAACACCAGCAAAACAGAAATAGTGCTGTTGGGAAGACCCACTCGGTGTGGTCTGAGGACTGGCGGCCATGGAGTCTAGGCCTAGTTCCCATCCCGAAAGCAGTAGTGAGAAACCTGGGAATTATGGTGGATGAAAACCTCTCTATGATGGAACTTGTGAATGCCATCACAGGAACCTTCTTTGGAATCATGTGCCCTCTCAGGAAAGCATTTATTTAAAAAAAAAATGTTTTAAAATGTTTTCTTTATAAAGTTTACATGATATATTCGAACTGACACAACATTCTTACAGAAGGAAAAGAAATAAGGACATTACCAAAAATAAGACATGGGTGGGACATACATTACACTTTCAATACAGAACACATTGGGAGTCAACACACTTGTGCATAAATGATGGCGCGATGTTTGTGGACTTTAGGCAGTAGGTAAAGGGTAGGAGTGACTGGATTTTCTATGAAGAGTAGCTGTTTCTCTTCCAGTGTGAGCAATTCCTTATCCTGCCAGCTGTTTAGCAGAAGGCATAGTTTCCCTTGTATCTCCTTTGTTGGATTGTAATTTAGTTTCTTTTAACAAGTAACATCCCCCAGTTGTCGATTCGCTTCCTGGATGTAGTCTATTGTGTTTAGGAGAACTTCATTGCCTCCTTTGTCAGCTTCCTTGACGATTATACCAGGATCATTCTGTAGCTCAGTAAGTGACTGTTGTTTTTTGTTTGGTAATGTTGGATGGTACGTATTTTTGTTTTGACAAATATTTTTGATGTTCATTATCCAAATCCATGCTTACAGCTTGATTGAGTTGCCGGGTGGTAAGGCTGGTGTAAAATATGATTTTTTTCGTAAAAGTGTAGGTTTGGAATGGAACATGTCTATTCCCAGTTCTTGAGCAGTTATGGACAGTGACTCCAGTCCTTCCGAAGTGTCCTCTGTGGACAGATTTGTGAGTAGGTGGATAGCCTTGAGGTCCTGTATAGTGAGGTCACTGGTTTTTGGTAAGTTTCCGCTTGGTGTTAGCTGCTGTGTTTTTTCAGCGAAGAATGAGTACAGTTTCAGTTTTCTTGTGAATTTAAATAAGTCGACTTTGGTCTGTACTAAGTTCCAGCATGTTATTGGACAAAAGGACAGCCCCTTATTCAAGATTTGATGGTGGGTTTTGCGTAGTATTGTATTTGAGAGGTTAATCAGTAGATCCTTGGTGTTCGTGACTAGTTGGTTGCTCCTGGCTCTTGTTTGTACTCCTATGTTACCTTGTTTTTGGGGATTTGTATTTGGTGGTCTTATCCGGTTGTCTTGAATATTACCCAGACGATGTCTGCGGATTTCCTCGTGAAAATTTACAGTGGGTCTAGAGCTGCTCATGGCCTCTGGATCCCCTACAGATTCAGCTTCTGAGGAAGGGATTGTTTCAGTTGAGCTACTTGGTTGTATGGGCGGAGCTAGAGTTGTGACATTGTCATATTTTTTAGCAAATGTATATACACGACCCAAGCTCAGAACCCGGTAACTATCGCCCTATTGCAAGGCTCCCTTTTGCTGCCAAATGCACTGAAAAAGCAATGAACAAACAAATCACTGAACATATTGAATCCAACTCACTATTGGATGAAACACCAACACGGCTTCAGGAAGCATCATAGCATTGAGTCAGCCTTAATTACAGCCACAGAAGATATCCGTGTAATCTTAGACGGAGGAGGAACAGCCGCGCTGGTGCTGCTTGACCTCTCGGCGGCCTTTGATACGGTCAGCCACGAGATTCTGGCTGACCGTCTGCAGGAAGCGGGCATAAAAGGTACCGCACTTAAACTCTTAAAATCATTCCTAACCAATCGGCAATTAAATGTAGCAATGGGGTCAGCAACCTCCAAACAGTTCTCTCTACCATGTGGAGTTCCTCAGGGCTCCGCCCTGAGCCCCACGCTTTTTAATCTATATGTTGCGCCGTTAGCCTTGATAATAAAAGAAGCAGGATTCGCCCTAGCTTCCTATGCCGATGACACACAGATTGTGGTGTCTTTAACAAATGGAGGAAAGTACCCGGGCGAGGCTTTTAAGATCTGTATGAAGAATGTGAGTGACTGGATGGACGGCAACTGTTTGAAGTTGAACGCGTCTAAGACGGAGGTTATCATTTTTGGTAATAAACCCTCCCTCTGGACACCTGACTGGTGGCCCCCAGTACTTGATGTGCTGCCTGTACCCGCCACTAAAACTAAGGATTTGGGCATCATCATTGATAAAGAACTCAAATTCAAGGACCAAGTCAGCAAAGTCACATCTATTTCCTTTTGTGCAATAAGACTAATCAACAAAATTAAGAAATATATACCAGAAGAACTTCTAAAAACAGTGACTCTGGCTTTGGTCCTCTCTCGTCTAGATTATTGTAATAGTCTCTATCTTACCATTAATTCAGGCCTAATCAACAGGCTGCAGATAGTACAAAACGCGGCAGCACGTCTTATTTTAAAAATTCCCAAAAATGTATCGGCGAGAGAAGCCATAAAAAATTACATTGGCTTCCAGTCAGGCAGAGATGTAAATTTAAAGTCCTTTGCCTGGCTTTTAAATCACTACATAACCAAGGACCAACACAATTCAGGAACAAACTAAAATGGTATGTCCCCAATAGAACCTTACGGTCAGGAACGGCCAGGAACATGGCAACCACCCCCTTCAAGAAGGCCACTTGGGGAGGTAGGAGCCTTTTAGATCAGCAGCAACGCTGTGGAATACATTACCTATTACCCTAAAAACAGCACCCTCCTTGATGAGCTTCAGGAAAGGTCTGAAAACGTGGCTTTTCACACAGACCACCTGAAGGAACTTACCTGATCACTACCTGTACTAATGTTCTTTTGTTCTCAGTCTGTCCATAGCGCCAAGACGCCTTCGGGCATTAGCTGCACTTTACATATTTAATTTCAATTCAATTCAATTCAATTGATAGTCCGTTAAGTCCCGTCTGAATTTTCTGTTCTTCCTTTGAATAATATCCTCTTCGTAGTCATCAAGAACTTTATTTAAGATCTCATAATTTTTCATGGTTGAGTCTCCCCAATTCGCCTCCTCAATTCTTTTAGTTAAGGAATCTACTTCGATTTAGTATTTTTCATATTCATCTTGAGCTATGTCTATTAATTGGCGTAGCATATTTAGAAGCTGTTCTTAAATTGTCCTCCCACTGCTGAAGACTTTCAGGAGCTGTTGTTTCTATGGGGGGAAAGATCAGTATCCTTAAGCCTCTCGGGATGAGATTGTGTTCCAGGTATGTCTTTAGTGAGGCTCCTTCCCACCATTTTGAAGTCTCTTTTTTAACAGCTTTCTCCAATGCTTGAAAAGTACTTCTTGCTGAGTGAGGATTAGTAGTATTTGGTTGTCGTGAGGTGCCAGCACCGAATGTATCAAAAATCTCATTTAATCTAGTATTTCTGCGTTCTCTGCGGTTGTCATAATTACCCATATCTTTTCGAGGAGAATCTTGGAAGTTCAGTTGTAAAGATTGTATGTCATATGATGATACTAAGCCTTGTTTTACTTGGCTAGTTGTTGCATCGCATTTATATCTGCTTTATTTATTCTCTGAATAAAGTATCTTCGGCACTCCAGGTAAAAGAATCTATTATGAAGAAGGTTCTGGGTAAGAAACAAGGTCCAAAGATCCTTAACCTGGATGATACTGCCAATTTGTTATAGGTAGGGGGAGTGCCAACAATTAACTCCTAGTACAGGCTGGATGGGCCTTATCAACGCCCTGTGCAGTGCCCCCCTCCCCCCTGATAGGCTCAACAGCAGTGTCTGGCAGTCTTAATGGGGGCCGAGGGCAGCAACGGAGCGACTGAGCCCAGGAGAGAGTGGTCACAACCAGGCTGAGCCCCTACAGATCAGGGGGTATAGCGCCCGCTCTCCATTCTCCCCGCAGGTCCAGCAGGGCCCAAACCGCAAGTCGGCCTAGTCGCGGTCTGCAGCTCACCATCAGGGGGAGAGACCGCAGGCTCCACTGGACCCAACAACCATGGCCAAGGCGGGTCCGGGACCCGGGGCCTTGGCGCCAGCAACAATGCGATCTGTGTCCCTCGCCGACGGGACCCCCCACACAACAAGCCTCGGGGTAGCTACGGTCGGCCTCCTGCCGCGGCATTGCGTCCTCTGGTCCGCCAACGCCTCCGATCACAGGGCTCTCCCAGCCGCCCGCGTGGCGTCTCTGGCCCGCCGCGACCACCGCCTGCAGGCCTCACCGGGAACACAGCGCTGTGGGTTCCCAGGGTCCAATTATGCAAGATCGTCTGCAGCAGGAGGGCACTGGGAGACTGCGGTCAAAAGCTCATGGTGCTTCAAGGGCTGAAAACGGCAGGGTTCTGAAGGATTATGTACCGGGACGGCAGAGAGGGTTTATTATGCAGCCATCTTGAAGCCAGGCAAGCTCCGCTCCCTCAGGAAAGCATTTCAGTGATTACCACTTCAGTCAAGAAAATCCCTAGTCCATGCCCTTATAATCAGTCATCAAAAAAATTGAAGCAACAGCCAGGTCACCCTCCACTCACAAAGTCCATACACAAATGAAATGAATGAAATGAAATTTGTACTTGTAAAGCGCACCCATACCCCCAAAGGGGTGTCCAGGCGCTGTACGCATACCGCTGTGGAACCCTTCCTGGCTTTTCCCTCTGAAATGTCCACTCCTGGGCACCCCCAGGGTGAAGCCAGGCATCGCAGCGCTGTTGGGGCCGTTGTGGAGATTAAGCAAGCTATTGCCCAGAGTTGCAGAGTGGGACCCATGATTAGAATAGGCACCGAGGCAAGAATGATCAGGTCCAAGGAAATTGAGCCCAAGACCCGCCGAGGCGGGAATTGAACCCTGGTCCCGGGCCAGATCTCTGCATCAGGGTCTGCCGCTCTAACCATTGAGCCACACTTCTCCACACTTCTCCAAATGACCTGGTTACATAGAACTCTGCAGCTTTTTAGTATTACATCAAAAAATGGGTATTTGTATACTCCTAGATATGGCCACGCTTATTAATTAATTGTGCCCACCTTCAAGTGTTCTTTTCTAAAAATATTTAAGTTTGTCAACCAACCACACATAATCTCACATCTATCAAAGAAAAAAAGGTGAGAGGAGTCAGAAAGTACCTCATGTAAGCACCATCCATAGAGCTACTGGTTGGTATTCACCAGTTTGCTCACGTTGTCATCATCGGTAACTTTCATGACAAGAAAAGAAAGGGGAAAGTAAAAGTTTTGCCCAAGTCTTGAATTTGTGTGAGAAAAGGTGAAGAAAAGTAACGTGTAGATGATCATATCATCCATCAACCATCTGGACCCCGTAAAGTGCAAAAGAAGAAAAATAAATTTCTAAGTGTTAGAAATGGGGGTCTCTAGTTGGCAAGGGTTTGCACCTTTGTCCAAATAGGGACCCTTGCTTCTAGTCAGGACAAGGGAGTTACACTCCTGGATAACCCCTGCTCACCCTGTGGTAACGTAGCACGAACAGATAGGCTTATCTCTGGGCCTGGGCGGTAAATTCCGTTCCGCTCGCGGAATTTGCGGAATTTGGGTAATTTCGCGTGCCGCGGAGAACGCGGAATTACCAAAAATTCCGCGATCCGCGACTTCGCGGAATTTTTTGCTTGTTCGCGCTTTCAAAATGCGTGTTCGCAGGATATTTCTCCCCGAGCACGCAAACAGCGTTCGCGAACAGGAAAAAAGCATCGCGAACGGGCGGAACAAGCAATTCCGCGTGTTCGCGGAACTTTTGCGTGCTCGCGGAGATTTTTTACCGTTTCGCGGAGCTTTGCGTAGCGCGACTACGCAAATTCCGCCCACCCCTACTTATCTCAGAGGCAGTGTGTAAAGCATTTGTGAATATACACAGTAACGCAGTTAACACTACAGATGGACATCACACAGGTTGTATGAAAAATAAAATATTTTTATATAGATTTATCACAAGACCAACGACAAAAATTGCACATACACCAATCCTCTTCTTTAGTAAAATCCTTATGAAAACAAACTTGCAGGTTTCTGTATTCCTTGGGCCCAATGAACAAATGTCCCAGACGTATGGGGCCAGTAATGTACGCAACAATGATTTTATCAGGAGTACAGTACTCCGTGAGTCAAGGTTACGCTGATGATAGAGTGCTGCAGCTGTGTAAACACCAACGCACGAGCTCAAGCCCTCAGATACGGGTTATCAGTACGCGGTGAATTCGGGCCCCAAGGAGGGAAGAAATGGAATGCCAGCAACAGGGACGGGCCGTGGGGCTTACTCTAGCTGGATACTGGTACGATCTGAGGCTGACCCGCAATCAAAATAAAGGTGCCTCACACCCACTGTGCATACAAGTTCCCCCTAGGTAGGCGCACCAACTTCCAACCCGCTAAGGCAATGCGAGGCGGCAACGCGGGTGGAAGTTCGTACCTGGGAACAGTTCTGGTCCTGCGGCCCCGCCGGGCGATTGGCAGACGGGATTCCTCCTCCTCGACGGCGCCTCACGGAGGGGTCGGGACAGCCTGTTCCACCTCTCCACGCAGCTTCTCTTCCGGCTGTCGACGTCCTGCTGGGCGGGGTGTAACGCTGCTGGCGCTCCTCGTGAGGCGTCCTCGGTCACTAGGCAACGGCACGGCTTCCTGATGACGCGGTCTTCCTCATCCTGGAACTCGGGCCGGAGCGGTGATCGACGATTAGAAATCAGAGCCCACACGCTGCAGACCTCACGACAACCAACAGCCGTGCGCCGATACGCGCACCGAACCGAAGGGCAGTATTTTAATCAGAGCCCACACGCTGCAGACCTCACGGCAGCTAACAGCTGTGCGCCGACACGCGCACCGAACCGGAGGGCAGTAATTGATCAGAGCACACACTGCAGTCGGGCCAGCTTCACAGCGGCTTGAATAGATGTTGCAAGGAAACTTTTGTAGCCCTGAGTTTCCAATAACAGGAGGCCAGCTCTCTTCAGGCCCCTGGAGATTCTTCTTCAAGCGGTATGAAAGTACACAAACAGTTCCTTTCCCCTCTCCTTGGCAATCAGTAACCACTGCAGGCCCACCCCATAAAATAGCACACTGGCTCAGGGCAGTCAAGCTCCTTCAGCTTCTCTGGTTACTCTCCGCGGCAGAAGTTCGTCTTGAAATTCCAGAAGTGATCTAAATTCTTGGGATCAGGGTCCCAATACTTATACCCCAAAATCCTTTGTCCTCTTGAGGGCAGAGGGGCCTGTGCCCAGTCCAAACCAGTTCTGTGCAGTCCTGGAGCACTTTGTTGACAAGGTTGCTCCTCTCCTTGGTCAGTGAGGGGGGTGTGCCATCAGACACACCGCAGGGGCCGGAGCCAGCATTGTGGAGGGAAGGCACAGCCCTATTCAGGTCCCAGGTGCAACTCCTCCCCATACTCTATATTCTATGTGGCTCAGGGAGTGAAAGGAAAACTCCTCCCCCTACTTCACCTGCAGACCCTCCTATTCAGCTCACTGCTGACTCACCCTGCTCCTGTCACTCCAAAACCAGACAGCTAATACACAAAACAGCAGAGCACACTGGAAGGTTTAGGCAAGAAAATACCTACTTTCTAAAAGTGGTATTTTCAAACACAGAATGTTAAAACCAACTTCACTAAAAGATGTATTTTATCATTCTGAGTTCAGGCATACTAAATTAGTTTTTCTACCATGTTCCCAGGGTCAATTAGGATTATAAGATGTTATAATCAAACTGCCCATTCTGGCCTATGGGGAACAGGTAGCCTTGCAGTAGTGAAAAACGAAAATGGCTGTAATTCACTATTCGGAGATGCCACACACACCAGGGCATGTCCTACCTTATACCTGCAATGCACCCTGCCCTTGGGCCTACCATAGGGGTGAATAATATGCAGGAAAGGGAAGGTTGAGGGACTGGCAAGTGGGTGCACTTGCCAAGACGACATGGCAGTACCAGACTGCACACAGGCTCAGCAATGGCAGGCCTGAGACATATTTTACAGGCTGCTTCTGTGGGTGGCACAACCAGTGCTGCAAGCCCACCAGCAGCATTGGATTTACAAGCCCTGGGCACACGTAGTGCACTGTACTAGGGTCTGACAAGTAAACCAATCAGCCAATCATGGAGTCTGTTAGAAATGGGATCTCTAGTTGGCAAGGGTTTGCACCTTTGTCCAAGTAGGGACCCTTCTTCCTAGTCAGGGTAAGGGTGTTACACTCGTGAAGTAACCCCTGCTCACCCTCGTGGTAGCTTGGCACGAGCAGTCGGGCTTAATTCAGAGGCAGTGTGTAAAGCATTTGCACATAACCAACAGTAATACAGTGTAAGCACTACAAACGGACACCACACCAGTTTAGAAAAATAACCAATATTTTATATACTCAAGACAAGACCAATTACGACAAAAATCCACAATACTATACTTTACGAATGAATACTTGATACGGTAACTTCTTCTTTGCAGGAATAGCACAAAAGCAAAGTTCGTACGAGTCGGTAGCTCCGTCCGAGCCTACCGTGATGCTGAAAACCACAGAGTCTAACAGTTCCAGCCGACCGCGTCGATACGGGCCAGCAGAGTCGTGAACAGACTCGGTTACAGTACCTTTCTCGTTGTGGCTGGTACGGAGTGTACGAGCCGGTCGGCGTTCGTCGCGGTTGCGGTGCAAGACGGAGCGATGCAAGGTGCGGTGTCCCTCGATGCGGTGCAGGCAGCGGCTCGATGAGCGTCGTACAGACGGAGTCGGTGAGTCCAAGGCGTGCGATGCAGGGTGAGACGATGCTCGATGCGGTGCTGACAGGTTGCGATGCAGGCGACCTAGCCGGAGTGCGGGAGCTGGCGTCGGACAGCGGTGCGAGTCGGAGCGGTGCGTCGCAGACGTGCGAGCGGTGCCCCAAATGCGGTGCGGTCTCGACTCTTGAGCCAGTTGCAGCGACCGCGTCGGTCGGGTCCGGCTGGTTCAGTGATGCGATGCGATGCGAACTGCGGTGCCCACAGGTCACGGTGCAAGCAGCGGCTCGATGTTGGCGGCGTCGGACGTCGCCCACGGTGAGACCAGGGTTGCGATGCGGCGGGGCGATGCGGTCTGTGGTGCAAACAGGTCACCGGCCAGGGATGGATTCGGTTGACGGAGTCGGTTGCAGTTCCCTTCCTCTGTGGCAACTGAAACAGCGTTCCAGAAGCGGTACCCAGAGGCTTGTGAAGTCTTTGTAGTCCCTGAGACTTCTTAACAGGAGGCCAGCTCGGTTCCAGGCCCTTGGAGATACTCAGCACAAGTTTGTAGAAAGTTCAGTCCAGTCCTTTCGCTGCCCAAGACAGAAGCAGCAACTGCAGGCCAACCCAACAAAGCAACAACACAGCAAAGGGGCAGTACTCCTCCTGGCAGCTCTTCCAGCTCTTCGTCTTGGCAGGTTCCTTGATTCCAGCGAGATCTAAATTCATGGGGTCAGGGCCCCAATATTTATATCCCAAATTCCTTTGTTCTCTGAAGGCAGAGAGGCCTTTGCCTAGTCCAAACCAGTTCTGGAGCACTTTGTTGACAAGTCTCCGTCCCTTCTTTCAGTGAGTAGGCCAGGGACATCAGACGCACCACAGGAGGTGGAGCCAGCATTGTGGAGGAAGGCACTGTCCTATTCAGGGCCCAGGTGCGACCCCTCCCACCCATCTACATGTAGATCTTGCTATTCAGCCCTGCGCTGACTCACCCTGTCTCCCGGCATCCCCCAGCCCCTGTCACTCACACTCCAGACAAGGAATACACAACCTCGCAGAGGCAGGCTTGGATGGTTAGACAAGAAAATACCCACTTTCTAAAAGTGGTATTTTCAAACACCGAATGTTAAAACCAACTTCACTAAAAGCTGCATTTTATCATTCTGAGTCCAGGCATACTAAACTCGAATTTCTACCATGTTCCCGGGGTCAGTTAGGATTATAAGCTGTAATAATCAAAACTGCCCGTTCTGGCCTAGGGGAACAGGTAGCCTTGCAATAGTGAAAAACGAACTAGGCTGTAATTCACTATCAGGACATGCCACACACACCAGGGCATGTCCTACCTTTCGCATACAACGCACCCTGCCCACAGGGGTACCTTGGGCCTACCTTAGGGGTGACTAACATGTAGAAAAGGGAAGGTTTAGGGACTTGCAAGTGTGTGCACTTGCCAAGTCGACATGGCAGCCCCAGGCTGCGCACAGGCTCTGCGATGGCAGGCCCGAGTTACACTTTCCGGGCTGTTTGCGTGGGTGGCACAATCCAGTGCTGCAGCCCACCAACAGCATTTGGTCTATAGGCCCTGGCACTCGCAGTGCACTTTACAAGGGACTGATACATAAACCAAATAGGCCAATCATGGAAACACCAATCCATAACACATTTCATACAGGAGCACTTGCACTTTCCCACTGGACAGCAGTGAGGAAAGTGCGCAGAATCATTACACCAGCAAAAACAGAGTCAAAACCGGGAGGTCAGAAAGCAAAAAGTCTGGGGAAACACGCCAAAAGATGCCAAGTCTAACAGAGTCACTAATTCATACATCAATTTACCATAGGGAGCACTTGCACTGTGGCACTGGATAGCAGTGGCACAGTGCCCTAAACATCTAAACCAGCAAAAACATATCAAAAACAGAGGAGGCAACAGCGAAAAATGGAAGGGAGACCCACGCTAATGGTGCCAGGTCTAACACGTATCCCCTCCAGTTGAAATGTGGGGAGAACTACCCACCCTCTTGGGAGTACTCTTCTCTAAGGCGGAAAAATCTGGACAGACCATCAGCATTGGCGTGTTCTGTACCAGGGCGGTGTTCCACCGTGAAGTCCATCCCCTGTAGGGAAATGGACCACCTCAACAGCTTTGGATTCTCACCCCTCATCTGCATCAACCATCTGAGGGCCCTGTGGTCTGTCTGAACCCGGAAGTGAGTCCCAAACAGCGCAGCGCCATCAACACTTCCCAGAGGTGGCGCAGATCTTCTTCCCAACTGGCGCTGAACACTGCAATGTCATCCAGGTAGGCGGCACTGAAATCCTCCAGTCCAGCCAACACCTGGTTGACCAACCTCTGAAAGGTGGCAGGGGCATTCTTCATCCCAAAGGGCATCACCCGGAATTGGTAGTGCCCATCTGGTGTGGAGAATGCTGACCTCTCCTTTGCCCCATCAGTTAAAGCGATCTGCCAGTACCCAGACGTTAAATCAAACGTGCTGAGATACCGGGCAGCCCCTAACCGATCAATGAGCTCATCAGCTCTGGGGATGGGGTGCGCGTCAGTCTTGGTGACTGAATTGAGTCCTCGGTAATCCACACTGAACCGGAGTTCTGGTGTGGCACCAGGCGCGGCATCTTTTGGCACCAAGACCACTGGGCTGGACCAAGGGCTGCTAGAGGACTCAATCACCCCTAAGGCAAACATCTTGGAGACCTCCTCCTTGATGCAAGCTCTGACCCTGTCAGTCACTCTGTAAGCCTTGTGCTTCACAGGAGGACTGTCCCCAGTGTCCACATCATGGACACACCACTCAGTGACACTAGGAACCAGGGAGAACAAGTCAGAGAATTGTCCCAACAGTTGGCGACAATCACCCTGTTGCTCAGGGGTCAGTGTGGCAGAGAGGCTCACACCATCCACTGACCCATCTTGCTCTGTTGCAGACAGGAGGTCAGGAAGAGACTCAGTCTCCTCCTCCATTCCAGCATCTGTTGCTAGGAGCATGCCCACTTCGGACCTCTCAAAATGGGGCTTCAGGCGGTTGACATGCAGGACCCGCAAGGGGTTCCTGGGAGACTGCAAGTTCACCAAGTAGGTGACATCACTCTTGCGCTCCACCACCTCAAATGGTCCGGTCCACTTATCTTGGAGCGCACAGGGCTCCACTGGGGCCATGACCCAAACCTTTTGACCAGGTTGAAACTCGATCAGAGTGGCATTCTGATCATACCACCGTTTCATCTCCTCCTGGCTGGCTTCCAGGTTCGCCTGAGCGAGATCCCTGAAACGCCTAGTCTGGTTGCGGAAGGCCAGCATGTAACTAAACACATCCTGGGGGGGTTTCCTAGGAGCTTTCTCCCAGCCCTCCTTAACCAGACTCAGAGGTCCTCTTACTGGGTGACCATAGAGCAGTTCAAAGGGACTGAACCCTAAGGACTTCTGTGGCACCTCACGGTAAGCGAAGAGAAGGCATGGCAAGAGGACGTCCCACTTACGCCTCATGGGTTCCTCAAGACCCATAATCATACCTTTGAGGGTCCGGTTGAACCTTTCAACCAGCCCATTACCTTGGGGGTGGTAAGGAGTGGTGAACTTGTAAGTTACACCGCACTCCTGCCACAGGGACTTCATATACTTAGAAATGAAGTTTGTACCACGGTCGGACACCACCTCTCTGGGGAATCCCACACAGGAGAAAATCCCCATCAGTGCACGTCCCACCACGGGGGCAGTCACTGTCCTGAGAGGGATGGCTTCCGGGTACCTGGTAGCATGGTCCACCAAGACCAGGATAAACCTGTTGCCCATGGCTGTCTTGGGGTCCAGAGGCCCCACAATGTCAATGCCCACTCGCTCAAAGGGGGTACTGACGACAGGAAAAGGCTGGAGGGGAGCCTTGAGCTTCCCTCCAGTTTTCCCACTTGCCTGGCAAGTTTCACAGGTCCTACAATGAGTGTCTGAACTCTTTCTCATCTGGGGCCAATAAAAGTGGGTAACAAGCCTGTCAAAGGTCTTGCTCTGCCCCAGATGTCCTGCCAATGGCACATCATGAGCCAACTCCAGTAGGAAGGCTCTGAAGCACTGGGGTACCACCAGCACACGGGCTTACCCAGGCTCAGCAACCTTAGGCTCGCTATACAGGAGGCCATCCTCCCAGTAATCCAATGTGAACCAGACTGGTCACCTGCTGCCTGGTCTGCAGCCTGGCGCCGCAGACCCTCAAGAGAAGGGCACTTCTTCTGCTGCTCACAGAACTCCTCCCTGGAGGGCCCTCCTTCCCGCTGCCAATGGGTCAGCTCAGGCAGGTCCCCCAGTTCGGCTACTTGTTCCCCTGTAGGTTCCAGGGCATTCCCCTCAAGGTCTGCTTCCTCCTGGACCGTGGGAACTATGGGGGCCGGTTTCCCGCGCCCCTTACCTCTTCTCTTTAAGGCAGGTGCCTGGGCCATACTTTCAGGCTCCAGGACCTCTTGCACACCCTTACTGCTGCCATAGACCGAGTGGTCACACACGCCCACTCAGGCAGACCCAACATTTTCAAATGAGACTCTCTCTCCACCTTAGCCCAAGGGGAGCTCTCTAAATCGTTGCCCAACAGACAGTCAACAGGCATGGCTGGCCTCACAGCAACTTGAAGGGTACCTGAAACCCCCCCCCACTCAAAGGGAACCTGAGCCACCTCACACTGGCTCTCTGAGTTGTCCGCGGCAACTACAGGGAAGAATGCAAGGGGAATCACCTGCTCTTTAGACACCAGCCAACAACTGACAGCTGTCACACTGGCCCTGGTGTCTCTCAGAGCCTCCACCCTATGGCCATTGATGGTCACCCACTGCCTGTACTTCTTAGTGTTATCAGGCAGCTGGGTCCTAGGGACCATCTCAAAGTCTCCTAAAGAGACAAGGGACATCTCTGCGGGACCCCACCCACCTTGGACACCCATCTCCTCCCCACCCAGGGCTACACTGGCGATCTGGCGGGGTGATGCACGGGGTGGTGCATTGGGATCATACTGGGGGCACTTGGGATCATACCAACAGTGGCCCAGCTGACCACACTTAAAACATTTCATGGGCCTCCTGTGAAAAGGTTTACCTGTCGGGGCCTCTTGCTTCTTCTCAGGGGGAGGCTGGGAACCCTTCCCCTGGTTCCCTTGGGAATCACTTTGGGGCCCTTGGTGGAACTCCCTCTGTTTACCCTTGTCCCCCCCACTCTTCTGCTGGGGACCCTGCCCACCTTTGGCGAAGTCTCCCACAGGACCCTTGTGGACCCGGGTACTGACCCAGCGGTCCGCCTCCTCAGCAAGCTTCCTAGGGTTAGTTAGCTTGCTATCAATAAGGTGCTGGCGTAGTTCAGGAAAACAGTTACTAGATAAGTGCTCCCATGCAAACAAATCATGAAGCTCCTCAATAGTACTCACTTTGCTACCCTTCACCCAACCATCCATGGCTCTGCAAAAAGAAGATACATATTCCACCCAGGTTTGAGACTCCAGTTTCTTACTACTTCTGAACCTTTGTCTATACAACTCTGGGGTCAATCCATATCTGGTCATTATGGCTTCCTTCATGGCAGTATAGGACATCTGATCCTGAAGGGGCAGATCTAACAGGGTGTCTCTCCCATCACTGAGAAACCGTCCCCACAACCCCGCTCCCCAATCCTTCTCAGGGACCCGGTTGGCTGTTACTGCTGCTTCATAGGCCCTAAACCACTGCCCAATATCCTCACTCTTATGGAACTCCTTAATCACATCTTTGGGAAAATATACTCTACTTTCTACAGGCACAGATGGTGCGCTGCCACCAGAGGGAGAAATTTCTAAACTCTTGGCTTTAATATCCAACTCCCTCAACATTCTCTCTTGTTCAAAATTCAACTTCTTTTCTTCCAAGGCTAACCTCTTGTTATCCATTTCCTGCTGCCTATCCAACTTGAGCTTGGCCAGGTTATATCTTCTATCTCTCTCCCTGTCCTCCATCTCTGCTGGGGACAAGCCTTTGGAAGATACGCTACTGCCAGGTGGGGACGGTACCCCTTCCCTAGCTGGAAACACTGGCCTATCTAATTGCCCATCTGCATCCTCAGCTGGCTCCACCACCAGCTCAGAGGCATTTCTTGCTTCCACCCAGGCCTTCAGCGCTTTGTGGAACTCATCCTTCTTTGTGAGGCCGGGGACAGCAACTTTCAATTTTCTGCAGAAGGCTTTCAGCTGTTTGGCACTATAGGTATCCAACCTCTCTTCCTCAAAATCTTGATCCATAGATGCAATGGATGCTGGTGGACTCATGGCAGCAAGAATTGGCAGTTCTCAGGAAAAATAACAATCCAAGGAAAAAAACTTCTACAAAAAAGTATGTGGTCGCGTTTGGTCTGCACTCACTAGTAGTGTACACCAATCACTGTATATGAGTCACAAATGCAAAGTCCAAATCCTCACCGCTGACCACCAATGTTAGAAATGGGGGTCTCTAGTTGGCAATGGTTTGCACCTTTGTCCAAATAGGGACCCTTGCTTCTAGTCAGGACAAGGGAGTTACACTCCTGGATAACCCCTGCTCACCCTGTGGTAACGTAGCACGAGCAGATAGGCTTATCTCAGAGGCAGTGTGTAAAGCATTTGTGAATATACACAGTAACGCAGTTAACACTACAGATGGACATCACACAGGTTGTATGAAAAATAAAATATTTTTATATAGATTTATCACAAGACCAACGACAAAAATTGCACATACACCAATCCTCTTCTTTAGTAAAATCCTTATGAAAACAAACTTGCAGGTTTCTGTATTCCTTGGGCCCAATGAACAAATGTCCCAGACGTATGGGGCCAGTAATGTACGCAACAATGATTTTATCAGGAGTACAGTACTCCGTGAGTCAAGGTTACGCTGATGATAGAGTGCTGCAGCTGTGTAAACACCAACGCACGAGCCCAAGCCCTCAGATACGGGTTATCAGTACGCGGTGAATTCGGGCCCCAAGGAGGGAAGAAATGGAATGCCAGCAACAGGGACGGGCCGTGGGGCTTACTCCAGCGGGTTACTGGTACGATCTGAGGCTGACCCGCAATCAAAATAAAGGTGCCTCACACCCACTGTGCATACAAGTTCCCCCTAGGTAGGCGCGCCAACTTCCAACCCGCTAAGGCAATGCGAGGCGGCAACGCGGGTGGAAGTTCGTACCTGGGAACAGTTCTGGTCCTGCGGCCCCACCGGGGCGATTGGCAGACGGGATTCCTCCTCTCTCGACGGCGCCTCACGGAGAGGTCGGAACAGCCTGTTCCACCTCTCCACGCAGCTTCTCTTCCGGCTGTCGACGTCCTGCTGGGCGGAGGTGTAACGCTGCTGGCGCTCCCTCGTAGAGGCGTCCTCGGTCACTAGGCAATGGCACGGCTTCCTGATGACGCGGTCTTCCTCATCCTGGAACTCGGGCCGGAGCGGTGATCGACGATTAGAAATCAGAGCCCACACGCTGCAGACCTCACGACAACCAACAGCTGTGCGCCGATACGCGCACCGAACCGAAGGGCAGTATTTTAATCAGAGCCCACACGCTGCAGACCTCACGGCAGCTAACAGCTGTGCGCCGACACGCGCACCGAACCGGAGGGGCGATAATTACTCAGTGCCCACTCTGCAGCGGGGACACATGCAGTGCTGTAGCCCACAGGCCTGCGGCGGTGAAACTCGATCAGCTGGCACTGCAAACCTCACGGCAGCCAACAGCTGTGCGCCGACACGCGCACCGAACCGGAGGGCAGTAATTGATCAGAGCACACACTCTGCAGTCGGGCCGGCTTCACAGCGGCTTGAATAGATGTTGCAAGGAAACTTTTGTAGCCCTGAGTTTCCAATAACAGGAGGCCAGCTCTCTTCAGGCACTTGGAGATTCTTCTTCAAGCGGTATGAAAGTACACAAACAGTTCCTTTCCCCTCTCCTTGGCAATCAGTAACCACTGCAGGCCCACCCCATAAAATAGCACACTGGCTCAGGGCAGTCAAGTTCCTTCAGCTTCTCTGGTTACTCTCCGCGGCAGAAGTTCGTCTTGAAATTCCAGAAGTAATCTAAATTCTTGGGATCAGGGTCCCGATACTTATACCCCAAAATCCTTTGTCCTCTTGAGGGCAGAGGGGCCTGTGCCCAGTCCAAACCAGTTCTGTGCAGTCCTGGAGCACTTTGTTGACAAGGTTGCTCCTCTCCTTGGTCAGTGAGGGGGTGTGCCATCAGACACACCGCAGGGGCAGAGCCAGCATTGTGGAGGAAGGCACAGCCCTATTCAGGTCCCAGGTGCAACTCCTCCCCATACTCTATATTCTATGTGGCTCAGGGAGTGAAAGGAAAACTCCTCCCCCTACTTCACCTGCAGACCCTCCTATTCAGCTCACTGCTGACTCACCCTGCTCCTGTCACTCCAAAACCAGACAGCTAATACACAAAACAGCAGAGCACACTGGAAGGTTTAGGCAAGAAAATACCTACTTTCTAAAAGTGGTATTTTCAAACACAGAATGTTAAAACCAACTTCACTAAAAGATGTATTTTATCATTCTGAGTTCAGGCATACTAAATTCGTTTTTCTACCATGTTCCCTGGGTCAATTAGGATTATAAGATGTTATAATCAAACTGCCCATTCTGGCCTATGGGGAACAGGTAGCCTTGCAATAGTGAAAAACGAAAATGGCTGTAATTCACTATTAGGACATGCCACACACCAGGGCATGTCCTACCTTATACCTGCAATGCACCCTGACCTTGGGCCTACCATAGGGGTGAATAATATGCAGGAAAGGGAAGGTTGAGGGACTGGCAAGTGGGTGCACTTGCCAAGACGACATGGCAGTACCAGACTGCACACAGGCTCTGCAATGGCAGGCCTGAGACATATTTTACAGGCTGCTTCTGTGGGTGGCACAACCAGTGCTGCAAGCCCACCAGCAGCATTGGATTTACAAGCCCTGGGCACACGTAGTGCACTGTACTAGGGTCTGACAAGTAAACCAATCAGCCAATCATGGAGTCACTAATTCATACATCAATTTACCATAGGGAGCACTTGCACTGTGGCACTGGATAGCAGTGGCACAGTGCCCTAAGCATCTAAACCAGCAAAAACATATCAAAAACAGAGGAGGCAACAGCGAAAAATGGAAGGGAGACCCGCGCTAATGGTGCCAGGTCTAACACTAAGCTAAAATGAGTTGTGGCCCACTTATTTCATACATACTTTATTTTTAGCAGTGTCCACACTCAGATTGGCCGTTCCATTCCAAATGGTCTAAACATGCCGTTCTTTTTAATCTGAGTGTGGACATTGTTGAAAATAAAGTATGTATGAAATAAGTGGGCCACAACTCATTTTACCTTATAATCAGTCACCTGGACCATGGCAACGCGCTAATGGTAGCCATAAATGAAGGACTGCTATCCAAACTTCAAGTGATCGAAAACATGGCTGCACGTTTAATCTGCCATCTTTCACCTCGATCACCCTCAGAACCTATTCTCAGAACCCTCCATTGGCTGCCTATAAAAAAGCGATCAGTGTTTAAACTTCTCTGTCTGGTCCTTGTATGGAAATGGACCTCTCTATCTGCAGGGTAAACTGCAGTGGTATGGCCCTGCTTAGAGTCTCAGGTCTAGCAGGAAGCTCCTGTTACAGCCTCGGCACATCCGCACCACCAGGTATGGGGGCTGATCTTTTTCATACCTAGCCCCACCAGCACTGGAATCAGCTTCCTCAACATTTATATGCTTGTGCGGATTTCAGACAGTTTAAAAAAAGTCTCAAAACTTGGGTTTTTTAATATTTATTAATCTTTAATCAGTATCAGATATTTTTAACATCACGTCCCAGGACCTGTAGAGCTGTAACAGCGCTGAGAGACCCTAAGCAGGGTGATACGTTGCGCTCAATTAGCAATAATAATAATCAGAATAATAATAATGGGTTCCTTGAACAACAGCGATTGCAATCCCATCCTTCTTGCTCACCTTCTACCAAAGATGCTACAAGAAGAAGAATTGGTATCTCCTCTCTTCAAAAAGACTAATAGAAATTCTGAATTTCTCCCCATTTAATTGACTAGGTCTTCTCCCTCCAGTTTTAAGAATGTCAGCAATACACATCCTCTGTCTGGAAAAAACCCTAATCTCTATCACATCTAAAAGTTCAGGCAAGGGATTAACCCATAGGAGCAGAATTTTACAACAGTCGGTCAATAGGCCTCCACTCACACAGATACAATATCACAACTATAAATCCACAAAACATGGCGTACTGCCACCACCATCCATGTACTAAGCATATGCAAGTTGACAGGAACAGCAGTCCACTGCCTATAAAGTGAGGGCACGCTTGACGCACCTATCTTGGTCACATCAGGCCCAGATGCATGTCAAGTAAGAGGCCTAGGAGTCTCTGCCCACATGCTAGATAAGTGTTAGACTATGACCGAAATAAAACAAGCATTTGCAATGCAATATGTCTCGCATTTGCGAGAGTTTGAGCTATTGGCATTGTAAATGACTATGCCTTTTATTTATCTGTTGTTTTTCAAAACAGATAAATAAAAGGCATTGTCATTTACAATGCCAGTAGCTTAAACTCTCACAAATGCAAGACCTATTCCATTGCAAATGCTTGTTTGTAAAAGCGTCCTACGCTGCACTTTCACTTTAATGGCGACTGCATTCCTTTCTTTAGATGCAGCTCGTCCAAAGAAAGTGGCGCAGCCGCCATTAAAGTGAAAGCGTGATATGGGGCGCTTTTACAAAAAAAAGCATTTGTTTGTCAAATTGACAAACCAATCCTTTTTTTTTATAAAAGTGCCCCATTCCTTGCTTTTACTTTAATAGGGGCTGGGCACATTTCTTTAGACAATCCTAGGGACTACTAAGCCTATTGACCAATGAAAAGCCACAGTTTACAAAGGACAGTGACCGGAGCCAATTAAAAAGATGAGCAGAAAGTGGGCGGAGCTTCAAGTCCATACCTTAATACGGCCAGGCCTAAAAAACAGGATATTAGATACACACAGTCTGGGAAAGGGAGCACAACTGTGCATTATACAGGGGATATTTCCATCCCAACATACTGCATATACTTGCAGGTTTGAGGCTAACATTGTGTATCCCTGCATTAACATCAATCCCTTTCAAAACATTAGCATCATCGCTTGTAATGCTCTCTAGTTAACCTCCTTAATCCAGCTCCATATCAGGGGCCTATGGATGTAAGGAATCGACATGACTTCTCACCACTCACTTGCATCATATAACTTACCAACTACAGTGCCTGAGGACCCAAAGGACCTCAATACTATGTGACTTCTGCTCCTGATCTGCAAAGTATTCCCTGAATTGAGGGTGCGTTCTCACATAAATGAACAAAATAATCATCATTTCTTTGTCGTTCTCAATATGTTTGTTTTTCAGCAATTTGACAACGAAGTCTAGGTTTGAGAGATGGTACCCTGTCCCTCAAATCATTTAGTTGTAATCCTTTTAACGTACCTTTTACTGTTTGTTTTCTTCGATCCTTCTTACTGCTCTTGTTTTCTCCCTTCAACCCTTCCTAGCCCTACTTCTACTCAGCTTTGCTTATACCTCCCTCCTATCGTAAAACAGCTATTTCATAGTTTATCCTTAATACTATGGCTGGGCTCATCTATCCACTGAAAAGTAAGATATAGTTTGTTTTTCAGAATAACCAACAAATATGCATATAATCTTCACTGCCTATAATGGTATGTAAGTGTATCCCATACATATTAATTGTGGACATTCTAAAAACTTGACTGCATTTTACTGTTAAATGGGACAATAAGTCCAGTCCTTCTCAACATTCTGGGTACTTCTCTTCCTTCCCATCAGCTCTCCCAAGAGTAAGTGTGGTAATTTATAGGTATTTCCGATGGATACATCTTCCCAAAGATGCCTCATCTTATGCATATTTTTATGAAAACTTTTGTCCATCAATGTCTCTCCAGTCCCACAAGATGGTGCCACAAAGCTTCAGTTGCTCCACCACAGGCATGACAATACTAGGCTTATTTGGTGTCAGCCGCCTGCTGACTTCAGTTACTGCTTTTCTTAATCTCTTCAAAGCGTAGGCCCAGGGCATTCTCAATGTCTCACTGACAACTTCATAAGCATTTTGTCAGTGACTATGTCAAATGTCTCTGACGAAGATTTTTGGATTTAAGTCTTGTTGAAGGTGCTACCAGAAAATGTCTTTGATGAATACTCTTGACATCAGTATGTTGTGCCTGGGATTGAACCATGAAGCTGCAGCCTGTGGCTCTTGTGCCTCATGCACACGTGGCCTTCATGGAGCGGCAGGATACATTATTTTTTTCAAAAGCCCAAAAGAAAAAGGTAAATCACCCTCCATGGAACTTTCTAAGAGATAGTCCCTCAAAAAGCACATGCGCAGAAGGAAGGAGAAGCCCTCTTCCTCCTTGAGGAAGAAGTTACAATCTCAGGACTGTTCGGAGTCTTCACAGTGGTCCCCAATACCGGGATGTTCCCTGTCATCAGACAAGATTCTGGCACAGAAAATAATGAGACCAGAGTTCACAGATCTGTAAGCTGACCCTACGCAGGATGAGACCTTCTGACTGGCTGTGTTGGATCAATTCAAAATGGCTCTGGTCACCTCCCTGGTCAGTCCATGCGGGGGGGATCACATTCCTTTGGGCTTGCCGACTCTGGTCGCTGTGATCCCGGTGCTTCTCAATGCGATGCCACCATGGGCCCAGGAATGAGAGGGGGCCAAAAACAGTTGAGAATTCATCCCCTGCTTAGTCATATCCCCATTCGATGCTACCAGAGATGTGACCCCTGGCAACAAGTATGCCGCCACCCTTGAAGTCGGAATAAATTATGTGTGTGGCTGCAGAAAAAGTCAAAATAAACTTCGATAATGTTCCATTGTCTGAGCAACTTCCCAGGGCCCAAAGGTTTTCTGTGATGGAGTAAATATTCGGATCCGATTCCGACACCCGTGTTATGGTAGATCAGGACAATGGCTGCACAGCAAATAATGGCCTACAAAATAGTCAGTCCCGATGTAGCGCCTGTGATTTAATGCCTCCTACTAGAGAACCTTCGCTGTAGCGGAGGTACACCTCACAGATTTCATCTTGGCAGCCTGAAAGCCTACTACCAAATCCATCTACATGCGTCACTGGAACAAGTTCATCCAGTGGTGTGAGTCGGAGAGCATCAATCCCTTCAAATCTTGCCTTTTCAATGTCTTACAATTTCATTGGCCGTTGTACAGAAGAGCTTGGCGGCTGCTACCGTTAATGATGACGGCCCTGTGTGCCTTCAAGTGTCTTCCAAGTTTAGATTGGCACTAGTGGCATATTTCCTAAAAGGCCTGCTTTAGTTGTTTCCTCCTACTTCGTTTTTTGTTCCTCAGTGGGATTTGAGTCTTGCATCAGGTTTTTTGATAGCTTCCCCATTGAGGCTGATGCACAGTTACCTGATCAGACTTCTTACTCTGAAGAAACTTTTGCTGGTGGCAATAACTTCAGCAGACTGTCCTGGAGAAATTCAGGCTGTCTCAGTTCGTCCACATTTATCATTTCTCAGAGTGGATAATCAGCGCTTTGAGGAATTTGCAGGAGCTAAAAATGGCAAGGCAGTGACCAAATGCACCGGTTTACGTTGTGTTGTCCTCTGTATCAAGATTTGTTCTGCCTCAATAAAGAAACGTTCTCTGAAGGGCATTTGTGCCCATTCACCTAGTGCCATGGCTGCCTCCACGGTGCCTTTCAGGGTGACCGGGTTGCTGACATTTGCCAGGTGGCTACATGGTCATCCTTGCATGCTTTTGTCAATGCTACTGCCTCACGTGTCAGGCACACAGTGATGGACATTTTGCCTGAGCTTTTGTTTGAGATTCTTCTCTAAGGTGAGGATTCTGTGTGAACATGCCTCCACTTAAAGAAACGCTGCTTATTTTTGGTAATGATATTTCTGGTGGAAACGTAATCTTCTTCTAGATTCCTCACCACTCTCTGTCCTTCCCAATGAGTTAGTACTGGGATTAATAAACTCTCTCGGTATGCAAACATATTATATGCTGTATTTATTGCTGTCATTGCTCTATTCCTTCCACTCTGCACGCCTTGATGGGATGTGGAAAAAGCCATTGTGATCTGACATTAGGGCACCGGTTGGTCGCTGGTTTGCCCCGGTGTAGTATTGTCCAGAGGCGGAGGCAGTTGAGACTATGTCGTGCCATCTGGCGGTACTGGAGAGTTACTGCTGAGGAAATGTTTTCCAGAACAGCTGGAAAACCTGGAAGGAGATTCGAAATGTAAGGAATCTGCAGACGATTATGTATTCACCAGAAATATAATTAGTGAAGGTAAGTAATAGTCTTCTGCATTTCCCCGTTTTTTGCCCTGGATTAGGTTTTGGTAAAAAAGTGTATTTTTTTGGAGGGAAGCAATTTTAATAAGTGAAGGGTTGGTAAATAAATATTTGTTGTAACATGTAAATATAACAAAATCTATGATCAAACGAGTACCTCTTATAACAAGAAGGCCTGTTAAACGTGCCTCTCCACCAATAACAAAAAATGCCGACCCCCACCAATAACAGTTACTTGCTTGTCTGAGGATTTGGGTAATAATGAGCAATGATTCTTCTATTTATAACCTTGAAGACATGCAAGAGCCAAGGCAAAAATAGTCTCATTTCAATATTCTTTTTTCGCCTTTGCTGGGATTGAGCCCAAGAAGGGCCTGGCAAACATAAAGGACTGGCATCACGTGCTTCACCTTTTCAAATCCTCTGAGTCCATTTATTCATGCTCTCCTTTTATTTTGTTGGGGGTATTAAGCATCAGAAAATAACATATATACATTGCCAAAATGTTAATCAGACTGAGATTTGCGCAGGGAAGATAGGTGAAGCTAAATTCTACACATTGAAATGCATTTCCACACCAAGTTCCTGTTACTGCTTCAAATGTGTGATTTGTTCATGAGTGATTTCTCTGTATGTGCCGGGCTGTAAGTGTGCTGGGTCCCTCCATGTCTCAGACCCGTTAGTAATCAAAAGCGAGCCCTTGTTGAGCTCTATCTTCATGTCCTTAACTTCACTGGCAAATAACACTGATCGATTTCTGCACAATTAATGTGAAGGTAATAGTTGAAAATAGGCACAATAACATTCTACTCCCTCAGTTTAAAGGTACACTTGCCATGAATAAACAATGTACATAGATTCAACACATCTTCTCCCCTTTACAGAAATAAAACATAATATACATAATGTTACGCCCTGCAAATATAGTAATTTAGATACTTTGGTGGTGCGCGAAGCTTCGGTGACCTGTGACCTCCAGCCCTCTGTGCACCACCCACTTCATCTTCATCATTATTTACTCTTTCATCAGACCCTTGGGGCTTCTTTCCCAACACATCACCATCATCCATCAGCATAAAGCTGCTGCAACTCTCCACCACTTCTGTCTTGGCATCAGTTCCTCTCTCATACAATGCTACTCTCCTCATATTCCATAGCTCCCCATTCTCTAAGTTTCAAACAACTTATGTACTTCCTTTACTCTAAATGGACCTCAAAAGTTTGTAAGGACACCTTCAATTCGTCTAGACTTTCACTGAATCACCCACCATTATTTCATTACAAGACCGGAGGCTACCATTATGCAATAACCTTTTATTGCTGCCCCAACATGCAGCACTTTAAAGAACATGAACTACATCGTGAATAAAACATTCCATCTTAGAATAATTAATACATTATATAACTCCATGTCACTATGCATCTTTCTCATTTATTCGCTGCTCCGTCACAGTTAAGTGCTATGGCTTTGTTAATCCTTTAACTTGTAATGTTTATTTAACCTATTTATAGCATTTGCAGATTGGACACACCCTTACTTACTCAGGTGCATTGCTGTCAATGTCCTTTCCCCCTTCCTATTTATGGTTGAATTTTTTCCCTTTTGTTAGTGTTTCTTTAGATTTCCCAAAATATCAGAGCGTGATTCTGAGGACAGGTCACTTCAGGGCTGAGCCTCATGTGGCTTTCCGATTGCTCCAGGGGCCAGGGTCACTGCCCGCTGCCTCTCTGTAGTTTTCTTCAGGCCACGTGTCTTTTAAAAAACAGTCGGTCTAGGGCTTTTAACCCCGAAAGATGCACTCCCGTAATCCGGGAACAGTGCACACTCGGAAGGCATCGGAGGCGCTCGCTCGTGTTTCGGCCCTCTGCCTTCATTCACCAGCCGCGTTCCTCCCCAAGCCAAGTCCCCAAAGAATTAAAAAGAGGACTCAGCATCATGGTGGCCATCTTCCTTTGGGATAGGCCTTTGTTAAGACTCGCTCAGCGCGCATACTGCGTTGCCATAGCAACACGAGCTCCTGCCAACTGTTCCCGTTTTTACAGCTGTGAACCGGTAGTGAGCATTTCAGTCAGCTGTTTTTTAATTGATACTTTATCCTTATTAAAAAAAATTAAAAAAAGGAGGAAAATAACTACAAGGGCAAGCCTAATACCAATTTAAAACCCTTTGTTCATTCTTTATTGAAAACCCTTCCCTCAGTGATGCTTTTAAAAGATTTTTTGAGAGGGAATTTAAATCCTCCCTGCAAATGGTGGTGAAAGCCGTTTTCACTGAAAGGAAAAGGAATTCACCCTTTGAGGAAGATTTTTTTTCTCCTTTTCAGAGAAAGAGACCCCTTTAGTTAGGAAGGGAGGTAAGGCAACAAAAAAAACTAAACACCTTAATGAGTGAAGAGCACTCCTTGGGCAGCCTGAGCACTGCAAAAGACCGTGAACAATCCTTGGGTAGCCTGAGCACTACAAAAGACTGTGGTGACCATAGTGGCACAATTAGCAAGAGCAACCATGTTGGATCAGTTGATATAGTTGTCCCCCCACTGCATGCACGAAGAGAATGAGTGGCCTTCATGGTACAAGAGACCGCAGTTTTGATACTGATGAGGATTACTCATATGGTATTCAGATAGAAGACGAGGCGGATGAATATGTCTTTGATCCTTTGGAGATTTTGGATAATGATTTCCTTGATGAGGATTTAGATCACCCTTAGAGTTCAAAGGCTATTAAAGACCCTTCAGGTGTGGAAATGTTGAATCCTACCCACATTACGCACCCAAGGGGACAGGACTGGTGTCCTATGGACCACGTGACTTTCTTTATTAAATTCCAGATCCACAAGTCTCTCGATACAGAGAAGCTGAATCTGATGAGAGCTGAATGTCCCAGACCATTCCTGGATAATAAGTCAGGAATAACACCTAATTTGGTCCCGGAGCTCTTCACTTTCCTTTTTAAGTCTGGGAGAGATCCTAGGAAAGGTCTTGAGTGCTGCCTTAAGCTGTGGCAAGACAGAATATTAGACACTCTTGGTCCACTGGCCAGGATTTTGGATATGGCTGAGGAGGCCTCCTTAAAAGGCATACATGTGGTTGTGGAACTTCTCTGAGTGCTGGAGCTAATGGGCCTTATGCTTGCTTGACAATGCCAATGCCGGTTAATTTCTGAGAGAAGGACAGCTATCCTGATGAGGATTAATCCAAAGTAGGGCGATCTTGCTAACAGAGACACACCAGGAGATCCGAATGGCCTTCTTTTTAGGGAAAGTTTCATTAAATCCCTGGGGAAAAAAGTCTCAACGTTCACTGCCTTCAGTAATGCACAAACTAACATGAGATGAATGTTCAATAATAGAATTTTTGGAAGGGCTGACAGGTGAGGCCTGGCTGTCAGCTGTGGGCTACCAATATTACCGTCAGGACCAGCGGGGTTACAGAAGGAGTTTCATTGCAAACAGCAGTATATTACCTCCAAGAGGACGAGCCCCTTGCTCATGAGGCAGCAGTGTCAGATTCCAGGGAGATGGAGATCAAGATAAGACTCAATCCTCCAATGGGTTCTGCCCAGTAGAAGGTAGGGGGAAGGTTACATTTTTTTGACCCAAAACTGGTCTGCCATAACAAAGGATTCTTGGGTGTTACAGACAGTGAAAGGTTTCAAAATAGAGTTTTGCCAGGTTCCTTACCAAAAGTGTTGGTCAAGGGAGTTGTCTTTAGCTCAGGAACAAGCAACACTGGTAGATACAGAGGTGGCACAAATGGTGCTCAGAGGGGCAATTTGCAAGTTCACGGACTCAGAAAAGGGTTTTATAAGCACTGTTTTACCAGTGAAGAAGAAGGACAAGGCTGGCAACCCGTAATAAACTTGAAGGAACTGAACAGGTTTCTGGTTTACAGGCACTTCAAGATGGAAGGGATCCATCTTTTGTGTAACATTTTACAAGACAAAACTGGCTTGAAAAGCTGGATCTCAAAGACGCTTACTTCACAATTCATATGGCTCTAGATTCTCAGAAGTATTTATGGTTCAGTTGAAAAGGTATATTGTACCAGTTTTCCTGTCTTCCCTTTGGTCTATCATCAGCCCCTTGGTGCTTCACCAAAGTCTTGTACCCAGTAGTTGCTTTCTTGAGATAAAGAGGAGTACTCTTACTGATTCATCTGTTGTTCAAAAAACCCTCCGCTGACCCCAGCAAACTCAAAAACTACTGGCCAATCTCCCTGCTCCCATTCCCAGTGAAGGTACTGGAAAAGATCATCAGCAATCAACGCGTGGCGCGCCTGTACCAAAAGCGCCCTGATCACAGCCACCGACAGCATCCGAACTCTCTTTGACCGAGGAGAAACAGCAGCTTTGATCGTCCTCGACCTCTTGGCAGCCTTCGACACTGTATCCCACCACACTTGAATGAAAGACTCCACCACATCGGCTTCCAAGGGGATGCGTTCAGATGGATCACCTCCTTCCTCACAGGAAGAACCCAGAGGATCCACTTTCCACCTTTCACCTCTGAAGCCAAGCAGTTCACCCACGGTGTATTTGAGGGTTCATCCATCAGCCCGACACTCTTTAACGCATATATGACACCTCTGGCCAACATCGTCAGATTCCACGTTCTCAACCTAAGTTCTTTTGCAGATGACACCTAACTCACCCTCTCACTCACCGACGACCCCACCACCAACAGAACCAATTTCCACAGATTCATGACAAACGTCACTGACTGGATGAACAACAACTGCATGCCGCTGAAAACAGACAAGATGGAAGTACTGATCATTGGCAACAGCAGCAACAGATGGAACGACTCCTGGTGGCCATCAAACCTAAAGCCCACACCAACTCCCTCCAATCATGCCAGACACTTCAGAATCATCATTGACAACAAGCTCACCATGAAATCACAGATCAACGCAGTCTCCTCCACCTTCTTCCTCACTCTGCACATACTACGTAAGATCTTCAAGTGGCTACCCCTACACCCGAGACGCATCGTGACACAAGCCCTCATCACCAGCCGACTGGACTGCGGCAATGCCCTCTACGTAGGAATCACCGCACACCTTCTACAGAGACTTCAGACCATACAGAATGCAACAGCCAGACTCCTCCTCTGCCTTCCCCGATGAACCCACATCACACCCACCTCAGGAAACTCCACTGGCTCCCCATACAGAGGAGATGCTCATTTAAGCTGCTGACCCACGCACACAAGGATCTACCCAACCAGGACATGCCTACATTAACCATCCTCTGAACTTCCACCAACCGTCGAGAAGACTACGCTCTGCCTCCCTTTCACTTGCCTATACTCCCCGCATCCACCGAAGCAGAGGTGGAGGACGCTCTTTCTCCCACATCGCAGCAAAGAGCTGGAACAGCCTCCCCAAGCACTTCTGGACCGTCACCTCAGTTCCGGAATTCCGAATGGCCCTCAAGACCTGGCTGTTTGAATAAGCCTCTGGGACCTGCAAGCACCTAGATACCCTATCGGGTAATTAGCCGTGCTTCATAAATCCTGATTGATTGATTGATCGAGAAAACATGTTACTGATGTATCAGGATCAGGGAGAAGCAAATGAAGCAAATGGAGTGGTCAACAGATCTCTTAAAAGATTTAGGGTTCATTATCAATGTGGCGGAGTCAATCATGATTCCTACACAGAACTTAGAATTTCTGGGGTTTCAGGTGGATACCAATATGACACAGCTTTGTTTTTCTCAGGAAAAAAATGTCAAAGATCAAGAAGGAGGTAGCTCATGTTATAGCAAAGGAAGTGGTGACTTTGAGAGGTCTGGCAAAAGTGGTAGGACTTTTGTCATCCTCCATTCAGGCCGTTTCCCCAGGACTGTTGCATTACAGGGCTCTTCGGAGACTGAAATCCATAGGTTTGAGGAAAAGTCTGTGATACGCAGATACAATTCCTCTGTCCCAGGAGGCTCAAGGGACCCTCAATGGATGTTGAGCAATCTGAACACCTGGAATGGCCAGGCAATATTTGTTAATGTCCTGGAATTTACTGTAGAGTCGGATGTGAGCAACCTTGGTTGGGGTGCAAGATTAGGAGAGATAGAAACTGGGGGAAAATGGTCCAGGGAGGAACTCTCCTTACACATAAATTGATTGGAGATGTTTGCAGGTCTGATCACTTTGACAAGTTTCAGGTCCATTCTAACAAACAGTGTAGTATTGATCCGAATGGACAATTTCACTGCAGTATCATATATCAATCGTCTAGGGGGAGCAAGATCAAAACAACTTGCAGATCTAGCCAGGGAAATTTGGTATTTTTGCTGGGATCAGAAAATTCTTTTGAAAGCAGAGTTTATCCCAGGTCATCAGAACAAGAAAGCAGACTGGAATTTGAGATTTTTGAGGGACTTCAGCAACTGGAAGCTGAGTCCAGTGTTTTTCCAAAAGATTCAGAACCTGTGGGACCTTTTCAGATAGATCTGTTTGCCAGCAGACTGACTTTTCAGGTAGATCAGTATTACAGCTGGAGGCCGGACCCCAAGGCTTTGGCAGTGGATGCTTTGCCACAGACTATGAGAGAATTGCTATGTGTTCCCTCCATTTACACTGATCCAGAGGGTCAACAATACTGTTCTCCAGGCACACAGAGATAAATTGAGGTTGTGGTTTCAGTAGTTCTTTTATTCCTTTGTAAATATACGAGCCCCTTACCAACACATGTTTCGTCTCAAGCTGTTCTTGTCACAGCAGACTTCCTCAGGGCAAAATTCTATAACAAAGTCATAATCCAATTTTTAGAATCCAGCTTTTAAGCAAAAGGATGAAGGAGTTGTGAAAAGGCCCACAGCCTGGGTCAAGTGACCACAGAAATGCCAAATGTACTTGAGAGATATATATTATCTTTCTATAGATTAGTATGTGATGGGTATGTGAATTAGAAACACACTGTGTCATGCTAAAGAAATTGGCAAACCAGTATGTGATTTCTCGTTAAACTCCCTAACACCAGGTGACGAGTTTAGTAGTATTAAGCAAGCTAAGTAGGGCAAGTACTCACTCAGTCTCTTAACAGATTCTATATTGTTTGGATGGAGTAGTACCAATGGTTTTCAATTGAAACTGGAAAACCAGAACAAATGTGTTGTGGCATCACTCGTTAACACTACCTATAAGTCGGAGTTCTTGCATGTAAACAGACAGGTCTTACCTCAAGTCATCCTAATGCTGTATGTAGGGCTGATATTGAAATTATATTTGATGTATCTATAAACAGAAACACAATATCAGACTCATCGTTCTACTCCTGATTCTGTTTGGAGTTTCAGGAGAATCACGAGTAGAACCTGGTAAGCTACTAATAATCTGACAGCTGGAGAGAGGATGGCACTGAAACAACTAAGAGATGATGACACAATAATTATACAAGAGGCTGATAAAGGTGGCTGTGTTGTAGTAATGAATAGAATCGACTACAACAAGGAGATATATTCACAACTGAGTAACACAAATTGTTATTGTCCTTTAGGCATGAATCCAATGTCTCGGATAACAGCTGATATTAATCTCCATATAAAGATGTGGCAAGATCAAGGGTTCATAACAGATGAAGAATATATGTTCCTAAAAGTGGATAAACCTAGATTCCCATGCCTTTACACGTTGCCTAAGATACATAGGAAGGCCAATATGGAACGACTATCACAATTTGTGGACACTTATTTACAACCTTTTGTCTCTAACTTACCATCACATATTAAAGATACAAAACGTACAAAATCTGATGAGCTTTTTTTTTTTCCCTATTGCGGAGCGGTACCGGACGTTCTTTCACGCTGAGGGCTTATCTTTTAAAAGAATCCCGTGAAAAGTACCGGGAGACAACTTTGATGACTGAGGGAATCTTGAAACCTCTTTATATCAGGCGGAGGACTGATTAGCCTCTTGTGAGAAAAGTGCCATCACTGGAGGGCTATCATACCCCGGTGACCTTTATTTATATTGGCCCGCTTCCTGAATTATTGATATGAGTACGGAAATATCGGATTTCTAGCGGTTCATCACTTGATAAGCCAGTGAACTTTTAAGTTCAAGAATCAACAACTTCAAGTAATAAGAAGATTCTATATACCGAGTATGAAATACGATTGAAAGTTTATTTCTTTGTGATGGAATAGCACGATGATAAGGTATACATTAAGGGTGGGCGGAATTTGCGGAGTTGCGTTCCGCGAAATTCCGCGAAACGGCAAGAAATCTCCGCGAGCACGCGGAATTTCGCGTGCTCGCGGAGATTTTGCTGCGCCCGTTGAATCCTGCCCTGCATATTTATCCACGAAGATGCCACCGTTTTGTGCAATACCTCTACTCAACTGGAGTACTTTCTACTGGCTAATCAGTAAGTGCTACCTCGTTGGGTAAATGTATAGTGCCTTTCCTACACTACAGCTGCGTAAAGGTCCAGAAGAATTGACCCCAGTGACCTGTGTGTTTGTAACTTTGCCACCGCGCCGAAAGCGCCGGGGTCCTTTGATTAAGCTGTCCATCATTCTACACGGGGATTGCGCTCGAGAAAATCAAGGATGCAAAGACCTCCATCGGGGATTACAGCTAACTTTTCAGGTTGGAAATGGAGAGAAGGCACACCTGCTTAACCACGCTCACGAATTCTACACGAGGATTGAGCTCGGAAAATCAAGGATGCAAAGACCTCTATCAAGGATTACAGCTAACTTTTCACGTTGGAAATGGAGAGAAGGCACACCTGCTTAACCACGCTCACGAATTCTGCACGAGGATTGCGCTCGGGAAAATCAAGGATGCAAAGACCTCCTTCGAGGATAACAGCTAACTTTTCACGTTGGAAATGGAGAGAAGGCACATCTGCTTAACCACGCTCACGAATTCTACATGAGGATTGCGCTCGAGAAAAGCAAGGATGCAAAGACCTCCATCGGGGATTACAGCTAACTTTTCACGTTGGAAATGGAGAGAAGGCACATCTGCTTAACCACGCTCACGAATTCTGCACACCTGCCCTGCATATTTATCCACGAAGATGTCACCGTTTTGTGCAATACCTCTACTCAACTGGAGTACTTTCTACTGGCTAATCAGTAAGTGCTACCTCGTTGGGTAAATGTATAGTGCCTTTCCTACACTACAGCTGCGTAAAGGTCCAGAAGAATTGACCCCAGTGACCTGTGTGTCTGTAACTTTGCCACCGCGCCGAAAGCACCGGGGTCCTTTGATTAAGCTGTCCATCATTGTACACGGGGATTGCGCTCGAGAAAATCAAGGATGCAAAGACCTCCATCGGGGATTACAGCTAACTTTTCACGATGGAAATGGAGAGAAGGCACACCTGCTTAACCACGCTCACGAATTCTGCACGAGGATTGCGCTCGGGAAAATCAAGGATGCAAAGACCTCCTTCGAGGATAACAGCTAACTTTTCACGTTGGAAATGGAGAGAAGGCACATCTGCTTAACCACGCTCACGAATTCTGCACGAGGATTGCGCTCGGGAAAATCAAGGATGCAAAGACCTCCATCGGGGATTACAGCTAACTTTTCACGTTGGAAATGGAGAGAAGGCACATCTGCTAGGCACCTGCTTCAGTGCTTTCTTGCACCCGAATTCCGTTCCGCCGCGGATCGCGGAAGTTTTGACATTTCCGCGTTCCGCGCGGAACGCGGAAATGCCGAAATTTTGCAAGTTCCGCGAGCGGAACGGAATTTGCCACCCACCCTTAGTATACATGATATTGTGCTAGAGAGACATTAAGATTTAGAGACCTGAAGAAGGTGGCTTAAAAACATATAGCTCACCGAAACGCATTGACGCCTCTTTTTTTGATACTGTTAAATTTGAGGAACGTTTGAGCCTAATTATAAAAGGATTAATAGACTCTAAAGGAACTGATTCAATCGAATTAACGTGTTCATGATGATTTTTAATGTGTCACTTGTTTTTGTCTCTTATGTATAGTGAAATTCAATTGTCATATGCATAAATCTGTCGGAATACATTTTTAACGTTTTTAGAAACAAATGGTTCAAATTATTGTGTTTTACATTATTGATTATTGGTTTTAATAAATGAACTTTTGTGAAACTTATGAAAAGTTTTTTTGTTTGTTCATAATTGGTTTATGGGTTCTGAGATGATGTGAATGCCCTCTGTATGGCTGAATGCGGTAAAACTGACCCATGACGAGTTGAAATCCAAGAGAAACGTTAATTTTCACATATACTAAATCTGATGAGCGACATGGTTTGGGATGAAAGCATGGTACTGGTCACACTAGATGTGTTGTCATTATATACCAATATTTTGACAGAATTCGGGATGTTGTCAATAACACACTTTCTAAATAAGAAACCGGCTGGCCTACTTTCACACACGGAAATGTTACTCCAGATGACCAGGCTAATATTGGACAATAATACCTTCATATTTGAATATAAATGGTACCATCAGACAAGCAGGACAGCCATGGGATCCAGGTTCGCTCCTTCTTATGCCAACCTTTTCATGGGTTGGTTTGAGGTGGAGCGGGTGTGGGGCCGTGCAGGATCACGCTGGATGGAGCACATACACTATTGGGGAAGGTTTATTGATGATATTTTGATGATATGGACTGGATCTGTAAATGATCTACATGTGTTTAAAGAATACTTGAATAACAATCCTTATAACATGTCATTTACTATGAATTGTGATCATCACACGAGTCAATTCCTAGATATTGAACTGTATATATGTGGTACCAAATTAATGAGTAAAATGTTCAGAAAGCAAACATCCTGTAATGCCATTTTACATGCTAGCAGTGCCCACCCACAACACCAGATAAAAGCCATACCCTATGGTGAGATGGTAAGAGCCAGGAGGAACTGCAGCTCAGACAAGGAATATATTGATTGTCTTAACGACATAAAAAGGTGATTCTACACTAGAGGCTAGGACAAAGATATTGTCAACAAAGCATATAGAAGGACAGTCGTTTTAGACAGAGATCAGACACTCACCCATAAGAGACATGGAGTAGGCACCTCAAGAGAACTCATCAGACCAATACTTTCATATGGCAACAATATTAGTAACATTAGCAAGGTCTTAAACCATCACTGGCACCTCATGAGAGGTGACAGCCATATTACACCACACGTTACTAAGAATGTAGGGGTGACATTCCGCAGAGGCAAGACACTGAAAGGACTAATTAGCCCGAGTTACCCAGACACTAATATCAGCTCTAACTGGCTAACACCACGCACTTTAGGCTTCCATAAGTGCGGACATTGCACAATGTGCAGACTAACTAAAGAAGTAACATCTTTTGAATTAAACAATAGTCAGACATATCACATTTCCCACGTTACATGCACTACACGTTTTGTGGTTTATGTACTAATATTTAGATGTGAGAAAATGTATGTAGGGAGTATGATTCGGATGATCAAAGAGAGAGTAATGGAACAATTTTGAGCAGTCAAACAAGGGGACCCAAAATACCCCTTTGCTCTACATACATTAACATGTGACAAACAAGACCAACACAGGACTTTTTGATTTCATGGTCTAGTCTTTGTGCCACAAAATGAGAGAGGTGGGAACCGGGAACTCCATTTGAGACAACAGGAAGCAATTTGGATAATGCGTTTCAAGGCGGTTGATATGGGTTTGAATATTGACCGCGAATTACATTACTTCCTGGGTGACTAAGAGTTTACTTGAACTGTCTTTTATGCAACAGGAATGGAACATGTGAATCAATAGACACAATTGTGAGATAACAACTGTGGTAATTGATATGCAGTGTCCAGACAACATGGCAATGAACGCCAACTAATACTATCGGCCATTAGGTCTATGCAACAGGAATTGTCTATCTGTAATAATATACACAGTCGTGATGTGATACATGTGAAACTAGATATATTTCTGACAATCTGTTGTACACTAATGACTATCATGCTCGGCCATGTGGTCTTGTCTTTTCCTTTGATAGACCTGTTGCATAATAGGTGTGGATATTATTACATATGTGACATATGAATTTAGATTGATAATTTAGTTAGAAAATGCTGATAACCTATGTCTTTCTACTCTATTCAGAATGGATAATTAATGCATGAACTTATTTATATACCTTTGGTTCATTTTCCTCCTGCATACAATTAATCCAGGTGACACTTGTCCTTTACAACTATTTGTCTACAGTGATACTGATCATTGGGTCTATTTGATTGTTTGCGATCACTAAGGAATACTAACCCTTACACTATGAATGGAGTGAGCATTAGTTTTATAGTTCTCCTGGTAATGTTGGATAACTCACAAACCATTGTGAATTATAAACAGATATTGCCCTGTCATTAGAGGAGATTGCTTATTTCGCACCTCTACGATGACTGGAACCCACGTTCGTTTACATGGCGGCCAATATTTTAACTTTGACTACTTATCAATGCATTGATATCCTTTTGGGTTCAATTAAGTCATGAACCTATAATTACACTTTTCGTTTTACAGAGGTGACTGTCTTGCTTGGCTTCTTTTAGGGATAGTGGTCGTTACTCTGACTTGCACAATATTAGGTTTAATATATAGCTGAAGGGGTGTTTTGCCCGTTCCAAGATGGCCGCTCACGTCGTTGTGCTTCTGAGACCATTTGGTCCATGATGACGTTTACGTCCTCATACGCTGTCTATATGAGCTTCTACCATGCGTACGCGTATCGTCTACATACTCGTCGCCGTTACTCTTGGCGGACCCGTTACTTAAGGAAGTTAACACACCAATGTGACTGAGTGAGTATTGAGAATTGTCGATTTATTCAATTTACAGCATGTTTGCGCTGATGATCACTTTCATTATATGATTTAATTTAAGACTCTGGATACAGTTTATATATTCAGTATTAGGAAGTACGACATTATATTGACCGCATGACGGGTGCAGCTTTCCTTTGCACATGAGCTGACTCGCTCTTAGATAAATAACCGGTAGTTATATAGAGCCAGTACCTAAATAGGATTATACGTGTTTTAACATGAGCTTTTTTATGAGATTATTGTAATAGAGATGTGGACAGTCACGTATTGATTGCTTGACTTGTTTGATCATTTATGCCGACCTGTACTATTGATTGGTCGAACAGCACCTTTAGAATGCATGTGTCACATGCGGATAAGATGACTCTTCGTTTTACATTTGGGAATTACCTTAGTTAATCACATAGTCACTGGTGCTTACTAAGGACCCGTGCACTGATGGGGAGATGTGACCGTTCTAAAATGGCCGCTTCAGTCGTTTGTCTTTTGGATATAACTTGATCTATGGGGACATGTACGTCCTCTTCTCTTGAGCTTAACACGTTACATACGTGCATTTTTCACCTACTAGTGGTCACCGTTACTCTCTGCGATTCCAGTATTTGAGCAAGCTCATACTGTTGAATAGCACTTTATATAGAATGCATGCATCATAAATGAATAGATGACTCCTAACCTCTTACATTTGGGGAATGCCCCAGTTACTTACTCAATTCACTGGCTCCCAGATTGGATCCGGGCACTGACATATACAGCTTTGAATATGGTCTATACTAGAGTATGTTTCCCCATACTCGCTGGTAGTATTTAGCCTGAGTCGCCAGACTTGAGTCTGATATCGTGTTTCTGTTTATAGATACATCAAATATAATTTCAATATCAGCCCTACATACAGCATTAGGATGACTTGAGGTAAGACTTGTCTGTTTACATGCAAGAACTCTGACTTATAGGTACTGTTATCGAGTGATGTCAAGACACATTTGTTCTGGTTTTCCATTTTCAATTGAAAACCATTGGTACTACTCCATCCAAACGATATAGAATCTGTTAAGAGACTGAGTGAGTACTTGCCCTACTTGGCTTGCTTAATACTACTAAACTCGTCACCTGGTGTTAGGGAGTTTAACGAGAATTCACATACTGGTTTGCCAATTTCTTTAGCATGACACAGGGTGTTTCTAATTCACATACCCATCACATACTAATCGATAGAAAGATATTATATATCTCTCAAGTACTTTTGGCATTTCTGTGGTCACTTGACCCAGGCTGTGGGCCTTTTCACAACTCCTTCATCCTTTTGCTAAAAAACTAGATTCTAAAAATTGGATTATGACTTTGTTATAGAATTTTGCCCAGAGGAAGTCTGATGTGACAAGAACAGCTTGAGACGAAACACGTGTTGGCAAAGGGCTCGTATATGTACAAAGGAATAAAAGATCTACTGAAAACACGACCTCAATTTATCTCTGTGTGTCTGTAGAACAGTATTGTTGATTCCGGAATCTTTTCTGATTGAGGAAGAATGGATGGCTCTTCCTTCTCCAGAGCACTAGATAACACTTGGACATTGATCTAATTTGACTTGGATACTTTGTCTATACGCATTTGGTAAAGTGCGCCAATTTCCCCAGCCATCACAACTTATTCTTTTGTACTGATCCAAAGGTTGTGATTAAAAGTATGGAGGGAACAATGCAGCATCATTCTGGTAACTCCGTTTTGGAGCACGCAAGAGTGGTTCCCTGAAGTAATGGAGCTAGCTGTGGAAGCTCCCCACATGATACCAGGCACTCCAGGCCTTTTAGAAGGACAGGAAGGAGAGGAGCATCCTTTAGTGCTTGAAGGAAACTTGAAAATTCTTCTCTGGAGGATTTGAGGAGATCTGGTAGATACTCTGGCCTTTCAGGAGAGGCTAAGAACCTATTGGATGAGTCATGGGCACCGGGTACCAGGAAAAGATGAACAGGAGTATGGAGAAAGTGGTGTAGTTGGTGCTTGGAAAGGAATTTGGATCCTGTGGAGGTTCCTACAGTAGAAGTAGTGAATTTCCTCACAGAGTTTTTCAAGTCAGGCCTGTCTCATAGAACTGTTAACTGTTACAGATCTGGTGTTTCAGCAAGGCATTCCCTGGTAAATGATTTTGCTATTGGTTGTGATCCTTTGATCAGCAGAGTAATGGAGGTATTAAAGCTTAGTCGTCCACCTAGAGCTATATATGATTCCTTATGGAATTTTAATTTTTGACCTGTTTGTCTCCTGGCCTGATAATTCCTATCTTTCTAGGAGACAGATATCACAAAAGTTGACAACTTAAAACCGTCTAATATCTTTTAGAAGAGTCTCAGATGTTAATGCATTAGAGGTTTGTCATAGGTTTTATTCCCTTGATGGGGTCCATTTTGAGATCTGGAAGAGGACAAAAACCATGTCTGAATACATCTTTTATCCCATTTTCAATTACTGTAAGAAATTGTGTGTGGTGAGTTGCATGAACGTTTATGAAGAAAGTATGCTGGAATTTAGACCATATGTGAGGATCAGCTATTAATTTCTTATGTTAAACCCTATAGGGCAGTTTTCTATAGCTGCCATTTCACGATGGGTGAGGGCAGTGATGTCTGAGGCAGGAATTGATTTGTCCAAGTTCGGAGCTCACTCTTCTAGGGGTGCAATGACCAGAAAAGTGTTTTGGGCAGGTGGTACACTTGCAGACATACTGAAAGCAGCAGACTGGTCAAAATGGTAACACATTTGTGAGCTTTTATATTAAGTCAGTGCAGCCTGTGAGCAGTTTGGTGCTGGGGAGCTTTAAACATGAATAATGGTAGACTCCAGTCTTGTAATGAAATGGCGATTCTCCAATTAACATACAGCGAGAATCTTGATTTCATTAAAGACAACAGAGGCTAACATTATCCCACCCACCATTCCCATTTAATTATCATACAATGGTGTATTTGAAGTAGTTGTTTACTATGATTTATTGTGATTATATCATTAATTTGATGTTTTTCTTACAGGAGTAAATGATTATTTACCTTAGAATGAATATTTTGGTGGTATCACTTGGTTTCTTCTTTTTCAGATAATTCTTTGCAGTAAGAATTTTGCTGAATCAGGCCAAAGGACTATTGTTTGTTTCGTCGCAGCTTTAAGGGGAAGATGTATAGTGACATGGAGTTAGATATTGTATTGAATATTCTAAGATGGAATGTTTTATTTATGATGTAGTTTATGTTCTTTAAAGGGCTGCATGTTAGGGCAGCAATAAAAGTTATTGCATAATAATAGCCTCCATTGTCTTTAATGAAATCAAGATTCTCTCTGTATGTTAATTGGAGAATTGCCAATCTCCTGCCCGCCTTCTCATTAAACCTGCAAGTACATCTGTCATCCTCCTGACTAGTCAAACCCTTCATCTATGCTGGTGACATATTTGTATTGGCCTTCCGCCCCCTCATAACTCTGAAGGGAATTTTTTCCATAGCACTGTTTTCTGTGATATGATATGCCCATACCAAATCTCTTGCAATTACCCTGACATAACCTCTCCTCTGAACCGCCATTTCAATTACTCCTTTCAGCATACGATTTGCCCCCTCAACAACACCATTGGCCTGTGGGTTGTACAACGAGGTGCAGGAGTGTAAAATGCCACAAATGGTTAAGTATTTTGTCATTTCATCTGACGTTAGTTAAGTCCCATTATCTGTGATCAACTTTACTGGGCATCCTTCTTCTCTAAATACTTCTTCCGACAAATGCTTGTTTGGAATACACATCTACCATTACAAGAGCAAACCTCAACTCAGAGGCACCCCTGGATCCACTGTAACTTGCATTACAGATTGCTCACCCACTTTAACCTTTTCTCTCCATCCTTACAATCGTCACATCTCACCACCCATTCCGACCCATCCTTATCCATACTTGGCCGCCCAGAAATTCTCACGTAATCTCTTCCTTGTCAACGTTTGCCCCAAATGGCCCTCATGTGCAATTTTGAAAAGTTCAAATCTTAAACCCTCCTGAGCTACAAATGTATCACCTCTTGATATGAATTTACCATCACATACTGACAACTCATCCTCTATTTTAACGTAAGGTCTCACTGCTAGTGGTACAGCACTTTCTCGCCTACACCCTTTCAAAATCATCTCCACCACTTGCTGCAACATTTCATTTTTTCCCATGCTCTCCAACCACTGTTCTTTCCCAATAGCTCCTTGACTCCACTCCACCAAGTCATATACATTTCCAACAATGCCTCTCTTTTTGCCTTGTTCACATCCAGCCATGGAGGTGGCAATCTGGACAAGCCATCCGCTTGAGCATTTCTCCACCAGGGTATAGTCTCCAATTTATATTGATATTCAAGTAAGGGAGCCACTAACAGAGCTAGTCTCGCAGACCCCTTTCCAGTTCCACCCGGAGACAGAATTTTTAACAAAGGCTATTGTAAGTACGGAGAATCATGTAAAAATCCCACAGGTACACTCTAAAATATTCTGCTGCCCATATAGCAGCCAATGCCCCCTCTCTATAACCAAATAATTTCTTTCAGAATCTGTCAAAGAGCGGGAGGCAACTGTTTTCTAACCCCCTTTGCACATTTATGACAATACGGCACCCATACCTACAGCACTAGCATCTACTGTAAGGATAGACATGAGACTGTAATCAAAAGGGGTCAATACCTTGGCAGACCAAACATCAAGTTTTATGTTCTCAAAAGATTTCTGTTGGTCTTCTCCTCACGCATACTTCCAACCTTTTCTCTACAATTTTTTTATATGCTTCTATCTTCTCCACAAAATTATTAACGAATTTTGCATAGTACTGAATAAGTCCTAGAAAGGACCTCAACTGATCCTTATCTATAGGAACAGGAGCTTTCCTTATTCTATAAAATCTTTTTTTGGTTTAACACCAGAGGCCGACAATGTATACCCCAGGTAGTCAACCTCCTCAACACAAAATTTGCACTTTACTTTTATAGTGTGTTAATCCAGCTTCTGCAATCTTATCCAATACTCTTTTGAGAACCATATTATGACTCTTAACTGTCTTCTCAAAAACCAAAATGTCGTCTTTAAAATAGACTACACCATCAATCCCCTTCAAGATCTGACCAATTATCTTCTCAAATCTCAAGATTCCGACGAGAGGCCAAATGGCATTCTAGTGAACTGAAACACTCCTTCAGTCGTAATAAATGCCGTCAGGTGCTTCAAATCTTGGTGAAGCCTTATCTGATGGTAGGCGGTTCTCAGGTCAAGTTCTGAAAAAAACTTTCCGCCTTTAAGTAGTAATACCAACTCATTGATGTTGGGCAGAGGGTAATTACCCACAATAATGTCCAGATCTAAATTGTGCAAGTCCACACAGAACCTGAAACTACCATCAGATTTTACCATGATTACCATCTGGATGTTTCTATAGGTTCAATTATTCCCTGATCCACCATATCCTCCAACATCCATTTGACCTCTTGTCTTGTAACGATTTGAACTTTACGTACTTTATGTTGAACTGGTGCAGCCCCCAGTTTAACTATTATCTTGTGAACATATCTCTTCAATTGCCCAACCTCATCAGAAAATACCTTACTCGCACCACCCACTATCTCCTCCACTGTGATCTCTTCCACCACCATGACCTCATTGGGTGCCCTAGGATTCATCATACTGATGTTCCCACCCTGGAATTGGGGGTCCACTTTTCGCAACATACGCCATTCCTCTTACACATCTCTCTTGAAACATAATATCTGTTGGCACATACCCAATTATGTCAATCTTCTCCCCTTGAAACCCTCCTGGGTTAATATCTTTGGAAGTAGATGCACTTTTGGCCAATGTAGCAAAAATATTTCCTTTGGTATAATAGTATACAGGGATCCTGAATCCGCCATAAGCTGAACTATTTCTCCTTTAATTCTAAATGTTGCCTTTGGTCTGCAACGCCTTCCCATACTGTCTTGACCATCAGATATGCATAAAATTATATCTGCTTCTTGTTTATCCTCCCTATTTTCTTGTACTGCAGCTACTTTGAATTTATTATTTGCTTTACACATACGGTCAAAATGGCCCTTCAGGGCACAGTGTCTGTACTCCTTACCCATGGCATAACAATTCATAAAATCAGCTTTATGAAAACTACTCCCACACCTTGTACACATTTTCTCTGTTTGTTTGGAAGCATTTAACACATTCCCAGTATTCCTCTTAATAACTGCTCTTTTCTTGCTATTCATAATATACCCTTTAACAGTACTGAGTACCTCAGTCTCCTACTGCTCAACATAAGTCACACTTGTGTTGCCCTCTTTCTTTTCCATTTCCTTCATACATTGATCAGATTGGTCCACCACCTTCGTTATCTCAATGACATCTTTCAATGATGGGTTTTGCCACCCACAGCCTCTCCGGCATCTTTTTACTTCTGCACTGTACTGTTAATTGATCACCTATCAATTAATCTCTCATCGCCCCAAACTGACATTTAGCTGATAGTTCGCTCCACCTTGCAACAAACTCATCTACTGTCTTGTCAGCTTTCTGTGGTTGCATATAAAAGCAGTGTCTACTCATGGCTATATTAATATCCTTGGCAAACCGCTTCTCCAGTCTTGCAGTGGCCTCTAAGTGTAAGTTTGCAATTGGCTGCTGTTATGTCTTTATTAAGATGTATTGTTATGTTTTGCTATTGTGTATTCTGTGTCTCGCTCTAAATCTTCTTGTTCACGATTCTCTCGTTCCACTCCTCCACATCAGTGGTGTTCTAGAGTGTGGAGTTGTGGACGGAGAGACAGAGAAGAGAGCGGAGGCGTTTCTCTGCTGTACCGGTGTTCCTGGAATAAATATTTCATCTACAAATTACCGCGTCCGCCCATCTTTACAATTGGCGACGAGTGGAACAGACCTACGCTGGTCATTTCGGATTTGATCTATTATATCTACCTGGAAGACTTCGTAAAAACGTATTCTACAGTCATCGAGAAGTGGGAGTGAATACGAGAAAAATTTTCTGCCCATGGTGATGTGCTGGACAACGTACTATAGGTCGTAAATACCTGTTAATTAATTTTTAGACAGTTAACTCTCTTCTCTACGTTATTACTTTTGAACCTCCAACTGACTACTCGCGAGCGCCTTACCTCCGTGCTTCGTCGAATTCAGAGCACAGCAGAGTTCGCCTTCCCTGATGCATCTCCATTCCACATATTGACGTCAGCCTACAAGCTTACGCTGCTACGTCTTGGGTCACGCACTGTGATCTTTACGTGCCGCCCTTTTCTCAGGCACCTACGCGCTTCATGATACTCGGTGAAGCGCACACCTAATTAATTGTTTATTCATGCACAGCTGCTTCTATTAATGTACGCGGTGATGCGCACACCAATCTAATTGCTTGTTTATTCGCGCACACCTGATTCCTGCATCAGTAAATTACTATCATTAGCGCTGCTGTTCCTACTTGATGTACGGTGATGCGCACACCTAATTTTTCACCAATCTGATTGTTTATTCGCGCACACCTCATTCCTGCATCAGAATCTTATTATCATTAGCGCTGCTGTTCCTACTTGATGTACGGTGATGCGCACACCTAATTAATTAGTTATTCTTACACAGCTGTTTCTACTTGATGTACGTGGTGATGCGCACACCAAACTGATTGCTTAATCGCGCACACCTGATTCCTGCCTCTGATATTCCTTATCATTAGCACTTCTTTATCTTCACTATGACGAGCCAAAACTATTCAATTCAGCCTCCTCAAGCATTCTGGCCTGCTGGATCTGACCCATGTATGAAGTGGTCAGAATGGAAAGCTTATTTTCTCAACTTCATAGACACTATCGATGAAGATGGGAAAATGACACATGACAGGAAAAAGAAACTCCTATTGCATTCTGTTGGACCAGGAGGGTTAAAGGCTTATGAAGGAATGACCAAAGCTTTAGGGGTGGTGATGTCAATGTATTTGATGCTATAATGAATGATTTTGACACCTACTTTGCACCCAAAGTTTGTATTGGCATTGTGAGGTTTCGATTTTCCATAGGAAACAAGAAGCTAATGAAACCGTAGATGAATACGTATCTGCCTTGAGAAAACTGGCTGCTGATTGTAAGTTTGATCATTTAGTTGATCAGTTCATCAGAGATCAAGTTGTCATGCACAATAATGACCCAGCTGTACAAGATAGGTTATGGATAAATGGAGATGCTGAGTTAAAAGATGTTTTAAGCATTGTCAGAAAAGCCGAAATGTCTAGTCGCAGCGCAAAATTGCTTAAACAAGATGCCGCTATTGCGGAGACTTCCATAGAAGTAGTCAGCAAGATTAAAGCCAAAATGTCTACTTCCAAAATAAATAATCCGGTTAGACATAAAAATGAAGTCACTAAAAAGAAAGAGTATAATCGCAATATCAATTTTAGATGTTACCGTTGTGATAGTCGCACACATCTAGCATCTAGTAAAACATGTCCTGCTTTAAGGCAACGATGTTCCAATTGTGGTTTAGTGGGTCACTTTACAAAAGCTTGTAAAAGGAAGAGTAGTGGTAAAATCAAGTGTTTGGATGAAGCTGACTGTGACTCCAGTGATTGTGAGAATAGTATTAAGAAACTTAATATCAATGATTCTAGTAGATGTTCCCGAAACTTGAATCCGAAAGAATTATTCATTTGGAATGTAAATGACAGCAATGATAGATCCTTGAAAAAAACGCTGTGTACCATGTCTATTGGGGGCATTTCAGTACAAATGTATGCGGATTCTGGTTCGCCTTATACTATTGTTGATGAGGAAACGTGGAATTCCATTTTTGCCGCACGTTTGGGTGATAAACTCTTGGAATCTGATATTCACCCAGAAGGGTTCTCTGGAGAGAAAATAGATATGGTTGGGTACAGATGTTTAGTTTTTAAGTTTAAGAATAGACAGACCACCAGCAAACTGTACGTTGCCAAGGAAGGACCCGCAGTTTTAGGCTGGAAGGACCAGGGTAAATTAGATATAATTCTCAACCCTAACAGTTTGGATCCTGTCATGGTGCTTAATGAGGATGATTTATTTTGTAAGGAAATGTTAGAGAAGTTTCCCAAGGTTTTTAATGGGAGTATAGGGAACCTTAATGATTTTGAACATCGTATTGTACTAAAGTCTAGTGCTTGCCCGAAAATACACAAGGTCAGACAAATTCCTGTTCTTCTCCGGGATGATGTTGAAAAAGAGCTGGATAAATTGGTTAAAGCTGACATCATAGAACCCATTGAATCTGCGGAGTGGATTTCTCCGGTTGTAGTAGCTAGACGTAGTAATGGCAAATTGAGATTGTGTATTGATCTTAGCATCTAAACAATAATATTGTAGTTGATAAATTTCCCCTTCCGAAGATTTCTGAAATGCTATCCCTGGTGAAAAATGCCGAGTGGTTTTCTTCAATAGATCTTTCTGCTGCTTACCATCAGATTTCCCTTGCGGATGAAAGTAAACAGTTGACAGCTTTTATCACCCCTTTCGGCTGTTTTCAATATAAGAGACTTCCTTTTGGTCTAGCCTCTGCGGCTGCTATCTTTCAGAGGTTAATGTACCATTTATTTGGTCAAATTAAAAACGTCAGGTGTTTCCAAGACGATATTCTTATTTTTGGTGCGGATAGGACTGAACATGACAAAATTTTGTATGATGTCCTTACCATCCTGGAGTCCAAAGGGTTAACGGTTGAACATTCCAAGTGTAAGTTTGCTGTCAAATCCATCACATACCTAGGTCATACTCTCAGTAGAGAAGGTATTTCCCCTAAACCATGTTTGATAGAAGCCATTCGTGATGCACCCAACCCAAAGAGTAAGGAAGAAGTCCGGTCCTTTCGGGGACTTGCTGAATTCTATTCCAGATTTGTGCAAAATCTTTCCTCTAAAATGTTCCACATTAGACAACTTCTCAAGAATAGGGTCAAGTTTTTGTGGAACGCAGAGTGTCAGTCAGAATTCGACAACATCAAACTTGCCATTGTTGAAGCCCCTGCTCTAAAGGGATTTGATCCTGATTTAGATAATATTGTCACTGTGGACGCTAGCAACAAGGGTTTGGGTGGTGTTTTATCCCAAATAAGGGGTGATGGCAAAGAGAATATTGTTGGCTATGCCTCCCGTGCCTTATCTCCTTCTGAAGAAAAATGTTCTGTAATTGAAAAGGAGACTTTGGCATGTGCATGGGCTATGGACCATTTTCGATCTTTTGTTTGGGGGAAGTCCTGTGTATTACGTACCGATCACAAACCGTTGGTCAAGTTACTCACTTCAGAAGGAATCTTGAATGCTTCGGCTAGAATCGCTAGGTTGTCCTTGCGGTTACAAGATTACATTTACCAAGTAAAAAGAACGTAATTGCAGATTTCCTGTCTAGATTGCCTATCGAGATGCGTGAGTGTGACCATTCTGATTTGGACGTTGAACAAGTCGCTTTGGTTCACAACAAGGCTTAATCAACTTTGATGAGAAAGAATGGTCAAATGGTTATACGTCTGATCCTATTTTACAACAATTGACTGTTTTTATTAATAATGGATGGCCTTGCAAAAGCAAACTTCCAGAGGCTTTTAGAGCCTTTTGGGAAATCAGACATGAACTTTCTGTTACTAATGGATCTATTTTCAGAGGTGACAAGGTTATTCCTCCTCTTTCATTGAGAATGAGAATTGTTAGACTTTGTCACGAGGAACACAGTGGCATCGTTATAACCAAGCAGAGGGTCAAGCAATGATTTTGGTGGCCCGGCGTGGATGTTCTAATTGAAAGAGTGGTACGTGATTGTTTACCTTGCTGTAATTCAGATAAATCCTTAATTACTTTAAGACCTAAATTAGGTGAGTCTTTTGTTCCTACCAAACCTTGGCACACCATTGCCATTGACATTATGGGCCCAATCGGGTTGGAGAAGAAATATGTCATAGCGGTCATTTTGAAGTTTCTTGACAGGACCTTCATTGAGGAAGGTTTACCTGTTCAAGTTATTTCAGACAATGGAGTTCAATTTATGTCTAATATGACTCAAGAATATTTTAAAAGAGCTGGTATCAAACATAGGACCACTTCTCTGTACAACCCTTCTGGTAATGGCATGATTGAAAGATTTAATAGAGTTTTAAAGAATTCTATTCAAATGGCCGTCCAGAATGGTTGTGATTGGGAAGTGCAAATTTTTAAAACTGTGTGGATGTATAGGACCACACCTCATGATTCTTTGGAAGTTCCCCCTTTTGAAGTCATGAGAGGTCGTGGTGCTAGAACTAAATGTAATCCAGAGTGGTTATTAGAAGCTATTTCCAGTACTGTCCCTGTTGAGGTTATCAGGTCAAGGATCGTTAACAAGTGTAACAAAAATCAAGAGATGTATAACAAAAAACTTCATACCAGAAATGTTTGTATTAAGGTTGGTTCCTGGGTCAGAGTCAAGAAACCCTGGAAAACAAGTAAAGGTGATAGTTAATACTTCAAACCTTTAAAAGTTGACAAGGTTTTAAAAAATGCTGTACGATTGTCTGATGGTAAGGTTTGGAACCTTTAAGAGAGTGGCCATTTTTCGTCCTTCTTCGAGTTGGTCTAGTAATTTTTTCCCTCTTGGGACCACCCACTCCTCTGATACTGCCCGCTCCTCTGATGCTCACTCTGAGTGGGATGTTATCACAAAGGATTGTGTTCATACCAACCCTGATGATATTTGCGACAGCACTCATGATTCTGTTATTAATGATTCTGTTTCTTCCAATGTAGACAATGGTATTGTTGTTTCCACTGGTGGGGAACAAAGCAACTCTAATGTTAATTTACCATGTTGTGAAGTGGATTTTCCATCTGGTGGGGAACAAAGCAACACCAATATTGATTTACCACTTTGTGACAAACGTATTCGTTCTAAGCCAAAATGGATGTCGGATTATGTTTGTGATGTTGCATCTTAACCTACTGTTTTTTTTACTGTTTTTTTTTTTTGTTTTTGTTTGGTTTTTGTTGGACTTGGCCCTTTTTGCAGGGTCATCCCTGAACTTTTGCCTTCCTCCTATATTTTCTCTGACCTGTTTTTGTTGGTTTTATGACTCTGGGCACTTTACCACTGCTGATCAGTGCTAAAGTGCATATGCTCTCCCATGATAAATTGTGTTATGGATTAGTGACTCCATGATTGGATGATTGGTTTACTTGTCAGTCCCTAGTACAGTGCACTGCGTGTGCCCAGGGCTTGTAAATCCAATGCTGCTGGTGGGCTTGCAGCACTGGTTGTGCCACCCACAGAAGCAGCTTGTAAAATGTGTCTCAGGCCTGCCATTGCAGAGCCTGTGTGCAGTCTGTGACTGCCATGTCGACTTGGCAAGTGCACCCACTTGCCAGTCCCTAAACCTTCCCTTATCTTCATATCAGACACCCCTAAGGTAGGCCCAAGGGCAGGGTGCATTGTAAGTATAAGGTAGGACATGCCCTGGTGTGTGTGGCATGTCCTAATAGTGAATTACAGCCATTTTCGTTTTTCACTATTGCAAGGCTACCTGTTCTCCATAGGCCAGAATGGGCAGTTTTGATTATTACACCTTATAATCCTAACTGACCCAGAGAACATGGTAGAAAAACGAATTTAGTATGCCTGAACTCAGAATGATAAAATACATCTTTTAGTGAAGTTGGTTTTAACATTCTTTGTTTGAAAAATACCACTTTTAGAAAGTAGGTATTTTCTTGCCTAAACCATCCAGCTGCCTCTGCTCAGGTTGTGTATTGTGTGTCTGGATTTGTGAGTGACAGGGGCTGGGGGATTCCAGGAGGCAGGGTGAGTCAGCACTAGGCTGAATAGGTCTGCCTGAAGGAGGATGGGTGGGAGGAGTTGCACCTGGGTCTGAATAGGGCTGTGCCTGCCTTCCACAATGCTGGCTCCACCTCCTGCCGGGCGTCTGATGGCTCTGCCCCTCACTCACAAAGGAAAGAAGGAGTCAGAAAAACAAAGTGCTCCAGGACTGACCAGAACTGGTTTTGGACTAGGCAGAGGCCTCTCTGCCTTCAGAGAACAAAGGAAAACTGTGTATAAAAGGGGACCCAGACCCCTAGGAAATTAGATCACTTCTGGGAAATCAAGAAACCTGTTGCCAAGGAGAAGAACCGGAGAAGCTGAAGGAGGAGTACTGCCCCTGTGCTGTTTTGCTGATTGGGGTTGGCCTGCAGTGGTTGCTTTCTGCCAAGGACAGGAGAAAAGACTTTGCTGTGCTTTGTCATCTTGAAGAAGAGAATCTCCAAGGGCTTGAACTGAGCTTGCCTCCTGCCTGAAGTCACAGGGACACAAAGACTTCACCCCTTCTGTTTGCCTGCATCTGGAACTGCTGTTTTAGCTGCTAACAGAGGAAATTGCAACACCGACGCCGGCGAGCGACGCCGTAACCTGCACCGAAGCCGTGGGCACCGCTCGTGAAGAGCACGACGCACCGCCCGACTTGCACCGTAGGCCCGACGCCTGCCGGCGCCGTGCGACATCGACTCCGAAGCCGTCATCGAGGCCGCTGCCTGCACCGGAGCCGAGGACACCGCTCGTGGCGCTCACGACGCACCGTCCCGACTCGCACCGCAGCCCCGACTTCACCGACGCCAGGGCTTCATCATCGCGGAGCCGATCCTCGGCGTGGGTGACCCCCGAATCCATCGACGCCGCACCATCGCAAGGAACCGACGCCTCGCCGCCATCCGTGACGTCACCTCCCGACACAGTAAGGAACCGACGCCTCACCTCCCCTGCGCTGCAGTAAGGAACCGAGACATCACCTCCCCTGGGGTCGTAAGGAACCGGCGCCGCCGGCGCCAACGAAGCATCACCTCCCCGACGCCGTGCACCGTCTTTGTTTTCATCGAATTCCAGGTACTGTTCTTTGTGGGTCTGCTCGACTCCGGGCCCGACGCCGCGCACCTCGCGGTCGGCGCCGTGCTGGGATTTCCACCAGTCACGACGTCGTGATAACTCCAAGTGGAGTTATTTGTTGCTACAAGCTTTATTTGAGTGACTATCCTATTTTTGACGATAACGTGAACTGTCTCTATCATTTTAAGTCTATTTTTGAGTACTGTATTGTGGATTTTTGCTATTGGGTCTTGTGATACGTCTATATAAAGAATACTTATTTTTTATACTACAACCTGTGTGGTGTCCATCTGTAGTGTTTTCACTGTATTACTGTATGTGTTCACAAATGCTTTACACACTGCCTCTGAGATAAGCCTGTCTGCTCGTGCCAAGCTACCAGGGGGTGAGCAGGGGTTATTTTAGGAGTGTTTCCCCCTTATCCTGACTAGAAGCAAGGGTCCCTATTTGGACAAAGGTGCAAACCATTGCCAACTAGAGACCCCCAGTTCTAACATTGGTGGTCAGCGGTGAGGATTTGGACTTGCATTTGTGATTCATATACAGTGATTGGTGTACACTACTAGTGAGTGCAGACCAATACGCGACCACATACATTTTGATAGGACTCTTTTCCTTGGAACCTTTATTTTTGTTGAGAACTGCCAATTTTCACCATGAGCAAAAAGGATCCATTGCACCTGCAGATATTGAATTTGAAGAAGATAGGGTTGATACCTACACTGTGCCAGAACTCAAAGCTGTTTGCAAAAAGTTTAAAATCTCTATGAGAGGCCTCACCAGGAAGGAGGAGTTTCACAAGGCACTGAGAGCCTGGTTGGAAGCACGGAATGCCAGTGGGCAGTCCGAGGAGCCTGTGGAGGAGGCAGAGAATTTAGATGGGCAGCTTGAGGGGCCATTGGGCTTAACTGGGAGGAGCGCCTTCCAGGGAGGGCAGCAGTGTTTCTCAAAGGGCCTGTCTCCAGAGGAGCTGGAGGACAGGGACAAAAGCAGGATGCATGAAATGGAAATGGCCAAACTGAAACAGGGAAGCCATGATAGCCTTGAGCATAAGAAATTGGAGTTAGAAAGTAAGAGGTTGGCCATGGAAGAAAAGAAGATGCTTTTAGAGCATGAGAGAATGATGAGGGTGTTGGAGTTCAAAGCCAGGGGCTTAGGGATTCCTCCCTCTGGTGGCAGCAAAATTGTATTACCTAGTGCTGAGGGAGTAGTACACACACCCAGAGATGTGGTGCCTGACTTGGAGGGGTTAATATACACCAGGAGGTTCAAGGACATGAGGTAGCTCCAGTAGTGCGCAGTGTCCCTGAGAGGAATAGGGAAACTGACGCAGGGATTCATGGTCCTAGTAGCAGGAGGGACACTCTACTGACTCTAGATGGGAGGTGCAGGGAGAGTGGTTCCCCCATGTTTGAATTCCTGGGGTGTGAGTGTGAAGACCGCCCAGAAGAGTGTGGGTTGAGTGACAGAGACAGTCAGATACTGTCTTGCCAATCTCAGCAGAGTGGTGTGGGGTACATGTGTGAGGCACTGGATGGTGAGGTGAAGGATAACTTGGTTAACACCTGTGAGGGTTGTGTGATCCAATTGTGGGAGAGCATATTGTAAGTCCCTGTTTTCCAGAGCTATGCCAACACCTGTTGGAGAGTGAGTTCTCTGACCCCAGGGAGCTCACGAGGGAGGAAGACCTTTTGGTGGTTTCCAGAGGGTCTGAAAAGGCATTGGGGAGTGACCCTAAGGGGAGTGGCTCAGGTATCTTCCAGCCCAGAGTGGTGGAAGTGGTTCAGAGTAGCCCAGCTAGGTCCCGGTGTAGTGGGAGGGGTGTAGGGACTCACGTCCTGTCTCAGTGGAGAAGGAGTGAGTGTGGGGCTGCGTGTCCCAAGGTGCCCGAAACCCAGTCTCAGAGCCTGGATGGTTCTTTAAGGGAACACCAGGTAGGGAGCCTAGGCTGTCCTGATGGGCCGCCTGTTGAGGAGGATCTCCTAGTGTCTAGAGAACCTGGAGCGTCTGTAAATGGAGCTCCAGTGTTTCTGGTATCTAGCAGTGCCGCTCCACTTGGGAGGGTGCAGAAGTCCAGAGTGAGGGGTGAGAGGGGAGAGAGTCCCCAGTGGAAGAACCAGTGGGTCAGGGACCAGCCAGAAGGGCTGAGTCACCAGTGAATGACCATGGTGACACCACTTCTGTCCTGGGGGATCTTCGCGCCTGTCAGATGGACAGGGGTCGGGAGATCTGCGCCAGGCGGACTGTCACACAACACATGAGAGATGTGTTACCCTCTGGGGGGCATGCGTGCTCCCCAGGAAGTCCTGGTGCGCCAGGCAGATTATTACACAACTCTAGAGGAGTGTGTTTCCCTTGGGGGGTTGGTGTACCCTCCCGGAAGTCCTGGGTTGCCAGGCACAAGTCCAGCCTAAGGGTACAGACCCTGGGTTGGAGGACCAGGTTCAGGGTGTCCCCCTGACCTGGAGGAAGGGGCAGCTGCTAACAGTGCCCCTACCAGTTTGTCTTCTGGGGGCACCGCTCCAGGTGGGAGGGTGCAGGACCCCAGTAAGGGGGCGGGGAGAGGACAGCCTCACCCCTGGCCTCTGCCCAGTCTAAGGGTACAGACCTTATGCTGGGATCCCAGTTGCAGGATAGAACCCCTGAACTGGTGGGCGGGTGTGCAGGACCCCTGCCACAGGTGCCCTGACAATTCTGGAAGGGGTACAGCTCCAGGTGGGAGGGTGCAGAGCCCCAAGGAGGAGGACCAGGTGTGGGAGAGCCCACCCCAGTCTCCTGTCCAGCCGCCGGTTACAGGCCCGGGGCTGGTGGGTCAGTGTCAGGATGTCATACCTGACCTGACGGTTGGGAGAGTGGACAAAGGGTGCCAGGCACCTGGGGCTACTGCCCCCGGCTCTCTGACACCACAGAGGTTGGAGAGCCATGAAAGGCCTGGGGCCTGGCTCTCATCACTGACGGCTGTCAGTGGCCACTGTGGCTTGCTGTCCTGGTGGACAGAGTTGCCCCTGGGAGGGGGACAGAAGTCACACCCGGGGGTGGACTAGGCCACACATCTGTGTTGGCCATGTGGGTACTGTCTGTCGGTTGGGACACACCTGTGAGCAAGCTAAGGTTAGGTGCTGCACAGGTGGTGTCCACAGTTGAGGAGAAGGGTTCCCCATGGGTTAGCTGGGTGGGCCCTGAGAGTATGGACAGAGGGATCCAAATAGGTTCAGATTGGCGTAGAACTGGAGTATGCCCCTGCTGTTGTGGGCCAGGGTCCAGGTTCTATCGCCCAAAGCAGAGAAGCCCATCAGGGTAGTGATTGGTCTCCCCTGCGTTTTGGCTGGAAGGGGGTTGTGTTGGACTTGGCCCTTTTTGCAGGGTCATCCCTGAACTTTTTGCCTTCCTCCTATATTTTCTCTGACCTGTTTTTGTTGGTTTTATGACTCTGGGCACTTTACCACTGCTGATCAGTGCTAAAGTGCATATGCTCTCCCCATGATAAATTGTGTTATGGATTAGTGACTCCATGATTGGATGATTGGTTTACTTGTCAGTCCCTAGTACAGTGCACTGCGTGTGCCCAGGGCTTGTAAATCCAATGCTGCTGGTGGGCTTGCAGCACTGGTTGTGCCACCCACAGAAGCAGCTTGTAAAATGTGTCTCAGGCCTGCCATTGCAGAGCCTGTGTGCAGTCTGTGACTGCCATGTCGACTTGGCAAGTGCACCCACTTGCCAGTCCCTAAACCTTCCCTTATCTTCATATCAGACACCCCTAAGGTAGGCCCAAGGGCAGGGTGCATTGTAAGTATAAGGTAGGACATGCCCTGGTGTGTGTGGCATGTCCTAATAGTGAATTACAGCCATTTTCGTTTTTCACTATTGCAAGGCTACCTGTTCTCCATAGGCCAGAATGGGCAGTTTTGATTATTACACCTTATAATCCTAACTGACCCAGAGAACATGGTAGAAAAACGAATTTAGTATGCCTGAACTCAGAATGATAAAATACATCTTTTAGTGAAGTTGGTTTTAACATTCTTTGTTTGAAAATACCACTTTTAGAAAGTAGGTATTTTCTTGCCTAAACTCATCCAGCTGCCTCTGCTCAGGTTGTGTATTGTGTGTCTGGATTTGTGAGTGACAGGGGCTGGGGGATTCCAGGAGGCAGGGTGAGTCAGCACTAGGCTGAATAGGTCTGCCTGAAGGAGGATGGGTGGGAGGAGTTGCACCTGGGTCTGAATAGGGCTGTGCCTGCCTTCCACAATGCTGGCTCCACCTCCTGCCGGGCGTCTGATGGCTCTGCCCCTCACTCACAAAGGAAAGAAGGAGTCAGAAAAACAAAGTGCTCCAGGACTGACCAGAACTGGTTTTGGACTAGGCAGAGGCCTCTCTGCCTTCAGAGAACAAAGGAAAACTGTGTATAAAAGGGGACCCAGACCCCTAGGAAATTAGATCACTTCTGGGAAATCAAGAAACCTGTTGCCAAGGAGAAGAACCGGAGAAGCTGAAGGAGGAGTACTGCCCCTGTGCTGTTTTGCTGATTGGGGTTGGCCTGCAGTGGTTGCTTTCTGCCAAGGACAGGAGAAAAGACTTTGCTGTGCTTTGTCATCTTGAAGAAGAGAATCTCCAAGGGCTTGAACTGAGCTTGCCTCCTGCCTGAAGTCACAGGGACACAAAGACTTCACCCCTTCTGTTTGCCTGCATCTGGAACTGCTGTTTTAGCTGCTAACAGAGGAAGTTGCAACACCGACGCCGGCGAGCGACGCCGTAACCTGCACCGAAGCCGTGGGCACCGCTCGTGAAGAGCACGACGCACCGCCCGACTTGCACCGTAGGCCCGACGCCTGCCGACGCCGTGCGACATCGACTCCGAAGCCGTCATCGAGGCCGCTGCCTGCACCGGAGCCGAGGACACCGCTCGTGACGCTCACGGCCGCACCGTCCCGACTCGCACCGCAGCCCCGACTTCACCGACGCCAGGGCTTCATCATCGCGGAGCCGATCCTCGACGTGGGTGACCCCGAATCCATCGACGCCGCACCATCGCAAGGAACCGACGCCTCGCCGCCATCCGTGGCGTCACCTCCCGACACAGTAAGGAACCGACGCCTCACCTCCCCTGCGCTGCAGTAAGGAACCGAGACATCACCTCCCCTGGGGTCGTAAGGAACCGGCGCCGCCGGCGCCAGCGAAGCATCACCTCCCCGACGCCGTGCACCGTCTTTGTTTTCATCGAATTCCAGGTACTGTTCTTTGTGGGTCTGCTCGACTCCGGGCCCGACGCCGCGCACCTCGCGGTCGGCGCCGTACTTTGGGATTTCCACCAGTCACGACGTCGTGATAACTCCAAGTGGAGTTATTTGTTGCTACAAGCTTTATTTGAGTGACTATCCTATTTTTGACGATAACGTGAACTGTCTCTATCATTTTAAGTCTATTTTTGAGTACTGTATTGTGGATTTTTGCTATTGGGTCTTGTGATACGTCTATATAAAGAATACTTATTTTTATACTACAACCTGTGTGGTGTCCATCTGTAGTGTTTTCACTGTATTACTGTATGTGTTCACAAATGCTTTACACACTGCCTCTGAGATAAGCCTGTCTGCTCGTGCCAAGCTACCAGGGGGTGAGCAGGGGTTATTTTAGGAGTGTTTCCCCCTTATCCTGACTAGAAGCAAGGGTCCCTATTTGGACAAAGGTGCAAACCATTGCCAACTAGAGACCCCCAGTTCTAACAGTTTTTTTATACGGGGGAAGATGTGTTATGTCTTTATTAAGATGTATTGTTATGTGTTGCTATTGTGTATTCTGTGTCTCGCTCTAAATCTTCTTGTTCACGATTCTCTCGTTCCACTCCTCCACGTCAGTGGTGTTCTAGAGTGTGGAGTTGTGGACGGAGAGATAGAGAAGAGAGCGGAGGCGTTTCTCTGCTGTACCGGTGTTTCTGGAATAAATATTTAATCTACAAATTACCGCGTCCGCCCATCTTTACAGCTGCCCATCATTTCCCACTGCTACCGGTGAATATTTAAAGACACGTTGGCCTTCCTGGCCCAGTGTACTCAACAACAGTGATTTCTTTCTCAAAGCTCGAAACTCTCTCCCATCTAGCACCTCTATATACTTTTCAAAAATCTCCACCCATTCGTCCCATTCAATCTGTGGAGTACCAGAGTAACAGAGGTGTTAATATTGCTGTATCCTATCTGAAACTATAGAATGCCCCCGTAAACTTGTACAAGTGCAAATGCACCAGAAAATTTAATAAAATAACCTTTGTTTTTAAAATTGTCCTGTACTGAGGTTGCAGATGAACAACTGTTCCTTCTATATGCTGCAAAATGATACGCTAATCACCACAAAACAATTGACATTAGGTACACACTTCCTTGGTGTGATTATCACCACATGAAAAGTTCCCAAATATATTCACTTACTGCTTTGTACTAGGCAAACAGTCTCAGTGTGTGCCTACCACCGCTTAGTACTCTCCTGTGTAGTCACTCACTGGACACTTACCTCTTGTCTCAGTCATGCATCAAACAACTGACTCCAGAGAGAACGCAGCGGAGTCATAGTACATAAGAGTGCTAGAACTTAGGCACAATAACATTCTACTCCCTCAGTTTAAAGGTACATTTGCCATGAATAAACTATGTACACAGATACAACAGTAATCCATGTCAGCTGTTTAGTTTCTGTTTTATGGTTTACTTAATCTTGCACCAAAATGAGTGTCGGATGGCACACTGTAGGGATCACAAAAATGTTGTTTAAATGTTTAACCCACTTCCTTATTTACATAGGCCGTGCCATTTTTAGAGACCCACCCCCATTTTTGTATCCCACTTAAAGCCCTGTGTATGTGGTATTGTATTGTATTGCAATTGCATTTATAAAGCATAGTGCGTACGTTGTATTCCACTTCCTCCCTTATGCCTGAAGACATTAAAATTGCGAACTACATCACAAATCTGAAATGCCAATTCCTGCACAGTCTGTGTGCTTGCAATTTCAGTCAAATGATGAATTTTCACACATGGTTCAAAATATTATATTCACTAAAACATTGTTTTAACTTTTTCCCTTCCTGTCATTTATTGTAATATTTATTATGTGTTCTTTTTCAGACATTCATCGTCCTAAACAGAGGCAAAGCAATCTTCAGGTTTACAGCGACACCAGCTTGCTACCTTTTGGGTCCTTTCAATCCAATCAGAAGAGGAGCCATTAAAATCCTAATACATTCATATCCTTTACAAGACGTTACATGAGTATAATGTGTCTTTTTATTAAGTTGTATTTGCTGTGTTAGAGTAGAGAAAATGTGTTTTCGTTTCGACTGTTTTAGTTACATTGCACTTAAGTATTCTGTTATAGCTAATTGCCACCATAAATCACCACGGAGCAGCAATTGCTGTGCCTCAGATCCCTAAGTTATTTTCAGCCCCTTTTCTAGGTAAAAAAACACCTTGAGAAATAATCAGTGGTGGCTGGCATCTACTGGGAGGGGGGTCGGGCGGGCACGCGCGCGCGCAAAATTAAATTAAAAAGAAGACTTATCAATTACGTCCATAGCTCCGGAGCTCTTCTTTGGCCGATGGCCACAGGAACCCGATGCTGCAGCATGAGAGCAGCGCCCTGATTGGACGGAGTGGCCTCACTTGGTGTTCCACAGCGCTCTGGAGGCCTGCATTTGCTCTAACCCAGCTGTCCTTAGAGTTGTTTGAAGTGTGCATGTGTGGCTGGCAGTCTCAAGACGGACGGCCAAAGAGACATGCACACTTTAAACAGTGCATAGCCAGCCCACCCTGCTCCCTGCTGCTGTCCCTCAGCAGCGACCCTGCCCCCATCCTGACCTTACCATTTTATTATTCATCTCAGGGGCTTTGGGGGAATTTAGGTGGGGTGACGCTTCTCCGCTCCAACGGAGGAGCCGCCCCTGGAAATTATACAGAGATTCAAAAGATCATACCCTCATATAGGTGCACTGATGGGACCATTTAGACTTTTCTTTGGCTGTCTCGGCAAGAGTAATTAATCAGGGCTGTCTCTCCGAGATGCAGCACGGTTAGTACGACAGTTTTATCCTTGCTTTTTACTGAAATGTGTCATGCTGCAACCTGAGTGTCCGTTCAGACTTTCACCAAGCATTACTTTCTCCATTCTTATTTGAGAAGAGGAACTCAGTTTGGCACATCCCTTCTGCAGCATCTTTAGCCTTAGAAATTAACACAAATGTATCTCCTAGACCCTTCTCCTCTCCTGATTATTGTTGTGAGAGTTTTTCTAGATAAGGAGTATTTTCGAAAGGAGTATTCATTAGCAGAACATGTTGCAAATGCATGTCCTATCTTACAGAAAATGTTCATTGCCACACCCACAGTGACTCTACTGACAGTGGGTTCATTATTTAATAATATGTTTTCTAACGATTCACTCGAATTAGTTGTATTTTTTTGTCCTGGCCTATACTGGGGCATCCATGGCTGGCACCACCTCTCACGATATGGGCAAGTTGCTACAAAAGAACTTTCCTATTTGTTCAGTTGTCGAAGGTAAGGATCTTGTGCTCCTATGTCTGTGTGTTATTCTCACTGTGACTTTAAATCAATATGCGTGCATAAGTGTCCATATGTGACTATCCAGGCGTATTTCTTTCATTGTATTTAACTATTAACATAAGCATACGTTACAGCATATTTTGTTGAATACGGAAGGCATTTGAGATGCAGCCTTGCAGTTTTTTGAATTTTCATTATGGGCACATGTTTTATTTGAAATGCTTCTCCAGTTCTTGTCCAGCAGGGAAATTCTGATTTCGTGGTAATATGTTTACAGTTTGAGGTACACACTCATAAATATGTCATTACTCTTTATAATTGAAGATCTATCATTCGACAGTGATTTTCACTTACCATCCTCCTCTCTCTTGCCACTGTGGTTGTCAATTGGCCAATGTTTTATCGGCCTAACGAGTATTTCAAATTATTTTATCTTGTGCACTTCCATACGCAGTGTACTGAAGCTCAGTGGCCACACTATATTAACTATTTTTTTGTGTTCCAAAAGTTTTATTGGTATTTAGCATAGTTCAAAAAAGAAGGAGCTCCCGAAACAATCATTGATAAGACAGGTTATTGTCGGATGCTCAGGAATATGAATAAGAAGGCAAATCACCTCAAAACAGTATAGTCAAGCTGTATGAGCCGGTTATGCTAATAGGAAAAGACATGTATATCTGCTTTTAGCCTGCTGTAAAGGAGAGTCTGGTTAGTATTCTTAAGACACCATTCCTGACTTAGAGATAAATAAAAGGAAAAACATACATCGGGATTCGAGGAAAGTGAGAAATAAAGAGAGAATAGTGTAGAGTAGAAAGGAGAGTAGGAGAAGGGGAGCCAAGAGTAACTCTTACTTTCTGCATGCACTGCTTATACCCTCTTTTAATACTTATACTATCTAAAATAATAGCATTTACAATAACACTTATGACATCACAAATCACATAATTTGTGAGAATATAGTCCATGGTAGAATTGCAAGTTATAGTTAATGTAGTTTGGCTACCAAGTTTAATACATTGTGTATGGAGGTGCACGAGTTAAAATAATTTGACGGTGTTGTGTAAATTATAAATTAAAAGTATAAGTAAAACTTTAGAACTTATAATTTTTCTGTAGTTTAAGTTTGGTTTGATTCTAAAGACTAAATAAAGAAATAGTCATTTAAAGGTGGTGCATAAATTATAAATTTAAGGCATAACTATGACTTTAGAATTTGTAATGTTTGTGTAGTTTAGCTTTCTTTGTATACAAAGAATAAATATTGGGTTCCTAACTGTAAGAAGAATTTAACCTTTGGTTTTTTTCAATGAATTTTAATGCTTTTTTCGTTTAATAAAATTGTATTTCAAGGCATACGGTGTTGTGATGTTGAGTGAAGTATCGTTAAATAGAGTGGAGGACATTGAGTGGAGGAGAATAGAGTGGAGTGTGGTACAGTCGAGTGACATACAGTGGCATTGCATACAGTGGAGTGGCATAGAGTGGATTGTGGTACAGTGGAGTGGTGCACAGTTGAATAGAGTGCAATGGAGTGGTGTAGAGCAGAGTGACGTTCAGTGGAGTTGGTACAGTGCAGTGGCGTACAGGGGTATGCCGTAGAGTGAAGTGACGTAGAATGGAGTGGCTTCGAGCAGAGTGAGGTAAAGTCTTGTGGTATACAGTGGAATAGCATAACAGTGGCGTGGCATACAGTGCAATGGCATACACTGGATTGGTGTAGAGTGGAAAAGGATACAGTGAAGTGGCGAAGAGTGGAGTATCGTAGAGTGTAATTGCATTGAGTGAAGTGGCGTACACTGGAGTTTTGTACAGTAGAGTGGTGCACAGTGAAGTTGTGTAGAGTGGAGTGGCTTAGAGTGGAGTGGCATATAGTGGCGTGGGCTATAGTGAAATAGCGTAGTCTGGAGTGGCATAGAGTGAAATAGTGTAGAGTGGAGTGGCGTACAGCAAAGTTGCATCAAGTGAAATAGCATGGAGTAAAGTGGGGTACAGTGGAGTGTTGCACAGTGAAGTGACGAAGACTGGAGTGGGGTAGAGTGGAAAAGCATAGAGTGGTGTGTTGTAGAGTGCAGTGGGGTAGAGTGTAGTTGAGAACAGTGTAATAGCATGGAGCTTAGTGGCATAGAGTGGAGTGCAATAGAGTGGAGTGGTGTAGACTGGAATAACGTATAGCGGAGTGGTATACACTGCAGTGCTATAAATTGGAGTGGAATACATTGGCGTGTAGTGTAGCTGCGTACAGTGGAATAGTGGAGAGTAGAGTGTTGTATATTGGAGTGGGGTACAGTGGAGTGGCATCGAGTGAAAATAGGGCACAGTGGGGTGGTTTAGGGTGTAGTGACGTAGAGTGGAGTGTGGTAGAGTGTAATGGACTACAGTGGAATAGTGTACAGTGGAGTGGGGTAGAGTCGAGTGGCGCAGTATGAAATAGCCTACAGTAGAGTGGCATAGAATCGAGTGGCATAGAGTGAAGTTGGATACAGTGGAGCGAGAAACAGTTTAGTGGCATACATTGGAGTGGTGTAGAGTGAATTGGCATATAGTGGAATAGCGTAGAGTGAAGTGGCGTACAGTGGAATAGAGTACTCTGGAGTGACGTACAGTTGACTGGGGTAGAGTGGAGTGGTGTATAGTGGAGTGGGATAGAGTGGGGTGGCATAGAGTGAAGTAGCACAGAGGGGAATGTTGTAGAATGGAGTGGCATACAGTGGAATACCATAGAGTAGAGTAGCGAACAGTGGAATACCATATAGTGTAGTGGCAAACAATGGAGTTATGTAGAGTGGAGTGGCATACAGCACTTTATGATATTGGTAATAGGTAGGGAAAACATATAAAACCTAATACTTACCTATATCTAATGGCGTAACGCAGAACACAGACAAAGGGGCCGATTCCGATCTCGGTCGGAGGCGCACCCAATACTATTCGGTCGGGAAAAAAGCCATGCGAAAGCCAGTTTCCCGACCGATCCGTACAGCACACCGAACGAGCAAGTACGATGCGCACAACAGCAAAAATTCCGGCCGAGCCGTACTCACCCAAACCAGGTCCTGTTCTCCGACCGAGGCGAATCCGGAAACGCCGAATCGAGTCGCACGGAAGGGAAAATGCAGCCCCGTCCGGCCGGACAAGTACGATGCGCTTTCCGTACGCGCCGAACCCGTCGCTACGCACGGCACGTCAAAGCATCCGGGAGAGGCGCACATAAGCTCCGAATCGCGCCACAACACGATCCACGGCTACGAGACGAACACAGCACAGACGAGGACGACGCGAGCGACGAGGACGAAGCGAAACGACGAGGACGAAGCCAAGCGACGAGGACGACGCGAAGCAACGAGAAGGACGAACGACACGAACCAACCATGAATCCCTTCGTCCCGATCATACCAATATTCTACATCTACTACCGGAACAGGCACGGACGCGTACGGCGCAGAAGGTAAGTCAGACACCAACCACAAAACACATACAACACGTACACGACACATCACACACATACACTGGGAATCTGAATATACTTGCAACAGCAGCACCATAGGGGCGGGATGCCCATCACCAATGCCACATATGCACACAGGGGCCTGAATGCGCGCCACCACCCCAACCCAGGGGGGCTGGATGCCTACCACTACTACCACCCTTAGCCAGGGGGCAGGATGCCTACCACTACTACCACCCTTAGCCAGGGGGCAGGATGCCCACCACTACTACCACCCTCACCCAGGGGGGCAGGATGCCTACCACTACTACCACCCTTAGCCAGGGAAGCAGGATGCCTACCACTACTACCACCCTTAGCCAGGGGGCAGGATGCCCACCACTACTACCACCCTCACCCAGGGGGGGCAGGATGCCTACCACTACTACCACCCTTAGCCAGGGAAGCAGGATGCCTACCACTACTACCACCCTTAGCCAGGGGGGCAGGATGCCTACCACTACTACCACCCTTAGCCAGGGAAGCAGGATGCCTACCACTACTACCACCCTTAGCCAGGGGGGCAGGATGCCCACCACTACTACCACCCTCACCCAGGGGGGCAGGATGCCCACCACTACTACCACCCTTAGCCAGGGGGCTGGATGCCTACCACTACTACCACCCTTAGCCAGGGAGGCAGGATGCCCACCACTACTACCACCCTCACCCAGGGGGGCAGGATGCCCACCACTACTACCACCCTCACCCAGGGGGCAGGATGCCCACCACTACTACCACCCTTAGCCAGGGGGCAGGATGCCCACCACTACTACCACCCTCACCCAGGGGGGCAGGATGCCCACCACTACTACCACCCTTAGCCAGGGGGGCAGGATGCCCACCACTACTACCACCCTCACCCAGGGGGGCAGGATGCCCACCACTACTACCACCCTTAACCAGGGGGCAGGATGCCCACCACTACTACCACCCTCACCCAGGGGGGCAGGATGCCCACCACTACTACCACCCTTAGCCAGGGGGCTGGATGCCTACCACTACTACCACCCCCACTCATAGGATGGACAATGCATGACACAACAAGCACACCACAACCTAGGGAATGCAAGATTAAGACATCCCCCCACCACCATGACAAGCGTGTGAGCAGGCTGTGTCAAATGCCTACAACACCGAACATGACATTGAACATACAATGTGACCCCCTAGCACATGTGCCACACATATATGTGTGTGGCACCCACAATGCAAGCAGCCCATGACCATTGTGGCAATGGGGCCTAAACCCCCATCATCACAGTGACCAAAAGGCAAGTGTGGGGTCCATAGCTGAAGCACATTTTGACCATTGTGGCAATGGGGTCTAAACCCCCATCATCACAGTGACCAAAAGGCAAGTGTGGGGTCCATAGCTGAAGCACATTTTGACCATTGTGGCAATGGGGTCCAAACCCCCATCATCACAGTGACCAAAAGGCAAGTGTGGGGTCCATAGCTGAAGCACATTTTGACCATTGTGGCAATGGGGTCCAAACCCCCATCATCACAGTGACCAAAAGGTAAGTGTGGGGTCCATAGCTGAAGCACATTTTGACCATTGTGGCAATGGGGTCTAAACCCCCATCATCACAGTGACCAAAAGGTAAGTGTGGGGTCCATAGCTGAAGCACATTTTGACCATTGTGGCAATGGGGTCTACACCCTCATCATCACAGTGACCAAAAGGTAATTGTTGACAAAGAAAGAGCTGCAACTGCCAAACTGCATGGATCATTCCTGGTCACAGAACCAAAAACTCATCTGTGGCAAAGTAGTGTATGTGTCCCATTGCAACACAAATTGGGGGAGCCAAATACTGCAGTGCAAATGAAACATTCCTTTGGCCATGTGCAGACAAACAACACCCATGGGGGCTGAGACCGTCAACAGTCATCAATGACACAATGACAGAAGTGACCATCAGAATGCAGAACCACATATTTGCACCAATGGGCACACAAATGCAGATACCCTGTGGAGACAGCAGATGTGAGGTGAACAGATACCATACCATGGCAGCAATGGGACACACAAACCATGATCACTGTGCTGACCGATGACCTAGGAGTCCCAGGGACAGCAGCGGAAACACACCAAACAACATACAGCCAATGGCACACCCAAGATATGCCAATGCAGTGGTGCAGATGCACAAACACAAACAGGCAGACCAACACTGTCATCATACACAGCAGGTGAGGGGTGGGGGTGCCAGTGTCCCCAGGCAACAACACAACACATGAGGAGAGCTGAATACCAATCATACAGATGTGCATACACTGCCACACTAAGGTAACTCATGGATCCAAATCCCCTATGTGGGCAAGCAGGCATTGACAGGTGAGAGGGAGCACAAAACACACATGTCACACAGGCACGTAGGAACAACAACTGACACAGCAAGTCACAGACACACCACAGCACCACCCCCAGGGCCCCCACAATGTGGTGACCCTGGGCTGAAGAAAAATACCACTGTGATGACAAAGCTAAATGTCGTTCACACTGTGAACCACAGTCAGGTGTCCTGAGCAACTAACTACCATCACACCTACACAAGCACAAATCAATCAGCATGGCCAGTAAGCCAAGGCCAACATGGAGGCAGGGGACTAGCCGGGCAACAACTCTCATCTGCACACACTCAAGACCACACCCCTCGACCTCCAACAATGTGCAGCAGTGAAGTACACATGCACTGGTGACATTGCACATGCACCCATGACTATTCCAGGGTGGTGGGTGGGAACCAAGGTGTAGAAACACATCACACATGGACACTCAACAAGACTCCTGAATGTCTGACACACTGCACACTACGCTGTACATGGACATGACGGCAATACCACACCGACCAATGGGATCCCAGCCACAGTCACACACCAATGAAGAAGCCAAGGTCACCCACAAAGAACACACATAGACAACAACCAACATTGCAGCCCGGACCCTAAGGAGTGCCAGCAGTCACACACACAACGTGTCACAATCACTGAAAGATAACACAAACTGGAAATCACATGACAGGGGCAAACAACAAGTGCCAAAGGGAAACCTGACTGTGACCCATCTGCGTCAGCACACAAACTCTGCCCTGACAGCAAACACACCTATGGGTGACACCCTGATGACCAGTAATGTGCCATGCACCCACATCACAGAGAACACAGGGAGAAGACTTTGGGGGAACATAGCTCAAGTCAGCAAGCATCACAAACAGGTACAACACTAGGGATCACAGCATGCGCAGATGAATGGAAGTGAACACACAGACATGCACATACAACACACACCTTGGGCGCAGGCAATGTCACACGTGTACACACTGCCATGAGGGGACTCCACTCCTGTGTGAGGAAAGCTGTGCCATATGTTGCCTCAGTAGGGCCCCATCATGTCAGCTGAGCACTTGGTCACACAATCAACAATTAGCACCAAATGAGGGCTCCCATCACATCAGCCTGGTCATGGATGTGCCAACGGAATCATCAGCACAGATCCAACACACTTGTATAGCAATGTTGCACTGACTACACGGATGAGTCCCTCCCCATTGATGCCCAAACCTGCATGTCCACTGGAGATGGCAACACGGTCAGGGAAGTAGACAAATGCAACGATGGCAGGCACAACAGATGTGCAGGGGTGGAAGCCACAGATATGAAATTGCCAATGTAAGTAGGAAACCCATTGCAAAATACTGAACACATGACACCCTCAGATGCTGCTATTGATGACATGGATACACCACATGATAGGACACATTCCCCCTGGACCACATGGGTTCCTGCACAGTAACACTTCATAATCATGAGACCAGATATCACCATCACTGCAGCAAGGGCATGGTTAGCTGCACCAACAACATGTACATCTGAAGCATGAGCACTAGAGAAAAGAAAGTTGCTTTATTCAGCATATGTGTTGAGGCCAAACGAAGTCCTGAAAAAGAGCAAAGGCCAATGGCCAGTCCATTGTCAAAGTTCAAACAGGGTGACACTGGCAGATGTCACCCTACGCATGCCTGCACAATACCAGGGACAATCCACTAGGAGGGGCAACCGGGGGCAGGCCAGGCACCGCAGGGACAGGATCAGGGCTCACCAGGGGGAGTCAGGGAAGGGGTGGTGGGTGCTGGAGAGCCACTGACAACTGCAGTGGAGGTGTCTGACATGGTGTGTGCCGGCACAACTGGGGGGCATGACACAGATGTCGTGGGTGCCGGCACAACTGCAGTGGACCCTGCAGATGGGGTGGACAGGTCCGCCACTGCAGTGCCCAAGTCAGACAGGGCGGTAGTGGACTCCACTGCAGTGCCTACCTCCAGGGGAGGAGAATGGGGAACAGGCAAGGTGGGTTGGACAGAGGGGGGGACACCCTCACCACATCAGTGGCACAGACAAGCGCAGCGGGGGTGTGGTGCTGGGAGAGCAAGTGGCAGGGGAGAAGGCCGGAGCATCTTGGGGATGGTATATCTGTGGGTGGGGGAACCTGGGGCAGGGTGTGGTGGGGGCACCTGTGCAGTGGGGGCCTGAGGGATGGAGGACGGAGACCTTGTGCCTGAGCTGCAGGGCGGTGGCGGGGTCTTGCTCTTAGCACTCCGGGGGACTTGCGGGTGGGGGCCTCAGTCCGTCTGCGCCTGGGGGAGGGTGTCCGGGGGCGAGGGGCACTCTGCTCCGTGTGGGTGGGCTTCCTCTTCCCCCGGGATGCTGGAGCAGCTTCATCGGTGGGGAAGAGGCCGAGGTCACAGAGGAAGAGCTGCTGTGACTTTGGGGTTGCAGGTGAGGCAAGGGAGGGTGCTTTGGAGGGAGAGGGAACTGAGGACTGCGCAGTGCATGTGGATGCGTGTGTGTGTTCCAGGGCTCCATCCCCTGTGAGTCTGGCTTCAGTCCCCTGAATGTGCTTGCGTGTGCGTTTTGTCATTGGCGTGTGTGTCAGTGTGCTGGATGTGTGTGTGCTGGTGTGTGCCTGTGCCAGTGTGTGTGTGCCTGGGATGGGTAAGGTGCTGGGGAGTGTGGATGGAGCAGAGGCAGGAGGGGTGAGGGACCGTTTGAGGAGGGACACTGCTGCCGTCAGGGAGGAGTCCATGGACCTATTGCCCCTCTGTAGGTCAGACATGCCCGATGAGATGCCCTCCATGAACGACACCAGCTGAGTCAACAGCGCGGTGTGCGCATGGAGGACACTCAGCATGGCTGTCTGCCCTACATGGAGCTGGCGAAGGAGGTACACAGACTCCTCACTCAGGGCAGCAGGGGACACAGGGGCAGGGGGTGCGGTGCCTGGCCCAAAGGAGACACGCTCCCGGACATGGGAGCCTCCACGGACCTGGGGAATGGGAGCCGATGGGAGGGCGGTGGTGGTGCTGGTGGTGGCGGGGACAGCAACACTAGCTGGGGTGTGGTGGCTGCTGACACCCGCCTCCACAAGGGAGTCATCCTCCGAGTTGCTCTGGTCCTCAGCTGAGGTGGATGCTGCTGAGGACTCCTCGGTGTGGCTCCCCTCGCCCTCCGTGCCACTGGGTCCCTCCGACCACTCCTCGGCTGCTGACCCAGTCTGGCTCTCCGGCTCCTCCTGGTCCGTGGAGCTGTCCCCTTCCGTGGCCGTGGATGTATCTGCAAACAATGGGGAAACAGACAGACATCAGTCACCTGCACATAACGCACACACCACTGTGAGCACAGCACATCACAGAGCAAGCCCTGGCATCATTAGTTGTACATTGCTAAAAGTGCACTAATTGAACAGGAGAAGTCAATTGTCAGTCTGATGCCAAGCATGGCACTCACATCCCACATGGCCTTGCACCCATCTGTCTGGTGTCTGTTGGATTGCAACACCCCAGTGTTGACACATGCACCAAGTACACAGTAGTTGGACAGTGCAGAGGACACGGTGTGGACACATCACAGCTCTTGCCACTGAGTCAGTACAGGTTTACGGATGTAAGGGATGCCCAGAGTCAAATAGGAAATGCATGTGATGCATACCAGCGACAGACACCATGATGCACCCATGTCCTGATAGCCAGCGCCACTATGGTGTGCATGTAGCACATGTCACTCCCCTGCAGGATCACCAATCAGTAGACACATGCCATGGCGGAGGCATGACTGCAAAGTCATACATCACTGTCTCAGTGATGTATGACTTTGCAGCCAGACAACAACACTCTGCACTGTGTCACAATAGTAGGTCATGGGGAATGCAAGTCCTGGAGCTGCACAAGTGCACATGTACATCCCCCCACAACACATCCTCTTAACCCTCATCTGTCCAGGTCATACCTATTGGACATATGGGAGACCTGTGACACTACCCTCTGAACCTGAGCCCCTCACACTCTGCTGTGCATGGGGAACAGCTGCCTGAACTTCACATTTACATGCCCCAGTCTGCATGGGCAGCTGATCAGACACCTATGTGTCACACAAGTATCGTCTCCTATGGTCACATCTCCAGTGGCATGCTGAGCCCCTACCAAGAAACTCCACAGCAGTCCTGGCGACTAATCCACAGCACACTGACACAGAGGCAGACACCTGAGGGGTCAAATCACTGTGCACAATGTGTCCTCTGATACACGGGAGTGGGAGTACAGAGTGTATTGTATGGCCTGGAGTAGGCATGACTGTCCAGCCCCACATGAATGAGGGATGAGCCCTGGACTGTAGGCAGCTGGCTAAGTATGTGTGACACACGTCATATACATACTCCTGGGGCCCAAACATTGTTCCCACCCGCAGCATGGGTGTGTGCCAGGTACCCCAGCCACATGTGGTGGATCAGCTCAGCAATTGGACCACAGATCAAAGTAACACGCTGAATACATGTCAGAATACAGGCATCGTGTAAGCAATGGACCCACCCATGATGCCCACCACAGAGTCAGGGAAACAGATGCTGTCTCCCACCTTGAGTCAAGCAAACTGCAAGGACACAGTCCTAAGTGACAGAATTCCCTGCATGTAAGGGCCACACCTGGGTATCAGATGAGGAGTGGGCAGTGCACAATAGAGGGACATGGCTCCTGGACAACATGACTGCTGTACTGTGGCAGTTCAACCTGGCCCGAGGAGGGCACATAGCATGTTAGACAGAGTACACAGTGCAGTCTTTGACTCACCCCCTCCTTGCTGCTCTCTGGCCTTCAGCTGCCCATCCAGGTCTGGAAAGACCACCGCCAGGATCCTGAGCATGTGGGGGGTCAGGGTCCGTGTTCCGCCCCTCCTGCGAGGAGGCGACAGCTTCAGCTGGACCCGTGCAATCCTCCGGGTCCAGCCCCGAAGGTCCTGCCACCTCTTTTGGCAGTTGCGGATCCGGCGCTTGTAGACCCCCACGGACCGGACAGCCCGGACGATGTCCTTCCAGATCTCATGCTTCCGATGGGCAGAAGCCTGTCAGGATGACAAAGTGATAAGGCCATTACTACACATGCAACATATCCGTGCATGACACAGTTGCATATACATGTCGCAATCACAGGGGCACATGGTGTACCCAGGCAGTGCACGGCTGCCCATGGACAGTTTTCCAGAAGTCACTACATGGTATCATTGCATGGGGAGTAAAACCCTGTTCAGAAGCACTGTCACTGCACCATACCTGTCCAGTGCAAGTCACTACACACTATGGGGGTGACAACTACTCAGTGAGCCTGCTAGCCAGTGGTGTGCTGACTCTCAGCCTTGCTAGTCAGACAAAATGCACATTCAGAAAGGCAGTGCACAGAACACTCACCTGCTCCCCTGGTGTCCCATACAGCTTGCTGTACTGTGGAAGTAGGCTGTCCAGCAGGGCCTGGTTCTCTTCAAGGCTGAAGGCTGGGGCTCTCTCCACAGTACGTGCCATTGCAGGGTCCAGAGGGGCAGAGACAGCAGCAGTGCAGTGGCAGATGTCGTCCTGGAGCATGTAGTGCAGGCAAGTGGGCTCTCAGGGGAACATGCAGCAATATATATGTGCTGGAGAGGCAGATACTGTCCCTTGTGTCCAAAGTGATAGGTCCAAGTCGTTTGCATCTTCTGAATCTGGCCAATCCATGGAATAGCAGCACCAAAACACGCCCACAGCATCCTTCAAAATTTCAACTTCATGACATACATGATTTTGCAACATTGTTGTGGGTGACCAACTGATTTTCCAGCAACCGACTCGCTCGAATATTCGAAAACGCGTCCGTTGCCAGGCAAGCCCATTGTCAATGGGTGCGCACCGATCGGTCCATTGCAGGTACAACGCGCACAGGGGTACAACGCGTACCCGCACACATTGAAAGCAATGGGCCGGCCGGAGGCACCGATCGGTCCATTGCAGTACAACGCGCACAGGGGTACAACGCGTACCCGCACACATTGAAAGCAATGGGCCGGCCGGAGGCACCGATCGGTCCATTGCTGTTCAACGCGCACAGGGGTACAACGCGTACCCGCACACATTGAAAGCAATGGGCCGGCCGGAGGCACCGATCGGTCCATTGCTGTTCAACGCATCACTGTACATGTGACTGGCATATGTCAGCATGCCTGTCTCAGATGGACATATGCCAGCCACAGATAGCTCCCAGGGAGTGAGGGGCACACCTACATCACGACAGCCTGTCCAAACCTTATCATAAGGCATGTAAGGCTGCATTTCCTATTGTGTGTATGTTGGTGTACATGTTGTCCTGTGGGTGTCACCTGTGGGCAGCCACCCCCAGGCTGTGCACGTGTTCATGGGGACAGGATCCTGGGTGTTACGTGTACGTGACCACTGTGATGTGCAACTGTTCATATCTGTGCATGTGCCATGGTCACATTTCACAGTGGTGTTTGTGTATGTCATGTCACATACCCCGTGAGTCCCATGTGGGACGGTATGTTTGAGCCAGGGTGTCCCAGTGGCACAATAGTGATGGCCCTCCACAGTCTTTGTGCATGTAGTGTTTACAATGTCTCTGATTTCATGTGCACAATGGGAGACAGTCTCCACATCCACGTTGTGTGTGCATGGACTCTGATGTTGTGCGTGTGTGTCACAGACGTCCATGGCTCTCCTGCCATGGCAAGTGTGGCCACTACCTGTGGGGGTCATGTTTGTTTTGTTGTGGTGTACACATGATACTCCAGGTGATGCCAGTGTCCATGTGGCATTACAGGGTCCCTGGGAATGTGCCTGTCGTTGAGCTGTGGTGCCTGGGGCACATCTGTCCTCACATGTCACTGGGGGGTGACTGTGACACAGCATCATGATATCCAATGGGCCAACCTGGGACAAATTGATGCCACCTGTAGGACCGTGTTGACAGATGTTGGCCATGTATGTACCATAAATGTCGTTCCGGTACTGCACACTTCATGTAGTTGTGCCTCATGATGATGTATGTTGGGATCTTGAGTGTGTTCAATGCCGCATATGTGGGGTGACTGACGATCTTGCTTACTTCTCCTCTGCACTGCAGGGCTCCTGCTGTCCATCGGCCATTCCCAGACCTGGCAACGATGGTGGAACGGGACAGCATCCGACGGTACCGCTTCACCAGGCAGCTGATTGAGGATTTGGCAGTGCAGTTGTCCCCACATTTGCAGCCTGGCCGGCCGTATCCTACAGCGCTGACCCCCAAGGTGAAGGTGATGGCAGCCCTACACTTCTTTGCCACCGGTACCTTCCAACATACTGTGGCGTCTGCTGGTGGGATGTCACAGACCATGTTCAGCCGTGTGCTCCGCGATGTTTTGGCGGCAATGTTGCTCTTCCTGAACCGGTACATCTATTTCCCTAGACTGCGACGACTCACTGACGTGAAGAGTGACTTTTATGCCCTGGGGAGGATGCCGCATGTCATTGGCTCCATTGATGGGACACATGTGGCTTTGGTACCACCACAGGCCCAGGAGCAGGCCTACAGGAACCGCAAGCACTACCACTCGGTCAATGCACTGGTGGTGTGTCTTGCAGACATGACCATCACACACGTGTGTGCCCGTTTCCCTGGTTCAGCACACGATGCCTTTGTGATGAGGAGTAGTCGCATCCCCAGGTTGATGGCACAGATGCAGAACCAGCGTGCCTGGCTTGTCGGTGTGTACTGACTTTGTGCCATTGTGTGTGATCTGATCTGTAGTATTCCGCCCACTTTTCCAAGTCAGCTGATGTGCACTTGTCTGTCCGTAGGTGACTCGGGATACCCCAACATGCCGTGGTTGCTGACACCCCTCAGGAACCCTGTGACACCTGCCCAGATGCGCTACAATGAGGCACATGGTCGGACCAGGAGAGTGATTGAGCGGACCTTTGGTCTCCTGAAGAGCCGCTTCCGCTGCCTGGACAAGACCGGAGGGTCCCTCCCATATGCCCCTGCGAAAGTGTGCAAGATTATCATCGTCTGCTGCATGCTCCACAACCTGGCAGTGCGGAAGGAGTTGCCTCTCATCCAGGATGACGATGACCAACATCCGCCACCTGTGGAGGATCCTGGCCTGGACCACGATGCCAGTGACGATGATGATGATGATGGTGATGGTGATGTCCGCACACAGCTCATCACCAACTTCTTTAGCTGAATGTGAGTATCCTGAGGTGTCATGTGAATGATGTGAGTTGGCATGATGTGTGGGTGGTGCTCTGGTGCTGTTGGAGTGTGTCCATGGGCTACTTGACAGGATGTGTGTTGCGATGTGTGGTGACAGGTGGGCTGTACTCCCCAACAGTGTTGACATGCTAACTTGGTTCTGGGTGGGTATCTTGTAACATGTATTGTGCATGAGTTTTGCTGTTCTGTCCTGTACTGCATTGCTTTTGACTGTGTGTCATTTCTGTCCTTCACAGGGTACTTTCAGATTCGTTTGGTCAACTGTGTCCACCGACGACGTGATTGCACATCCAGGCTGGTAGCTGTTGTGTCCCTACAGGTGATGTGCGCCACACTCATGGACTTCCTTCTGTCTACAGTTGTTGACTGTGTGCCCGCTACCAGGTGGGGTTACCTTGCATCTGTAGTGGTTACGGCATGTTGCTACTGTGTAATAAACCTGTGCTTCACTTAGTGATGTGCGTTGTCTGTGGTCACACATTTGACTGCCATTTGCTTACTGCACCTGTGGGCTACTTGACTACAACTGGGAATGGGTGTGGTGTCTGTGCATTGCACCGTCTTCCCTGGCAACATCAGTGTAGGCAATGAGTCAGATGGCCTAGGTGTGTATGTGTTGTGTAGCCCTGGTGGTGTGTCTCCCTCATATGTGTCACGTTGCCTGTACTCACATGCCTGTGTTGTCCTTGCTGTTGCAGTTCGCATACACAGTGTAATTTTGCTGTTCATCAACCCCATAACAACACCCACGTTGGAATCACGACAGAGGCAAGTATGGTGTATTATTGTGTTTATTGTGATACATCTGTGATAATAGTGCATAGGATGGATTGTGCTGTACATGAATCTTGCAATCCCAAGTTCCTAGATGAATAGAAAGTCCAGGTAGACAGGATCCCCAGTATCGGGGCCACAGTTGTCTGACACATTGTTCCAACTTGTACTCCCCATGCAATGTGTGGGAGTAGTGTTGCCATCAACAGGGTGAACAGTCTGTGCACAAAGGCGAAAATCCAGAACAGGTTCAGGCTTCCTGGGAGTTGCGCTTGGCCATCAGCCTCTCACTTTCCCCTCCTCGGACGACCCCTCTTCTTGGGGGGGGCCCTCAAGTGCAGGCTGCTGCGGTGCAGGGGACTCTCCGCCAGAGTCCTCCTCCCTCCCTGTGGCAGTTGCAGTTTGTTCGGTGCCAGATGTTGTTGGCACACAGGGAGGTGTGGACTGGTTGCTGTTCATCTGGCGGAGGCATTGTAAAATGTCCCTGTGCACCGCCGTCATCTCATGTAGTACATCCCACTTGGACTCCACGCGGGTCATGTGGGAGTCCACACGTGACATGTGGGAGTCCACACGTGACATGTGTGACTCCACGTGGGACATGTGGGAGTCCAAGCGGGCATGATGGGCAGCCTGCTGCTGTTTGATGTCTCTGAGGAGCCCCACTACCTGGCTGAGCTCTCCGGTGCTGGACTGGTACGCATCAGCTATGCGTACCAGTTGTGGGTCTTCATGCACACCAGCAACGTCTGCAAGCAGCGACCTCTGTCTCCCACCCCTCCCACCACCCCTGCTGACATGTGCAGTGTGTGCAGTTGCACGCACAGATAACCCTGGTCCACCTTGGGGGTTGGTGGTGGTGGTGGTGTCCATGGCCCCAGGTTGGTCCAGGGTCACTGCGCTGGTGTTGTTCCTTATTCTGTCCATGTCGGCAGGGATGGTATTCGTGGTGACAGTCGTTGGAGGGGTGGGTGCAGGGGGTGCAGCTGGTGGACCTGCTGGTGCTGCAGCTGGTGGTCCTGCTGGTGCAGCATGTTGACTTGCACCGGATGTGCCAGGTTGTTCTTCATCGTCCGAGGAGGACAGAGGCTGTACGACGCCAGTGAGCTCGGCATCCTCTTGAGCCTGGGACTGGGACTCCTCAGCGTCTGCTGCTGTGTCCCTATCATCACCTGTTTTTGGGAGACACAAACAATGTATGTCATGTTTCTGCAGGCATCAGTGGTTGACACACCTGACAGTTGTGACTGTGCCTCGGGGTGCGGGCCTGTACATTGTATTGTCCTAAGTCGTCACAGTCAGGGGTTGATATTGGTGTGGCACATTGTCCTGCATTATTTGGGCATTTCTATGTATTCTCTGGGGTGTGAACATGGTCTGCATTGATTGTGTTTGGTTGACAGCCAGACCTCCTTCCCACCCACCCAGCCAGCCAGATATCCCACCATGGAACGTGCTTGCATTGCAGGGAGTGGAAGTTGTCTCTCAGGATGTCAGTCAGTGGTGTCCTGCTGTTTGTTGGTGCACAGTTGCCAGCAGGGCCTTGTGCTCCCCACAGCAGTAGCCAGTGTCGGCCATCTTGTGAGTCCTTCTCCACTCCCTGTGATGTGAGCATGGTTCAGGGTGGTGTTGATGGGCCAGTTGTGAGGCTGAGCAATGTCTGTGACTACGACTCCCATCATGCTATTGCCTCCACCCCCTTCCCAGCATGCCCATGCTTCCTTCCTTTTGACTCTGCTTCCCTGTGGGGTGGGCTGGCTGTGCTGACAGGATGGCTGGGAGTGTTGTCCTGGCAGTTGTTTGGCTAAGAGTCCCAAGAGTGTCCCTGTGCTTCACACAACATAACCCAGGGTGGTGGTGCTTTGTGGGATCTTGTGTTAGGATGGAGGGCATTGCATTCTACCAGGTGGGTACTGTGGAGTTTGTGTTGGGGGGGGTGAGGGGAGGTGCTGGTGACTATAGTCAGTGCTGCTAGTCCCCCTTCCCACCCAGCCAGCCAGATATCCCACCATGGAACGTGCTTGCATTGCAGGGAGTGTAAGTTGTCTCTCAGGATGTCAGTCAGTGGTGTCCTGCTGTTTGTTGGTGCACAGTTGGCAGCAGGGCCTTGTGCTCCCCACAGCAGTAGCCAGTGTCAGCCATCTTGTGAGTCCTTCTCCACTCCCTGTGATGTGAGCATGGTTCAGGGTGGTGTTGATGGGCCAGTTGTGAGGCTGAGCAATGTCTGTGACTACGACTCCCATCATGCTATTGCCTCCACCCCCTTCCCAGCATGCCCATGCTTCCTTCCTTTTGACTCTGCTTCCCTGTGGGGTGGGCTGGCTGTGCTGACAGGATGGCTGGGAGTGTTGTCCTGGCAGTTGTTTGGCTAAGAGTCCCAAGAGTGTCCCTGTGCTTCACACAACATAACCCAGGGTGGTGGTGCTTTGTGGGATCTTGTGTTAGGATGGAGGGCATTGCATTCTACCAGGTGGGTACTGTGGAGTTTGTGTTGGGGGGGGTGAGGGGAGGTGCTGGTGACTATAGTCAGTGCTGCTAGTCCCCCTTCCCACCCAGCCAGCCAGATATCCCACCATGGAACGTGCTTGCATTGCAGGGAGTGTAAGTTGTCTCTCAGGATGTCAGTCAGTGGTGTCCTGCTGTTTGTTGGTGCACAGTTGGCAGCAGGGCCTTGTGCTCCCCACAGCAGTAGCCAGTGTCAGCCATCTTGTGAGTCCTTCTCCACTCCCTGTGATGTGAGCATGGTTCAGGGTGGTGTTGATGGGCCAGTTGTGAGGCTGAGCAATGTCTGTGACTACGACTCCCATCATGCTATTGCCTCCACCCCCTTCCCAGCATGCCCATGCTTCCTTCCTTTTGACTCTGCTTCCCTGTGGGGTGGGCTGGCTGTGCTGACAGGATGGCTGGGAGTGTTGTCCTGGCAGTTGTTTGGCTAAGAGTCCCAAGAGTGTCCCTGTGCTTCACACAACATAACCCAGGGTGGTGGTGCTTTGTGGGATCTTGTGTTAGGATGGAGGGCATTGCATTCTACCAGGTGGGTACTGTGGAGTTTGTGTTGGGGGGGTGAGGGGAGGTGCTGGTGACTATGGTCAGTGCTGCTAGTCCCCCTTCCCACCCAGCCAGCCAGATATCCCACCATGGAACGTGCTTGCATTGCAGGGAGTGTAAGTTGTCTCTCAGGATGTCAGTCAGTGGTGTCCTGCTGTTTGTTGGTGCACAGTTGGCAGCAGGGCCTTGTGCTCCCCACAGCAGTAGCCAGTGTCAGCCATCTTGTGAGTCCTTCTCCACTCCCTGTGATGTGAGCATGGTTCAGGGTGGTGTTGATGGGCCAGTTGTGAGGCTGAGCAATGTCTGTGACTACGACTCCCATCATGCTATTGCCTCCACCCCCCTTCCCAGCATGCCCATGCTTCCTTCCTTTTGACTCTGCTTCCCTGTGGGGTGGGCTGGCTGTGCTGACAGGATGGCTGGGAGTGTTGTCCTGGCAGTTGTTTGGCTAAGAGTCCCAAGAGTGTCCCTGTGCTTCACACAACATAACCCAGGGTGGTGGTGCTTTGTGGGATCTTGTGTTAGGATGGAGGGCATTGCATTCTACCAGGTGGGTACTGTGGAGTTTGTGTTGGGGGGGGTGTGAGGGGAGGTGCTGGTGACTATGGTCAGTGCTGCAAGTCCCCCTTCCCACCCAGCCAGCCAGATATCCCACCATGGAACGTGCTTGCATTGCAGGGAGTGTAAGTTGTCTCTCAGGATGTCAGTCAGTGGTGTCCTGCTGTTTGTTGGTGCACAGTTGCCAGCAGGGCCTTGTGCTCCTCACAGCAGTAGCCAGTGTCAGCCATCTTGTGAGTCCTTCTCCACTCCCTGTGATGTGCGCATGGTTCATGGTGGTGTTGATGGGACAGTTGTGGGGGGCAATATGTGTGACTGCGACTCCCATGATGCTATTGGCTACACTGACTTGGCCAGCATACGCTGAATTCCTTCCTTTGAGTGGTCTTCACTGTGTGTTGGTGTTGTTGTGGTGGCTACATGTGTGGATGTGTGTGTTAGTTCTATTTGTGCCACTGCCTAGCTGTAGTTGTGGTTGTGTTTGTACATGTGTTGGCACAGTTGGATGTGACTTTTTTGATGGCATGTGTTGTGTTTCTCTGACTGACATACACATTTTGGGATGATTCTGTTCTGGTTGCTGTGTGATTGCTATGAGTGCATGGTTTGACTTTCCCCTTGACAGTGATGTGTGTGTGTTTTGTGGCAGTATATTGTGTACATTTGTTGTGTACTCACCAGGCTCTGGGATGTCCTCTAGTCCATATATGCTCACTGGCGGTAGGATGGCCCGCACCTTCTCCTCCCAGGGCCTGAGGTATATTGGCTTGGCAGGAGGGCCACTGCCGGTGTGTTGGCTGTTGATGTAGTCTTGCTTCAGCAGTTTCCGTACCCTCCTGCGCACGTCATACCACCTGTTCTGGATGTCGGTCTTTGTGCGCCGACATGGTGATTGGGCGTTCACCCTGTTGATGATCCTCTCCCACATCTTGGTTTTCTGCGACATGGGGGTCTGTTGGACCAATGTGCCAAACAGCTGTGGCTCTACCCTGAGGATCTCGTCTACCAGGACTTCCAATTCACAATCTAGGAACTTGTGATTCTTCTTGGGGGGCATGGTGATGGGTGGTGATGGTGGGTGATGTGTGTGTTGGTGTGCAGGTGAGGGTGTGTGGGTGTGTGTTGTGCTGGGTGTATGTGAGGTAGGTATTTGTTGGTGTGCTGCTGGTGTGTGGCTTGTGTGAGGGATGAGCTGTGGGTGTGTGGTTGCTTTCTCTTGGGTGCTGGCAGTGGAATGGCATTTGCAAAGGCTCATGGTAGTGATTTGTGTCCTTTATATAGGTGGAGTTGTGGGTGTGTCTTTGTTCTCTGTCCCCACCCCCCCAGTATTTATTGGCTTGGTAATTGCTTGTTTGGCCTTTTTTTGGTTGATTTTTCCTTTGTGCTGTTTGTGTATGTTGGAAACGTTCTTGTGACCGAGTCGGACCCTGCATTGGTCTCGTACGGTGTTTTCCGTTTCGTTCACGCTGTGTTTGTGCAGTTTTGTATGCTGCGTACGCGTCGGTCGCGGTGTATTGTGTTGCTTCGGCTCGGTTTTGTATGCGTGTCGGTCGTATGGCTTGTCCTCCGTCCGACTCGGTCGTGTTTTTCGCGCCTTGCATCGTACTTTGCGGGTTGGAGTTGGCGGGTACGATTCGGTCGGATTTGTTCCGGGTGCGTGTCGGTCGGTTGAATTCGCGTGTTTTTCCGGCCGGATTGCTATTTTCCGAGCGGCTCGGTCGGTCGGCTTGGTTTCCTGACGTGTCGGTCGGATTTATCGCGGCTTGCATCGTACTTGGCGTGTCGGGCGCCACTGGTACGTGTCGGTCGGTAATTTTTCCGGCTCCGAGTCGGTCGGTGCTTTTTCCGGCCCGAATCGGAATCGACCCCATAATGTGTGACAGCCTTTAGCAGCCAGAGAACATTTGCAGAAAAGTTGATGCCACCAGTTAGTCCTAAAATGACTATAACTTGGCTCTAAATGTGACAGGAATGGCTGCTTATAACAATCAAAATGGCGCACCTGTTTCCAATGTATTTAGCACCCAGTTATTGATCAGGGTCGTTGCAATTTAAAATGCTTGTCAATTTAAACAATTGATTCCAGTTCTCCTGGACTAAAGTCAACCCCAGTCAGTAAATGGGCACTCAAGAACAATGAGCACACTAAAACTAAAGATATTGATTAGTAGATTCTAGATCCGTAGTCTTCAAACTGTTGGACGCATTTCCCTCATGGCCACCAGGGAGCTCAGCAGCATGAGGTCCACAGCATGAAGACCCAGGTGTGAGCCCTACACAACATCTGAGCCAGTGCATTACAGGCTCTGCAATGGGCTGGAAAACAGATGCGAGATTGAAGAAATAAAAGAAAGGCACAGAAATGTGTGTGTGTGTTTTTGCGTAAGTGGGTGTGTGTGTGCCTGCCTGTGTGCATGTGTGTGTGTGTGGCAAAACCAATAGATCTCACCTATACAAGAGCTTTTGGCTTCGGCAACGTGTTTTTGCCATGTTGTACACCAGTGTGGCTGCTGTTCAGCATGGCTAAACGTTAGTGGAGTGGAGTGTCCTAGAGTAGATTGGGGGCAGTAGAGTGTTGTAGAGTTGAATCAAGGGGAGTTGGTAAAGGGGTAGGGTGGATTGGATTGGATTGGGGTGGATTGGATTGGGGTGAGGTGAGGTGAGGTGGATTGGATTGGAGTGGGGTGGATTGGAGTGTGGCGTATTGGAGTGGGCACATTGTTTTGCATTGGAGTGGGGCAGATTAGAGTGGAGCAGATTGCCTTGGATTGTAGTGGGGCAGATTGTAGTGGGGCAAATTGTAGTGGGCACATTGTTTTGCATTGTAGTGGGGCAGATTAGAGTGGGGCGTATTGTTTTGGATTGGAGAGGGGAAGATTGGAGTGGGGCACATTGTTTTGTATTGGAGTGGGGCAGATCGGAGTGCGGCAGATTGTTTTGGGTTGGAGTGGGGCAGATTGTTTTAGATTGGAGTGAGGCAGATCATTTTGAATTGGAGTGGGCAGACTGGAGTGGGGCGGTGTGTTTTGGATTGGAGTGGGGCTGATTGTTTTTGATTGGAGTGGGGCAGATTGGAGTGGGGCAGATTGGAGTGGGGCAGTGTGTTGTGGATTTGAGTGGGGCATATTGTTTGGGATGTGAGTGGGGTAGATAGGTGTGGGCCAGATTGTTTTGAAGTGGCGTGGGGTGGATTGGTTTGGGATGAGGTGGCTTGGATTGAAGTGGGGTAGATTGGATTGGGGTGGATTGGATTGGTGTGGGGTAGTTTGGATTGGAGTGGGGTGGATTGTGGTGGATTGGGTTGAATTGGGATGGGCGTGGGTGAATTGGGATGAGGCGGATTGGATTGAATGTAAGGCGAACTGGAGTGGGGCAGTTTGGAGTGGGGCAGATTGTTTAGGATTGGGGTGGGCCACATTGTTTTGGATTGGAGTTGGCGAGATTGGAGTGGATGGACTGGAGTGGGGCCGATTATTTTAGATTAGAGTGGGGCAGATTAGAGTGGGCAGATTGTTTTGGGTTGGAGTGAGTGGGTTAGAGAGGGGCCGACTGTTTGGATTGGATGTGGGCAGGCTGGAGTGCGGCAGATTGTTTTGGACTGGAGTGGGGTAGATTAGAGTGGGGCAGATTAGACTGTTTTGGACTAGAGTGGGGAAGATTGGAGTGGGATGGATTAGAGTTGGGCCGATGGTTTTGGATTGGAGTGGGGCAGATCAGAGTGGGGCAATTTGGAGAGGGCAGATTGTTTTGGATTGGAGTGGAGTGGATTAAAGGGGGACAGACTGATTTGGATTGGAGTGGGGTGGATTGGAGTGGGGCAGACTGGAGTACGACAGACTGGAGTGAGGCAGATTGGAGTGGGGCATATTGTTTTGGATTGGAGTGCAGCAGATTGGAGTTGGATGGGTTGGATGGAGCAGATTGTCTTAGATAGGAGTGGGGCAGATTGGAGTGGGGTGAACTGGAGTGGGGCATATTGGAGTGGGGCAGATTGTTTTGGAGTTTAGTGGGATAAATTGTTTAGGATTGAGTGGGGCAGATTGTTTTGGAATGGATTGGGTCAGATTGGATTGGGGCAGGCTGTTTTGGATTGGAGTGGGGAAGACTGGACTGGGGCAGAATATTTTGGATTGCAGTGGGGCAGATCGGGATGGGGCAGATTGGTTTGGATTGGAGTGGGACAAATTGTTTTGGATTGGAGTGGGCAGACTGGAGTGGAGCAGATTATTTTAGATTGAGTGTGGTGGATTGGAGTGGGCAGATCATTTTAGATTGGAGTGGGGCAGAGTGTATTGGAGTGGGGCGGATTGGAGTGAGGGGATTAGAGTGGGGCAAATTGGATTGGGGTAGATTGTTTCAGACTGGAGCGGGGCAGATTGGAGTGAGTCAGATTGTTTTGGATTGGGGTTGGTAGAATATTTGGGGTTGAGTGGAGTTGATTGTTTTGGATTGGAGTGGGGTAGATTGGAGTGGGCCAGATTATTTTGCATTGGAGTGGGGCTGATTGCAGTGGGGTAGATTGTTTTGGATTGCATTGGATTGGATTGGATTGGATTGGGGGGAGATTGGAGTAGACAGACTGTTTTGGATTAGAGGGGGCAGATTGGAGTCAGGCAGGTTGGAGTGTGGCAGATCAGAGTGTGGCAGATTGTTTTAGTTTGGAGTGGAGAACATTGTTTTGGATTGGAGTGGGGCAGATTGCTTTGAATTGAAGTGGGTCAGATTGTTTTGGGATGTAGTGGGGGAGATTGGAGTGGGACAGATTGCTTTGGAGTGGGGCAGATTGCTGTGAAATGGAGTGGGGCTGATTGGACATGTGGAAGATTAGAGTGGGGCAGACTGTTTTGGATTGGAGTGGGGCAAATTGCTTTGGATTGGAGTGGGGAAAATTGGAGTGGGGCATATTGAAGGCAGGTTGAGAGGATTGAAGTGTGTTGGATGGGAGTGGAATGGTTTGGGGTGAGTGGTTTGGATTAGAGTGGGTGGATTGGATTGGTGTAGGGTGGATTGGATTGGTCTGGAGCGGATTGGTGTGGGGTGAGGTGGGGTGGGGTGGAATGGAGTGGATTGGAGTGGGGCAGATTTGAGTGGAGTTGATTGGGGTGTACTGCACGATTATGTGTTAAAGCATCATGTCAGAAATTACACATAAGAAAGAAACAATGTCACTTTGCAATAAGATAATTCGTATCTTTTGAGAACAGTGCCTGACTAATGCACATGAGGAAACACAAAAGAAAACATGAATCCAAAGTAAGAAAAGAAGACTTGGCAAAGTAAAAGAAAGTTAACTATTGAAAATAAATCCTTACTATTCTGTTTGTCCTGCTGGGCACGGTTTTGCTAGCAGGTACTAAAAGTTAAACAGAACAAAATAGTGTCTCAATCACATTGGGAGCAGCAGACGGGCACTGATTAAGTTGAATCAACCTGTGCTTCATCTACAGAGAGGAATAGAAATTATGTTAGGACTGCCTTGACGAATCACGATGCTGAAAAGAAGAGTGCCATCCAAGCCAACAAACGGTAAGTAACGGGCAGGCTCCAAGCCCTTTTTGTTAACAACAGTGTCTTGCAAGTGAGACGCATGTGCTAGCGAGTGCTCTCACCGGCTGGACTCTAAAAATGCAGCTATATTTTCAGGAGCCCACTGTGGCTGTGTAAACTGAAATGGGCAGCCAAGTGAACAAAACCTCAGTGAGTGGCCACCACCCTGCACTGTTCACAACATAAAGCAAGGCTTTATGGCTAACCAGCCACGGATAGTCTCAGGTTGCCTAGGAGTAAATATAAGGACTAGCTTTGATGCAGTTTTGTGAGGTTGTTTTGATTTTGGGTTTTTTTCTTTTGTTTTAATAGCAAATGCCTAATTGAATTTTTTTTATTTTTGTTGGTGACATTTCTATTAGTGCTCTTCCACCTTTTAATTCCTAATGTTGAGATTGTGTTCCCGTCGCCACAATAGGTGTGCGCTACACACAGTGCATGGCGAAGATGCTGTGGTGAGTCTTATTATTCTCTTCAATTTGCTTTAGCACCTCAATTGGGACTCTGTCTGTTTTTTTTTAAAACAACTTTATTGGCATTTTTCAAAGTCACATGGAGATGATATCAGGAGTTGCACAATCCAAATTATTACAACAGTGTATATATTGACAATCAGTACTCCTGCATACTTATATACATTCCAAGCTTACACACGGTCAATATTCCACAATTTGTATACTATACCCGAAATCTCAGAACCTTACTTTTCCTCTTTTTTGTTTTTATTCTTCGCTTGCTACACATAAAATGTATGTCATGCCAACTTTTATCCCCCAACTCCCCCCTTCCTCCTTTTGAATGTCTGTTCCATGTCTTTGTGTCTTTGTCGTGTCTTTGTCTTTGTCGTAACCTTTCCTATACCCACCCTTTCTCATCTTAGTTCACTTAGGGCCAGATGTACGACCATTCACTTTTGCAAGTCGCAAATTGCGTGAATTGCGACTTGCGACTTGCAATTTGCGACTCGCAAAAGTGAATATACAACAGTGTCTCAGACACTGTTTGCGATTCCCAATGGGGTCGCAAATTGGATGCCTCATTAATATTCATGAGGCAAGTGCAATTTGCGACCCCATTGGGAATGGCTAGCACTCCCAGGAATGGTGGCCTGCTGGGGTCAGCAGATCACCATGTCTGTGACTGCTTTTTAAATAAAGCAGTTTTTTTTTTTTTAATGCAGCCCGTTTTCCTTAAATAAAACGGGCTGCATTTAAAAACAAGCATTGAAAATGCAATAGGTCTCGCATTTAATTGAGTTAGAGTTTTTGGCGTTGTAAATGAGAATGTGTTTTACCTACGTGTTATGGAGTTGTATGTATGTGGTGTGCAGTGGAATTATGTGTGTTGTATTGGGATAGTTAGTTGTGGAGCAGTATGAACCATAAGTAAGGAGAGTGAGGAGAAGAGCAGCAGGAGGTACAAGTAAGGAGAGCAAGGAGAAAAGTAGTGTGAGGCACAAGGAAGGAGAGTGGGGAGGAGAGCAGCGTGAGGCAATAGGACGCAGAGGGAGGGGAGAAGAACAGCGTGAGGCACAAGGACGGAGAGTGAGAAGAAGAGCAGCAGGACGTACAAGGATGGAGAGTGATAAGAGCAGCAGGAGGCACAAGGATGGAGAGGGAGGGGAGAAGAACAGCGTGAGGCACAAGGACGGCGAGTGAGAAGAGCAGCGTGAGGCATCAGGAAGGACATCGAGGAGGAAAAGAGCAGCGTGAGGCACAAGGACGGAGAGTGAGGAGAAGAGCAGCGTGAGGCACAAGGACGAAGAGTGAGGATAAGAGCAGCGTGAGGCACAAGGATGAAGAGTGAGGAGAAGAGCACTGTGAGGCATGAGGAAGGACATTGAGGAGGAAAAGAGCAGCGTGAGGCAAAAGGAAGGAAAGTGATGAGAAGATGAGCCGGAGGTACAAAGAGGGAGAGTGAGGCAAAGGACAGCGTGAGGCACAAGGATGGAGAGTGAGAAGTGCAGCATGAGGCAGAAGGAAGGAGAGCGAGGAGAAGAGAGCAGGAGGTACAAGGAAGGAGAGCGAGGAGAAGAGCAGCAGGAGGCACAAGGAAGGAGAGCGAGGAGGAGAGCAGCAGGAGGCACAAGGAAGGAGAGCGAGAAGAGCAGCATGAGACACAAGTAAGGAGAGCGAGGAGAAGAGCAGCAGGAGGTACAAGGAAGGAGAGGTGAGGAGAAGAGCAGTGTGAGGCATCAGGAAGGACATCGAGGAGGAAAAGAGCAGCGTGAGGCACAAGGACGGAGAGTGAGGAGAAGAGCAGCGTGAGGCACAAGGACGAAGAGTGAGGATAAGAGCAGCGTGAGGCACAAGGATGAAGAGTGAGGATAAGAGCAGCGTGAGGCACAAGGATGAAGAGTGAGGAGAAGAGCACTGTGAGGCATGAGGAAGGACATTGAGGAGGAAAAGAGCAGCGTGAGGCAAAAGGAAGGAAAGTGATGAGAAGATGAGCCGGAGGTACAAAGAGGGAGAGTGAGGCAAAGGACAGCGTGAGGCACAAGGATGGAGAGTGAGAAGTGCAGCATGAGGCAGAAGGAAGGAGAGCGAGGAGAAGAGAGCAGGAGGTACAAGGAAGGAGAGCGAGGAGAAGAGCAGCAGGAGGCACAAGGAAGGAGAGCGAGGAGGAGAGCAGCAGGAGGCACAAGGAAGGAGAGCGAGAAGAGCAGCATGAGACACAAGTAAGGAGAGCGAGGAGAAGAGCAGCAGGAGGTACAAGGAAGGAGAGGTGAGGAGAAGAGCAGTGTGAGGCACAAGGAAGGAGAGCGAGGAGAAGAGCAGCGTGAGGTACAAGGAAGGAGAGCGAGGAGAAGAGCAGCGTGAGGTACAAGGAAGGAGAGCGAGGAGAAGAGCAGCAGGAGGTACAAGGAAAAGGAGCGCAGAGAAGAGCAGCAGGAGGTGGAAGGAAGGAGAGAGGAAAACAGCAGTGTGAGGCACAAGGAAGGACAGAGAGGAGAACAGCAGCGTGAGGCATGAGGAAGGAGAGTGAGAAGAGTAGCGTGAGGCACAAGGAAGGAGAGTGAGGAGGAGAGGAGAGTAGTGTAAGGCACTAGGAAGGAGAGTGAGAAGAGCAGCGTGAGGCACAAGGAAGGAGAGTGAGGAGGAAAGTATCGTAAGGCACAAGGAAGGAGATTGAGGTGGAGAAGAGCAGCGTGAGGTGGGGTGGTGTTAATTGTTCCAGTTAAGAACGAGAATGGCTTAATAATAATGCAGACGAGTGAGCAGGGAAGAAGGCATTGGCACACAAGAAAGAAGCTCAGCTGGTGCTAAAAAGAAGATGCTAACTGAGGGTAGGGTTTATGAAACAGTAAGCAGAAGTTAGGACAGGAGGGGGCAAGTAAGCAAAACTAAAACCGGAGTAGAGCAGCTAGGGCAACGGAAGAGGAACTGCAAACATACATTGGTGGCACTGAGGCACACAGTTCTATTGTTATTGTAGTAATCTCTGTAAATGACTAAACAGGGAAATATAATCAGACCGGGGCAGAACACAATCAATCAATCAATACATTTGTAGAGCGGAACGGCTTTTCCGGGCTCCATCAATGGACTCTCCTCACTACATTCTGCCACCTAAGGCTTTTTTGATGAGGTAGGACAAGGAAGGGGGTGGGGGGTAGTGGGCAAAATTAAGACATACATTCCAGCAAGATGTCGTAACAATGTTTTAGAAAACACAATGGAGCCTACTTTTTAAACATGGGGGGACGGTATGGATGGGTGGAAGCTTTAAAACAATATGGGATTTTGGTAGCTGATTTGGAAAACGCATTATTAATGCCCTCCATTTTTTTTTAATCCTCGCGGTATATATAAACATAATTTTGCAACTGGAGGCAAGCTGGACCGTGGGCAAACTGTATTTCTAGTGCACAAGAGCTAATGAAGTTCTGCCCGAGGGTACAGTAAAACGAAAAACAAATGTGTGCACGGCGCAGTGTAACAGATGCTTCTTCCAAATTACAAAGCCAGTTCTGGCTGATTAGCAAGTGCTGCCGGGGAGGAGGGAGTGGGGGGCAACAGTGTGCAAACAACAGACTATAACAAGTAAAAGCACCGCTAAAATGCATCATACAGCAACTGTAACCATTTTGATAGATCTTGAAAACGCCACACAGTGTGAGATCACGAAAGTTTGTTACTAAGTTGAAAGGATCACTACGAGGCAGTAGGCAACTTTCTGAAAATAGACATTTCAAGCTGCACTATATCCAATTCCAGGAAACCATTTTTTGCATCCACACACATGCAGCTTAGTATGTAAAACCATGAGAAAATGTAAAAAAAAAGAAAGAAAATATTAAGACTGAACGAAGAGCCAAAATGTGCTCAGCGTGGAAACAGTCCAAACACAAATGAAACCCCTCAGAATGAAGACACCATGGGTAGAAACAGAAATCACCACAGACAACGAATTTAAAATGGCACAAATAAGGAGATTAAGAAAACAAAAAGCAACGGGAATCTACTGCGAAGGTTCCCGCACGAAAAGCAAAAGGCTGTAGATAAGACAGGAGGACTGGGCATAATACAATACACCCGGGGTGGAGCCACGGTCCTCTAGAGACAGAGCAGCTGGTAGGAGGGAAAAATTGGCCTAGGGAGGGGCAGCCTGGCTCCCTGAAGAGCAGCTGGGTTTGCATAGTTTCGGGGTGGGGTTTTCCCCAACAAACTACTGTAAGAACAGTTGCCCAAACAAAGGCTATCCTACTGAGCAAATTAAGCTGCAATGAGGAGGAGATGCGCGCGCACACATGAACTGATTTTAACTCACCTTATAGGGAAGCGCCTGGTGGATGTCCGCAGCCAGCTGCCCCTTTCCACCATTGCCCCTCCAGCTCCATGGCATGGAGAGGCTCAGTTCCAGGACCCCCATGCACTGCTCCGACTTGTGTGTTCAAGAAAGAAAATGAACGTGAATGCGAAAAACAATGAGGAAGAGAAAAGTTTGCAACAACCGCTTAGGTGCTACTTAGTTTGCCTCCAATTAAAGGGGTCCAATTGTGTTCCGACAGCCTTCCTCGACCATCAGCTGCCAGTAATTGTGCAGGACCGCTGATTAATGGAAAATGTGCTAAAGAAAGGCTTATATAAACGCCAGTTTGTAGAGCATTCAGAGGTTGATCCAGTGCAGAAGGGCAGTGCTGTGAATTAAGCACGCAATTCGTGGTAGTACTATAGAGGTGCCTCACTCAGGTCACTGCACGTCAATCATATTTAATTTGCACTAATTGCAGGTTCCATTGAGGCGGTGACCCCCCTCCGAAAAAAAAGTAAAACTCTAATTACGGTCCAATTGTCATGATATCGATGTCATGATAAACGGGAATGTCAATCATAATATTTATTTTGTGCTTATTACAAGTTTCATTGGGGGGAACCTTCCCAGTTTACCATACTTAAATGCCCACAACTAGCACAAGAGACGACCGGCTCTGCACAGGAGAAACCCAGCAACTTATCAAAGCATCACACTCCTTTATCTGCGATATCGATAACACATTAACGGACCTATTAAAGTTATGCCCATGAAGGGCGACATGCTGATAAACAAGCAAAGGGAAGCACTTCAAAAACATACCGGAGTCCTTGGTGCGGATGACCAGCTGTGGGCTGGAGAGACGAGATAGGATAGGGAAGGGAGGCCCGGCGGGAAGCCGGCAAGAGCTGTGCTGCTGAAAAAAAAAGCTCTTTCAGCCCGGCGTAGGGGGTGGAGAAAACAAAGAAACAATTAACAGCGCGGCGCTCATGACGAGCGCCGTGCTGAATATGTATAATTAACAGCGCAGCGCTCGTGACGAGCTCTGTGCTCATTATGTATGGAAGTCCGTATGTAAAACAAAGTTCCCCTCAAACACACATACAACACAAAAGCGGACGAAAACAGTAGTTAAGCGCCGCTGCTTCCGGACTAAACGGAAGTGAAGATCCGATAAACAGCCAGTAAAAAGCCTGCTAACAGGAGCTATGCCAACGTTAAACAAATGGCAAGCGGCAGCAGAAATTACCCGGCAATAGGCGGAGTTTCACGTAACATACAGATTACTTTATGCCTCGGAGAGGCAGCGCATGCGCTGCCTATGCGAGACCTAAAGAAAAATGAAACTTTTCAGTTTCATTTCTTAAGGGCAGGCAGCTTTAGCTGAGGGCACCACTCCAAGACAAGCCCCAAATGGAGACAGTGGCCCTCTCGATGCGGTAAGGGACATAGCATGTACTCACCCCCTTCCGCACATGCCTCTAGATGACAGGCCAGGGGAAAAGAACACCGCCGCAGGTGCACCCACGCTCTGAAGCTCCCGCAATTGGACGCGACTGCAGGGCCTGGAGGCGAAGCTGGAGCCTCGGCCCTTATGAGGCAATGCTGCCACGCCCACACCCCCGGATACCAGCGCCAACGGCTCCCCCCTTGATACGTGCGGTCTGCGCACCTGGGGCTCGAGACACGCGGGTCTGGCCAGCGGCAGCTAGACCCCTGCACTACGCCAGGGACTTGGCAAAGACTCGCCCTGCCCCGTATGCAGCCACAAAGCCTGCACACGGCCCTGGACTACATTGCACGATGGACATGAGCCCTTGAATGCTGGGCAGGAGGTTCGCCTACTGACGCAGCCTCAATAAGGTTAGAGGGGATTCCTCACCTCCGCGCTTGTTGCCATGATCAGCCAGGGCATCCCTACATCTTTGGAGGTAGAGAGCGGGGCTTTAGGGTCATCCGGGGCTGGTAGAGTCTCCTCACCCACCGCCTGCTGTCAGGCCCCACCATTGTTGTCCTGCGTCTCTGGTGAAGAGGAACTGGGCCGAGGAACAAGGTCTGCCCCGGGCCTGACATGATCCCAAAGACCCTTCCACAATGAGCCTGGGTGGGCAGTGGCCCACCAACATCACGACAAGAAGCAGTTGGCCCAGCCTTTCAGCTCATGGCTGAAGAAACTGCTCAACCAACAGGGCATACCAGGACCGGATGAGCAGGAGGCACTGAGGTTAAAGCACCTGCCTGTGAGAACCCACTAGAGCAGACATAGCTGCTGGCTCACCTACCCTCTTGCCTGCCTCTTGCAGCCCTTCTGTCTATCCCTTGGCCCACCCAGTCTGCGAATCCCCACACCATGGCCAGCCTGAGAGGAGTGCAACACGGCAGACCTGGATAGGGACAAGGCTGCTTTAAGAATCCAGTAGAAGACTGGGCTGGCCACACCAGCTTTACCAGTAGAGACCTCATCACCACGACTCACAGTCGTCCCAATGCAACGCTTGCCTTCCTATTTTTAGAAACCAGAGCTTTGACAGCAGCCTGGGTCCTAACACCACCTTACTGGTTCCTCTTCACAGAGCGCTGTGGGAAACTTCACAGTTGCTTACATGCATCCACCGGCCCTCAAAGGCTGCACCTGCGCAAGCACGCACTACCTAAAACAGCAAAGAAGCGGTCCTCTAGCCGTTGCCTCGTTTACCTTTCTAAGTGGGGTCAGGTCTAACAACAGCAAAGAAGAGCAGGGCACTACTACACAACTAAAGGTGAATGTTAGGTGATAAGCACAAGGTCAAGTCCTCATGGCAGCTCCTATTTAAAGAAGCACTCAAGCAGCCGCGCACCATGACCATGAAGGAACCTACCCCCTCCACAGGCAACACACCCCAGCCCCTTGGGAACTCCGCGCAGGGCAATACCATGGAACGCATCCTGCAAGAAATCGCAGCAGTAAGCTGCCGACTGGAAGGAATGGACACCAACATCTCTACATTGATGGAGTAAGCGAAGTCGATACGATCGGACATGGTGGGATTTCACACCCGAGTGGAGGGACTAGACCAGAGGATGATGGTGGTGGAGGGCCGCCTTGATAAGGTACTGGACAGGAACCAAGAGCTCCTCTTCCTCTGCAGAAAACTGATCGACCTGGAATATAGCAGCAGAAGAGACAATGTCCGCTTCTTTGGCATCCCAGAATCGATAGAGGGAGCCAGCGCAAAAACTTTTCTCAGGGATACTTTCTCAAGAATCAGGGATATCACCTTTGAAACCCCGCTGGAGATGCAACATGCCCATCGCATCGGCCCTCCATGCTGGGACCCTGAAACATGCCTTTGACTCCTCATTGCTTGTTTTCTGCGTCATGCGCAGGTGCGGCAACTGCTCTCCATAGCACGCTCACAAGCCCCATTCATGGATGAAGGACATGAAATTCGCATGGCTGCGGACTTCTCTAGGGAGACCAACGACCGCCATAAGGCCTTCGTCTCTTACCGGCCCCATCTATGCCAAATGGACATTAAGTATGGCCTTTTTGAGCCTGCATGCTTTTGTATTACCAAGGATGGCATATCTAAAGACTTTTATGTCCCGGAAGATCTGCGCCTATTCCTGGACAATACCTTGCCGCAGGACATGGACATCTCTTGTACCACAACCGGACCAGCCCACAACCTTAAGCCTTCCCTCACTGCCTCTGCGAGGTAGAGACCATGAGAGGTCAGCCCACGCCCAAGAAGAGAAGGCGCTGGTCCTCCAATCAGTAGCTGCTTTCATTCAAGACCAGAGTAGAGACAAATCTCGCTCCCCTCTAAACCTCACCTCCACAGCAGATTGAACGAGAAGGGACTTATGATATGGCCCCACAACGATGATGCTTACTCACACCGGCACAAAGGTGAGGGACATGATGTCTGATGGCCGACGGGACAGCTGAGCATCACCTCCGCTGTTTTGAATGGTTGTATGGTTGTCTATGCTGCCCGATGGTGTTTTTCCAGTTACTGTTGTTCTTACTGTTCTTACTGAACTATCTGATTGACTCATTTTAAGTGCCTCAAACTTCTACCCTCATCCCCACCCACCTTTCTCTCCCCAGTGACACTGTTGCTGCCATCCCCCTCTTGCATCCTACTAGTCCTGGAAGCTAATAGAATGAGGGCACCTATAAGTCACACTTCTTCCCCCGGCGTGCCCCGGCCCACCTAGATATTTTCCTGCCCTTCTACAGACACCCCAATAAGCGCAACATATCCCTGCTCAATGCCCCCTGAATCCCCCCCATCCCCTGCTCCTCCCTGTCACCCCCCCCTCTGGCTGCTAACCTGGTGCCACCAACTATGACCCTCTTGCCCGGAAACACACAACGGTGGGGGGATGTGAGACCACCTAATCACCAGAGTTCCCACTCTACAGAGAGCCTGGTCAAAATCGCCCCCCCCAATACTGGCCAAGACCTCACCTCAACAGCCTTGGGCACACGCCCATGGCCACTGTGTGCTCTTTTAAAGGCCCCCCCATCACCCCCTGCCCAACCGGTCTGCCCCGACAACCTATAGTCCCACCTCTATCAGCACCCTGTCTCCTGGAGGGGGCTCCCCCTCTGAGCGCTGCCCCTGCTAGTTTAGACCCGCGGTATATAGGTCAGTGTCCCGAGTGCTGCACACCAGACAGCAGCCACCTCTGTTCTCATACCTCCATGCCCCTTTCCTTCCCCTTCCCTTTATCCGTCTGCCCTCCTCCCCTGACACCTGCATCTTAGATACCAGTGCCCTCCCACCACATGTGCTGGTTGCCCCCCCAGAGCACCCCCCCTCTGCGTGTCAGGGACATTTCCACCCCTTCCTTCCCTGCACATGTATACCCTCCTATCCCCTCCCAACACACACCCTCCCCATTTATTTTTGGTAAGCGCCTACCCAGCCTACTTCTTCACTTGAACCACCTATTAGTAGAGATAGGTGTCTCGCAATATATCATTGGTAGGGATTGGAACCTCATGAGGGACCCAGTCCTGGACAGAACAGAACCTCTTGATAGAGGCAATGCTGCAGACAGGGCCTTGATGGATGACGTGCTGTCAGGCAATGGACTGGTACACCATTGACACCTCAGACACACAACAGACATGGATTATACCTTCACCTCTCCGGTCCACGGTACACTCTCCAGACTAGTCTACTTCCTCGTCTCCCACAGAACAGTCGCGATCATTCGGGACTCTCAAATACTGGTGATGGCACTCTCCGATCCCTGTCCTGCTCCCCCATCCCTGCCCTCTCTCCTCTCCACATCCCCTCCTACAACCCTATCGATTGTTCCCCCCTCCACAACCCCTCTCCTACCCTCTCCCTCCCTCCCACTCTCCTCCTCCCTATCCCCACGGACACGCAGACTCACAGAATGATACGGATGCCTATCCCTTCCACCCTGACGACAGCAGATGAGCCTGCCGATGCCATCAATCCAACCACTTCATTTACCTCCCCCCTACAGCTCACATCCATCTCTGCATTGACATATGACCATTCCACCAATAACAGGATGGGGGAAAATCCCCCAACAATCCCCAGTAATCCCCAATCCCTACCTCCTGCACGTTCTACAAACCACTCCATTCTCCACTCCGCAATCAGCCTAAGACACTCAGCCCCAGTCACACTACCTGTTCATCAAACCCTTCGCTACCTCACAAAGAAGTTATCTCTTCTCCAGGATGCTCATCTCCTGCCACACAGATCCACTATCATGCGATACTACAGAGAAGCAGACAGTGCCCACTAGGGAGCTGGTTCCACATCAAACATTGTGGGCACATAACACCCCACCACCTGCAGGCCACCGCCCGGATTCCTTGACCATTGGAATTAATAGAATTATCTGTGGGAACTTTTCACAAGCCCCTAACCCTTATTCCCTACCCTGCCCCTCCCCTTTCCCATAGCTACCCTCCCATCCCTCCCTCCCTTCCCTACTTTCATTGCTATGTACTATGTACCATCTCATATTTATTATCTTTGTATGCAGTTGCTGTACCTGTCTGTTGGACGATGGTTATTCATGCTATGTATCCCTATGACTCTCTTCAATAAATAATTACAACACACAAAAAAAGCCAATCTTTTATCAGCAGGTCCTCGTGCCAGCTCCACTTGCGACAGTTTTCCTGTCCAGCTTGCCTGCAGTCCTCTACCCTCTGCTGCCTGTCTACCTGCTGCCCTCTGTGCCTCCTCTGCTCGTTTCTTGCTCTGTTTTGCCTTTTATGCTCATTTTTCTGCCCTCTGTTTTGCCTTATTCTGCTTGCTTTTCTGCCCTCTGTTTTGCCTTTTATGCACTGTCTTGCCTTTTCTGCTCATTTTTGGGCTTTCCGTTTTGCCTTTCTGCTCATTTTTCTGACCTCTGTTTTGCGCTCTTCTGCACTGTATTTCCTTTTTCTGCTCGTTTTTCTGCCCTCTGTTTTGCCTTTTCAGCTTGTTTTCTGCCCTCTGTTTTGCCCTCATCTGCTCTGTTTTGCCTTATCTGCTCATTTTTCTGCCCTCTGTTTTGTCTTTGCTGCTCGTTTTCTGCCCTCTGTTTTGCCTTTTCTGTAGCTCATTTTTCTGCTGTCTGTTTTACCTCTTTCTGCTCGTTTCTTCCCACAGTTTCCTAAAGACCTGGCTTTTCTACTGAGACCTCGCACCCCAGAACCAAGATACCATCAGGGGTAGCAGTCCCACCCTCTACAAATGCTGATTGGTTGATTGATATCGGGTTCTTGTTATCCTGAAAATATGGCATGGATCAGGGCGAGTGGACCTCCACTGGACACTCTTGATCAAGATCATCAAACAAATCTTAGACGATATCTTTTCTACTAATGATCCCTCCCCAGGTTTCAGTAACAAATGTATACTCTGAGGGTCTAATTTAAATGCTGTTGGAGAACTACTGCAAATATTAGACCAGAGGTATGCATAAGCTACATGGAAACTGACAAAAGGAGTAATTTCTCCTGCTACTTGGGGATCTCCTCCATGGCCCTTCTTCAGTTGTCACCCATTCTACTAAGAATCATCTATTCCGAGGTACAGTTATTGAAAAATACAGAATAAAAATGCAATATTTCCTTTTAATTTCAAAATCGTCACTGAAGGGAGATCCCACATCTGGCAGAAATGCTCAGTGTTGAGTCAGAGGGCACCACGGAGGTCATGCAAACCACTCTGAGATGAGTCAGTACTGTCACTTGGAAAGCAGAACTCGTTTCGGTATTTCATGACATCTGAGTCTATCATTTGGGTCCCAAGGGGGTCTGTACAGAAATGACATTGAGGTAGACAGACATTCATTAGTGGACGTTGCCATCAGGTGGTGTCTGAAGGCACAGATCTATGAGGAATAAGGGACGTAGGTGTAGGTTTACAAACATTTTGCACTGGGTTAGCATCACTAAAGTGACGCTAACCAGAATAAAATGGTTTTTTTTCTAATTTACTTTCCAGTGCAAAACTGGTTTGGCGCTGGAAAGTACCCTAAAAGTAACGCAAAAGAGCGCGAAGCACTACTTTATGTTACTTAGCGCCAAGGGGGCATTACATGGGTAGTACATGGACGTTCCCATGCAACCCCTTATGCCTTTTGATGCAAAACCCTATCTACAAACAATTGTAGACAGGGGTTAGTGCCAAAAGTTAATGCCACTTCAAAGGAGGTGATAAGAGGAGAAATGTTTTATTTCTCTGTTCTTTTCCGGCTTTACAAGCATGCTGCACTGTGCAGCACACATACAAAGTGGGAAAAGTGTTTAAGCTTGTCTAGACATAGTATTTTGTACAGGAAGCATACCCTTCCAGTACAAAACCTATGCTAGACTTACGCAAACTATGGCGCTAAGGTGTCAGTGTGGGACTCGGCAGCTGAATTTAGCTCCGGAGCTAAGGAGAGGGAAGGAGAGAGTCATATCTCTGTAGATATGGCACTCTACTGCTCCCTCCCTGTCACACAATGTAGTGCAGCATCTTTGGGTGCTGCACTTCATTGAGTGTCTATTTTGAAAATCTTTCTCTAAGAGGTAAATGCGGGATAAGCTGTAACAGAGTCAGTAGCATGTCTTCTGATTGACTCTGCCCCTGCCCCAAACCTTCTGCTTCAACAGACCAATCAGGTCTTGGCTCAGGACTGCTTTTGAAACCATTGTCTCGCTGAACAATGTTGCAGCCTTTCTGAATTTGCCGGGGCATTTGAAGTACAGCAAATATAAGCACACATATGTCTTTTAGGGGTTGCCAGGGGCCACAACTATGATTCCTGCCTTGTCCTTCACTACCCCTAGCACTGCCTTTGTGACTCCTGGCTTCAGAAGTGGCAAATTCAGTGCCAGGAACATAGGGTCAGCTGGGGCTCCACCCTTTTTATTTTCTGTCATTTTTTTACTAAACGAATAGTGAATAAACAAAATATATTATTCACTAATAGTGAAACAAAAAATGGAATACAACAAGCTGGAATATGCGCTGAGGTAAGCAAAAAATACATTTAAATGTATGTTGTGTGTGTGCTTGCGGGTGAGAGTGTCAATTTTTATTTATGTGTATGAGGGAAAGTGTAGATCAAAGGGCGTGTGATGTCACTTCTGCTAGCCCTGGCATTCCAGTGAATTGATGTCCATGTATAAGCATGAATTATCTTCAAGCCCAATTTTGCACTTTCATCAATTTGCGGTTTGGCACAAATCGTGCTTGCTTAGCTTTCGTGCTTTAACATTTCACTGCCAGCACCAAACATAGAAAATGCAGAAATAATAAGCTCAAAACCGGTGCCAATGGCATTTATGTCAGACTTTCCAGGCCATTTTTCCACTGGTGTCCAAACAAGGTGCAAGTTTTTTACCTACCTTGCCGTGTAGTTCCTACAAATCTATATAGGATCTCAGTGTTTAGACAACATAAACTAAGGGATTGGTGTCCAGACTGATTCCAGGCACCCCCGAAGGATATGATAGGCTGTAGACCAGCCAGCTCATAGTGCCAATATGATCCCCTCTTACAAAGGAGCGAATAGTTTCTGGCAACTATCGAACAGGATAACCCTGACCCCTCAGGGATTGTGGAAACAGTACAGTACTTTTTGCTCAGTCACTCGTGCTTACTTTGTCTCAGAGAGATACACGGAATAAACAGTGGGGACGTTTTCAATAAGTATTTAGTATTCCAGTATAAAATATGTGTGCTGCAACAATCATTAGACATAAACAGATATGTTGGATCTGGCCCTTTTTGCAGGGTCATCCCTGAACTTTTTGCCTTCCTCCTGTATTGTTTCTGACCTGTTTTTGTTGGTTTTAGGACTCTGGGCACTTTACTACTGCTGATCAGTGCTAAGGTGCATATGCTCTCTGTGTAAAGTGTTATGGTAATTTGTTGCCCATAATTGATATGTTTGCCTTACTAGTAAAGTCCCTAGTAAAGTGCACTATGTGTGCCAGGGCTGGTAATGCAAATGCTACTAGTGGGCTTGCAGCACTAATTGTGCCACCCACACAAGTAGCCCTAAAGAGAGAACTCAGGCCTGCCACTGCAGTGCCTGTGCGCAGTTTGCTAACTGCCATGTTGTCCTGACAAGTGCACCCACTTGCCAGGCCTTACCCTTCCCTTTCCATGCACATCAGACACCCCTATAGTAGGCCCAAGGTACCCCCCTGGGCAGGGTGCAGTGTCTGTGAAAGGTAGGGCATGTACTGAGGTGAGTACCATCTCCTAACAGTGAAAAACTCTCCATTTCGTTTTTCACTGTTGCAAGGCCATATTGCCCATAGGACAGAATGGGGAAGGCTGTGTAATATGTTTCCAGCCTATCTTCCCATAGGCTTAAGATGGAGAGGTGAAGTTTAGTGTGCCTGAACTCACAATTTAATAACACATCTTTTTGTGAAGGTGGTTTTTGAATTGTGTGTTTAGAAACCACGCTTTTAGAAGTGGCTGGTTTTTTTGTTCCAACAATTCTGTGTGTCTCTCCCTGGTTGGGGATTGACTGTCTGGATTTGAATGTGATAGGATCTGGGAAATGTCTTGACCCAGGGGAGGAGTAGGTGAGACAGCCACGGTTGACCTGCATCTGGAGTGTAGGGGGGAGGAGTAGCCCCTGGAGGTGAAGAGGCCTGGGCTGCTGCCATAAAACAAAGGCTCCATCTCCTGCTGAGTGATTGAAGATCCAGACCCCCACTATCGAAGGAAGAAGGTGTCACTGGCAGGGAGACACCCAGAACTGGTTTGGGCAGGGGTCAGTGCCCCCTGAACACAAAGAGTTCAAAGACATTTAGGGGCATAACTATGAGAGCTGAAACCCCTGGACTTTGGACTGATCAAGACTGAAAAGGATTGAAACTACTTTGCGGGCAAGAGGAACCTCTGCCAAGTAAGAACAGCTGAAGAGACTGAAGAGAAGGAATGACCCTTGCTGTGTGTTCTGGGGCTGGCCTGCAGTTTGCTGATTTAACTAAAGAGAGGCTAAGGAACTTTGCTGTGTGCTGTGTCCCCCTGCTTGAAAGGACTTTGCTATGTGCTGTGTCCCGAAGTAACGTGTCTCCAAGGGCCCAAGGAGAGCTGGCTCCCTGTTGTGGAAACTTAGGAACATAAAAGTTTCCAAGTGTGTCTCAGCGACGCTGTGTGCATGTGCTTTTTGCAGCCTGAGACCTTCGTAAGAACTGCCCCGTGATCGTGTGCACCCGGAGTCCAAGTGAGTCTCAGCGACGCTGTGTGCGTGTGCTTCGTGCTGCCTGAGACCGTCGTGAGGATTGCCCTGTGATCCTGTGCACCCGGAGTCCAAGTGGGTCTCAGCGAGTGCTTCGTGCAGCCTGAGACAATCCCCAGTAATCCCCAATCCGTACCTCCTGCACGTTCTACAAACCACTCCATTCTCCACTCCGCAAGCACCCTAAGACACTCGGCCCCAGTCGCACTACCTGTTCATCAAACCCTTCGCTACCTAACAAAGAAGTTATCTCTTCTCCAGTATGCTCATCTCCTGCCACACAGATCCACTATCATGCGATACTACAGAGAAACAGACAGTGCCCCCTAGGGAGCTGGTTCCACATCAAACATTGTGGGCACATAACACCCCACCACCTGCAGGCCACCACCTGGATTCCTTGACCATTGAAATTAATAGAATTAGCTATGGGCACTTTTCACAAGCCCCTAACCCTTATCCCCTACCCTGCCCCTCCCCTTTCCCATAGCTACCCTCCCATCCCTCTCTCCCTTCCCTACTTTCATTGCTATGTACTATGTACCATCTCATACTTATTATCTTTGTATGCAGTTGCTGTACCTGTCTGTTGGACGATGGTTATTCATGCTATGTATCCCTATGACTCTCTTCAATAAAAAATTACAACACAAAAAAAAGCCAATCTTTTATCAGCAGGTCCTCGTGCCAGCTCCACCTGTGACAGTTCTCCTGCCCAGCTTGCCTGCAGTCCTCTACCCTCTGCTGCCTGTCTACCTGCTGCCCTCTGTGCCTCCTCTGCTCGTTTCTTGCTCTGTTTTGCCTTTTATGCTCATTTTTCTGCCCTCTGTTTTGCCTTATTCTGCTTGCTTTTCTGCCCTCTGTTTTGCCTTTTATGCAAAGTCTTGCCTTTTTCTGCTCATTTTTGGGCTTTCCGTTTTGCCTTTTCTGCTCATTTTTCTGCCTTCTGTTTTGCCTTTTCAGCTTGTTTTCTGCCCTCTGTTTTGCCCTCATCTGCTCTGTTTTGCCTTATCTGCTCGTTTTTCTGCCCTCTGTTTTGCCTTTTCAGCTTGTTTTCTGCCCTCCGTTTTGCCCTCATCTGCTCTGTTTTGCCTTATCTGCTCATTTTTCTGCCCTCTGTTTTGCCTTTGCTGCTCTTTTTTGTGCCCTCTGTTTTGCCTTTTCTGTCGCTCATTTTTCTGCTGTCTGTTTTACCTCTTTCAGCTAGTTTCTTCCCACGGTTTCGTAAAGAACCGGCTTTTCTACTGAGACCTCGCACCCCAGTACCCAGATACCCTCAGGGGTAGCAGTCCCACCCTCTACAAATGCTCATTGGTTGATTGATATCGGGTTCATGTTATCCTGAAAATATGGCATGGATCAGTGCGAGTGGACCTCCACTGGACACTCTTGATCAAGATCATCAAACAAATCTTAGCTAGACAATATATTTTCTACTAATGATCCCTCCCCAGGTTTCAGTGACAAATGTATACTCTGAGGGTCTAATTTAAATGCTGCTGGAGAACTACTGCAAATATTAGACCAGAGGTATGCATAAGCTACATGGAAACTGACAAAAGGAGTAATTTCTCCTGCCACTTGGGGATCTCCTCCATGGCCCTTCTTCAGTTGTCACCCATTCTACTAAGAATCATCTATTCCGAGGTACAGTTATTGAAAAATACAGAATAAAAATGCAATATTTCCTTTTAATTTCAAAATCGTCACTGAAGGGAGGTCCCACGTCTGGCAGAAATGCTCAGTGTTGAGTCAGAGGGCACCACGGAGGTTATGCAAACCACTCTGAGATGAGTCAGTACTGTTACTTGGAAAGCAGAACTCGTTTCGGTATTACACGCTTTTATTTCATGACATCTGAGTTTATCATTTGGGTCGCAAGGGGGTCTGTACAGAAATGACATTGAGGTAGACAGACATTCATTTGTGGACGTTGCCATCAGGTGGTGTCTCAAGGCACAGATCTATGAGGAATAAGGGACGTAGGTGTAGGTTTACAAACATTTTGCACTGGGTTAGCATCACTAAAGTGACGCTAACCAGCATAAAATGTTTTTTTTTTCTAATTTACTTTCCAGTGCAAAACTGGTTTCGCGCTGGAAAGTACCCTAAAAGTAACGCAAAAGAGCGCGAAGCACTACTTTATGTTACTTAGCGCCAAGGGGGCATTACATGGGTAGTACATGGGTGTTCCCATGCAACCCCTTATGCCTTTTGACTCAAAACCCTATCTACAAACAATTGTAGACAGGGGTTAGTGCCAAAGGTTAATGCCACTTCAAATCAATCAATCAATCAATCACAGGATTTGTAAAGCGCACTTCTTACCCGCGAGGGTCTCAAGGCGCTGAGGGAGAGGAGGGGGGGTGTTGCCGCTACTGGTCGAATAGCCAGGTCTTGAGTCGTCTCCTGAAGGTCAGCAGGTCTTGGGTCTGTCGTAGGTTGAGGGGAAGGGTGTTCCAGATCTTGGTGGCGCGGTGAGAGAAGGATCTGCCTCCGGTGGTGGTTCTCCGGATGCGCGGGACGGTGGCCATGGAGAGGTCGGCGGAGCGGAGCTGACGGTTGGGAACGTAGAAGGAGAGTCGACTGTTGAGGTAGGCTGGGCCGGTTTTGGGGAATGCCTTGTGTGCGTGGATCAGGAGTTTGAAGGAGATTCTCTTGTCGACGGGGAGCCAGTGCAGGTTATTCAGGTGGGGGGTGATGTGGCTGTGGCGTGGAATGTCGAGGATCAGGCGTGCAGAGGTGTTTTGGATTCTTTGCAGTCGTTTGATGAGCTTGGTCGGGGCTCCTGCGTAGAGGGCGTTTCCGTAGTCGAGTCTGCTGCTGACGAGGGCCTGGGTGACTGTTCTTCTCGTGTCTGTCGGGATCCACCTGTAGATCTTGCGGAGCATGCGGAGGGTGTTGAAGCAGGAGGAGGAGACTGCGTTGACTTGCTTGGTCATGGTGAGCGTTGAGTCGAGGATGACTCCCAGGTTGCGTGCGTGGTCGGTTGGTGTCGGGGGTGCTCCTAGTGACGAGGACCACCAGGAGTCGTCCCAGGCTGATGGGTTGGAGCCGAGGATGAGGATCTCCGTCTTGTCTGTGTTCAGCTTAAGTCGGCTGCACTTCATCCAGTCGGCGACGGCTTTCATTCCTTCGTGGAGGTTGGATTTGGCGGTGAGGGGGTCCTTGGTGAGGGAGAGGATCAGTTGAGTGTCGTCAGCGTAGGAGATTATGTTGAGGTCGTACTGTCGGGCGATGCGTGCGAGTGGAGCCATGTAGATGTTGAACAGTGTCGGGCTGAGGGAAGATCCCTGGGGTACGCCGCAGATGATCTCGGAGGCTTCGGATCGGAATGGGGGGAGGCGGACGCTCTGGGTTCTGCCGGAAAGGAAGGAGGTGGTCCAATCCAGGGCCTTATTTATTTATTTTATTTATTTATTTATATAGCGCTACATTCATCCCAACGGGATATCACGGCGCTGAGGAGGCGAAATCTGGTGCTGAAAAGAAGGACAGGAGGAAGTAAGGATCTGCTTAGGTGGGAAATAAATGTGTTTTTAATTTTTTTCTGAAGGTGTTATAGTCATTGATGAGTCGAAGTTCGATTGGCAGCCCGTTCCAGTGTAAGGCCGCGAGGTGAGAGAAGGTGCGTCCCCGGTTTTAGCCTTTTGATCCTTTTTGATTCTGCAAGCGCAAGATGCTGTGACCGTAAGCATCTGGGAGGGGTGTAGAATCGGATTTTATCTTGGAGAATTTTGGGACCGATGCGGTGTAGTGCCTTAAAGGTATGCCCCAGGAGCTTGAATCGTGCTCTTTGGCGCACCGGCAGCCAATGAAGTTGTTTCAGGCATTCAGTAAAAAAAATGTAAGTCCGTTTTTATATAGCTCAGCTACTCACCCTTACGGGTCTCAAGGCGCTGGGGGCCGGAGTGGAAATTAAGTGAGCTATTGCCCAGAGTCACATGGTGCTGAGCTGAGCTGCCGCCGGAGCCAGGGATCGAACCGTGAACCCTGTGCTCCGGAGTCAGCTGCCCTGGCCGCTGCACCACACCTCTCCACCAGTCTTCAGTAGCTGAGCTTAGTCTGCCCTTATTGCAGACCAATTTAGCTGCAGTGTTTTGTACTACCTGGAGACGTTTAAACAGGTAGTCTGGCATGCCCACAAACAGGGCATTACCGTAGTCCATTCTGCTTACAAGCAATGCTTGGGTGACTGTCCTCCTATCTTCCAAAGGGATCCAGGGAAAAAGCCTTTTTAGGAGTTTTAGTAAGGCGAAACTTTTCCCGCAGAGGGTCCGTAAGTGATCCTGCATGGATAGTTTGTCATCCATGAGGACGCCCAAGTTCTTAGCACACCTCTTGGGCTCTGGAGCGTGTCCTAAAGATTGGGGCCACCATGAAGCATCCCAAATGTGGTGGGCTCCACCGAAAAGCAGGATCTCAGATTTGTCTGCATTAAGCTTGAGACAGTGATCGGACATCCAGGCTGCCATTTCAGTAAGGCAGTCGTTAAGCTTGGTCCTTGTGCTCACGTGGTCATTACCAATGGCTATTGTTAATTGCGTATCATCCGCATATGAGCAAATATCTCGGATCTTGTCTCGGATCCCTGCGTCGTGGAGGCGTGTGCGTAGTGTGGTGTGGCAGACAGTGTTGAAGGCGGTGGAGAGGTCCAGGAGGATGAGGGCCGCCGTCTCGCCGTTGTCCAGCAGGATCCTGATGTCGTCTGTGGCGGCGATGAGGGCGGTCTCGGTGCTGTGGTTGCTGCGGAATCCTGACTAGGAGGGGTCCAGGATGCTGTTATCTTCGAGGTAGCGGGTGAGCTGTCTGTTGACGATCTTCTCGATGACCTTAGCTGGGAATGGAAGCAGGGAGATGGGCCGGAAGTTCTTGAGGTCGCTCGGGTCCGTCTTCGGTTTTTTGAGTAGGGCGTTGATCTCGGCGTGTTTCCAGCTCTCTGGGAAGGTCGTGGTCTCGAAGGAGAGGTTGATGACTTTGCGCAGGTGGGGTGCGATGGAGCTGCCGGCTTTGTTGAAGATGTGGTGTGGAAAAGGGTCTGTTGGGGAGCCGGAATGGATTGTGCCCATGGTCTTGATTGTGTCCTCGGTGTTCACGTTGACCCAGGCTGTCAGGGGGTCGTGGTCGATGGGGTGCGGCGGGTCTGATGTGTCGGGGCCTGCTGGGGTCGTCCGGGAGTCGAAGCTGTTGTGGATGTCGGCGATCTTGCGGTGGAAGAAGGTGGCGAGGAACCACACAGGGCTTGCGACGGCGGGATGTCGTTGGCGTTGGAGCTGGGGTTGGAGAGTTCCTTCACGATGCTGAAGAGCTCCTTGCTGTTGTGTGCGTTGTTGTTGAGGTGGTCTTTGAAGGAGGTCCTCTTGGTGGACCTGATGAGGTGATGGTGGTTGCGGATGGCGTCTTTGTGGGCTGCGCGGCTGTCCGGCGTCTTCTCGCTGTGCCATTTGTTCTCCAGTTTCCGGCAGGTGCGCTTGGATGCTAGGAGTTCCGGGGTGAACCAGCTGGCTCTCTTGCTGGTGTCTTTGTAGGTTGGTTTTTTCAGCGGAGCTAAGATGTTGGCGCAGTCGTCCATCCATCGTCTGAGATTGCGGGCGGCGGCGTCGGGGTTGGAGGGGTCGTTGGGTGGACTGAGTGCGAGGTTTGTCTGGAGTTGGTCTTCTCTGACTTTGCTCCAGCCTCTGCGGGGGATCTGTAGGGTGCGGTGGTGTGCGGCGGATTTCCGGAAGGTGAAGTGGATGCAGTGGTGGTCGGTCCAGGTGAGTTCGGAGGTGTGGCTGAAGGAGACGTGGGAGCTTGAGGAGAAGATGGCGTCGAGCGTGTGTCCGGCGATGTGGGTCGGCGTCGTGACGAGCTGTTTCAGTCCGAGGTTGGCGAGGTTGTCGATCAGGGTGGAGGAGTTGCTGTCGTTGTTGTTCTCCAGGTGAAAGTTCAGGTCTCCGAGGAGGATGTAGTCGGTGGAGGTCAGGGCGTGCGTGCTGATGAAGTCGGCGATGGAGTCGCTGAACTGGGGTCGGGGTCCGGGGGGTCTGTAGATGAGGGTGCCTCTTACGGTGGTGTTGGGATCCATGTGGATCTGGAAGGGCATGTGTTCGGCGGTGCTGAGAGTGTCGTTGGTGCTATCCGAGACCCTGATGGTGTCTTTGTGGACGATGGCGATTCCTCCTCCGATTCCGTTGGTGCGGTCTCTGCGGGTGATCTTGTAGCCGTCGGGGATGGCTATGGCGATGTCGGGTGCGGAGGATTCGTTCATCCAGGTCTCTGTCAGGAAGGCGATGTCCGGTGATGAGGTGTCGAGTAGGTCCCAGAGCTCGACGGCGTGTTTGCGTGCAGAGCGGGTGTTTAGTAGAATGCACCGGTGATGGTTGAGGTCCTTCTTGGCGGGAGTCTCGGGCTCTCCGAGGCAGGTGAAGCTACAGTTCCGGCAGGTGAAGGGACCATGGGTGCGTTTCGGGGCGGTCTTGAAGCAGGTGGAGGTCCGTCCTGGGTTGAGAGCGATGAGGGTGCTGGCGTCGTATTGGAGGTGGTCTTCGTGGCGGATGCGGGGGCCAGGGGTTCTGGCACTGGGCGCGGTCCAGGCGCGGATGGGCGCAGTAGGGCGCAGACGGGCTAGCCTTAGGCGCGCCAGCAGCGCGCCAGCAGCGGGCCCGCGCAGCGGCCGCCATATATGGGGAGGTGGGAGGGAGGAGCAGCTGGGAGGCAGGAGGCAGGGTCAGCGAGTGGTCAGCGAGGGGGGCGGGGCCGCAGGGGACACAGCGGCGGGAAACGGGAGGGCGAAGGGGTACAGAAATCAAAAAGGGGCACAGGGGGGCACAGAATGAAAAACTGTCACAGCATTGGGGCACAGAACGGAAGGGCAAAAACAGTGGAAAAGCAGTGGGGGCACAGAACGGAAGGACAAAAACAGTGGAAAAGCAGTGGGGGCACAGAAAGAAAAACAGTCACAGCAGTGGGGGCACAGAATGGAAGGGCAAAAACAGTGGAAAAGCAGTGGGGGCACAGAACGAAAAACAGTGACAGCAGTGGGGGCACAGAACGGAAGGGCAAAAACAGTGGAAAAACAGTGGGGGCACAGAACGAAGCAGTGGGGGCACAGAACGAAAAACAGTCACAGCAGTGGGGGCACTTCAAAGGAGGTATTAAGAGGAGAAACGTTTTATTTCTCTGTTCTTTTCCGGCTTTACAAGCATGCTGCACTGTGCAGCACACATACAAAGTGGGAAAAGTGTTTAAGCTTGTCTAGACATAGTATTTTGTACAGGAAGCATACCCTTCCAGTACAAAACCTATGCTAGACTTACGCAAACTATGGCGCTACGGTATCAGTGTGGCACTCGGCCGCTGTATTTAGCGCCGGAGCTAAGGAGAGGGAAGGAGAGAGTCATATCTCTGTAGATATGGCACTCTACTGCTCCCTCACTGTCACACAATGTAGTGCAGCATCTTTGGGTGCTGCACTGCATTCAGTGTCTATTTTGAAAATCTTTCTCTAAGAGGTAAATGTGGGATGAGCTGTAACAGAGTCAGTAGCATGTCATCTGATTTACTCTGCCCCTGCCCCAAACCTTCTGCTTCAACATACCAATCAGGTCTTGGCTCAGGACTGTTTTTGAAACCATTGTCTCGCTGAACAATGTTGCAGCCTTTCTGCATTTGCCTGGGCATTTGAAGTACAGCAAATATAAGCACACATATGTCTTTTAGGGGTAGCCAGGGGCCGCAACTGTGATCCCTGCCTTGTCCTTCACTACCCCTAGCACTGCCCTTGTGACCCCTGGCTTCAGAAGTGGCAAATTCATTGCCAGGAACATAGGGTCAGCTGGGGCTCCACTCTTTTTATTTTCTGTCATTTTTTTAACTAAACGAATAGTGAATAAATAAAATATATTATTCACTAATAGTGAAACAAAAAATGGAATACAACAAGCTGGAATATGCGCTGAGGTAAGCAAAAATACATTTAAATGTATGTTGTGTGTGTGCTTGCGGGTGAGAGTGTCAATTTTTATTTATGTGTAAGTATGTGTATGAGGGAAAGTGTAGATCAAAGGGCGTGTGATGTCACTTCTGCTAGCCCTGGCATTCCAGTGAATTGATGTCCATGTATAAGCATGAATTATCTTCAAGCCCAATTTTGCACTTTCATCAATTTGCGGTTTGGCACAAATCCTGCTTGCTTGGCTCTCGTGCTTTAACTTTTCACTGCCAGCACCAAACATAGAAAATGCAGAAATAATAAGCTCAAAACGGGTGCCAATGGCATTTATGTCAGACTTTCCAGGCCATTTTTCCACTGGTGTCCAAACAAGGTGCAAGTTTTTTACCTAACTTGCCGTGTAGTTCCTACAAATCTATATAGGATCTCAGTGTTTAGACAACATAAACTAAGGGATTGGTGTCCAGACTGATTCCAGGCACCCCCAAAGGATATGATAGTCTGTAGACCAGCCAGCTCATAGTGCCAATATGATCCCCTCTTACCAAGGAGCAAATAGTTTCTGGCAACTATCGAACAGGATAACCCTGACCCCTCAGGGATTGTGGAAACAGTACAGTACTTTTCGCTCAGTCACTCGTGCTTACTTTGTCTCAGAGAGATACACGGAATAAACAGTGGGGACGTTTTCAATAAGTATTTATTATTCTAGTATAAAATACGTGTGCTGCAACAATCATTAGACATAAACAGATATGTTGGACCTGGCCCTTTTTGCAGGGTCATCCCTGAACTTATTGCCTTCCTCCTGTACTGTTTCGGACCTGTTTTTGTTGGTTTTAGGACTCTGGGCACTTTACTACTGCTGATCAGTGCTAAGGTGCATATGCTCTCTGTGTAAAGTGTTATGGTAATTGGTTGTTCATAATTGATATGTTTGCCTTACTAGTAAAGTCCCTAGTAAAGTGCACTATGTGTGCCAGGGCTGGTAATGCAAATTCTACTAGTGGGCTTGCAGCACTAATTGTGCCACCCACACAAGTAGCCCTAAAGAGAGAACTCAGGCCTGCCACTGCAGTGCCTGCGCGCAGTTTGCTAACTGCCATGTTGTCCTGACAAGTGCACCCACTGGTCAGGCCTTACCCTTCCCTTTCCATGCACATCAGACACCCCTATAGTAGGCCCAAGGTACCCCCCTGGGCAGGGTGCAGTGTCTGTGAAAGGTAGGACATGTACTGAGGTGTGTGTAATACTCTCCATTTTGTTTTTCACTTTTGCAAGGCCATCTTGCCCATAGGACAGAATGGGGAAGGCTGTGTAATATGTTTCCAGCCTATCTTCCCATAGGCTTAAGATGGAGAGGTGAAGTTTAGTGTGCCTGAACTCACAATTTAATAACACATCTATTTGTGAAGGTGGTTTTTGAATTGTGTGTTTAGAAACCACGCTTTTAGAAGTGGCTGTTTTTTTTGTTCTAACAGTTCTGTGTGTCTCTGCCTGGTTGTGGACTGACTGTCTGGATTTGAAAGTGATAGGATCTGGGAAATGTCTTGACCCAGGGAAGGAGTAGGTGAGTCAGCCATGGTTGACCTGCATCTGAAGTGTAGGGGGGAAGAGTAGCCCCTGGAGGTGAAGAGGCCTGGGCTGCTGCCATAAAACAAAGGCTCCATCTCCTGCTGAGTGATTGAAGATCCAGACCCCCACTATCAAAGGAAGAAGGTGTCACTGGCAGGGAGACACCCAGAACTGGTTTGGACAGGGGTCAGTGCCCCCTGAACACAAAGACTTCAAAGACATTTAGGGGTATACCTATGAGAGCTGAAACCCCTGGACTTTGGACTGATCAAGACTGAAAAGGATTGAAACTACTTCGCGGTCAATGGGAACCTCTGCCAAGGAAGAACAGCTGAAGAGACTGAAGAGAAGGACTGACCCTTGCTGTGTGTTCTGGGGCTGGCCTGCAGTTTGCTGATTTAACTAAGGAGAGGCTAAGGGACTTTGCTGTGTGCTTTGTCCCCCTGCTTGAAAGGACTTTGCTGTGTGCTGTGTCCCGAAGTAACGTGTGTCCAAGGGCCCGAGGAGAGCTGGCTCCCAGTTGTGGAAACTCAGGAACATAAAAGATTCCAAGTGTGTCTCAGCGACGATGTGTGCGTGTGCTTCTTGCAGCCTGAGACCTTTGTAAGAACTGCCCCGTGATCGTGTTCACCCGGAGTCCAAGTGAGTCTTAGCGATGCTGTGTGCGTGTACTTCGTGCAGCCTGAGACCTTCATGAGGATTGCCCTGTGATTGTGTGCCCCCAGAGTCCAAGTGAGTCTCAGCAACACTGTGTGCATGTGCTTCGTGCAGCCTGAGACCGTCGTGAGGATTGCCATGTGATCCTGTCCACCCGGAGTCCAGGTGAGTCTCAGCGACGCTGTGTGCGTGTGCTTCGTGCAGCCTGAGACCTTCCTGAGGATTGCCCTGCGATCGTGTGCACCTGGAGCTCAAATGAGTCTCAGCGACGCTGTGTGCCTGTGTCCTGTTGCAGCCTGAGACCTTCGTGAGAAATTGCCCAGTGACTGTGTGTCCCGGAGCAGCCTTGTTCTCTGCTTCGATCGACAGCGTGACCAGAACTGCTGCGATCGTCATTCCCATCGGCCCAGACCGGCATCCCCAGAAGAGCTGTGAGAATTCACCGCCGCCGGCCCGAGCCTGCCTTTGCCAAGGAGAGACCTCGAACCATCACCGTCGGGGGTCCGAGTTCCACTGCCCAAGATCAACGAAGTCGCACCAGAGGCCCAAGCCGCGAGGAGAGGAGAGTAAGATTGCACCCCCCAAGTAACGCTCAGCGAGCGTGCATGTGTCTTTGCCTGGGGCAGGGTGCGGGCTACGAGAGAAACGCTCTCGGCCTTTCCCATCTTTTCAGCGCGAGCCCCCGCCCAAGTCCGTATCACGGCTCGTACTTGCCGAGGAGTGGCAGTACCGGGGCCGGAGTGTGGAGCTGCACTTTGTTTTCCACCATAACAGTGTTGGGGGCATATTTTGGCAGTAGCTGACCGTGAGTCAGTAAGAGTGACATAGAGACCATCCAGAGCACCGCGATCGGTGCCGAAGTACATTATTTTTGCATTATGAACTGCCTGATTATTGCATTACGAATTGCATTATTTTTGCATTACAAATTGCCTGATTGTTGCATTACGAATTGCATTATTTTTGCATTACGAACTGCCTGATTGTTGCATTACGAATTGCATTATTTTTGCATTATGAACTGCTGATTGTTGCATTACGAATTGCATTATTTTTACATTACGAAGTGCCTGATTCTTGCATTACTGAACTGCATAGCATTGCATTAGGACTGCATTGGATCATCGAGAATTGCTCATTAATACTGCAAGAACCTGCCAGTGCTTGCTGGCCTAATAACCGGCAAGGTGAAATATTACAAATACGCATATGTTGGATTTTTATCTTGTGGCCTCATCGTATATCTGTTTTTATAAACATATAATTGTTTTTATGAAACTCGTGTAGAGTCCATTTGTGGTGTTATCACTGTGTCACTGAGAGCATTGTTGCAAATACTTTACACATTTGCCTTGGAGATAAGCCTGGCTGCTCGTGCCAAGCTACCGAGGGGGTGAGCAGGGTCTATCTGAGAAGGTGTCCTTCCTTTCCCTGACTTAGAAGCAAGGGTCCCTATTTGGACTAAGGTACCTACCTCAGCCAACTAGAGACCCCCAGTTCTAACATTGGTGGTCAGCGGTTGGGGATTTGAACGTGTATTTGCAAATTCACTCACAGTGATTGGTGTACATCACTAGTTTAGCGCAGACCACGACGCAACCACATATTGTGTTTTGATTTTTGGTTCTATTTTTGAGCGACCTTAAATCCACACATCATGTCTCAAAGGAGTCAAGAAGCCAGTGAGGCTGCAGAATTGGAATTCGACATTGAGGCATTGCTTACCTACAAAGTTGATCAATTGAGGCAATTCTGCTGAGCTTTGGGATGTCCCATGAAAAGTAGCGCCAAGAAAGAGGAGCTGCAAATGGCCTTGAGGGCCTGGTGGGTAGCCAAAGAGGCTCAGGAGACAGGTGATGCTGAGGTGGATGAGGATGACCCAGGGAATGGATTTGGTCCACAGGATTTACCGGTGGGAGGTCCAGCCTCAGGGGCTGGTAGTAACCATTCAGGGAGGAGTTTTTCCCCAGAGGAGCTGGAGGAAAACCAGAGGGTCAGAGAGCGGGAGTTGAAGGTTTTGAAACTAAAGGCTCAGGCGGATGAGAAGAAGTTGCTCATTGAGAGCAAAAGGTGGGCAGAGGAGAGTAAGAACGCTCTCGCTTTGGAGGAAAAGAGATTGCTTTTGGCACACAAGTTAAGAATGAGGGAGCTTGATTTGGAGCTCGAAAGGCTCGAGACCATGAGTGTCTCAGCCAAGCCAAAAGAGATGTGTGTAGCTCAGGAAGTGAGCTCTGCTGGGTTGGAGGTGGAGTCCAGCTCAGATGGTGGCAGCAAAAATGTAGTGTCTAGTGCTGAGAGAAAAGTACATATACCCAGAGATGTGGCGCCTGACTTGAGGGAGGGGGTTAACATACACCAGGGGGTTCAGGTTTATGAGGTAGCTCCAGTGGTGTGCAGTGTCCCTGAAGTAGATTGGGGAACTGACACAGGGGATCATATTCCTAGTGGTGAGAGGGACACCCTACTGACCCTAGATGAGAGGTGCAGGGAGAGGGGTTCCTCCATGGTAGAAACCTTGGTGTGTGAGAGTGGAGACCGCCCAGAAGAGTGTAGGTTGAGTGACGGAGACAGTCAGACCCTGTCTTGCCAATCTCAGGAGAGTGGTGTGGGGTACTTGTGTGAGGTACTGGAGGGTGAGGCAAAGGAAAGCTTGGTTAACAACTGTGGGGGGTTGTGTGATTCATTTGTTGGAGAGCATATTTTAAGTCCCTGTTTTCCAGAGCTATGCCAACACCCGGTGGGGTGCGAGTTCTCTGATTCCAGGGAGCTTGCGCAGGAGGCAGACCTTTGGGTGGATTCCAGAGGGTCTGAGGAAGCTTTTGGGAGTGACACAGAAAGGGGTGGTTCAGGTTTTCCCCAACCAAGTGAGGTAGGGGAGGTTTGTGGTAGCCCAGATAGGTCCCAATGTAGTGGGCGGGGTGTAGGGTCCCACGTCCTGTCTCAGAGAAGAAGGAATGGGAGGGGGCTGTGTCCCAAGGTGCCCGATACCCATTCCCAGGACCTGGTTGGTTCCATAAGGGAACACCAGGAGGGGAGCCTAGTCTGTACCGGGAGGCCACTTCCTGAGGGGGATCCCAAAGTGTCAGGTGAACTGTGGGGTACTGCTGTTACCAGCATCCCACTAGTTCTGGTGTCTGGTAGCACCGCTCCAGTGGGGAGGGTGCATGGGTCCAGAGAGGAAGGCAGGGTGTGGGAGAGCCCACCCCAGTCTTTTGTCCAGCCGGAGGGTACAGACCCTGGGCTGGTGGGCCAGTGTCAGGATGCCATACCTGACTTGGCAGAAGGGAGAGTGGAGAAAAGGTGCCAGGCACCTGGGGCTACTGCCCCCGCTTTCTAACGCCACAGAGGTTAGAGAGGCCTGAAAGGCATGAGGCCTGGCTCTCATCACTGACAGCTGTCTGTGGCCACTGTGGCTGGTTGTCCTGGTGGACAGAGTTGTCCCTGGGAGGGGGGCTGGAGTCACACTTCGAGGGTGGACTGGGCCACACCACTGTGTTGGCCATGTGGGTACTGTCTACCAGTGTGGACACATCTGTGAGCAAAGTAAGTTTAGGCGCTGCACAGATGGGGTCCCCAGGTGAGGGGATGGGTCCCCCCTGGGTTAGCTTAGGGGGCCCTGAGAGTATGGACAGAGGGATCCAACTGGGTTAAGATTGGCGTAGAACTGGAATATGCCCCTGCAGTTGCGGGCCAGGGTCCGTGTTCTATCGCCCAAAGAAGGGAAGCCCATCACGGTAGTGATTGGCCTACCCTGTGTTTTGGCTGGAAGGGTGTTGTGTTGGACCTGGCCCTTTGTGCAGGGTCATCCCTGAACTTTTTGCCTTCCTCCTGTATTGTTTCTGAGCTGTTTTTGTTGGTTTTAGGACTCTGGGCACTTTACTACAGCTGATCAATGCTAAGGTGCATATGCTCTCTGTGTAAAGTGTTATGGTAATTGGTTGTCCATAATTGATATGTTTGCCTTACTAGTAAAGTCCCTAGTAAAGTGCACTATGTGTGCCAGGGCTGGTAATGCAAATGCTACTAGTGGGCTTGCAGCACTAATTGTGCCACCCACACAAGTAGCCCTAAAGAGAGAACTCAGGCCTGCCACTGCAGTGCCTGCGCGCAGTTGCTAACTGCCATGTTGTCCTGACAAGTGCACCCACTTGCCAGGCCTTACCCTTCCCTTTCCATGCACATCAGACACCCCTATAGTAGGCCCAAGGTACCCCCCGGGCAGAGTGCAGTGTCTGTGAAAGGTAGGACATGTACTGAGGTGTGTACCATGTCCTAACAGTGAAATACTCTCCATTTCGTTTTTCACTGTTGCAAGGCCATCTTGCCCATAGGACAGAATGGGGAAGGCTGTGTAATATGTTTCCAGCCTATCTTCCCATAGGCTTAAGATGGAGAGGTGAAGTTTAGTGTGCCTGAACTCACAATTTAATAACACATCTTTTTGTGAAGGTGGTTTTTGAATTGTGTGTTTAGAAACTCACGCTTTTAGAAGTGGCTGGTTTTTTTGTTCTAACAATTCTGTGTGTCTCTGCCTGGTTGTGGATTGACTGTCTGGATTTGAATGTGATAGGATCTGGGAAATGTCTTGACCCAGGGGAGGAGTAGGTGAGACAGCCACGGTTGACCTGCATCTGGAGTGTAGGGGGAGGAGTAGCCCCTGGAGGTGAAGAGGCCTGGGCTGCTGCCATAAAACAAAGGCTCCATCTCCTGCTGAGTGATTGAAGATCCAGACCCCCACTATCGAAGGAAGAAGGTGTCACTGGCAGGGAGACACCCAGAACTGGTTTGGACAGGGGTCAGTGCCCCCTGAACACAAAGACTTCAAAGACATTTAGGGGTATAACTATGAGAGCTAAGACCCCTGGACTTTGGACTGATCAAGACTGAAAAGGATTGAAACTACTTCGCGGTCAAGAGGAACCTCTCCCAAGGAAGAACAGCTGAAGAGACTGAAGAGAACGACTGACCCTTGCTGTGTGTTCTGGGGCTGGCCTGCAGTTTGCTGATTTAACTAAGGAGAGGCTAAGGGACTTTGCTGTGTGTTGTGTCCCCCTGCTTGAAAGGACTTTGCTGTGTGCTGTGTCCCGAAGTAACGTGTCTCCAAGGGCCCGAGGAGAGCTGGCTCCCTGTTGTGGAAAGTCAGGAACATAAAAGTTTGCAAGTGTGTCTCAGCAACAATGTGTGCGTGTGCTTTTTGCAGCCTGAGACCTTCGTAAGAAATGCCCCGTGATCGTGTGCACCTGGAGTCCAAGTGAGTCTCAGCGACGCTGTGTGCGTGTGCTTCGTGCAGCCTGAGACCTTCGTAAGGATTGCCCTGTGATCGTGTGCACCCGGAGTCCAAGTGAGTCTCAGCGATGCTGTGTGCGTGTGCTTCGTGCAGCCTGAGACCGTCGTGAGGATTGCCCTGTGATCCTGTGCACTCGGAGTCCAAGTGAGTCTCAGCGACGCTGTGTGCGTGTGCTTCGTGCAGCCTGAGACCTTCGTGAGGATTGCTCTGTGATCGTGTGCACCCGGAGCTTAAGTGAGTCTCAGCGACGCTGTGTGTGTGTGCCCTGTTGCAGCCTGAGACCTTCGTGAGAAATTGCCCCATGACTGTGTGTCCCGGAGCAGTCTTGTTCTCTGCTTCAATCGACAGCGTGACCAGAACTGCTGCGATCGTCATTGCCATCGGCCCGGACCGGCATCCCCAGAGGAGCTGTGAGAATTCACCGCCGCCAGCCCGAGCCTGCCTTTGCCAAGGAGAGACCTCGAACCATCACCGTCGGGGGTCCGAGTTCCACTGCCCAAGATCAACAAAGTCGCACCGGAGGCCCAAGCCGCGAGGAGAGGAGAGTGAGATCGCACCCCCCAGGTAACGCTCAGCGAGCATGCGTTTGTCGCCGCCTGGGGCGGGGTGCAGGCTACGAGAGAAACGCTCAGCCTTTCCCATCTTTGCAGCTCGAGCCCCCGCCCAAGTCCGTATCGCAGCCCGTACTTGCCGAGGAGTGGCAGTACCGGGGCCGGAGTGTGGAGCTGCACTTATGTTTTCCATCATAACAGTGTTGGGGGCATATTTTGGCAGTAGCTGACCGTGAGTCAGTAAGAGTGGCATAGAGACCATCCAGAGCACCGTGATCGGTGCCGAAGTACATTATTTTTGCATTACGAACTGCCTGATTGTTGCATTACGAATTGCAATATTTTTGCATTACGAACTGCAGATTGTTGCATTACGAATTGCATTATTTTTACATTACGAAGTGCCTGATTCTTGCATTACGAACTGCATAGCATTGCAGTAGGACTGCATTGGATCATCGAGAATTGCTCATTAATACTGCAATAACCTACCAGTGCTTGCTGGCCTAATAACCGGCAAGGTGAAATATTACAAATACGCATATGTTGGATTTTTATCATGTGGTCTCATCGTATATCTTTTTTTATAAACATATAATTGTTTTTTATGAAACTCGTGTGGAGTCCATTTGTGGTGTTATCACTGTGTCACTGAGAGCGTGGTTGCATATACTTTACACAATTGCCTTGGAGATAAGCCTGGCCGCTCGTGCCAAGCTACCGAGGGGGTGAGCAGGGGCTATCTGAGAAGGTGTCCTTCCTTTCCCTGACTTAGAAGCCAGGGTCCTTATTTGGACTAAGGTACCTACCTCAGCCAACTAGAGACCCCCAGTTCTAACAAGATATATACGGTTATGAGCACCAGCAGGGTAAAGAAAAGGTAGAATTCTACCATAGCGCTTAAACAATAAATATATGCAGGCATATATATATCCATAACAGTAATAATTCATACTTCTACGATGAAAACCCTCACTAGATATACCTAAATGTACATAGCATGCATGTACGTGCGTAACCAAGAATCCCTTTAGGATAGAGCCAACCCCATTATCTGATGTGGGAGAGCTAAGGACCCCATCTTGGTCTCGAGATGGACACCCCGCAAGGGATGTCAGACCAATGCGTTCTGGAGTGTCTGCATGCAGGGATCTCAGCGTCTGGCGTCACCATATCGGAATGGAAGTCGTTCTCCTCTAGTTTGCCCAGCGAAGATGTAGTGCTTATATACCTAAAAGGTACCCTCAGGGGTTCCACCTAGAAGTGTACTGTGTGCATGTCAGGCAAGGATGACGATAGAGGTGACTCTTATACAGAGCTATTATGCAGAAGATGGTAATCATGCTGTGATACTGAGAATCCTCATACATAATACATGAGGGTAGTTTTTGGAGAAAACCCCATGACAGTCATGTATCACCTAACTAGGTAAAAGGTCAGCGCCAAACCTGTTATGTAGAACAATGGTAGGACAGATGTAGGTGAAAGGTCATGTAAATACCTTGGCCTATATTGGGGTACATTGAGGTTCATAATACCCACTCCTCATCCGACTGGACGACATAGTAACAAAATGCCTGTTTAAAAAAACATAAAAACATTGCTAAAATGTGAGTATAAAAATCTAAAAACATGGTATATGTTAAAAAGGCAAATGATGTAGTTGTAACAAAGCCCTATGAGTCCTCTAGATAGTCAATATACTGTGAGACTAACTGAGCATGCAGGCAGCCATAGTGCTCAGTGAGAGCAGAAGAGGAAAAATAAAACAAAAATGATGTTTTCGAATTCCAGTTGTATTTGTTATTGAAAAAGGCCAAATTGTTCCCAGCACACGGAGAGCCAAATGTTTATGTGTCCTGTGTGGGAGACACAACATCACTGTTGCCTGCCTTCGCAGACGACGGTCCCTGTAACACCTCTTGGATTAGGTCAATGGAGCAAAGATGATCTTCTCAGGTTCCCACAGCTGTTGCTAAGGAAGCACTTGATGCCAGCAAGCCTGGTACAGAGCCGGTCTCCATTCCAACAGGAGCTGAAGCATCCTGTGGTGGCTCTAAGAATTCTGACATCAGGATTAGAATATGCTGAGGACACTATATGACATGGGCCTTTAACGGGTCCAGCAGTACATCCACATCCTGAGGCGCAACCGATGGAAGGGTTAGACAGATGTCCAACACGCATTCTTGTCCGCAGAATAAGCAGCGGAGTACTGGCAAGATGCAGTCAACCCAGACTGATCTGAATGATAGAAACCAGTGCTCGCTTAGCTCCCAAAGCCGAGTTGTGCCCAGGTGGAGTACCATGCGTTCACGGCAATGTCGCTCCAAGAGCGCTTTTTCCATCTCCTTGTCATTTAGAATGTCCATTGCGTAGCAGAAACATTTAAATCAGGAAACCCACTACCAGTAGCAGGATCAGCGGAAGACCTCCAAAAACACTTCCAAATACGGAGTGTAGCAAAGATGGTATAACTCTGAAAACTGTCTGAAAAGTGCTTAATAGCCCAGAACCTTTGGTCTTAAATAGGTGTACTATCCCATTCATATCAGACATGTTAAAGTTGCAATGTACCATTTCCCCAAAATGGAGTGGGAAGTTAGTTCGGACTAGGGCCTGTATCCCAGCTGAAGACCTTGCAACATGTAGATAAAAAGTCTCACAGGCCGCGGTTAAGGCCACCTCTTTCTGTAAAAGTATGGCTTTCAGTCTGCTCAGAGAATCAAACCGTATTAGGGAAACATTCACCGAAGGCCATAGTGGTGCCTCCCTGACTGTGTGGGTTGGTAGAAACAATACTTGCATGCAACAAGTAACCATAGAACTCACTGTGACCAGATATGCAATGCTTGGCAGCATCCCACAACAACCTTGATCATTCAACATCAAATAACTCCCGTTCTAGAGTAGTTTGAACACTGGATGATTCACGGCAGCTGGAGACCCTTTCAAGTGACAAGATAGGTTTACAACTGAAGTGTTGCACGCTCCGTGAAGCATAATATCTTGGCAAACTAATGATCCACTTGATGAATTCTCACAGTCTGAACCGCTGAGAAAGACTTCAGTGTCACTATTTCTGCATCTAAATATGTACGGCAACTCCCAAGATTCATGGATGCATTCCTTACCCAACGCTTCACACCTGCCTACCTAGTGGTACTGTAGACAATATTGAAATTGAAATGTTGTCACTGACAATGTGATATGCCCATGGATTAACCATTCTGTGGAAGGTGATCCAGCCACGGTAAAAGGTAATTGGTATAATTTGTCAATGTGCAACATTGGATATTTTGCATGTCTTTGTGCCACTGTTGTCTGCCGTTTCGTTAAATTATAAGCAGAAAACAGAGACGTACTGGTAATATATCGCCAGGGCACATGACCAGAGCGTAATGAATGTAACATCCAGCTTAGTAACAGAATTGATCTTAGCTGTGATTGCCCATGTTGAAGAATGGACAAATTCTGTTCCATAATATCTATAGCAGAAGACACAATATTGCCTAGAGAATAAATCCTTGATGTTAGTGTGGTCATGCCATTGTCGACCACTGCCAAAGCCTTTTCTAGGTTAGCCCTATCAATTTCACGTAATCTCTCCGCAGCCTCCTGTTGAGAGATCTTGCATATGTTGTTGTAAATGGCATATGAGAAGCGTTTTCAACATGGTTTTGTGGGGACCTAACAAACAATCCCTCAGATCCATGTCATCTGAAAGTAAGGATAAGTGTTATTTCACCTGGGACAGTGTTGAGGTTTTTAACCAATCTAGGCACAACTTCCCAACACTGTAGGATGTCACCACCCCCTGATGTTCCTGTTGTACATAGCGTTGATCAGGCCTATGGATACTAAACCCCTTGGTGGTACCCTGAATCTTGACTGACACCTATTCGTGTCTGTAGGCCAAACCAACCATCCCTTCCAATTGGGGTCTGATGAATTGTATGAACCATCATGTAAAATGTCATCTAGCTTATCTTCACTATGCTGTGTATAATTTTGCCATCCCTCAAAGTGTGAAAGCGAGGGAATCCAAGGTGTGTTCAAGTCCTTGATCTTGGCTAGTCCAAGACAGGAAGCTTGTTGAACTGTATTGTTCAGGAAGATAATCTGTTGTGATAGGGGACACGCTCTAAATAATGCCTCAGTTCCCTGACAGATTTCGTGTCAATAGTGTCCCTCCAAAAGTCGAACCCTTGTAAAGACAGCTGGGAAACAAAAGAAGCAGAGTATATCTGTTTCGTGTTAGTAAGCATATTTTTCCTTGCAGGTGTAGATGTGACCTTGTAATAATATGAGGTCAGGTCTGAAGTGCTAAACCCAGAAAAATATGAAAACGTTTGTGGAAATGTTTGTGAACTTCCTTTAGGCGGTGTTGGACAATGTTCCCATTGATGGTAAGTAAAAACATTATGTGGGATTCTTGCTTTGTGAAAAAATTGATGACTATAATGTTGATAGCAATACATAGTGTCAAAATCAAATGTATCATTATACAATTCATTTTTGGAAAAAGCAGCACTTTGTTCTAAATCAGATAGCATGCTATTCACAGTTTCAAAGACCCAAACATCAGAGAATGTACTGGAGGTGATGACATCATTTAAAGAAATTTTAAAGACGTGGTATTTTTAAAAGTTCAGTGGGACCAAATACATCATTTGAAACCCTATCCCAAACTATTCCTTCAGGAATTGGAACTGCTGTAATGTTCACAAAGGACAGGTCTCTTCTTTCCCGATGAGATGACGTACGTGGTTTCAGGACCAAGTTCACATGTGGTACTGCAGAGTGTTCTGGGAGGTAATGTCCATTCAGAAGCAGAAAAAAGACAGTCACTACACCTATCCAGAGGACTAGGAACAGTAGACCGATTGCAATCCAGAGCTGTAGTCAGGGAAAAACAAAGTAAGTTTTTTTTAGCCAAAGGTAGATGTTATATACTTTTTCTTTGTGGGAAACAGAAGCTGGCAATGACTCCGGTTCACTTAGATCCAGAGGGAAGGTATCAATATCAATGAAGTAGCCAGACGCTTTTTGATCTATCTTTGGTAGCTTAGCAGGTTTTGTTGAACTGGCAGATGACTTGTCTTGAGGCATATTCACATAGATGCCGGTATTAGGCCGAATTGCGAACTGTGTTTCATTTGAATTTTTGTTGTTGTACAATTTCAATAGGCACAAGTTCCATTCCATTGTTGGCAACTCCGTCACTTCGTAGAGTAGAATCTTCGAATGTTATTAGTCTTTCTGTCTGAACTTCCTGTATGGTAGCGAGAGGAGATCGGCGGATACCCAGGAGCCCACGCGGCCTGCTATTCAGTATCGGCCACATAATGTGGTTTGGAGACACATCTCTTTTCTTTCTTGTCGGTGAGGGGCGGAAGAAGTACTGTTCTTGTTCCTTCAACAGCCAGGACAGGTACAGGTGCTCTGTAAAATGGCCCAAATTCTTTTTTGTCCAAAATCTTTTCTCTGACCAGGTCCCGATCATTGGGACCCAGGCAGGTCTTGCCGGAACAGCTTTAACTTCCCCAGTGGCGGTGCGTTTTACCTGGACGCTGCTTTATAAAACAGCCAAACGATCATTCATGTCAAATCCTTTTTCATCCGACACTGTGCTCCCACAATCGAGGTCAGGTACCCACATTCTTGTAACAAACAGGACCTCAGAAGGAGTACGGCCTCCCAGGGAGCTTCTTGCCATTTTATTATGTGCCCTCTGGACCCCATATAAGTGATTGACCAAACTGCCACCCGAGCCCAATACCCTTGCTGTTAAGGATTGCTTTAAGTCCTGGGGTGTGGTCTTCACCAGCGGCAAGATGTCAGCGCCTTAGGCGAGCTCTGCCGGCAGAGCGAAATATCCTGCAACATCCTGTTCCAGTAAGGGGAATCAGCTCGCCCATCCAGTGTGCCTCGACCCCACGGCACTCGGGGAATCCATTGCGCTGTGCCCCTTGTCTGTTGGACCCTCTGCGGCGCTCGGATCGCTCTGACTCGGAGCCTGCGGGCTGCCATTTCCCCCGTTTCACGTGGCCCCCTGCCCGGCCTGGGCGGATCATTGTCTGGCAGTTGGCGTGGCGTGGCCGGACTGCGCCCTTCAGTCTCTCTCTGATTGCCCGCGTGCAGCTGCAGGGCTGGTCGGGATTGCTGGGGGGACGGTGAGGTCCCCACTGAGTGGGGCCCGTGGGCCCAGCTGGATCCTGAATCTCGGCTGCCATTAGGCCTGCGCTGATGCATGGCCTCATCTGTCTGGCCTCCGACTTCGGCCCTGAGTGCCCCGGCTGGTGGGGCGCGTCGCCAGACCCAGGTGCGGTCTATCCTGGCCGGACCCATCGGACCACCCGGTAAGGAGCAGAGGTGGTGGGGGCCCCAGCCGGCGTAAGGCGGCTCATCACAGCATCTTACACTACGCCCTCAAGCTGCATACTGGGCCTATTGTGGTTGCCGCCATACCTGCTCTTCCCCCGCTTTGCCCCTTTGCCAAACGCTGCCTTCCCTCTACTGAGCTGACGGAGTGCCCGCCGCAAGACTGGCGGCGGACATCTGCCTCCCCACACCCCTGCTGATCCACGGGGTATGACGCGGCACCCAGGTTCTGGCCTGAATTTTGTGACAGACCATTCCCCCATTCAATAAAGAGACCCCCCCGCCTGCGCCTGCTGCGGGGCTTTGGAACTAGTAGGGAGGTGATCACAGCGGTTTCCCCCTATCAGGAGGTGCGTGACACCCGTTCTCCTTCTTGGCCTGGCCTCTGGGGCAATATATAAAGGCACCACCATCATTCTCCCTACTTGACATTTTCCACCGAGCTGCCACTAACTCTTGCTGTGACCTAACCTCCCATTCACGTGCTTCCCACACACTGATCACGCTTAGAAGGCCCCTGGTGTTCGACCACGCCGTAGTTTTGGGTCCCTCAGGTCATCAACGGCTATGGGAAAGGCTGACGCAAAGCAATTCAGACTCACCTTTGATGCCCGTGGGGCTGACAGGTTGGAGGAGCCATCCCAGGAGGCTGGGGAGCGCGCCACGCAGACAGAAAACACAGAACCCTAAGACGACAGCATCCGCTCCCTGCTCCTCGAGGTAAAATCAAGTCTAAAAACTATTGATGCGAAAATTGATAACCTCACTTCCCGCCTGGACCAGGTAAACCAACGTGTGGACTCACATGATGCCCGCATTGAGCAGCTTGAGGCTAGGGTCTCAGACCTGGATGATGCGGAGACAGCGAAAAAACAGCAACTCCTGAAAATGAATAAGGTGCTTGAACTAATCCGCGCCAAAAACGAAGACCTTGAATCTCGTTCCCGCAGGAACAACGTTCGCATTGTGGGCCTCCCTGAATCTACCGCCATCGACAAAATGGAGACCTATCTGGAAGCACTTCTTAAAGAACTGTTCGGTGAAATCCTATCAAGCGTATTCATCGTTGAACAGGCCCACAGATCACTGGGCCCACGTCCCCCACCCGGGGCCCCGGCCAGACCAATTGTGGCTCGCTTATTGAACTACCACGACGCCATACTACGCAGGGCGAGAGAACTGGAAGAGGGCCGACATCAAGGCAACACTCTTTCTTTTTATCCTGATTTCACCATCTCTGTGCAAACTTCCCGAAGGGACTTTCTCCCAGCTAAACGCATTCTCCAACAAATACATGTCTCCTATGCTCTCATGTACCCCGCCAAGCTGCGTATTGATTTTAGAAATAAACCCGCTACTTCACCGACCCCAAGGCTGCCATGGCGCTCGCTAAGCAACTACAGAAGCCACGCTCCTGCTATCGCCAGTCACCCACCGATGAGGACCGCACTAGTGACAATGACTAACTTTTCTCTCTACTTGTAATCAATTAAGCCTGGGCTATACAAACACTTGCTGCCTATATCCTTTGATGTTTATGCTGAATTTCTTATGATGCACCTGAGCTTACCCCCCTCCTTATGCCTCCATGTTCCTCACCTTCTCCCCTTGCTTGACCTATCCATGCTCAGCCACCCTGCCTCTCAGCTTGGGGGGGGTCTGGCTGAGCCCACGTACCCCATTGGGGATGAATCCCGACTTAAGTTGTTGCTTGCCAAGTTGGGGTTCCCTGGGAGGCGGGAGGGAATTGTCTCAACCTTCTTGGGGACTTGGAGTGGGTAGGGGGGTGGTGGGGTCAGTTGTAGAAATGTAAGCCTCTTTTCACTCACTGTTATGTGACTTGTTTTACGATTACATTTCTCCCTGCATTTTCTTCTTTGGAAGCACATTGGACGATACACATATTTTAATTTTTTTTGCAACTACTCACGGCACTAAAGCACTTGCCCACGACAAGACACATATTACTACTTTACACCGACCCGATGACTGAACTAACGATCATGACGTGTAATATCAGAGGCATGAACAACTTTCGGAAAGCCCGACTCATAAATGTTTATCTTACTTGACACAAGATAGACATCTGCTTTCTCCAAGAGACCCATCTGACTATCCAGACTGTGGCTAGGCTCAAATCAAGACACTGAGGCGACACCTATTCTTCCTTTTATTCCAATTATGCCAGGGGGTTGCGATTTTGATTAGGAAGGGCCTGACATGGAACGCTACGCGCACTATCACGGATCCTGAAGGCCGCTATGTGATCATCATGGGCACCTTATACGCCCAACCTGTGACCCTAGCCACCGTTTATGGTCCAAACACAGATAGCCCAGAATTTCACGCCCACGTCTGGAAACTCATCTCCTCCCTCAGCCCCCTCCCACTGCTATGGGGCGGAGACTTCAATATTGCCCCACATAATACTCTTGACCGCTCAGGTTCACGCATACTCCACCCCCAGTCTACTGCCACATTGCACTCCATAATGCAGGACGACTTCCTGACCGACGGGTGGAGATACCACCCATAACTCCTGGTCACGCATTCTTCTGTGGCTCGTCACCCGAGATGTGCTGGGCTGGTCTACGTCCTCTTCTCATCTTGGGCGTACATTATCAGATCACTCGCCGGTGATCCTCACTATCCGACTTCCTGGCACGCCTAAACATATGTTTGCATGGTGCCTTCCCCCGCACGCGCTTCGCGATACGACGTTTTGAGAGGAACTCCGTGAGGCCATGGTTGAATTTTTTTAATTGAACGTTGGCTCGGTAGACTCACTTTGGGAAACAATTAAAGTTGTGTTCAGAGGTGAATGTATTGCGAGACAATCAGGGGTCCTCAAGTCCCTCAGGGGTACTTTGGAGAGGCTAGAAGCAGAACTTAAACAGCTTATAGCAGCACTCTGTCCCCCTCTCTTCTAGCGGGCATACGCCTAAAAATGACTGAATACCAATCAGAAGCCGAACCCGAGATTGCACACCTAGGCTGGGAAGCGCAAGCCTTGCAAGTAGAACCCTTGCACATCTACTACGAAAGCCGCATGCCTCTACCTACATCACGGAGCTACAGGACAATGACTGTAACAGAATCGTCACCCCTCAAGGTATACTTGACAAAGTCTCCAAATTTTACGCCAGCTTATATACTGCTGGTACCGAGACCCCTCCAGACGTTCTTACACAATATTTTGATACTATTGAATTGCTATGGCTCAGTAATGCACATCGGGACTATTTGGATGAACCCTTCACTCCTGAAGAGATTGCTCAAGTGATCTCTTGCCGCCCCGGCGATAAGGCGCCTGGAGCGGACGGGCTGACAACAGCCTTTTATAAGGAATATGCGTCCATCTCCATCCCACATTTAGCCGCAATGTACAATGAATCTGTCACGGTAGGCCACTTCCCCACTACTCTCCGTGAGGCACTAATCACTCTTCTGCTTAAACCGGGCAAACCCCTTGAATCTTGTGACTCATACCACCCACTCTCATTAATTAATACGGACAACAAGATCTATGCAAAATTGCTCGCCAACCGCCTTCTCCCCCTCATGTCTCTTATTGCTTGCCCGGATCAATCCGGTTTCATTTCTGGCCGAGCCACTTCTCACAATTTGCGTACCATCTTCTCTATTATACATCAAATCAATCCCAACCTGCCAGCAGTAGCCGCCTTGTTGGATGCCACTAAGGCATTCGACTCGTTAGAATGGCCCTTCCTTTTTGCCCTGCTAGGCCATCTGGGGCTCAGACCGTCTTTTATTAGCAAAATTAAGCTATTGTACACACTACCAGCGGCACGTATCCGTATAAATGGTCAAATCACCGAACCCATACGCATCACTAGAGGCACCAGGCAGGGTTGCCCCTTGTCTCCCATGCTTTTTGCCATTGCCATGGAGCCACTCGCGGCATGGCTACAGCAGCATCACACACAGAGGGGCATTGGTTTCTCATCACGCAGCCTAGTCACATCTATGTATGCAGATGATGTCGCTCTTTTTATTCGCGAACCCCAAGAAAACCTAGCCCCCATGACCAGAGAGGTCATACGATTTGGCGTCTATTTCGGGGTGCAGATTAACTGGGAAAATCAATCCTATTTCTGTTAACGGACGTAACCTGTCCCTTCGTCACGGAATACCCGATTAAGTGGGCGACTGGCCCTACCAAATATTTGCCTCACAAGAGATGTTGAAGAGCTGTGGAAAGAAAACTACGGTAGAGCAATGGACTGGCTCGAGTCAAGAATTCTTATTTGGAAAACCCTCCCGCTCTCCCTCGCTGGGAGAATCGCCATCGCCAAGATGGTAGTCCTGCCTAAATTCTTGTACCTATTTTTAAACATTCCGATGCCACGCTCATCCCAATTTTTTCAGAGATTACGCTCTAATATGATTTCACTCTTCTGGGCAGGCCACCAACCACGCATTGCATTGACACACTGACACTGCCCTTCTCTCGCGGTGGGATGGGTGCCCCAAACTTCAAATTATATGCATACTCAGCCCAAGCCAGTTTTCTTCACTATTGGTTACACCCTATGCCATTCCAACCACACGATGCGGTGGAAACCGACCTTGCCTCCCAGTGGCCAATACATACTGCCATATTCCTCCCTTACACGGCCCCAAAGGGCGAAATTGACACGTTGGAATGCATGCGCTGGGCCTGGGATGGAATTCGCAAACACACAGGAGCTAAGACACTATATGCTTCTGCGATGAAATTGGCGAACAACCCCTCATTTCCACCACTACATACGACTGGTATGGCGCGCCATGCTGCCTCACTAGCCATTAACAATAATGCTGATCTGTATCCCAATGGTCAATTTCTTTCCCTCCCAGAAAACGCAACTCCACTAGATAAATTGCTATACTTTCAGATCAGAGCTACATGCAGAGATACCAACGCCTCCTTTCCCGTCCCCCCGCCCCAATGCGCTGCACTAGAATATATTCACTCTGCTGCTTCTCTGCGCAAGCTGATTACAAGACTTTATGTATTGACTCTTACAGCTTCCCCAGTCGACACTGAGCAGGCGCGACTCGCTTGGATGTCTGACCTCGGAGATGTCCCCACGCCCGAACAATGGACATGCTGCTGCAATCAATCCCAAAAACTCTGTCCCAACTATTGTTTACGCCTCATACATTTTAAATATCTTCACAGATTGTATCGCACGCCCACAGCACTCCATAAAATGGGACTGATTGCCGATGCTAACTGTGTGAGATGCGCCGCTCCCAATGCATCGTTCGTACACTTAGCCTGGACGTGCCCCAAGATTGCGTCCTTCTGGCGGGACATATGCTGCATCACAAGTGACATCACCTCAGACACCCTTACTCCAGACCCCATGACTTGTCTTTTGGGGTATCTCAGGGAGATCCCGGACGCCAGCCGACGACTGACCGCGATGCTGCTAATACTGGCCCGGCGTAGGGTGGCAATCCACTGGGGCCGGAAGCCGGCACCATCCCTCAGGGCCTGGCTGGCTGACGCCGCACACTGTCAGACCCACTTAACCGAATACTGGAACCTAATGCCCCTTGCTAGCCGACCCCATGATATATGGGCCCCCCTGGTGACTTATTTACAACGGACTGACAAAGACTCTCACACCCGGGACAATACTACAGCAGACCCATGTGCGACTAAGTTAGCTATGGTTGATAATGATAATATGTAAGGGTGGGCGGCAAATTCCATTCCGCTCGCGGAATTTGCAAAATTTCGGCATTTCCGCGTTCCGCGCGGAACGCGGAAATGTCGAAACTGCCGCGATCCGCGGCGGAACGGAATTCGGGGGCATGGAAGCACTTTCAGATATAAATAAAGCAGGTGCCCGAGTTGAAGTTCAAATTCTGTAACGCATTAATCAGCACAAAAAATTCGTGAACAAGGTCGAGGCTAAGCAGGAGTGCTTTCAGCCCATATCTACCGTCAAACATTAGCTGTAATCCCTGATGGAGGTCTTTGCATCCTTGATTTACTCGAGCGCAATCCCCGTGTAGGTCCAGTGACCAGGAGGTTCTTTCTCCTCATCTGCTGCTCACATCGTGCTCTGACCCTTTATAAACAAGAGGCATGTGAACTCGCATGGAAGCCCCACCCGTTTGGCCCAGCCCCACATACACTGGCGGTATGCAACGTCTTCCCGCCCTTTCCCCACTTTGATGGACAGCTTACTCAAAGACCCCGGCGCCTTTCCGGCGCGGTGGCAAAGTTACAGACACACAAGGTCACTAGAGACAATTCTGGTGGGCCTTTACGCAGCTGTAGTGTAGGAAAGGCACTATACATTTACCCAACGAGGTAGCACTTACTGATTAGCCAGTAGAAAGTAGTCCAGCTGAGTAGAGGTATTGCACAAAACGGAGGCATCTTCTTGGATAAATATGCAGGGCAGTATTCATTCTGGCACGATGCTCCTGTCACAAAAATTAAACCTCAACAGGAAGCACTTACAGATATAAATAAAGCAGGTGCCCAAGTTGAAGCTCAAATTCTGTAACGCATTAATCAGCACAAAAAAATCGTCAGCAAGGTCGAGGCTAAGCAGGAGTGCTTTCTGCCCAGATCTACCGTCAAACATTAGCTGTAGTCCCCGATGGAGGTCTTTGCATCCTTGATTTTCTCGAGCGCAATCCCCGTGTAGGTCCAGTGGCCAGAAGGTTCTTTCTCCTCATCTGCTGCTCAGATCGTGCTCTGACCCTTTATAAACAAGAGGCATGTGAACTCGCATGGAAGCCCCGCCCATTTTGCCCCGCATACACTAGTGGTATGCAACGTCTTCCTGCCCTTTCCCCACTATGATGGACAGCTTAATCAAAGGACCCCGGCGCTTTCGGTGCGGTGGCAAAGTTACAGACACACAGGTCACTGGGGTCAATTCTTCTGGACCTTTACGCAGCTGTAGTGTAGGAAAGGCACTATACCTTTACCCAACGAGGTAGCACTTACTGATTAGCCAGTAGAAAGTACACCAGTTGAGTAGAGGTATTGCACAAAACGGAGGCATCTTCTTGGATAAATATGCAGGGCAGGTGTGCAGAATTCGTGAGCGTTGTTAAGGAGATGTGCCTTCTCTCCATTTCCAACGTGAAAAGTTAGCTGTAATCCTTGATGGAGGTCTTTGCATCCTTGATTTTCTCGAGCGCAATCCCCGTGTAGGTCCAGTGGCCAGGAGGTTCTTTCTCCTCATCTGCTGCTCAGATCGTGCTCTGACCCTTTATAAACAAGATGCATGTGAACTCGCATGGAAGCCCCGTCCGTTTTGCCCCGCATACACTAGTGGTATGCAACGTCTTCCCGCCCTTTCCCCACTATGATGGACAGCTTAATCAAAGGACCCCGGCGCTTTCGGCGCGGTGGCAAAGTTACAGACACACAGGTCACTGGGGTCAATTCTTCTGGTCCTTTACGCAGCTGCAGTGTAGGAAAGGCACTATACATTTACCCAACGAGGTAGCACTTACTGATTAGCCAGTAGAAAGTAGTCCAGTTGAGTAGAGGTATTGCACAAAACGGTGGCATCTTCGTGGATAAATATGCAGGGCAGGATTTATTCTAGACGATGCTGTCTGCCTGAGAGTGACCCTGCATAGATTACAAGTTGTAATCTATGCAGGGTCACTCTCAGGGGCAGACGAGCATCGTCCCAGAATGAACAACACAGGCGCAGCAAAATCTCCGCGAGCACGCGAAATTCCACGTGCTCGCGGAGATTTCTTGCCGTTTCGCGGAATTTTGCCGAACGCAACTCCGCAAATTCCGCCCACCCCTATGAACCTTTATGTTAGTATGACGCAGTGAACTTTGTTGAATGAACCCTGCAGATCGTTCGCATGCTCAATGTGTATAAATGTCATCACACCGACTAGTGTTAATTGGCATGCTCATGTACTCATGCTTAAGTTGCTTCAAACTACTGTGGGGCATATGTACAAGGAGTTAAGGCCACTTTAGCAGCACTTTTCCGACGGTTTTGCGGCGATATTGTTATTGTCGTGTGTACAAGCTGTCGCTAACCTCTGTTAGCGGCAGTTTTCCGGCGAAAACGTCAATTTTAAAGATCGCCACTTCTGTTAGCGATAATGACATGAAAGGGAGGCGTTCCCGTGCAAAAACGGCTGCTAACCCCACATCGCAATATTTTCTAGGGAATTCTTGAAGTGTGGAAGACCAAAAAAACTGCCTCTAACTGCAGTTAGAGGCAGTTTTTTAAGACCAGAAAATAGCTGGTCTTAAAAATGGAGATAACACTTGGGGCCTAATTTCAGCAGGTTTTGTTGCAGGACCGCGCTGCAAGCAATGTCGCTGTGCTGTCCTGCGACAAAACTACAGGGCAGGAATGCGCACCATCAATAAGATAGTGCGCATTCCTGGGCCTCACTCATGAAAAGTGTTGCAGCGTTGCAACACTTTTCACTACGCCCTTCTTGCGACACCATGGATGCGCTGGATTCACTGGACAGCTCTCCATGTCGCAAGTAATGACAGACACGTCTGGAATCCTGATGTATCTGTCAGCGCTAAAGTCACGCGTTGCTGTAGTTGTATCACAAGCATGACGCAACTCCAGCAATGCATGGGGCCAGCCTATCCCTGTGTCACTGCGTCACCCTTACGCCTGCCATCAGGCAGGCGTAAGGTACTGCTGCAGTGCCGTTCTTGAGGGGTGCCCGGGTGTCGGGCAGTTGGAGATCCATCACTGCGGTGTCATCGTCTATAAGCGTTGGCGGAGTGATAGTGCTGAGGGAGTTGAGGAGATGTTCTTTGGTGGCCTTGATCCAGCTGCGGGGGGGGGGCGATGATGGTGGTGGTGTACGGTGGGCATGGTGAAGACGTGATGTATACAATGATGGTCGGTCCAGGAGAGTCCAGTGGTGTGGCTGTAGTTGAAGTTCACGCTGGCGGAGGAGACGTGCTCGACCGTGTGTCCTGCTATGTGGCTTGCTGCAGTGACTAGCTGCTTGAGTCTGATGTTGGGGAGCTTCCCCAGGAGGAGGTGGTGTTCTGGTCACTGGGGTTGTCCAGGTGCGACTTGAGTTCACCGAGAAGTATGTCGTCGGTGGATGGGAGAGCCTGGGGTGCAATGAGGTCTACAATGGTATCGGAGAATGGGGTTCCATGGCACGGGGGCCTGCAGATGAGGGTTCCGCAGAGGATGGGCTTGATGTTGGCCCGGATCTGGTAGTTGAGGTGTTCCATGGTCACCGTTGGGTCATTAGAGTGCGCGGTCAGTCGGAGTGTGCTTCTGTAGGTGATGGCAATGCCTCCGCCTGGACGGTCGGGGTGGTCCTTGTGTGTAATTCAGTAGCCATCAGTGATGGCAATGGCGATGTCCGGCCCAGAGCAGAGGTTGATCCTGGCAGGCGACGTGGCGTCCAGGGTTGATGACGAGGAGGGTGCTGGCATCGTAGCAGTGGAGTGTCCGAGAGGAAGGGACCTTGGTGCTGAGCGTGGCCCAGGGGCAGACGGACGAAGACGGACGAAGACGGGCTTGCCTTTGGCACGGGAGATACCCATTACAACGCAGGCATTACATCGAAATGCCTTTACAACGCTACTCCAACAACCCAGGTGCCTTTCACATCGCATTCCATTACAACACATTGTGAGGTCAGTAATGGGGCATTTTTAAGTTTTAGGGTGGGTATGGGTTTCGTGCGTCAGAGATTAAATTTGGGGGTGTATTATGGGGTAAAATTTGAAATTTGGGGTGTGTTTTGGGATCAATTATGAAAATTGGGGTGTGCATTTGAGTCAAAAATGAAAATTGGGGTGTTCATTTGGGTCAAATATGATTTTTAGGGTATGTTTTGGGGGCTCAAAGTTGAATTTTAGGGTCCAGTGTTTGCTTTGGGGTGCATGGGGTTAGTTTTAGGGTTGCACTCACTGAAGTAGGAATAGTAATGTTTACATCTCCGCTATCCAACACCTTCCCTACTGTTGCAATATGCCTAGTATTAGTATGCATTGTAATGGAATGCGATGTAATGTTATGCGTCATAACTTCATATATACCTTTGGCACACCAGTGGTACGCCCGCTGCACATGGCCGCACAGCGGCCGCCATTGAGAAGTGCTGCGGGGGGGGACTGGACAGCTGGGAGGTGGGAAACGCCGGAAAGAACACTGGATGGGGTGTGGGCTCGTGGGTGTGTGTGTGAGCGGGTGTTGTAAATATTTAAATGAGAGAAATCTTACCTCGAGGCCGGGTCCCGTGTCTTCGTTGCTCCTGCTCTCCTGAGTCTGCTTCCAGGAACAGGAAGTAGACAGCCAGGCTCACTCCCCTAAGCCAATCACAACGCTGCAATTCGGAGTTGGGATTGGTCATTGGCGCTGGGACAAGGCGTTCGGCCAGGGGCTGGAGGGGTGGGCATGTTCTCCATGCAGGCTGTAATGCAGCCTGCATTGCGAACAGGCCAGTGCGCATGACTGCTTTGGGCAGCCTGAGCGGGCCGACCAAACAGTCACTGCACACTTGAGTGGGCATGCCACTCCGCCCCTGCCTTGCTCCGTGAGTGGAGCTGCCCGACCCACCCTCCTGCCCGCAAAGGAAACATGGCACGATTACATCAGGAAGTTATCATCATGTGATGATTTTTCCTCTTCTTGCACTGCTTGAAAGCAGTGGGGCGACGCTTTTCCGCCACAGCGGATGAGCCACCACTGGGGGTGTGTCATCTACAGGTGCTTAGCCTGGGCAACTCGTCCCCCGGGCCTCCTCCGCTACACGTCCCACCTTCTCCTTACCTAGACATTGACACCGTGGCGCAATCCGCTGTACTCTCTCCAAATCTGTGACTCAGCCAGCAGGATCCTCAGCCAGGCAGGACTTCACAAGCCTCGGTACAGCAGTCGCCGCCAAGTCCGCTGGGGAACCTCCCGATGCTGGTGATGCAAAAGGGCCCCCTTATGCGTGAAGATGCAGCGCTCCCGCCACATAAGTTCGGCGCAGCTCAGGGGCCTCACCCTCCACAGCGTCCGGCCAGCACAACATCATCCAGCCTGTGATGCAGAGAGGCGCTGCCCACCGTTGATAATCCCCTACATGCACCCCGGTGTAGTGGTGGATCATAGTATGCGATGCAGACCTCCCGACGTTGGCGCCTCTACAATTTATAACTCCAAGGGGCTCAAGGTGGTCTTCTCACACAGGTCAGCAACGTGTCTCCATGCGACCTGCCAGACTTCCCCACCAGGCACGGGTGATCGCCGCGCCTCAATGTCTACCGCCACGGCTCATCGACTCCACAGCACCTCCGCATCCCACTCCAGGCTCCAGACTCTGGTCCAGCGAGGCATCCAGGCTCCAGACGCAGGTCCAGTGAGGCATCCAGGCTCCAGACGCAGGTCCAGCAAGGCATCCAGGCTCCAGACGCAGGTCCAGCGAGGCATCCAGGCTCCAGACGCAGGTCCAGCGAGGCATCCAGGCTCTCATCCTGGTCATCCTGGATGTTGGGTGGCTTGAGGGGGTTGTTGATGTGTGCTGCACTTGGCCCTGGCTGCTCCATTCTGCATTTCATAGTTTTTTTTGCCTATTTTCTTTTGTAGGTCGACTGATAGGTTATTTTTTTCAGTAGAGGCAAAAAAACTCACGTTGGGCTGACTAACAGGCGTTTTTTTGCCGCTAATGGGCCTTTTGTTGGTTTTCGCTCGCTAACGCCGGAATTCCTATCGCCATCACGCTAATGTTAGCAGCAGTTTTCACCGCATGTAGCGACGTCTTGTACACACGTCGCTAACAATGCGATAGTTTTCAGCGGTACACAGCGGTAAGAAAACTGACGCTAACTAGCGTTAGCGGTAGTTTTCGCCAGTCCTAGTACATATGGCCCTGTATCTTCCAATGCATAACCTGTATTGTTTGTTTTTCCCGAATATAGGTTCAAAAAATTAAAAATTAAAAAAAGGATTGCTTTAAGTCCTGGTTTTTCCTTTCCACAATCGAATTTCCCTCTGGATGATACGGAGAGGGGTACCGCAATGCTACACCCAAACTTCCCATGGCTTCCTTGTAAGCCCGAGAACTTAACGCACGGCCACGGTCAGAATGTAATGTGCCAATTGCGTATGTCCCTATGAAGACTCACAAATCCTTTATAACAGATCGGGCATCAGCCGAGCACTGAGGCCAAATCCACAGGAATCTGGAGCATGAATCCACTGCCACCTACATGTACTTGTAAACCCCATCAGATTGTAGGGGGCCACAGTGGACCAAATAGACACATGCAAGAGGTCTGTCTGATATCAGTAAAGGTGTCTGTGGTGGACGTGCTACGGAGGATCCCTTCATCTGCTGGCAGATGTCGCACTTAAGGACAAAACCCTTGGTCTGTTTAGTAAGACCTGGCCACCAATAACGTTGTTTCAGTAATAAAACTGTTGCAGTGATACCTGCGTGTGATGAGCCCAGATCCTCATGTGCAGCTGGTATTAAACCTAACCTGCGATCCATGTGTGGTATTACTCTACCCCCCACTCCTGGAATTTGAGAATACGGTATATTTTGTGCATCTAACTTGTAGGAGTACTTGAGTGGAAAACCTTTTGGCAAGGCTGCGCTGTTTTTTCCTGAAGCAATGACAGCTACCGTTATCTGTCCATCTACTCTCGTGCGAGAACGAGTGATTGCAGCTATGGCAGCAGTTCGCACTGTTGCCTTGGCGGCTTCATCTGCCAATGAATTCCCTTCAATGTGCACGCCAACACATTGATGACTCAGCATATGGATCACGTGAGCCCGCTGCAAGCCTTTTTTCAGCTCTGCCACATGTTCCCTAAAGCAACTTGTGATTTATTGCGCAACCCTTTCAATCTTTAAACCGATTCTGGCCCCAATAGTGAATATATTCATTATATGACTGGACACAGTAAAACGAGTCGCACACAATGAGTGTGGGGAATTCTCGATCCGTATTTCTTAGTGCTAGTACTAGGGCTTTTAGTTCTGCCAGTTGAGCAGTGCAATCCCCTAGGGACTGCATCCGTGTATTGCTAGGATGGAACTTACTATCCCGCATACGTCCTTTTACAATCGCACAAGCTGCGCTGTATTGTTGTTTACTTCCTACGGCTGGCTGAGCTGAACCGTCAGTGTAAATGATGAATTCATACTGATCTAGAGGCATAATTTAATTTGGAAAAGGATATTCTTGTTCGTACTGCAGAAATGCTTGTGTTTTCAAAGCAGAGTCAAATTTGTAGTCTACATATGTTGCAGTGAGAGAATTAGCCCACTGTATCCATCTTGGATGGAGTGCTTTCGCATTTGGAACGCTTCCTTTTGTAATAGCCTCTAAGGTTGGTACTGGAGTTATGACAATTTTTCGTTTCCCCTGAGCCAGTGCTCTTTCTCTCAATACTGCAGTCTGCACTGCTGTTAAAAATGTTTCAGTCGATGCAAAACGCATTTCAGCTTTTGTTTACAAATGAGATTTATATGCAATCAGTACCGTTTCACCTTCATTAAAGGTGAGGTATGTGTACCCGGATTGACCCGCGATTGCACGGATCACAAAATTCGTAGGGGCCGATTCACAGAACTAATCTGAGATAAAATCCTAAACTTACTACTTTTGGTATTCACATAAGGCATTTAGTAGTAGTAAAGTTAGGACTCCTAACTACTAAACTGAGACAAAATCCTAACTTTACGACTTTCGGTATTCACAAAAGGTAGTGTTTACACTTGTGTGTAAGTGTTTGGAAGCTATCATGTCAGTTTGTGGGGAATGTAGTATTTCTGTATGTTCCGGTGTCCAATTTTGAATTGAAAAATCAGGTCTGATTAAATCGTAGAAAGGATTCACTCCTTCTGAAAAATCCAAAATGTATGTTCTGCCAAAATTTAGGAATCCTAAAATTGTTTGTACGTTTTTCAGAGTCTTTGGAGGTTGGAGCAGCGCACACTTTTCAAACAAAGTTAGCTGCTAGGCTCTTTCCTTCACTTGACAATCCCATATCGGCAAAATATCGTAAAAAATAAAAAAATACATTTTTAAAAATAAGATTGGGAATAAACCCAACTAAGGAGGGCATGCCATTTTGGATTCAGCAGTGGCCTAACACTAATTGTAGACTCTGTGGGTGGCCACGCGAATCTCTATTGCATAGAGTATGCGTGTGTCCTAAATTGCTTAAAATACAGCGCATATTTTTAAAACCCCTATTTCTGAAGATTGGGGTCAGATCGGCTCGCCAGGCTCTTATTCTTTGTTTATCGGGTGAGTCGATTCCACTGCTATGTCAATTGATAAAGTTTTTAGTTGCTGACGAAAAATGTTTGGTATCGACTGTTCAAGAGGTACCATAATCAAATCACATGGCTCTCAGAGAAATCTTGAATGCATTTTTTGTGCTTATTTGCACTCTACAGCCTCTTGGGGAATTTAGGGGCTCATTTACAAGCCCCTTGCGCCGCTGGTACGCCACTTTTAACGTGGGAAAAAGTGACGCACCGGCGGCACAAGTGGCTTGTAAATAAGCCCCTTAGTGTCTATGCTTCTGGGGTAAACAATTAGAAGTGTGAAAAATGAAGTTATTTTGTTTGCAATGGAAATTACTGATGCACTTTTATAGCCTGTTTGCACAATGAAATTACTGTTTACCACACGTTTGCACTTTAATACGCAATGATCCGACTCATGTCCGAATAGATTTTTAGTTGATTTGTATAATGATTGATGAAGTTAATCAGTTTTAATGAACAAATATGAATGTAATTATAAATTGTCAAGGATATTTTTGTCACTGTTTTAAAAAGATGTTCACAAATAGTTTTATTGTTATGGTATGGTCTGTAACTAGATGTGATTATGTTTTTTATATACTGTCCGATTACTAAGATGTTTTAATTGCAATGATTTTTGTTAATCAAGCAATAAAGACTTTATTCATATCCCAAAAATAGGAAATCGAGGTGGGCAATTTTTGATTTTTTAAAGTTACATTTATAGCCCTCAGAAGCGAACCCCAAAATTATGGTGTTCAATATGTTCAAATGAACCTATAATTAATCGTCCGTCAGATAGATATCATCTACATAGGACAATGCCTCCCCATCAAATGTTTGAAGTAACTCTGTTACTCTTGCTGAGAACAGCCCGGGGCTATTTTATACCCTTGGAGCAATCGAAAGAATTGACGCTTCGAGCCTAGGGCGGAAAATGCTGTCAAATACCTGCATTCAGGTGCAAAATTCTGGCAGAAGAATCCATTTGAGATATCTAGTGTTGTTTTGTATTTCTTCTGCACGATGTTATTCATTGATGCGGCACTGTGTGCATTTTGTACTGCAAATGTCTTTGTGCATGTGTTCAAATGCCTGTCGTCTAAAGCTGGACGATATGAATTATCAGGTTTCACTACGGGAAACAAAGGATTATTCATGGAAGAGGTGCAATTCTCTAATACACCTTGATATTCAAGTTGATCTAAGATCTCCCTGACTTGTTTATTCGTGTCATGTTTTTTTGGGTACTGTCTCTGTGGAGTTGGAGTAGTTTTTACTGGGATTACATGGTGAGGTGACTCATTAGCCCACCCTGCATGATTGCGGTATAATGCAGGAGCTAGTGCTACCGCCCACTCTTGCGCGTCTGAATGTTTCAGTGATTCTGGAACAAGGTCAGAGAAGCCTGGTAAAATTACTGTTTCTCCTTTTGGCAATCCGTAACAAACTCAGGCGGCCAATCTTTTTCTGCTAATAGAATGTCATATCCAAAGGGTAGGTTCCCTCAAAAGAGACCTTTAACTTTCCTGGGTTTGTCCCCCTCCATTTGGAGTGTTATTTCAAATAACTGGTGTGGGACACTTACCCCAGTATCAGGTGTCTCCACCGTGATATATTCATTCAACACCGCTGTCACCAGAAATTCCATCAGGTTCTGGTGAGCTATTGTTACTTCTGCTGCGCTGTCTAGCATCGTCAGAGCCCATTCCACGTTCAGAAGTTGAGTCCACAGTAGCCTGGGCATTTCTTATTTTAAGTCCTCCTACTTTCTTCTTCTTAAATTGAGGTTTTGATTTTGGTTTATCTTCTTTTTTGATATTAAAGTCTGGACTGCGTTGAGTGATCCTTGACTTTGTTTGTTCTTCAGATCTGTATTCTGACCGTCCTTCTCTCTCTGAGTTTTTCGATGAACCCTGAAAGGAACGAGAGGAGTGTATATCAGTATCCTGATACCTGTCAGGTTTTTTAATATTATCACAATTTCTGAGGTTACACCTCTTTTCAGAGGGCTCCTGCTAAGGAGACCCACCCCTTGATTGTGATTTATTCTCTCTATTTTTTTGTTTTTTATTATCCTATTTCTTTTTTGAAATATCCGGTGCTTGCTGGGTAATCCTTTTCAGGATTACCCATCACTTGTGGTTTCATAGCTCTGGCTCATAAATTATCTCAACCTAATTCAGCATATGTATCGTCGATAATTTTTGGTAATTCTTGCTCCTGTTGTGCAGGAGTGCATTTCCTCAGGTGTTGGCATATAGCCACTGCTGCCTCCCCTTTTATGTATGCTAACATAATTGTAGATACCTGGGAGAAATTGCCTAATAATTTCATCCGTAAGTTCAGAGCTGGTTCTGCTCCATACTCAGTCTGTATTTGTCTCAATACTTCAGGTATCACTGCTATTGAAGGGATACCATGAGCTCTGGTATAGATGGCAGAGAAAACTGTACCCCAAATGGTACAATCCTCTGTCAGGGGAGCTATCCCCATTGGCAGGCAAATTGTCAGTATTCTGTGTTTTTCCTTTGGGCCTGTGTGTGGAAACACTGCCTCTAACTGTGCTATTTTCTGTGCTATCCAGAATGGCATTTGTTCACTTTTAGTCAGCATTCTTGAGGGGTGATTTTAGTTGCAATTCCTTGTAGTTGACCTGCTGGGGTAATTTTAGTTGGTTGAAGTGTGAATGTTCTCATAACGAACTGTGTCAGATTTCTGTAAAGTTTTATTATTTCCTTGTGAAGTGGACGTAAGTCAGCTATTGGCAATGTGCTAACGTCTGGATGCGGAGTGTAAGCAGGTAGGACCGGCTAAGTTGCTCCGTCTCTGCTGAGCGGACCGAGTCTTACTTTTTCTGTGGTGTGTGGGAGGGCACCTTTAAACCAGTTTATATGCTCTTGGTAACTGAGCTGAAGTTCAATGTCCTCGTATGGACAGTATTCGTCTGGTGTTTCACCCGGAGTGTATGAATGAACTGCATTAGTGCGTGCATCTGCAGGTGGGAATTTAACCCATGAGTAGAATACCTCCGTCCTAAATAATTTATGTGCCTCAATCACGAATGTTACAGTCTCACCTAATGCTGAGACTCCAAACTCTGCTAGTTTTAAAGTGCATTTCTGACATTTTCTGAAATGTTTATAGCACCTTCGTGCTCCCCATCCCCCGCTGCATTCGCATGTAATTCTGGCGCAGCATGCTCTTCGACAGACATTGTTGAAAGATTTTCAAGGAAAAGGAGATATGGTTTTGTGCACAATGTAGGAAACAACAATCCTTCAAGCTTGAATAAACCTACAGCCAACACATAGGATGTGCCTACTCAGCTGTGGTGGATTTTTCCCTTCCCACTCCAGACGTCTCTGGGAAAATGTGAGTAGGGGTCTCTGAGAAATAACGACTGAACTACTCAGATTTGACCATTAAATAAGAACCAAACCAACGTTGGCGGGCCATGTCGTGTAGTTCCCACAAATCTATATAGGATCTGCGCGTTTAGACAACATAAACTAAGGGATTGGTGTCCAGACTGATTCCAGACACACCAGAAGGATATGTTAGTCTATAGTGTGAGAAGTTGGCCTGGCATATGCTGTCCACTAATTATAGTGGGCACCGTGCACCAGTCCAAATCGACTCTTATGGTAGGTAGGTTAAAGACAACCTTATTGAAAGCTATCCTAGTGGTAGCTATGGAGAGCAGCCTTCAGGCTAAGTCTTGAAGGAATGTAAAGCAGCTTGTTTTACCAGTCTATAATCTCTTGAGTGACCAAATGAAAGAGCACCACACCAGGTATATATTCAAAATATATGTATTTATTACTAAACACACCCCTCTAGTCTCTTTATGAGGCTAGAGTTCGAAGTACATAGGTTATAAGATCTTAAATCACAGTAATAGCACAAATACACGTTTGGGCCCTAGGGGCGTACCAAACCATATACCAATAAAGTGGTATGCGAACCACGACTGAACTAGACACTAGGCCTAGAGCCTCTAGAAGTGCTTGGACCACAAGGAACCACCCAAGGTAGTGACACAGGGGACCCACGGGAGACGCGTGCAGTGTAAATACACAACCGCGATACGCCGTTAACTTCTATGGAGAAAGTCGGGATCGGGAAAATAGCGGAAAGGGACACTTTAAAAAGGACTAAGACAAAACCCTTTGAGATCTAGGACTTTGAAGAGTCTCTACCCACGGGAGCACCGGAGTACTCGTGTTACCTCACCCAGGGAAGCCGGGTGCATAGGTGCCTTTTGGGGTCGGGTTTCGTCGTCGTTTCTTATGGCGATCTGCTGCAAAGTGCTGCTGGCGACCAGGAGAAAAGTGTCCGGGTGGATCCAAGAGTGGATCGGAGTTCTGAAGAACCTGAAAGCAGAGGGGACAGAGTCTGGGTCACTAGCCAGTGACCAGGAGGGCGATGGACAGATGCCCACCGATGTCGAGTGCTTCAAGTTCGTTGACGGTCGTCTTGACTCTTCAGCCACGAGGTCCGGGAGGCGTTGTCGGCGACCAGGAGCAGGATTCGGGCTGTTGCTCGATGTCTGTCGAGTGCAGAGGTGTCGGCGACCAGATTGGACCCAACAGGCCTTGGCAACGGCAAGTCTCGAGTAAGATGTAGATCGTCGATGATGCAGACCAGCAAGGTCTGGGGAACTCACCCAGCGAGGGTAAGTGAGGGCAGGCCTGGAGCAACCAGACTGCCAAGTAAAGAAAAGATTGGCCTTCGTTAAGGGCTACTAGCCAACGGGCTAGCGACCGCGAAGGAGCCTCGTGACGCCGCACGTGGAGCTGGCTTACAGGACACTCGTGGAGTGGGGGCCAGTGATCTTCGGTGCAGGTGGTGCTGGAGGCTAGGGCTACTCGGAGCCCAAAGCACGACTTCTTGGGAGACCCAGAAGATGGTGCACTTGCAAATGTGCTCGGTGTCCAGGGGTCACGGTCTCACGTCACCCACGATAGCCACGGGCCTCAGCTTTGCTGGGGACTCAGGGTAGCCTCGGGGAAGTCTGAGAATCCACCTCTGGTGATGCGATGACTTCGGCGTCCGACGGGAGCTTCAGTGATGCGAACCGGACAGATGCTTCTTTGGTGCCTGCCAAGCAGGGGAGTCACTCCTTGACCCCAAGGGAGATTCTTCAGTCCTCTAATCGTGAGTAGAGCGTCGAAGGTCCAGGATTCTGTTTCAGAGTTTCGTCCAGGTATAATCTAAAGTCCTAGGGACTGGGTTCCTACCTTTATTCTAAAAATAGGGGATGGACTACTCTGTGGCCCCACCTATGGGTGGGTCAGGGCAGAGGGGTGGCTACACCCTTTCCCTTTGTCCAGTTCGCGCCAAAGCAGGGGCTGCAAGCCCCTGATCCGGTTTGAACTGGGGTATGCACAGGGACACCAAATGTGCCCCCAGTGCAGGACTTCAAAGCACCCGAAAGTGCTCCCGCCCAGCCCCAATACACATTGTCCTGTCTGGGGAGGTGGTCACACCTCCCTGGGACAGGAAACCTATTGTCCAGGCCTCCCCTGCCGGAGTTTCGTCCAGCAGCAGGAGGCCAGACTCGTGTCTGTGGCAGCAGCATCCATTTTGTGATGCCAGGATCTGGAAAGAAGTTACCGGACTCGTCAGAGTTAACATGCCTTTCCCTCTAGAAGGGTGGAATGCTACCCCCGCCGCCAGGATTGGCGGGGGGTAGTATTCCAAGATGTTTGACACCAAACACGACATGTTTAGGTGCAGCCATTCCATAGTTAGCATTTTACCGCGAGGATATAATGCGTTTAAGAGTATATGGTCAGGCTGCACTACAAACAGCATCAGAGATGGTCTCCGAACGCTGCAGAGGGGCCCTGCTCATGCAGGGGCACCCTCTCACATAGGAACCATGCACTCTGCCTTTAGGATTGATAAGGCCTGCCTTAGGAGTGACTTATAGGTTCATATGTGTGTATGCATTTAGTGATATAGGTAACCTATACCACAGCAAGGGGTGCATGCACCACCTTACCCAGGCTGCAGTAGCAGACCTGTGGTGCCAGTTTGGATGGCCTAGCAGGGGTGGCATAATACATGCTGCAGCCCCTGGCAGGCCTCTGAGGTACCTATGCCCTTGGTACATAGTATACCATATACTAGGGACTTACAAGGGCACTCCAGATCCCAATCAGTGATGTGCCTAAGGCACATGGAGACCCTTTTAAAGAGGAAACAGCTAGGCTGGGGTTCTGAATAGCAGGGCCCCAGCCAGACTAATGTCGAAAACCAGTGAAGTATCAGCAAAAGTGGGGGTACCCCTGTGAAGCAGATCCTACTCTCCTACACAACCCCCCAAACGTAGGGACATTAAACTAACCTTGCCCAGTTAAGTCTTCATGTTCTAAGTGGAAATACCTAGAGAGTCCATCTGCATTCGCATGGTTACTCCCAGGCCTATGTTCCACTGTAAAGTCCATCCCCTGTAGGGAAATGGACCACCTAAGCAGTTTGGGGTTTTCACCCTTCATTTGTTTTAGCCATAAGAGGGGCTTATGGTCTGTCTGAACCAGGAAGTGTGTACCAAACAAGTATGGCCTCAACTTCTTCAGAGCCCAGACCACAGCAAAGGCCTCCCTCTCTATGGCTGACCAACGTTTCTCTCTAGGGGTCAGCCTTCTGCTAATAAAAGCTACTGGCTGATCCTGACCTTCTTCATTCAATTGTGACAGTACAGCCCCTACCCCCAACTCAGATGCATCAGTTTGAACAATGAACTTCTTGGAGTAATCAGGACTCTGCAGAATTGGAGCAGTGCACATGGCCTGCTTGAGGTCATCAAATGCCTTTTGACAGCTAACTGTCCACTGAACCTTTTTGGGCATTTTCTTAGAAGTTAAGTCATTCAAGGGTGTCACTATTGATCCATACCCCTTGACAAATCTCCTATAGTACCCAGTCAGGCCTAAGAAGGCTCTCACCTGAGTCTGGGTAGTGGGAGCAGTCCAGTCCATGATGGTCTGGATCTTGCTCTGCAAAGGTTGAACCTGGCCTCCACCCACAAGGTGGCCCAGGTACACAACCTGACTCTGCCCTATCTGGCACTTAGTGGCCTTGATAGTCAGGCCTGCCTTTTGCAGGGCCTGTAAAACATTCCTGAGGTGGACCAGGTGATCCTCCCAGGTGGAGCTAAAGACAGCAATATCATCTAGATAAGCTGCACTATAGGCTTCCAGTCCTGTGAGAACTGTGTTCACCAACCTCTGGAAAGTGGCAGGTGCATTTTTCAGACCAAAGGGCATCACCACAAATTGATAATGCCCACTAGGGGTTGAAAATGCTGTTTTGGGCTTTGCAGCATCAGCTAGTCTGATCTGCCAGTAGCCAGCTGTTAGGTCAAATGTGCTGAGATATTTGGCAGAGGCCAAAGTATCTATGAGCTCATCTGCCCTGGGTATTGGATGGGCATCAGTCCTAGTGACTGCATTGAGGCCTCTGTAGTCTACACAAAACCTCATCTCTCTTTTCCCACCACTGGTGTGAGGTTTAGGTACTAGGACTACTGGACTAGCCCAAGGGCTATCTGAGGGCTCAATCACTCCCAATTCCAACATCTTCTGGACTTCAGTCCTGATACAGTCCCTGACATGGTCAGGTTGCCTATAAATCTTGTTTTTAATAGGCAGACTGTCCCCAGTGTCCACTTCATGAGTGCACCAGGTGGTCTGACTGGGTGTCAGTGAAAACATATGTCTAAACTGATTGAGGACTTGCCTGCAATCAGTTTGTTGCTGGGTAGTGAGGCTGCCTGCCAAGGCTACACCATCAACTGACCCATCGTCAGGGTTCTGTGAGAGCAGGTCAGGGAGTGGGTCACTCTCTTCCTCCTGCCCTTCATCAGTAGCCATGAGCAAGCCCATGTCTGCCCTGTCCACATATGGCTTAAGTCTGTTGACATGGAGAACCCTTTGGGGACTCCTGGGTGTTCCCAGGTCTACTAAGTAAGTGACATCACCCTTCTGCTCAACAATAGTGTGGGGTCCACTCCATTTGTCTTGGAGAGCTGCTGGGGCCACTGGCTCCAACACCCACACCTTCTGTCCTGGCTGGTAAACAGTCAGAACAGCCTTTGGTCATGCCAGGCCTTTTGAAGTTCCTGGCTAGCCTCAAGGTTTTTGGTTGCCTTTTTCATGTACTCAGCCATCCTGGAGCGGAGACCAAGTACATAGTCCACTATATCTTGCTTTGGGGGCTTGAGAGGTAACTCCCATCCTTCCTTCACCAAGCACAGTGGACCCCTCACAGGGTGGCCAAACAGAAGTTCAAAAGGGCTGTAACCAACCCCTTCTGAGGCACCTCCCTATATGCGAATAAAAGGCAGGGCAAGAGTATGTCCCATCTACGCCTAAGCTTTTCTGGGAGCCGTTTAATCATGCCCTTCAAGGTTTTGTTGAATCTCTCAACTAAACCATTGCATTGTGGGTGATAGGGTGTGGTGAACTTATAAGTAACTCCACACTCCTTCCACATTGCTTTTAAGTAACCAGACATGAAGTTTGCACCCCTGTCTGATACTACCTCCTTAGGAAAGCCCACTCTTGAGAAGATTCCCAGGAGGGCCCTTGCCACCACAGGTGCTGTAGTGGTCCTGAGGGGAATAGCTTCTGGGTACCTGGTGGCATGATCCACTACCACCAGGATAAACCTGTGCCCAGAGGCTGTTTGGGGATCCATGGGACCAACAATGTCAATCCCTACCCTCTCAAAGGGCACCCCCACCACAGGTAGTGGTATCAGGGGGCCTTTGTAGTGCCACCTGCTTTGCCACTGGCTTGGCAGGTTACGCAGGAGCGACAAAACTCCTTACTGTCTTCAGACATGTGGGGCCAGTGAAAGTGAGGGACAATTCTGTCCCAAGTCTTGTTCTGGCCCAGGTGTCCTGCTAAGGGAATATCATGGGCTAGGGTCAATAGGAAGCCCCTGAACTTCAAAGGTATTACCAACCTCCTGGTAGCACCAGGCTTGGGGTCTCTACTCTCTGAGTACAGGAGTCCATCATCCCAATACACTGTATGGGGACCACTAGCTTTCCCAGCAGCCTCAGCAGCAGCTTGCTGTCTGAGGGGTTCAAGGGAGGGGCAGCTCTGCTGCTCCTGGCTCAGATCTGCCCTAGAAGGTCCCCCTGTCCCCAAGAACTCAACCTGGTCAGGTTCAAGTTCCTCTGGGACAGTTCCTTCTTCAGGGCTGAGATCATCCCCCTCAAGGGACTGATCTTCCTCCTGAGCCACGGGGGAAGGCACTGCCTTAACCCTACTACTCCTCCTCTTGGAAGGCACTTGGTCCATTCTTCCAGAATCCAAGGCCTGTTCAGTTTTAGACAGTTTAGCTTGTGACCTGGTCACAGCAAACACATCTGCAGGGATCCCCATCATTTCTGCATGGGTCCTGAGCTCCACTTCTGCCCAAGCAGAAGTCTCTAAGTCATTGCCAAGCAAGCATTCGACTGGTAGGTTTGCACTTACCACAACCTTCTTAAGGCCAGTTATCCCTCCCCAGGAGAAGTTAACAACTGCCAGAGTATGGTCTGTTCTGACATTGCTAGCATTGGTCACTTGGTACATCTCACCAAGTATAACTTGCCCAGGTAGCACAAGGTCTTGTGTCACCATGGTGACACTTGCCCCTGTGTCCCTAAATGCCAAAGCCTCTCGTCCATTGATTAAAGGCTGTTGTCTGTACTTGCCCAGATTACTGGGACTCACAGTGGAGGTCACATCCATGCCTCCATCACAGACTAACACAGCCTGAGTCAGTTCCCTGACTAAGTCAGAGCCCAACTCAGTTCCCAGGGTGAACCCTACTAAACCCTTTGCTGGAGCACTTCCACCAACTGCACTAGGGGGAACAGGTGCCTTAGGGGCATTGGTGGGTGCTGGACTGGAGTCTTTGGACTTGGTGCAATCACTGGTCCAGTGGGTCTTTTGCTTACAGACCTTGCACCATGGTTTTCTTTGGCCTTTACCCTTGGTAGACTGGGAATCCCCACCAGAAGAAGATTTTTGGGGGCCTGATGAAGACTTTTGATCTTTACCCTTCTCCCCACCCTTGTCAGAGTTCTTAGCATCTTGCTTCTTGGTTTCCCCACCTTGGTTCTGTACCTTCTGCTTCACCCTGGTTCTGACCCATTTGTCTGCCTTTTTTCCCAATTCTTGGGGAGAGGTCAGATCAGAGTCAACCAGGTACTGATGCAACAGCTGGTTTTGACAGTTATTAAGAATCTGCTCCCTCATTATCAGATTATACAATCCTGGGAAGTCACACACCTTACTGCCCATCAACCAGCCTTCCAGAGCCTTGGCAGAACAATCCACATAGTCTACCCAGTCTTGAGTCTGTGCTTTTTGGGTGTCTCTGAACTTCAACCTGTACTGTTCAGTGGTTAGGCCAAACCCATCAATAAGAGCACTCTTCAAGACCTTGTAATTGTCAGCATCCTCCTCTCTAACAGTGAGGAGCTTGTCTCTACCTTTGTCAGCAAAGGAGAGCCACAAGATTGCTGCCCACTGCTCCTGAGGGACCTTCTGTACTTTACAGGCCCTCTCTAAAGCAGTTATCCATTTGTGGATATCATCCCCACTCTGGTAGGGAGGGACAATCTTGCTCAGGTTCCTATGGTCATAGGACCTTTCCCTATCTCTAGGGACATGGCTGCCACCATGGGACTCTAGTCCCAACTTTCTTCTCTCTTTAAGGAGATCTAGGGATTCTCTATCTAAAGCCAATTGCTTCTTCCTGATCTCCAGTTGAGTTTCCTCATACTGTACCAGTCTCTTTCTTCTCTCATGAGAGGATTCCCTCCTGTGAGAAGAAACAGAGCTCCCTATTGAGGTGCCAGAGTGGTTAGACTCCTGAGAGGGAGACCTAGACTTTCTGAGCACACTCATAATCCTTCCTGGGGGGACAAAGGTGTGGTTCTCAAGATCCTCATCTTCATCTTCCCCAGAAGGGATTGGGTTTTCCAGGTCAGGGTCATTGTCACCCTCCTGGTCAGTTTCAGAGGGGGGCTGGGGGTAGTGGTACCCCTGGCCCCTTCCTCATCTGCTGGCCCACCCTCTGCTCCTACCCCTTCAGTCTCTGAAGACTTACTAAGATCATAAGCCACCAACAACTCCTGGAGGTGTTGGGTGGTGGGACTTTGGCCTGTCCTTAATTTCCTCACGTTACACAAAGCTCTCAGTTCCAAGAATGGGAGTGTGTCATACTTGGAGGGGGAAGCTCAATGGCTTCCTGCAGGGCATCTCTAGATCCTGCTTTTAAAGACATTACTAGTGTGGTGTGGTGTATGCACTACCTACTCTAGTGTGGCCTACTAAACTCTCTTGAGTTGTAGAAAGGGTTGTGCTATCCCTTAACACACAACTCTAAGTTCAGTAGAACTTACTGATATTCTAAGCTTAAATTATATGTACCTTAGGTACCTTTAGTGGTTTTCAGTTGATCAATTCAATTGAGATTATCTGGTAAAACAATAGCAAGCTGGAATCCCACACGCTGCACACCAATGTGAGAAGTTGGCCTGGCATATGCTGTCCACTAATTATAGTGGGCACCGTGCACCAGTCCAAATCGACTCTTATGGTAGGTAGGTTAAAGACAACCTTATTGAAAGCTATCCTAGTGGTAGCTATGGAGAGCAGCCTTCAGGCTAAGTCTTGAAGGAATGTAAAGCAGCTTGTTTTACCAGTCTATAATCTCTTGAGTGACCAAATGAAAGAGCACCACAACAGGTATATATTCAAAATATATGGATTTATTGCTAAACACACCCCTCTAGTCTCTTTATGAGGCTAGAGTTCGAAGTACATAGGTTATAAGATCTTAAATCACAGTAATAGCACAAATACACGTTTGGGCCCTAGGGGCGTACCAAACCATATACCAATAAAGTGGTATGCGAACCACGACTGAACTAGACACTAGGCCTAGAGCCTCTAGAAGTGCTTGGACCACAAGGAACCACCCAAGGTAGTGACACAGGGGACCCACGGGAGACGCGTGCAGTGTAAATACACATCCGCGATACGCCGTTAACTTCTATGGAGAAAGTCGGGATCGGGAAAATAGCGGAAAGGGACACTTTAAAAAGGACTAAGACAAAACTCTTTGAGATCTAGGACTTTGAAGAGTCTCTACCCACGGGAGCACCGGAGTACTCGTGTTACCTCACCCATGGAAGCCGGGTGCATAGGTGCCTTTCGGGGTCGGGTTTCGTCGTCGTTTCTTATGGCGATCTGCTGCAAAGGGCTGCTGGCGACCAGGAGAAAAGTGTCCGGGTGGATCCAAGAGTGGATCGGAGTTCTGAAGAACCTGAAAGCAGAGGGGACAGAGTCTGGGTCACTAGCCAGTGACCAGGAGGGCGATGGACAGATGCCCACCGATGTCGAGTGCTTCAAGTTCGTTGACGGTCGTCTTGACTCTTCAGCCACGAGGTCCGGGAGGCGTTGTCGGCGACCAGGAGCAGGATTCGGGCTGTTGCTCGATGTCTGTCGAGTGCAGAGGTGTCGGCGACCAGATTGGACCCAACAGGCCTTGGCAACGGCAAGTCTCGAGTAAGATGTAGATCGTCGATGATGCAGACCAGCAAGGTCTGGGGAACTCACCCAGCGAGGGTAAGTGAGGGCAGGCCTGGAGCAACCAGACTGCCAAGTAAAGAAAAGATTGGCCTTCGTTAAGGGCTACTAGCCAACGGGCTAGCGACCGCGAAGGAGCCTCGTGACGCCGCACGTGGAGCTGGCTTACAGGACACTCGTGGAGTGGGGGCCAGTGATCTTCGGTGCAGGTGGTGCTGGAGGCTAGGGCTACTCGGAGCCCAAAGCACGACTTCTTGGGAGACCCAGAAGATGGTGCACTTGCAAATGTGCTCGGTGTCCAGGGGTCACGGTCTCACGTCACCCACGATAGCCACGGGCCTCAGCTTTGCTGGGGACTCAGGGTAGCCTCGGGGAAGTCTGAGAATCCACCTCTGGTGATGCGATGACTTCGGCGTCCGACGGGAGCTTCAGTGATGCGAACCGGACAGATGCTTCTTTGGTGCCTGCCAAGCAGGGGAGTCACTCCTTGACCCCAAGGGAGATTCTTCAGTCCTCTAATCGTGAGTAGAGCGTCGAAGGTCCAGGATTCTGTTTCAGAGTTTCGTCCAGGTATAATCTAAAGTCCTAGGGACTGGGTTCCTACCTTTATTCTAAAAATAGGGGATGGACTACTCTGTGGCCCCACCTATGGGTGGGTCAGGGCAGAGGGGTGGCTACACCCCTTTCCCTTTGTCCAGTTCGCGCCAAAGCAGGGGCTGCAAGCCCCTGATCCGGTTTGAACTGGGGTATGCACAGGGACACCAAATGTGCCCCCAGTGCAGGACTTCAAAGCACCCGAAAGTGCTCCCGCCCAGCCCCAATACACATTGTCCTGTCTGGGGAGGTGGTCACACCTCCCTGGGACAGGAAACCTATTGTCCAGGCCTCCCCTGCCGGAGTTTCGTCCAGCAGCAGGAGGCCAGACTCGTGTCTGTGGCAGCAGCATCCATTTTGTGATGCCAGGCTCTGGAAAGAAGTTACCGGACTCGTCAGAGTTAACATGCCTTTCCCTCTAGAAGGGTGGAATGCTACCCCCGCCGCCAGGATTGGCGGGGGGGTAGTATTCCAAGATGTTTGACACCAAACACGACATGTTTAGGTGCAGCCATTCCATAGTTAGCATTTTACCGCGAGGATATAATGCGTTTAAGAGTATATGGTCAGGCTGCACTACAAACAGCATCAGAGATGGTCTCCGAACGCTGCAGAGGGGCCCTGCTCATGCAGGGGCACCCTCTCACATAGGAACCATGCACTCTGCCTTTAGGATTGATAAGGCCTGCCTTAGGAGTGACTTATAGGTTCATATGTGTGTAGGCATTTAGTGATATAGGTAACCTATACCACAGCAAGGGGTGCATGCACCACCTTACCCAGGCTGCAGTAGCAGACCTGTGGTGCCAGTTTGGATGGCCTACCAGGGGTGGCATAATACATGCTGCAGCCCCTGGCAGGCCTCTGAGGTACCTATGCCCTTGGTACATAGTATACCATATACTAGGGACTTACAAGGGCACTCCAGATCCCAATCAGTGATGTGCCTAAGGCACATGGAGACCCTTTTAAAGAGGAAACAGCTAGGCTGGGGTTCTGAATAGCAGGGCCCCAGCCAGACTAATGTCGAAAACCAGTGAAGTATCAGCAAAAAGTGGGGGTACCCCTGTGAAGCAGATCCTACTCTCCTACATATAGACCAGCCACTATGAGCCCCTCCTACCAAGGAGCGAATAGTTTCTGGCAACTATCGAACATGACAACCCTGACCCCTTAGGGATCGTGGAAACAGTTCAGTACTTTTTGCTCAGTCACTCGTGCTTACTTTGCCTCAGAGAGATACACAGAATAAACAGTGGGGACGTTTTCAATAAGTATTTATTGACCCAGCGATATTCTAGTAGAAAATATGTGTGCTGCAACAACCACTAGACATATATATATATATATATATACAGATATATATGGTTATGAGCACCAGTAGAGTAAAGAAAAGATAGAATTCTACCATAGTACCAAAACAATGAATATATGCAGGCATATATATACATAGCAGTATAAATGCGTACTCTTACGATGCAAACCCTAACTAGATGTACCTGAATGTACCTAGCATGTATGTATGTGCATAGCCAAGAATCCCCTTAGGATAGAGCAAACCCCATTACCTGATGTGGGAGAGCGAAGGACCCCGTCTTGGTCTTGAGATGGACATCCCGCAAGGGATGTCAGACCACTGTGTGCTGGAGTGTCTGTGTGCAGGGACCTCAGCGTTTCACGTCAGCGTGTCAGCATGAAAGTCTTTCTCCTCGAGTTTGCCCTGCAAAGATGTAGTGCTTATATAAACGAAAGGTACCCTCAGGGGTTCTACCTAGAAGTGTACTGTTGGCATGTCGGGCAAGGATGAGGATAGAGGTGATCCTTATACAGAGCTATTATGCAGAGGATTGTAATCATGCTGTGATACTGAGATTCCTCATGCATAATACATGAGGCTAGTTTTCGGAGAACACCCCACGACAGCCATGTAGCACTTAGCTAGGTAAAAGGTCAGGCCTATATTGGGGTACATTAGAGTACATAACACCCCCCTCCGATGACCTGTTTATGAGCTGAGCAAACACAAGAAGATGATGGCCGGAGCGCTGAAACTTTTCAGACATTCACCCCCAGTCACAGATCTGGGTTGAATCCATCATCATTATTTAGCTCACTTCGCCACTTCAGTTCAGACCCAGCTATATGAAAATCAGTCTCGACCCTGTGCCTCATGGGAATAGTCCAGCCTGAACTGCCAAGCCAGGTCTTCTACTTTGCCACTGGAATGATGATGGATTCAACCCAGATCTGTGACTGGGGGTGAGTGTCTGAAAAGTTTCAGCGCTCCGTCCATCATCTCCTTGTGTTTGCTTTGTTTATGAGCTGCACAGCACTGGTGGCATGAAGTAAACCCCACAAAATAAGCACTGGGACACCCTTTTTAGGTAGATGTGCGCTTTACAAATGTATTGTATTGTATTTTATAAGAAACGTTAACTGTGCAGAGGCAGAGGCATGTTTTCTGCACAGAATGGGGTTTAACACATTCATTTACAATCTGCTTGGAGCTTGTGGTAAATTTGTGTGGGGGGGTTGGTGCAAGACAGGAGAAAGAGGTAGAGGGGTAGAGCCTAGGAGGCGGAGAGGGGAAAGGAAGAATGCTGGCTGGCAGGGGGCAGCATTACATGCTTTTCCTGTGCCTTGCCTGAGGGTTGACAGAGTTCCATGAATATGTCCAGACTGCAATGCAGCTCTTTGTCGAAGTTATTAACCAGTCAGATTTTTATTCTGGCAAAATCAGGCCCAATTTTCCCAAACTGGGAAAAGCAGCATTATTTGTCACCACACCCTTACTCTTTTAGCCTTTTTGGTTTCCCCCCTCTCCACCAATTCTTCAATCTGTGGACAAACTACTCCATCTCCTGTCTCCCACACCGACCCAGTGACAGCAGCCATCAACTCGGGAGAACTTCCGGTGTCACCAGGACTCTTGCACATAGGCAAGTTTTCCAGCCTGCAAAGTCCTCTTTGTCTGTATGGAATTATATGTCACCAATGTAAGGCAACCCTCTAGACCACAGAGAGATGGAGATTCTGTGCAATGCAAAAAGGTATTTGCACAGCCAAATGTTCACTACTTATCAATGCTTGTTGGCACCAGCATGCAAACTCAAGACACATTTTACACATGCCCTCCAATTTTCAATTGATATTTCAATTAAAGGTTAGCTTCACGACATATGTGTGCATCAAGATGAGTGTTCATTAGTAAGTCTTGGTGAGTGTGCATTCTTAATTTATGATCCTGCTCGAGCAAGCATACATCAATACAAGGCATCCATTTCTAATTTAATGTTCTGACATAGTGGCTGACCATGTTAGACTGGTAAATTTAATTGAAGCAGAAAAATAAATAAAATGTGTGTACAGGATGAGAAAGAAGGTGAACAGCCCAGCAGCACATTGAGGCTGCTGTGCCCACGTAAAAATATATATACATATAAGTAACAACACAAAATCACAATTAGGCTGCAGAAGGATACAACCCACCAATTAGAACACAGTGAAACCAAAACGGCCCTTGGTGGGACAAACACAAGAATAGGGACAAAAGCTATTAAATAAAGAGCAGACAACTGTTATGCACAACAAAGCCATCCAGTCATGAGCAAGGGACTGAGGCATAACCCACCTTAAGGCCCTCATTATCCACATATTGGAATTGTGAGTAATGTGATAAATGTTCCATCCCTAAAACATTTTAGCAGGTCAAACCTACCGATATTTATTATGGGGAAAATGCTGGAACACACTGAGGGGCCGATTCACAAAGGGCCTCCGCACTCGAGGCCCACAGTCGTGGGGGAGCCACACTCATGGTGGGGGCCACCAAAGGGAAACTGCAGTACGGAGGTCTTGCCACGAGTGCGGGACCCCCGCCACAACTGCCGGGCCTCCACCACGAGTACGGAGGCCCTTTGTGAATTGGACCCTGAGTTTGGTTCAGTAACCTCCAAAATTTGCATGTTATTCCACAATAGCAGTGAGCAACTCATGATTGGTTGATAATTATCTGATAAATTCCAACCCAGCAAAGTCAGATTTTGCCAGATGCGAAAAAATATTGGACCAATTACTGGCCAGATCTTAACGAAGGCTGTACTTTATATTATGTATTGAAAACAATAGGTTTGCCAACAGACAGCTAAATCTGTCTGTAGTCAAGACACTGCTTTAACCCAGCTTCTTAGTAAGTCACCATGCAATAATTTCTTTGTATACTGTACTTATTCTATGAAATAATAACATCTTTTATTAAACACCAGCTATGTTTCTTTTATTGTGCTGCTCTCCCTGTCCCAGTATTATATATCTGGCTGTTTTATCCATATTACATGTTGCAAAATGTAGACTGAGGACATTGTTGTGAGACACCAAAGCCACAAGATTCTTTATAGAAGTAAATTTTAAGAATAGATACTCTGGGCCAGATTCACAAATGTAATCTGAGACAAAATCCTAACTTTATGACTTTCGGTATTCACAAAGAGCATTTAGGAGCAGTAAAGTTAGGAATCCTAACTTTACTACTCCTAAATGCCCTTTGTGAATACCGAAAGTCGTAAAGTTAGGATTTTGTATCAGGTAAACTTCAGTTTTGGTCCAAAATTTAAGATTAACTGAGACAAAATCCTAACTTTATGACTTTCGGTATTCACAAAGGGCATTTAGGAGTAGTAAAGTTAGGATTCCAAACTTTACTACTCCTAAATAACCTTTGTGAATACCGAAAGTCGTATTCACTAGGATTTTGTCTCAGAATACTTTTGTGAATCGGGCCCAGAGTATCTATTCTTTAAATTTACTTCTATAAAGAATCTTGTGGCTTTGGTGTCTCACAACAATGTCCTCAGTCTACATTTTGAAACATGTAATATGGATAAAACAGCCAGATATATAATACTGAGACAGGGAGAGCAGCACAATAAAAGAAACATAGCTGGTGTTTAATAAAAGATGTTATTATTTCATAGAATAAGTACAGTATACCAAAAAAGTGTTGCATGGTGACTTACTAAGAAGCTGGGTTAAAGCAGTAGGCCCAGAAATGCAATGTATTTAGACTGCTAACAGTTTTGAGGGAGCTAAGAAAAGGAACATTAAGGACATTAAGATGGAGGCACATAGAACAGAAAGTTATTTTCTAATAAGTTTTGCTTTGGCTCAGAATCAACCCTCAAATGAGGCTGGAGAAGTAAAGAAATCAAATTTGAAGCTAGAGGAAAGTAATCAAGAGAAAGAAAATAAAAAGGGAGAAATAACAGAAACAAGGAAGGTAAACGCTTGCCCAGCTATAAATAAAGTACACCAATTAGTAGCTTAATAAAAATAAGGAACTTCTGGCAGTCCTTAGTGAAAAATATGAAAAGTAGAAGTGTATTATGCTGAACTTTGTAATGACATTGATCAATCATTTTTGAGTTTCGAAAATACTGGGAGCTGTGCATGAGAGAATGACATTTTTAGCTGAATGAGATCCGCCATTTTGGAGAATAGTGAATAGTATGGGGGCAAGAGTTCCTGAACTTAAAGCCAAGCCAAACTTGATGCTTTGGAAAACAGGAGTCACAAGAACACCTAGAACTCCTGTCCCTTCTGGAGGAGTCGAAACAATCCTGGATGGACACAAAGAAATGTTTGATGAACCTTCAAAAGAAGGACTGTGAGGAAATCAACTGGTATTACCTTATTTAATTACAACTCAAATACATTTCTGGATGGGATTATAATAACCTCATCTTAAATTCACAAACAAGTTGAAAAGAGAAATTCAGTTTCTGAGGCTTTTGAACATAAAGATGATGAATGGCCAAGATATACACACAATTTCAAATAATAAACACAGTTAAATGGCTAACCAGGACTCATTTATCCTAATTAACAAAAAGCTGAGGCCATTCTCTGCCTCGAGAAAGTGAATATTTACCAATTGGTTCACAGCAGCTAATCCAGATGCACTATCACAGTTTAGGAACAGTGGTCTTAAAATGTTTCAACGCATGTATTAAAATATCATACAATCCACCAGTACATACACTACCAATTAAAAGCACACGTACCTTTTCAATCATTAATTTTAACCCTTGCTAGTATTTCTGGAACAGAGAAGATCTAGCAGAAATTGAAGAATGTCTCCTCTCAAATGACTATTGTGTAACCAGTTTATATATGAAAATCAACCTTCATCCCCTAACCAGGTCAAAGTAAACACGATGCAGATTTCTTATTTAAAAGAGATTGAGGCGTTCTCAGTGAACAAGAGTGAGGATTTCTTCTTTTTAAGATAACTGGAGGGAATACATTCCTACTGCCATTTTATTCTCGAAATATACACATGCTGAGCCCTGTGTCTGGTTAGATTATTTCTCAATTAGTACAAGCATTATTTACTCCAGTTACCGGGGCAAGAACATGAAGGATAAAATGCCAGACTTTTCCACAAAACAAGCAGGCCCATCCTTTTCTCCTTCTCTTTCTATATTCCAGAGTCAGGAAGGTTACAAATTCATCGCACCTGCATGCAATGTACTGGAACAATGTTCAGACTGGGGGTGCTGCCATTAATGTTATATCACCAAAGTCATAGGGACAGTGAAAAATCCAAGTGTCACAAAAGTGTAACAAATGTGCCACGCCCATTCAGCAGGACAGTGGTAAGGGTCTAGTATGTAGCTGGTGGTGCATTCTGGAGCACTGGTGAGTTAGAGAACTGTCATTTATAGCCAGCACATCTTGATGAAATTTGCAAAGACATGCAGTTTTATTGGTTAAATTGTATAGTCCCCACAGATGATGATCAGTACAGCATTGTACAACAGCCACCACACATTCCATTCCAGAACTGCACAGCTAAACTAGATATTTAAAGAATTATATACACATAATGAAAAAGGAGAGAAGCAAGATATAACACGGATCCCTCATGTTAGCACTTTTTTGGAAAGAGAACAGATGTTTCTCAAGATTCAGATCATTTGACTTCAAGATACACCAGTTGTTTGATATAATTTGTTTCACCCCATTCAATTCTGTATTGAAGGTGGTGACACGTATAACATTGGTCACCTGTGGTTTTTCCTTCATGTAAAAGAATCTTTGGCAGATTACAGGAGAGAAGAGTGAGCAATAGGACCCAGAAGAGAGCATTACATTGCAACAGGGACGCCCTACCAGAAAGTTTCATGTAGATGTTGAAAAGCATGGATAAGATGATTTAACCTCGAGGGACTCCTTCTTTAATACTGTATGGTTTATAAGAGAATGGAGGCGTATGCATAATATTTCTTCTATTCTGTAGGTACGATGTGATAAATCAAGAGCTGTGTGCCCTCTATTCTGGCTTCCTAAAGTCTATGGATTAGTGTGTCATGTTCCACTGTTTCAAAGGCTGCTGAAAGGTCCAATAGAAGGAGGGCAGCAACCCTGTTCAACTCTACGGTGTTTTCAAGGTTATCCCAGATAGAGATTTGGGTCAATTCAGTGCCTCTTCCTAGCTGCAATTCAGTTTAGGAGTCGGAAAAAATGGAATTGTCTTCAATGAATTGTGACAACTGAGTGAATGCTGCTCTTTCTATAAGTTTACCAAGGAATGGTCTGCTTTCTATAGGTCTGTAGTTGGAGGGGTCCTCATTGTCCAGGATAGATTTCTTTTTTTTATAATGTGCTTATGTATGCATTTTTTAAGGTGTTGTTGTGTGTTTTGACTGGTGTGGCCGCTGAAGTGGCCAAATAATATTTCTGAAGATTTGTGAAGAACAAGGGTCAGAGAGACAGTCGGCTGGCTTGTTTGCTTTGACAAGATCAAGAAATTCAGTTGGGGACATTGAAGGAGTGTAGATGCTGTGTTTGCCTTTCCCTGGAGGGGTCTTTGTTTGGAATGGGTTGGGGCTGTCAGTTTTTTTTATTAGTTAAGTGAGAATCCAACATGTTTGCTTCAGTTATTCAATGATATGTCAGTTTGTCACAAATCTCTTGAGAAATAGGATTGGTAGCTTCTGTGCATTTTGCTTACAGAATTGAGTGAGTACTTTATGAAATTCTTTATTGGTACATTTTGCATTGTTGATTCGGCTGTAGTAGTAAAGTTTTTTGCTTTTTTGCTTGTTTTTCTCTGTCTGAGTTCTAAGTACATGGTGTCCTGTATACCATTCAACCAACGAGACAAGCGCTGTATCTAGTACCAAGATATCTCCAGGGTCTTTCTCTCTCCTTGTCTACACTTTCCCACTGTTTTGCTCAAATTTCATTCTAGAATGTTTATATCACTCTAGACAGGGTAGAGGGAAGGCTCAGTTGAATGAATGGTGCACTCAGTAGATACATGAGTTTGATAGTTTGCAGGGGACAAACTTCATGGACACTTCAGATAATCACCTCTAATCTGTGGCCCAGGTGATAAGAGTTTTTTCAATTTCACTCATTTGCCCCTAATGCTACTTCATTAGTGGGGTCCTCATTTGCTCAGCCAGCACCTGCTTCTGCAGGACCAACAACTTTAGCACCACCTGAAAAATATTATAATGTTGGTACTGAATACAGTGATTGCCTATTTGGTTAAATAGTAGACAGGACACCATGTACTTAGAACCTAGACAGACAAAAAAATATGTTTAGAATCTGCATCAGAAAGATAATATTGTAGTGAAACTGAAAACAGCTTTTAAGGTGAGTTGACTCACCAGCCTCCATGCAGTGGTACTCTTTGGCAAATGACCAGGATGCAGGCATGTATCTCAGGAGAATCCGGAGATCATAGGCAGAACAAGATACAAAAGCACAGACACAAGGTCTGATTAGGTAACTAGGACCAAGAGAAACGGAGATGGAAGAAAACAATAAAGGTGCAAGAACTCAGGGCTGAGCCACAAACTATGCGGGGCAACATTCTGAATGCAGCCCATGAAACAATGCCATGAAAAGGTTTATTGCGTGAACTTCCTTTATGTGCTAACTCTAACCAATGTGCCCGGAAGTGAACATGCTGGCTCTAAATCTCCAGCTTTATGATCTCTGATGGGACAGCAACTACAGGCCTGTTCTCCACAATGTCCATGCTTCTGCACTATTGGCGTTAACAGAAATACTGGTGTAATGGAGTATTTAGTGTATGGTGTTGGTACAATTAATTAGACTTTGTTGTGCTTTACAACTTCTGATGGTGCATGTATTCTTCTGTTTGGAGTCTTAACCTGACGCTAAACTGGACAGGACAAGCTGGTCTGACCTCCTTAAGTGCAGAATACTGCTTAATCTTCTCCACAAGCACAGTGCTTCTCCGAGGATCAGCCATGAAAATGAACACACCTTCTTATGATCCTGTGACTGTTGTGAAGTGGGCTCTGCTCCACTGTAAAATCTTGCTTCCACAGGCTTCACGTGCTACACTTCTGGTAAAGCTGAAAGGCAATGGAGAGCCTGATGCAAATACTCACTCACCAATTCCAGTCTTTCCGCTAGTCACCAACAGAAATGTTGTCAGGCAGTAAAAATGTTAAAGCCAAGCATGCACAGTACTTTAAACAAAAGGCAGGATGAAGCAGATGAACCAGGATATGAGAGAGAAGGAGCTGCAACCACCAACTTCACTAACTGCCCTAGCAGTCAAACAAAAGTGACACAATAAAACACTTCGCAGTAGCTGGACCTGATGGGTTCCCAAACTCACTCTATAAAGCTTTTAGCAATATATTAACCCCTTCCCCCGTAGCCAAGGTTTTCACTTCCAGTTCCTGTTACCCAAGGAACACTGTTGTTGAAGCCCAAAAAGACTCTCACTGTTTTGGCTCACATATCTAAATTACTTTTCTACATATTGAAGTGAAGATATTTAACAACAAAAAACTCACAAATAGCATTAAGAAAATCTGGTCAGCCCTAATATCCCCTTTCCAGTAGGTTTCATTTAGGGATGACGGACAGGAGAGAGCCAGTCTGGCCTTTAATGCCATAGATAAAGCTACCTAAAGCAACATCCAGATACTCCTTCTCTCACTTAACATGGAGAAGGCTTTTGATAGAGAACATTGTGAATACCTTTCGGAAATTTTAGACAAATCCAGTCTACGCCCGAGATGCTCTCATTTAGTAAGGTCATCCTCATTTGTTCCTCCAGTGGTTTGAAGGTACATTCCCAGCTGTCAAATCACATTGTATAGTCCAGAAGAATGAGGCAAAGGTGTCCATTGTTGGTCAAAAACACAATAGGACAGTAGGAAGATACTGCAGACAGAAAGTTTGGTTTTTAATAGACATAGAATATGTGGGAAATATTCTCACCCTGAGAGCACACAAGATTTATGAAGGCAATATAGCTCCTCTACCAATCATATCTGTTGGATTTGGCCCCCTCTGCATGGTCATCCCCAAACGTTTTGTCTTTAACCTCCACTTTTTTCTCAATTCGTTTTTGTTGGCCTTAGGACTCTGTGCTGGTGCTCTCTTGCCCTTAAACACATAAGTTCCCCATAGAGTAGTATACCATATACCCAGGGCCTGTAACTTAAATGCTACTAGTGGGCCTGGAGCACTCTTTGCGCCACCCACATAAGTAGTCCCTTAAAACATGTGCCAGGCCTGCTATAGCATGCTGAATGCAGTTTTAAACTGCTAATATAACTTGGCAAATATAGCCCCTTTGCCAAGGCTTAAACCATTTTATGGCATATATGTCACCCCTAAGGTAGGCCCTTGGTAGTCCATAGGGCGGGGTGCATTGTAAATAGAAGGTTGGACATGTACTTTTACGTTTTACATGACCTGGCAGTGGAACACTCCTAAATTAGTTTTTCACTACTGTGAGGCCTACCTGTCCATTAGCTTTGAGGTAGGGCAGGGATGTCAGGAAATTCTAAGAGAAACCTCAAGAAAATGCTACAATTTTAACTAAAGAAGGCATCAGGTATAAAAATAGGGCCATCATACCCATTTTCCAGTTCACTTTCTGGACTTGCAGAAGGACTCTCAGAGGATGGCCTGCAGTTTACTCCACAGACTGCTTCACTGCACCTGGAAAGACTGCTTTGCTGCATGGAGCTTGCCTTGAACACTCAGAGGCCTGCCTTGCTGCTTGAGCCCTACTTTATCACTTGAACAAAGGACTACCAGAGTGACTCCAAGGGCTAATTGGCTGTCCTCCTGTTCAGAGCCACAGGAACATAACAGGCTCCCACCATCTTGAACCCACACCTGGACTCAGCCTGCGTGAGGCCTAAACCCCCAAGTGATGCACCTACAGTCCTGGACCCTTGAATGTGCCCAGATAGCCAGAATTTAAAACTTGTCTAGAAACTGCTTTGAGAACCCAGAGAAGACTGGGACGAAAGTGCTCATCTATCTGCCCAAGGTACATTACCAGTCGACCAACTTCACGATAACTATCGCTATGCTCATCTCCGCAGCACCACATCCAATTAAGCAGTTCTTCATCTTCATCAAAGGGTATCCGGCCTCTTGGAACTCTCATCTGTTACAGCTCCTGCCTCATCCTGCTGAAGATTTTCAACTTTCAAAAAGGAGACTAGGTCCGAAGGTAAAAATCTTCACCTCAACTTTGTCCAGTGGCTCCCTGACGATGACTCTGCATCCCTAGACACCACCTGCAGCTGTGTCCAGATGAACTTCTATCTTCTCAGAATGTTTTTTCCAGAATTTCTTCTAAGTCAGAAGTTAAGCGCTGACTGGGCCCAATCCATTTCTTGTATACGATCCGTGCTCCTTCGGGGTAGGCCATATTTTTCGACTTTGACTCAGTCTCGCATGCAATGATGCGCAGTAGGTGCTTCAATCTTTTAGGTGCTAGTCTTTACTAAAAACGTCCAAAAGCCATAACTCCAGTTCTGGTAAAGGCATATTTGTTGTAAAATCCTGTGTGGTATATACTTGCGTGGTAATGTCGCCTGCGTGGTTAAGCCTGCGTGGTAAAGGCATGCTGAGTTCCGACTGCATGGTAAAGGCTGTTTCCCAGTACAGATATAAAATGTCAAGAACAAGAATATCACTGCAGGGAGATTCCACACCACGTCTTACAGAAGGTCTCAGGGTTGAGTCAGAGTTCACCACAAAGGTTATGGAAACCACACTGTCATTCTTCTATATAGTTATTCAGATAGCATAACATGTTAGGAGCAATTCTGATTATATTTCACCACATTCAAGTCTGACCCATGAGTCGAAGGGGGTCTGCACTAGATGCATGAAGATAGGCATACTGCCTGGTGTGTAGGTTTGAACTAGCTCATTTTTCTGTGCACAGCTGTGTGGGTGGATGAATGATGCATTAAACATACTGACATAAATGGACCTTCAGAAGACAGGTAGCGCTGCAGCAGTGTTAGTCAAATGTCAGATGAGCCAGCTTGACAGTCATGTGACCTACACTTTCAGCTTTTCAGAGAAACTGTGCTAGCTCGAGTGCCTGCTCGCACTCGCTATTCAAGTTCTGTTGCATTTAGCACTATTTCTTAGTGCAAAATGCATAGTGGCATCTATCTAAGACACCAGTGTGCTTTATGCATTGAGAAACTAGCGCTAAATACCGGGAGTAAGTTGGAGGGAAATCCAACTCCAAGTGCGCGAGCAGAGAGGCTAGAGCCCAGCTAAAGAGGAACTGCCATAAAACCACAAAGATCAGATGTACACAGAGAGGTACAGTCAGTCAGATAAAACAAGATTTGGCAAAGCCAATAGGTCTGGGTTGATTTAGGTGATGTTATTTGAATTAATAACCATATGTTGCTGTGTTTTATGTTTGAAGACACTAGCCTACTAGGGAAGTTATCAGCAAACCATTACTTCTGCCTGACTGAGCAGAGCCCCTTTGGAAGAGTGGGGATCTCCAGCACTGATGGGGTTGGGTACCCATGGCCCCCTACCTTGCAATGCTCGACTGACAGATCTCTCAACAGGTACAAATAGCCTGAGGTCAACCAGCACAGCGAAAGGTGAATCTGAACATTCACTCATTCTTGCACTCACTCACTCACCAATCTACAAAACCACACATACAAAATCATCAATCTGTGTAAAAAATACATTCATTAAAAACTGACACTGAAGACCATCTTGTTTTTTCTATTCCAAATATCCAGGTTCCTTAATTCTATCAGTTGCATTTCTTGCATTTCAGGGAACACTAGTAGAAAGTGGGGAGGTATGTGAGTGTGGACCAACAATCCCCTTATGAAAACATAAGAACTCTATGAAGGCACTCAAAGCAGCACAGGATGTGGATCATTTCCCGGTCTATGGATGAATGTTCAGAAAAAGATAACATGTTGAGATGCCCCATGTTATATGTGAGTTGGTTTGCAGTGGTAGTCCTGGATATATACGCTAGCAACACTTTCGCTATTACTGTTATGGAAAGTAAACTTCCTTGTAATTGATTAATAAAAATCATTACAATTCATAAAAGTCATACCTTGGACAGTTTGTCAAAAAAATAAACCACTTAAACTATCCAAAATAATGAAAATAATATGTCAAATTATTTTATTGCTCTTTCAAATAATCAATCAAAACTATGCATATGATCACCCTTCTATTGTATTCACAAAGCACACTTGATTATAAACTCAACGTTAAATAACTCATTATAATTCATACTTCATACATCATGCACAATCCATTATACCACCCACCTGTCCTCTCAACACAAAAACTACTAAATATATTAGTGAAACCTGATGAGGATTCATTACTTCCTTCATTGGAAAACGGCATCTGGAGTCATGAAACTGGTATATATTGTCGCCTATCCTCTTCTCAACACATTTTATTAGTCTGGCAAAAATTCGCAACTGTTTGTCACTGAAAGAAGCCCCATGAACTGGGTAATGTTCTTAACATTTAAAAGGAAGCTTTTCACCAGTCAAACAGGGTTTATTTTGACAGTTTGGGCCGCACGTTAGAATTGTGGCTGCCAGTCCGCAGTAGAAGGCCTGGAGTCATGTTCGCCTGGTCACATTAATGGATGGCACAGTAGTGCTGTGGTCCATAGTTCAAGTTTCATTTTTATTTTATTTGCACGGTTAACTAAAACCTTTGCATTATTAAAGCCAAATTAAAATTCTAATTTCAAAAAGACAGCCAGTAGTGGTGTTTCTGGACAGCACTGGTCAAATATCCCAATCTTATAGTTCTCTTATGCCCACTCCTGGAGTTCTGACTGCTCACAAAACACAATCCTTGGTAAATGCTTTCAAAATATTAGGAGGGCAACCTAATTTCCTTGTTCATATTGAACTTTCCAATTCGAATTGCATGAAAACAAAAGAGTGAATACAGATACATGCAATTCGAATTGGAAAGTTCAATGTAAACAACAAGGAAATTAGGTTGCCCTCCTAATATTGTGAAAGCATATTCAAAATCTAGTCATCTAAAACCGTTTCCACAATATGAAAATCAAGAAAGTGGACAAGACGTTTAAAAAAAAAAACTTTTGGCGTTACTGTATGTGTTAGGATAACCTATGTACAAAGTGGCAAAGTAAAAAAAGCAAACCCAGCTACCTGCCTTAAATATCAACATTACAATATGTGACCACCTGGCAAACATGCTGTAGTAACTGGAACATTCATAAAGTGCATATTTTCAGTTTAGAGGCACAGACCTATTCAGGCCGCTTCAGGACCGTCTAACATATACGCAAAAATAGTCAAACTGTCCAAGTGCATAGTATCAGTTCGGAGGAGCAATCTTATTAGGCCACTCCAGATTTTCCCAGATGTATGGCCACAGCTCCCATTCTTCATTTGTTCTTACTTTGGAGCCTTTCTGGTGGCCCTTTTCTGCAGTTTCCTGTATGCAGACATTGACATTTGTCTGGCTTCCAATTGCCCATGTGTTCAACAAATACCTCATTCTGCATCTGGATTGCCACCATGAGTTGCCGTTGCTACCTTGTTTAAGAACCTCACAAAATGGCAGTTTAATTGCAGATGCTCAGGAGTGAAGCATGCCAGTAAAGCCTGCCTGCATGTTCAGATTCCTCTTTGATTAAAGAGTGGTCGGAGCATTGCTCTTCCCTCGTCCATTAACTCCTTACACATACATATTAAATGCAGCATATCTTCTCTCCCCATTGTGCACAAGCGGCAGCAGGTCCTGGCTGGATTACGCTTCCAGGGCGGTTGATGTTGCAGCAAAGGTAGTATACATAGATGGTATCTCAAAAAATGTTCTTTGACTGCAATGGTGAACCCCTTATGGAAGTAGGGTTGCGGTATTGCTGCGTCGTAGCTGTACAAAACAAACCAGCCATGAGCTCAACCTGCCAATGTTGCCTTATCCTCAAATAATAAGCCCAATTTGATGGTTGTATTTCCCAACTTTTTGAAGCTAGCATGGGTTGTGGACATTTCACAGAGGTCCTATAGGCCTACATGTGATACTGACTCATTGAGGTAGGCACTAGCAGGAGAGTTACCCCTGACCGTCCACTCCAGCCAAAGATGAGAGTTTAGTGTATTCGGCTCTGAGCTCTTGATCCTATACCAGCAATTAATATATGCCCCCCGTCTGGCAAGTGATTGCTTCTGCAGGCCAAACTCAAGCCTTATCTGAGCTGGTGAGGTGTATTTGGGGAGGCCAAAGATCATTCTATATGCCCCAACCATGATCCCGTCCAGAGTGGGTGAATCTCTTCCTCACAACAACTCACTCCAGTAAGTTATTGTCAGCATGAGTTTTGCTTTTATTACCCGGAGCAGTGGGGTGAAAATCAGACTAGCCCCTTTCTTCTTCAGATGTTTTAATGCTAGAGCATTGCCTTTCCTACTCAGAGCTTCTTTCTGTGATGCATATGATCCAATTTTGTTTATAATGACTCCTGAATATTTATATTCCGTTATTGCCTCCAGGCATTGGTTGGCCAAATACCAGCTTGGTGTGCTTCTTTTTATGCTGTTTACTAACATTGTTTCTCTGTTCTCTAAGTTAATCTTCAGGCCATTTTCTGTCAAGTAGGCTCGGGTAACATCAAGGAGATGCTGCAGTCCAACCGAGGTACGGCTGTGGTCCATAGGTAAAATCGAACTTTCCATGTCATGAGTGTATTTTAAGCACCATATATTATGGCCACATAGGAAAGTTAAATATGTGAGTTAGGAGTTATCCAATTGTGACATATTTTAGGAGTCAGAGCACATGCACTTGGGCCTGGTTACCAGTATCCCAGTGCACAGAGTCCAAAACTAGCAGCATATGTCCACACACCAATAGCAGTAATCAAGCAGAAAGAGGCACCTTCTCACACTGAATTAAATGGATGCTTAAAAGATATGCCCCATACAGTTAACACTTTGTGTTGTTACATGCTGATGTACATGGACGTTTAGAATAAGTGACTCATGCGCCTAACATTTCATGTTGTAACATGCTCATGCACATCAATGTTTAGAATAAGTGACTCATACTGCTCTCAGTGCATTCGCTTACAACTGATGAACATAGATGTTTACAGGTGCCTTATACTGCTCACACTGCATTCCGCATACTGATGTGCATCAACGTTGAGGAGTGCCTCATACTGCTCGCACTACACTCTGTCACATGTGGATATACATGGAAATTGAAAAGTGTCTTATAATGCTTGCACTACAGGCTGCTATACACATGGGTATATAAGGGTTTGTAGAACCAGCTCACTGTGATATGTTATGTTATGGATACTTTTAAAGCGCACTATCACCATGAGGGTATCCTGGCTCTTTGACAGGTGTGTGAAGCTAGTCTTGGGGACTTATTCAAAGAGCCTTATCTTCAGCTTCTTGCGGAATTCTACAAGGGAGGAGAAGGCGGTAATGTGCATATCCTGAACAGCGCTGATAGAGCGTTGGGGAGACTTTATTTGGGACATCTTTTAGCCTGATTGTATTTTTAAAATTGTGATATTGTGCTTTTTAAAATTTGTAAGCCTCACCTTAACTGCTGCTAATTCGCTGACTGCGGTGCCCGCCTGTTAGAGCGGACCCGCCTTGAGGTTAGCGCTCTAGATTGTGGGCCCGGCCCCTTTTCATCACTTCCTATAAAATACCGGATGCTGCGACTGCGCAGCGGGCGCGCCGCCGGCGCGTCGAAGGCGCGCCAAAGGCAAGCCCGTCTGCGCCCGTCGGCGCCCGGAGCGCGACCAGCGCCAGGACCCCTGCACTTTTCATGAGGCACATCTACACGCGACGCAAACTCATTAATCTTAATCTTGGTGAGTGCTCTCACCCAAAAGTAGTGCTGGACAAACCGAACTATAGCCCTATGCGATGTAACTCACGTGGTCTGACGGCCTTGAATCTTCTCATAAAACACACAACCAAGGATAGGGAGTGTGGTATGCCTTTTAACTACTTGGACAATAATGCTCCCCAAGACAGTAGGGACTCCCAGCCTTATGTTTTAACTCAAGGTACCCCTAATAAGGACCCCAATGTTATTAGCTGCATCCTACTTAACACAAGGTCGATGATCAAACACAAGTACGATCTAGAATGCTTGATTCAAGTTGAAACCCAGACCTGGTATTTCTTACGGAAACCTGGGCTAGCGGAACCAATGAGCCGGACTGGAACGCTGCGGTGCCGGCAGGTTACTTTGTAGCTAACACAGACAGGGTAGGGGTTAAAGGGGGAGGGATAGCGCTAATTTACCGGTCCCACTATAAGGTGAGGATCATGCCAGAACCAACACTGGTAGCTGAGGCAATGTCTTTTAGTGTCAAAAAGAACAACCGTGAACTCTTCCCGGGGCTACTTATTTACAGGCCTCCAGGGACGAGATCTCTTTTACTAGGTCACTGCAGACCTATTTGGAATCATGTTTAGATACTGACTCCTTTACGGTGCTGGGTGATTTTAATTTCCACTTAGAAGCTAATAATGACTCTGACACATCCTGTCTGACAGATAATTTAGCTAGTTATGGGCTGAGCCAGATTGTAGTGGAGCCAACGCACCAAGCGGGCCATACGCTGGATGGTATTTTTACCAACCATCAACTCATTGAAGTGAAGAGTGTGCGACCACTACCTTGGTCAGACCACTCTGCAGTCCATTTCAATGTTAAGATCTCAACAACCAGCAGCTGTCGCAGGAACAGACCTTCCTCGGTCAAATCACGTCCTTTGAAATTAATTCAACAAAACGAATTGATCACAGCACTGGCGAGGAACACCCCAGCTATGGCAGACTCCAATGTGGCAGCCTCTAACTTTGACAATTGGCTTAGTCATGCAGTAAACCAGCTGGCACCGGAAGTGACAAAGCACCCTAGGAGAAGGCAAGTTTCGTCACTCTGGTATACGGCTGAGCTTAAACAAATCAAAATTAAATGTAGACGGAAGGAACGTATTTGGAGATCTGATTATAGCTTGGTACATAGGAAAGACTACAGTACAGCTTTAGAGGAATATAAGATCGCAATAAAACAAGCAAAAATGGTATATTTTACCTCTAAAATTCAGGAGGCCACTAATTCCTCGAAGGAATTATTTAAAACCGTAACTGCTCTGTCAAAGTGCCCACGGAATACTATGTTTACACCTGATCAAAACTTTGTGGACAAAATGTCTGTTGTCTTTCAAGGAAAAGCCCAGACCATCTACAATGAACTCCTGAAAACAGCGGAAGCGCCTGGGATGAACTGCTTAGAGGGACAGGAAGTTACGGTACCTCAATGTAGTCTATCTCGGTTCTCCGCGTTAGTGGAAAAACAAGTGGCAGATCTATTGTTGCAAACCAAGTCCGGGTCTCCCCTTGATCCCTGCCCCCCGTACATTCTACATTTGGCTCCGGAGGAGATCAGCGCATCCCTGACACCTTTATTAAATCAAATTACGAGTTCAGGGGTCTTCCCTCTGAGTTGGAAAAAGGCGTGCATCCGACCTATACTAAAAAAAACCACCCTCGATCCCTTGGAGACCAAAAACTATCGCCCAATATCCTGCCTCCCTCTACCCTCCAAAATCTTGGAGAAAGCTATGAACTCTGAATTGACAGAATATCTGGATCAAAATAACATCCTTGATTCCACTCAGCATGGCTTCAGATCTCGGCACTCTACTGAGTCAGCCCTGATCATGGCGACAGAAGAGATCCGCAAGGTGATGGATGGAGGTGGGAGGGCCGCCCTTATATTGCTTGACCTAACCGCAGCTTTCGACACTGTAAACCATGCGGTATTAGTGCGAAGGCTGGAGGCTGCCGGCATTGGGGATAAAGCCTTAGCCTTACTAACATCATTCTTGGCATCCAGGGAACAACTAATTCACTGGGATGGACTTCAGTCAGGAAAGTTCATTCTCCCAGGTGGAGTTCCCCAGGGATCAGCCTTGTCCCTGACTATGTTTAATATATACGTCGCCCCATTAGCCAGACTAATAAAAAGCCACGGTCTTATGTTAGTGTCGTATGCGGATGACACCCAGTTAGTGGTGTCAGTTACACAAAGCATGGATATGACAGCAGAACAGTTCCGCAACTGCCTTACAGCACTGATGGCCTGGATGAACAATAACTTCCTGAAATTGAATACGGAAAAAACCGAGGTTGTAGAGTTTGGTCAGAAACCGTCGGTATGGAGCCAACTATGGTGGCCCCCTACACCCGGAACATGCCCTGCCCCGTTGCCCAAGGCTAGGAATTTAGGCTTCTTGATCGATAAAGACCTAATGCTCGCCCCACAAATAAACCAAGTGTCTTCAACTTGCTTTTTTACGCTGAAAGTCTTGCGTAAGATTCTTCCTTTCATCCCTTTCTCTTTGAGGAAAACGGTGGTCGGAGCTCTAGTTTTGTCGAGAGTTGACTATTGCAACGCTCTATACCTAGGAGCAGGCGCAAGACAGTTTTCCAAACTTCAGTCACTCCAAAATGCGGCAGCGCGAGTATTGCTTGATCTACCCAAACACCATCCTACGTCCGCCAGCATAAAGCAGCTCCACTGGCTTTCTGTTCGACGGCGGGTGGATTTTAAGGCCCTCTGCCTAGTGCATAAAGCCCTATATGGTGGAGGCGCGGTGGATTTACAATCATTATTTCCCCCATAGGTGCCACTACGCTGCCTAATTTCCACAAATGCGGGACTGGTACATCTCCCCAAGATAAGAAGAGTAAGGTGGGGAGGAAAGGGTTTCTCATTCCAAGCAGCAAAACTGTGGAATTCTCTCCCAGTTCAGCTACGACTACAGTCCAGCAGGACGCTCTTCAGGAAAAATATAAAAACATGGCTCTTCACCAAACTTTAAATCTGTTAGCTGTTTCCGGTTTGCACACACTTCAGCGCCAAGACGCCTCAGCAATAGTGTGCTTTATAAATATTCAGTCAGTCAGTCAGTCAGTCAGGCTTGAATGTGGTGTGGGAGGTCATGCCACTCTATAGGAGTGATGTATGAGAATGCACAACCTCTTGATCTGCTTTGCATATGCATGGCACGTGTGCTAGTGAAAGTCTGGATAAGTGGAGGTGCCTGAATCTTTGGTGGAACTCCATGCGGCTGTTCAAGTAGGCTTACCCTGTATTGTGTAATACTTTGCATGTGAGAGTGAGGAGCTTCATTTGTGAATGCTTATGTATTGGGAGCCAGTGGAGTTCCCTCAGAAGTGGTGTGACAAGAGACCGTCATGGGAGGTTGAGGACCAGTCTGGCTGCTGTGTTCTGAATGGTCTGAAGTCTTTTTATGAGTTAGTTGGTTATTCTCGCATAGAGTGTGTTCCCATAGTCCAATCTGCTAGTGATGAGTGCTGGGTGACAGTTTTCCTGTTGGTACTTGAATATCTTATTCAGCATTCTCAAAATGTGGAAGCAGGACATGGTGACTTCGTTAACTTGTGTGGACATGTCCAACTTGTTGTCCATAATGATTACGACGCTTATGTTCTGGGGGTGAGAGTGGGTCCGAGATCTGTAGGCCACTAGACTGAGTCCCACAGTGAGGCATCTCTTCCAATGATCACCACTTCGGTCTTGTCCGTGTTCAGCTTCAGGCAGTTGGGCTTCATTCAAAGTGCCACATCTTTCATGCAAGCTTTGAAGTTGATTGTGGTGCTGGGTGTTTTGTCCAAGAGGGTCAATTTCAGTTGAGTGTCTTCTGTATAGGTGAATATGTCAATGTTTTGAGCGTAGAGGACGTCCGCCAATTAGGTAGATGTTGAAGGGGGATAAGGTGAGCGAGGAACCTGTTATGTCCTGTATAGAGGCCCTAAAGTAGACCCGTTCATACATGCCCTAAAATGGACGTATTCGTATTTGCCCTAATATGGTCATATTCGTACTTGCCCTCTTATGGTCAATGCCGCATATGCCCTATTACAGTCATAACTGAACATGTCCTATTACAGTACGATTCCTTATATAGGCATGATCTTTCACCCACATTAGTCCCGCTAGTACACAACGAGCTCTGAGGGCTGAACGTTATCTATTCTGTGGTTTTGAATACAGCAGGGTTTTTCCAAAACACAGGCCCACACTGTACTCATTAATTATGCATGATTCTCTAGGAATACAGCACCTGCATAATATTTATTTATTTTATTTATTTATTAAACTTATAAGGCGCAGCAGCTACCCAAAAAGGGTTTCCCGGCGCCGAGACGGAACAAAAGAACACAAGGCGGCAAAGTTGATTACTGGTTGAAGAGCCAAGTCTTTAAAGATTTCCGAAATTGGGTGTATACTGTTTCGTTTCGGATAGCTTTTGGAAGTGAGTTCCATAGCAAGGGACCGAGGTAGGAGAAAGACCTTCCTCCCATCCGGGATAGCTTTATTCTAGGCATCGAAAAATTCCCTTGAGTGGATGAACGGAGGCATCAGGAGGGCACATAGGGGTTGACCAAAGCTTGGAGATATTTGGGGGCAACACCTGTTTTGATTTTGAACATATAGCTCAGGGCTTTGAACTTAATGCGGTTCTCCACCCTGAGCCAGTGCAGATCTCTCAAATGGCCTGAGACTGAGGTCATCCTGGGTACCTTACAAAGTAGTCTAGCGGCAGAGTTTTGGACCAGCTGAAGCCTGCGCGTCACTGCCTTGTTGGATCCAAGGTAGAGGGCATTGCAGTAGTCCAGTCTCGAGGTGATGAGGGCCTGGACTACTGTTTTCTGCGTGGGCTCTGGCAGCATCCAGATGATCTTTCTTAACCACTTCAAGATGGTAAAGCAGGTGGCTGCTACCTTGACTGTCTGATGGTGCATTGAAAGTTGGTCGTCAATGATAACACCAAGGTTGCAGACTTTGCTGGAGGGTCGGGGAAGAGCACCCATCGCACTAGGCCAGTGTTGTGGACCCCAGAGATCTTTGTTTTTGCCCAGGACCAATACCTCTGTTTTCTCTCCGTTTAATTTAAGATAATTGGTCTGCATCCAGGATGCAATTTTTCCCAGGCCAAGCTGAAGATGGGATGGCCCTGCTGCTTTGTTCGTGGAGAGAGAAAAAATGATTTGTGAGTCGTCAGCATAGGAGAACAGGGACAGTCCTGCTTCGTCTGCGACATTGGCTAGGGGTCTAACATATAAGTTGAAGAGTAGGGGGCTGAGGATAGAACCCTGAGGCACCCCGTGGGGAAGAGGATGAATGTCAGAGCTGGTCAAGGAGGAAAAGATTTGGAAAGTACGGTTAGAGAGAAAAGAGATGAGCCAGCTGAGGGCAGAGCCTCTAATGCCCATAGAGCAAAACGTTTTTACTAGTGTGGTGTGGCATACCGTATCAAATGCCGCGCTGAGGTCAAGCAGGATGAGGGCGACCGTGTCGCCAGCATCCAGATGATGGTGTAACTTTTCCGTTATTCCTAGTAAGGTGGTCTCGGTAGAGAAACCGGCTCTAAAACCGGATTGGGAATGGTGGAGAAGCTTTTGGTCTTCAACAAATTTAGTGAGTTGTGAATGTATGTGTTTTTCCAGGATTTTGGAAAAGGCCGGCAGCAAAGAGATAGGTTGGTAATTGGAAGATGAGTCTGGGTCTGCGTTGGCCTTTTTAAGGAGAGGAACCACCATGGCATGCTTCCAGTCATGTAGGACCGTGGCTTCTTCTAAGGAGGCATTTAGAAGGTCCATGATGGCAAGTAGAGGTGGTGACTCTAGCTGCTTGAGTACTGAGATAGGCAAAGGGTCCTTTCGTGATCCTGATTTAATACTTTCAAGGATCTTTTTAAAAGAGGTTGAAGTAAGAGGGGACCAAGTGCCCAGGTTGTAAGGGGGGGTATGTTGTAACGTAACCTGGTCAGAACAGGCAGAGTCCATTGTGAGTGGTGTGGAAGCAGATTGGAAGGCATTCTCAGATTGCGAGGAAGGGGATATGTCACGCCCAGAGCACGCTATGGCAGAGTGAATTTTCTCGACTTTCTGGACGAAGAAAGAAGCCAGTTCCTCGCATTTGCGTTTATTTAGTGGAGGGGGGCTGGCTAGAGTGGCAGAGCCAGCCAACTCCTTCACTGTATTAAATAGTGTCTTGGAGCAATTCAATGCAGCAGTAATGGTGGTTGACGCAAATTCGGCACGGGCTAGTTTGCAGAGATTATGGTAAGCTTTTTTTGCCAAATTGTAGGTTGCTTTTGATTCAAGGGCATAGTTTCTACGCCATCTGCGTTCCAGTGCTTTGCATTTAGATTTTTCGGCTTTCAGAGTGTCAGTATACCACGGCGCAGGCGGGCGGTGGTTATTGGTCTTTTTTTGGGAGAGAGGGAGACAAGTATCTATGGCATCAAGAAGCCATTTTTGAACAGAGTCAGAGAGCATAGATACCCTTTGTTGAGAAATGGGTGTGGTAGTGCATAGGATGTTATTCACGGCAGTTATGTCCAATTTTTTCCAGTCTCTTGTTAATGACTTTAAAACAGGAAGGGTGATGGCAGCGTTGTCCGCGGGTGTCAGACTAAACCTGATGATGAAATGGTCCGACCAGCAGATAGGGAGCGCTGAGGGGCAGTGGATGCAAGGTAAGTTGGAGAAAATGGGGTCCAGAAGATGGCCAGCTTTATGTGTGGGGCCTGAATTGTGCAAAAGAATGTCGCCAGGTCGGAGTTGAAGTTAGTGCTGCTTTTGCACGTAGGATCATCCAGATGAAGATTTAGGTCACCAAGAATGGAAAAGTTGGCAGTACTCATAATAATTGGATTTATTAGACTCGGAAAGGAAGTGGCCCAAGAGGCCGCAGGCCGGGAGGGCGATACACAAGTATACCAGGAGGGTAAATTTGTATGTCTGTACAAAGTTCACCTCTGACGTCTTCCTCAAGACTGACCAGGCCCAATGCAAACCACAAAAAGGGATGAGAGTCTCCAGGGTATAAATATACCACATCTTGCCCCGGTAAGACAGAGGGAACCGAGACTTCCATGCTGACACACTGACCAGAGACGCTGAGGCTCCTGCATGCAGTCGCTCCAGCTGACAGCGGTCTGACACAACCCTTGCGGGGTGTCCAACTCGAGACCAGGACAGGGTCCCACACTCTCTCTATTCAGGTATGGAGGTTCGACTAAATCCTAGAAGGATTCTTGGCTCTTAGGCTTTTTGACCTACACACATATGCTAGGTACACTCAGATACATCTAGTTAGGCATCGTAGGAGTACGCACATTTTGCATAATGCTTTTATATTCATGTATGTATTCATGATTATTGCAATATGGTAGAACTGTTCTATCCCTTTGCTTTTATTGTACTGCTAATAATATATCTCTGCTATTGTCTGCTGGTTGCCGCAGCACATATATTTTACACAAGAATAACAACTGTTCAATAAATACTTATTGAAACGCCCAACTGTTTATTCTGTGCAACTCTCTGAGACAAACCGAATATGTAAGCACAAGTGACTGAGCGAAAGGTAGTATATTGTTTCCACGATTCTGAGGAATTTGGGTTGTCATGATCTAAGGTTGCCAGAAACTAATCTCTCCCCGATAAGAGGAGATTCTAGTGGCACTGTGAGCTAGCTAATGCAAAACAATCTAACATACGTGGTGAGGGTGTACAGAGTCAGTCTGCCACCAAGCCCACAGCTTATGTTATACAAACGCGCAGGTCCTGGATGGGTACTATAGGATCCCTTCTTCCACTTAAAAATGGTTGAACAAGTAGAAGCAACAAGGAGAGTTGAAACAGACCTCTTCGGTTTAGGAGAAGAAGACCCTGCAGATGCAATACAAATTGCACCAAATTTCAGAAGGGCAGTCACCATAAAACTTCTAGAACATGGCTTAAGAGCCAGGGGTGGTAAAGTAATTTTCGTGATCGAGGCACACGAATCCAATAAAACAGAGGTGTTCTATTCATGGGTTACATTCCCAGCAGCGAATGCAGTTACAGATGTATTTCACTACTACCTAAAAGATGAAACACCAGAGGACTATACTCCTTTTGAGGAGTTAGAGATTCCGCTCACTTACCAGGAGCATAATTACTGGTTTAAAGGCGCCCTACCCCACGTACGAGGAAGAGCAAGAGCAAGATTAGGCGCGCTCGGAGGAGCAGGAGCCACATGGCCCATATTAGCGTCATACACACCGCATCCTGACATTAACACAATGCTACAGCCAGAATTACTTGTACAACACAAAGATTTAATTAAAATCTACAGAAACCTCACACAATTTGTGATGAGGACTTAAACAGTTCAGCCTGCACCAGTTGCAGCACAAGATACTCCAGTCCAGAGTACAGTTAATAAAATTACTCCACAAACATTACACGCGGTAATGGGCAAAATGCCAGCAAAACGCGAACAGATCCCATTCTGGATAGCTCAGAAAATAACTCAGCTTGAGGCAGTATTCCTGAAAACTACCACCTGTGATAAACACAGAATTCTAACAATCTGCTTGCCCATGGGTCTCACACCACAAGTAGAGGACTGCACCTCTTGGGGTTCAGTCTTTGCTGCCATATATACCAGAACACATGGTATCCCATCCTTAGCAGTAGTACCTGACGTATTGAGACAGATACAAAATGAGTACGGAGCAGAACCTGCCCTAAACTTAGGGATGAAGTTACTAAATAACTTTGACCAGGTATCAGCCATAATACTAGCTAACATTAAGGGGGAAGCAGCTTTAGTGGCGATTGGCCAACGCCTAAGGGAGTTCGGTCCAGAGGATCAACAACACGAACTACCCAAAATAATTGAAACCGCATATGCAGAACTAGGCAGAGACAGTTTGGGTGGGAAAGCATTAAAACCACAACTGGTGGGCAGTCTTGAAAAGGACACTACAAAGCAGACACCTACTTCTTCTAAAAAGAAGTGGGAAAATAAAAAAGAACAAAAATCTAAACCCAACAGATCTCAATCCAGAGGTAGGTCTCCTCAACAGGAGCCCTCTGAAAGGAGGTATAACCTCAGGAATAGGGATAATATTAAAAACCTGACAGGTATCAGGATACTGATACTCGTTCCTCTCGTTCTTTTCAGGGTTCATCAAAAATCTCCGAGAGGGAAGGACGGTCAAAGGAGCGTACAAAGTCCAGAGACACGCAACGCGCTGCGGACTACGCACCTAAAAAAGAAGATACACAAAAATCAAAACCTCAGTTCAAAAAGAAGAAGGTAGCAGGTCTCAAGATCAGAATTGCCCAGAATTCTGAGGACACAGCTTCTGAACGGGGAATGGGCTCTGACGATGCTAGACAGCGTGGCAGAAGTAACGATAGCTCGCCAGAACCTGAAGGAATTTCTGGTGACATCAGAGTTGAGTGAGTATATCACGGTGGAAACACCTGATACTCGGGTAAGTGTCCCACATAAGTTACATGAGATAACACTCCGGCTGGAGGGGGACAAACCCAGAAAAGTTAAAGGTCTCTTTTGGAAAAATCTGTCATCTGGTTATGCCATTCTATTAGCAGAACAAGACTGGCCGCCAGCGTTCGTCATGGAGTGCCCTAGGGGAGAAACTGTAATTTTTCCAGCCTTTTCCGACCTCGTTCCCATTCACCTAAAACATGCATATGCGCAGGAGTGGGCGGTTGCCCTAGCTCCAGCATTGTATAAAAATCATGTTGGTTGGGATGAGGATTCAACCCACCACGTGATCCCTTTAAAAGTTTCCCCAAATGCTCAAAGGCAATACCCTATAAAGCAGGAAGCTAAAAAACAAGTCAGGGAAATTCTAGACCAACTAGAATACCAGGGGGTGATTGAAAATTGCACTTCACCTATGAACAATCCTTTGTTTCCCGTAATGAAACCTGACAACACATATCGTTTAGTTTTGGATTACAGACATTTAAACACTTGCACAAAGACATTTGCAGTTCAAAATGCACACAGTGCTGCATTAATGAATAACATTGTGCGGAAAAAATACAAAACAACACTTGATATCTCAAATGGATTTTTCTGCCAAAATATAGCGCCTGAAAGCAGGTATCTGACCGCCTTCAGTGCGTTAGGGTCCCAGCGACAATTTTGTCGCCTAGCCCAAGGGTACAAAAACAGCCCGGGGGAATTTCAGTAAGAGTAACGGAGTTACTCCAAAGTTTGGATGAAGAAGCATTGTCCTATGTGGATGATATTTATCTAACGGACGATGACTTAAAGAGGCACTTGACCAGGGTGAGCACCATTATTATGGGATTCGCCTCTGAGGGCTATGAATTTAATTTCAAGAAATCAAAAATTGCCCACCTCAGTGTCCTGTTTTTAGGATACGAGCTGTCAAGTGAGGGAAAAAGCCTAGCAGATAACTTTTTGGAAAAGTGTGCGCTGCTCCAACCTCCAAAATCATTAAAGAATTTACAATAAATTCTGGGATTTCTAAATTTTGGTCGAACATACATTTTGGATTACGCAGAAAAAGTAAAACCTTTCTACGACTTAATAAAACCTGATTTTTCAGTCAGACAATGGACACAGGAACACACAAATATCCTGCGTTCCCTACAGGAAGACATGATAGCTTCTAAACATTTACAGACATGCGTAAACGTTCGCAACTTGGTGATCCGAGTAATAGCGGGTCAATGCGGGTACACTTATTTTACTTTTAATGAAGGCGAAACAGTACCGATCACATACAAATCACACCTGTACACAAACGCAATAGAAACTTCAATAGAAAAAATCCTGACAGCAGTACAGACCGCTGTAGCAAGAGAAAGAGCTCTGGCTCAGGGTAAACGCATAATTGTCGTAACCCCAGTACCAGCCTTAGAAGCTGTTACAAAAGCTAGCAATCCAAATGCGAAAGCCTTCCATCCGAGATGGATACAATGGGCTAATTCTCCTACTGCAATGGATGTTGAATACAGATTTGATCCAAGTTTAAAAACACAAGCATTCCTGCAATACGAACAAGAATATCCTCTACCAAATGAAATTTTGCCTCTAGATCAGTATGAATATATTATTTACACTGACGGTTCTGCTCAACCAGCCATAGGAAATAAGCAAGCTTACAGCGCAGCGTGTGCGATTGTTAAAGGTCGCATGCATGATGGAAAGTTCCATCCGAGTTGCACTAAAACGCAATCTCTAGGAGACTGCACGGCTCAGTTGGCAGAACTCAAAGCACTTATACTGGCACTTATAAATACGGATCACGAATTCCCCACACTTATTGTGTGTGATTCCTTTTACTGTGTACAGTCGTACAATGAATACTTACATCATTGGGAACAAAACGGGTTCAAAGATGCAAAAGGTGGCACAATTAAGCATAAAATGCTATGGGAACAGGTAGTGGAGTTGAGAAACGAACTACCAAGGGCTCACGTGATACACACACTGAGTCATCAGCGTGATGGCGTTCACATTGAAGGGAATTCATTGGCTGATGAAGCCGCAAAGGGGGCTGTTCGCACAGCCGCCGTAGCTGCAGTTACTCGTTCAAAGACGAGGGTAGACGGCGAGATAATGGTAGCTGTCAATGCTTCACGCAAAGGCAGCACAGCAGTACCTAAAAAATTTCCACTCAGGTACTCCTACAAGTTAGATGCACAAAACATTCTATATGCTCAGATTCCTGGAGTGGGGGATAGAGTAATACCAAATATGGATTGTAGGCAAGGCTTAATTTTAGCAGCACACAAGGGTTTGGGTTCTGCGCATACAGGCGTCACAGCGACTATTTCTTTACTGAAACAGCGCTACTGGTGGCCAGGGTTAACAAAGCAGACCAAAGACTATGTCTTAAAGTGTGACATCTGCCAGCAGATGAAAGGCTCCACCGTAGCACGCCCAGCACAGACACCATTGCTGAAATCAGACAAACCTCTCGCATGTGTATATTTGGACCACTGCGGACCCCTACAATCTGATGGGTCCAAGAAATATATCATGGTTGCAGTGGATTCCTGCTCTAGATTCCTATGGGTTTGGCCTCAGCGCTCGGCTGACGCTCGAACTGTTATAAAGGATTTGCGAGTCTTTATCGGCACATACGCAGTTGGCACGTTACATTCTGACCGTGGCCCCGCGTTTAGCTCTCGGGCTTACAAAGAGGCCATGGAAGGAATGGGCGTAGCATTGCGGTACTCCTCTCCGTATCATCCCGAGGGAAATTCCGCTGTGGAGAGGAAAAACCGGGACTTAAAGCAATCTTTAACAGCTAGGGTATTAGGCAAGGGCGGTAGATGGGTCGATCACCTTTATGGGGTTCAACGAGCTATCAATAACAGCCAAGAAGCTCTCTAGGGGGTGTCACTCCTTACGAGGTCCTATTTGGGACAAGAATGTGGGTACCGGATCTTGATTGTGAAGGCAAGGTGGCGGATGAAAAACCATTTGATATCCATGATTGTTTGGCTGTTTTACAGGATCTAAATGAATCCAGAACACAACACACTAACGTGCTCCAAAAACAGGCCGCCACTGAGGAAGTCAAGGCAGTAACGGCAAGACCTGTCTGGATCCCAAAAATCGTAGATCTGGTCAGAGAAAAGATTGCTGACAAGAAAGAATTTGGGCCATCCTACAGAAAGCCTGTACCGGTCCTAGCAATCCACGGCACAAGAACTATACTTCTGCCACCTCTTGCCGGAAAGAAGGAGAAAAGATTTGTCTCAATCGACTTAATCAAACCACACTATGTGGCCGATACTAAACAGTAGGCCTCATGGACTCCACAGTAGCAGACGCCCTTCTCTCGCTACAATCCAAGAAGTTCAAACAGAAAGACTCATCACGTTTGAAGAGCCACCTGTACGGAATGAAGGACTAAGCAACAATGCTATGGAACTCGTTCCACTTCAACAAGAAATTCATCTTCAAAATGAAAATCAACTTAACAACGAAGTTGCATTAAGACCGACTACAGACATCTATGTCAACATGCCTCGTCAAGAGCAAAGTCCAATTTCAACAAATCCCGATGCAATTCCAACAATTGATCGAACTGCTTCTGGCTATTTCATGAACTTTGATACGTTTTCACTGGATCCAAGCGAGCCGGAAACTACGCCAGCCAAAAATCACTCCAACATAAACTCAATGACTTTTTGAACCTTTTTAGAAAAACTTACCTGGTGTCACCTTGGATAGAACTATGGTATATCACTGGGATTTTATTTTTCATTTTCTGGCTAGGTTTAATAATAACTTTTAGTATGCTTATTAATGGACGATACCTCCAGCAGAGCTCCAAAGCCCAAAAAGTCAATTTGATTTTAAAACCACACCAGTCTTCACATCGTGAACCAAGAGACTTGTCTTCAGTGAACATTACAGCAGTTCCTATACCGGATGGTATAGTATGGGACAAGATTGATTATGATATATTCGGTCCGACTGAACTTTTAAAGCTAAAACATGTATTTAAAATTTCTTTAAGTGATATCATTACCTCCAGTACATTTTCTGATGATTGGGACACTGAAACTGTAGATGCTATGATGTCTGATTTAGAAAAAACTGCTGCCTTTCCGAACAACGAAAAGTTAGAAGGTACTTCAGACTATGATACATTGTACTGTTACCAGCAATATGGTCATCATTTCTTGCACAAATCTATAACACCTAGAAATGTATTTGAGTACCACCAGTGGGAACACTGTCCAACACCACCGGAAGGTAGTTCACAGGCATTTGCACAAAAATTCATATACTTCTCCGGGTTTAACACATCCGACCCGAAGTCATTTTATTTTAAAGTGACGAACATTTCAGTTCAGAAAATTATGTTAACAAACACCAAACATATTTACTCTGCATCCTTTTTGAACCAGTTGTCTACACAGGGTTTCGACCTATGGAAGGACACTATAGATTTAAAATCAACCTGGGGTTCTAGGGACTGGCAAGTCCAGGGAACAGAAGCGCGATTTAGAGCATGCCTCATTCCACAGCAGATCTTATTTCTGAAAGAAACTGTGCAACAAACAACCTGTCTTGGATTAGCCAAAGGCAAGGAAATGAACACACCGGGATTTCCAACACCATCGCAGATGGGTGGGGGCAGAATTCAACTACACATAGGGTGAGATTAGATGACATTTTCCAGGACAACAGATCAGATCCTGATTGGACAGAATGGCTGGTTTGGCCCATTGACACAAACAAATGTAGAGATATATGAATACAACCGAAGGGTTTAGTATCCATAGGCCAGACCCACGCTATGTACAGAGACATCACCCGGGGGTAGTGACATCCTATAGTGTTGGGAAGTTGTGCCTTGATTGGCTAGAGACCTCAACACTCACAGAAGTAAAACATCACTTAACCTTCCTCACACCTGATGTGGACCTAAGCGATTTCTTGCAAGGCACAAGGAAAACACGTCAGAAACGTTTCATATATGCTGGCCTTTATGCCTATTATAATGAAAACTGGAAAATATTCCCAACAGGAGGCCGCAGAAAGAATACGGGAAATAGACCGTATTAACTTAGAGAAGGCATTAGCTGTAGTGGATAATGGGTTAACAACTTTGACGTCCAGGATTTACTCCTTAGGCAACATTGTGTCTTCGGCAATCGACATATTAGAACAAGATCTGGCCTTGTTACAACACGGGCAATCTCAGCTGCGTTCTATTATGATGCTAAGCTGGACGCTACAATCTTTGCGTGCAGGTTATGTGCCATGGCGTTTTATAAACACCACGTCTCTGTTTTCAGAATACAATCTGACTGATAAACAGAAAGAAATGGCACAAAGGGGAGCCAAATATGCAATGCTGCGTATTGAGAAACTGGAAAGGTTACCATTCACTGTAGCCGAATCACCATCAACAGAATGGCTAATTCATGGCCAAATCACTCTGCCGGTCACTACATTTCAGTTTCAATATTGCCTTGAGCAAAGGCAGGCAGGCAAATATGAAAAAATGGGTAAGGGATATATTAAGGAAACCTGGGAGTTACCATATAGATACCGATGCCGGAACGGGGATCGAGAAGTGTATCTGAGTGGTACAAACTGCAAGAACGCTTTAAGCGGTTCTCTCATGTGCCAGGAGGTTTCTCTACACGGAGCCTGTAGCGGTTCAGTAGCAAACCTATTGTGTCACATGACAGGGACCCCAGCAGCCATGATCATGCCGGTTTTCCAGCTGCTCTCGAATGGGAGTTACTTGATGCTAAATGATCAAGGTTGTTGTGGGATGCTTCCGGGCGTCGCATATCTGGTCACTGTTAACTCCAGGGTTACTTGCTGTATGCAAGTATTGTTTCCACCACTGAACACAGTCAGGGAGGCGCCGTTATGGCCTTCACTGAACGTTTCTTTTATACAATTTGATACTCTGAGCAGACTGCAAGCCATGCTTTTACAGCAGCCCGTGCCCTTAACCTCCGCTCGAGAAACCTTTGAACTTCAAGTTGCAAGGACCTCGACTGAGATACAGGCGCTTATACGTACAAACTGCCCCTTTCATTTCGTAGAAATGGTGGGACGTATCTTCAATATGTCTGATACGAGCTGTATTGTACACCTATTTAAGACCATAGGGTCAGGACTGTTAAGCACCTTTCAGACAGTCCTCGGAGTGATCCCAAATTTTATACACTCCGTATTGGGAAGCGTATTTGGAGGACTCCCGCTTATCCTATTGCTGATTGCTGGGGTCCTGTTCATAATACTACTGCTACGCAATGGACGGCCCAATTACCGAGGGAATGTCGAACATGCTCCAGGAGCGAAAATACCGTGAACGCATGGTACAACTTCTGGGCATTTCTTGCCTGCGAGAACTCAATGCCTCCTGGTTTCTATCCTTTCGACCAGTCTGGGTAGACTGCATCTTACCTGTTCTTCGTTGCCTGTTTTGCGGAGAAGAATGCACATTGGATCTTTGTCTAACATTTCCATCAGATGCGCCTCCGGACACGGATGCAATGCTGGACCCCATAAAGGCCCATGCTCTGCGTTGTCCCCAGCGGCTTCCGATTCTGATGAATGCATTCCTGGAGAATCCACAGGTGCTGTTTGCTCCTGCTGGGTTAGGTGACTCCTCCACAAGCACCCAGGTAACAACTGCCACACAAGCTGCCGCAGCACCGACTGTTGGCAGTGCTACATTCCATCTATGTGCGATTGATGTTCTCTGTGAGGCGTTGGATTTGTCGTCTGCAGCAACTAACACCGATAATGTTGTGCTTCCCAGCCAGGACGCTTAATCTTGAATTGGCTCATCGTGTCCTGGGAAAGAATTCGGCTACTTCACTTGTTTCAAAACAAACGAACTAAATTGGAACATTTCCTAAATTGACACTTTCGCTTGAGAAAAGCATGGCCTTCTTCCGCTTTGAGTGAGGCAACTTATATGGAGAAACTAAATAGACATTCTTTTAGTGCCAATTGAAATTAGCTGAATTCTTAACATTTTAGAGGAAAAAAAATTTTAAACAGATTTTAAAACCATGTTTTTACTTGCTTTTAAAATATTTTTAAATTGTCCAGATTTTACGTATGGTCATTGTCATCCTAGTTGGAAGAGGAGTGGGTGTTATGTCCCGTATAGAGGCCCTAATGTAGACCCGTTCATACATGCCCTAAAATGGACGTATTCGTATTTGCCCTAATATGGTCATATTCGTACTTGCCCTATTATGGTCAATGCCGCATATGCCCTATTACGGTCATAACTGAACATGTCCTATTATAGTATGATTCCTTATATAGGCATGATCTTTCACCCACATTAGTCCCGCTAGTACACAACGAGCTCTGAGGGCTGAACGTTATCTATTCTGTGGTTTTGAATACAGCAGGGTTTTTCCAAAACACAGGCCCACACTGTACTCATTAATTATGCATGATTCTCTAGGAATACAGCACCTGCATAATATGTCTGTACAAAGTTCACCCCTGACGTCTTCCTCAAGACTGACCAGGCCCAATGCAAACCACACAAGGGGATGAGAGTCTCCAGGGTATAAATATACCACATCTTGCCCCGGTAAGACAGAGGGAACCGAGACTTCCATGCTGACACACTGACCAGAGACGCTGAGGCTCCTGCATGCAGTCGCTCCGGCTGACAGCGGTCTGACACAACCCTTGCGGGGTGTCCAACTCGAGACCAGGACGGGGTCCCACACTCTCTCTATTCAGGTATGGAGGTTCGACTAAATCCTAGAAGGATTCTTGGCTCTTAGGCTTTTAGACCTACACACATATGGTAGGTACACTCAGGTACATCTAGTTAGGCATCGTAGGAGTACGCACATTTTGCATAATGCTTTTATATTCATGTGTGTATTCATGATTATTGCAATATGGTAGAACTGTTCTATCCCTTTGCTTTTATCGTACTGCTAATAATATATCTCTGCTATTGTCTGCTGGTTGCCGCAGCACATATATTTTACACTAGAATAACAACTGTTCAATAAATACTTATTGAAACGCCTGACTGTTTATTCTGTGTAACTCTCTGAGACAAACCGAATATGTAAGCACAAGTGACTGAGCGAAAGGTAGTATATTGTTTCCACGATTCTGAGGAATTTGGGTTGTCATGATCTAAGGTGCGAAAGGTAGTATATTGTTTCCACGATTCTGAGGAATTTGGGTTGTCATGATCTAAGGTTGCCAGAAACTAATCTCTCCCCGATAAGAGGAGATTCTAGTGGCACTGTGAGCTAGCTAATGCAAAACAATCTAACAAACGCGGTGAGGGTGTACAGAGTCAGTCTGCCACCAAGCCCACAGCTTATGTTATACAAACGCGCAGGTCCTGCATGGGTACTATAGGGACTACACGACAAACCCTGCGGGTCTCCGCAAATCAGTTTACATGCTTCTGGAAGTATAGTGGCATGTTGACTGTTTGGATTCTCTGGGTGACAATGGTGCAGATCCATTGGAGGTAGGGTCTAAGGATTCCTGTCTCATGGAGCCATCTGATCAGGATCAGATGGGAAACTGTGTTGAAGGTCGCAGAGAGGCAGAGTATAATGAGGGCTGTGGTTCCCCTCTGTCGAGGATCATCCAGAGTTCACCTGTAGCTGCGATTAGGGCAGTCTCACGGAGCTGTTGGTTGGCAAGGTGGTCAGCAAGATATCTGTTAATGACTTTTTCTAAGAACTTCGCTGGGTATGGTAGAAGGGAGATCAGTTGGTAGTTTACGAGCATGTGTAGGTCAGCTGAGGGCTTTTTCAGGATGGCATTGATGACTGCATACTTACAGGTTTCTGGGAAATGGGGTATGTTGATAGAGGATTTGAAGATGGGGGTGAGCGCTTTGCTAATAGGGGCTGAACTTTTGTGGAAGGAGTGGAGAGGGGAAAGAGTCAGATGGGCCCCAGAGTAGATGGTCTTCGTGTATAGTGTGGATTCCTCCGGGAGAAGCCGGTGCAGGTAAGCGTGGTGTGGGGGGAGGGTTGACATTTAAAAAAAAGAAAAACACTTACCTCGCACAAAGTAAGTGGTTTTCTTTTTTCCCTCGTCATCGTCTGTCGACTCCCCCCAACACTGCCCCCCGCCCCACTGCGCTTACCTGCACCGGCCGCTCCTGATTTCTTCTGTAGTGATGGTGTAACATGGGGTTAAGGTGTTTTCTTTGTGAGACTTATTGCAAGGTTCATGGGGTTCCAGTTGTGGGTCGAAGTTGCTGTAGATGGCTGTGATTTTTCTGCAGAAAAAGTCTGAGAGGTCATTGCACTTGGGTTGTGATGATGTTGCTAAAGGTTGCTACTTGAGTTGTGAAGTCTTTGATGACTGCGAATTTTTTTTTGCTGCTGTTTGAGCTGTTGTTGATGCGATCAGCTAGGGCCTTTCTCTTGGTTTTCCAGATTTGTTGGTGGTAGCGTCTCTGGGCAGAATAGAACATGTTCTTGTCTGATTATTCCTGGCTTGCCCTCCATCTCCATTCTAGTTGTTTGCAGTGGCATTTGGTCATTCTAAGTTACTGTGTTTATCAGCTGGCATGCATGTAAATGTAAATGTAATGTAAATGTAAATCCGTATTTGTAAAGCGCGAACTACTCACCCTTACGGGTCTCAAGGCGCTGGGGGCCGTTGTGGAAATTAAGTGAGCTATTGCCCAGAGTCACATGGTGCTGAGCTGAGCTGCCGCCGGAGCCAGGGATCGAACCGTGAGCCCTGTGCTCCGAAGTCAGCTGCCCTGGCCGCTGCACCACACCTCTCCACCTAGCACCACACCTCTCCACCTAGTACTGCATTTGCACTCGTGCTACTTGTCTTCTTTTTTTGAGGGGCCAGGGTGTCAGCGCTGGCAGTGAAGTTATTGATGTCGCTGGCTAGGTCACTGTGTGCTCCTGTTTGCTTGTTGTGGAGGCAAAAGCCCAATCCATCTATTACCTTTTGTTTCGGTGTCAGCGGTCTTGGCTTCTCATAGCCGATCTTCTGTGGTGGGGAATGTCGACTAAGAAACTGACAATGGCGTGGTTGGTCAAGGTGACGGAAGTGGATGTGTTGATCATGATGTTGTTAAATGAGGTAAAAACGGGGTCCAGGATGTGTCGGGTGTTGTGAGTAAGGGCTGAGCCGTGTTGGGTGCACCCACGGTTACCAAGGCTTTTGAGGAGTGAGACTGATTTGGGGTTAGTCAGGTCTTCTAGGTGAAAGGTAAGGTCTCCTAGGAGGATCTAGGTGCTGGCGTTGATGGCTAGTGGGGTGGTGAAACCGAAATGTTGCTGATGAAGTTGGCTTGAGGTCCTGGGGATCAGAAGACCATGTTGGGGCAGTGGGTGTGGTGGTGGTACAGGTGAAGTGGCTTGAAGTGCAGGTGAAGGCTTCTTCCGCATTGTGTAGTGATGTGCAGCAGCGTGGTGAGCAACAGCCAGGGTTGAAGGCATGGAGGAGTGCAGAGGGGTAGAGGCAAATCAAGGAAAGACTAGTGTTTCTGGCGCTGGACGCAGGTCAGGGGCAAACAGGCACAGAAGGGCTTTCCTGTGGCACACCTTTGGCATGCCTGCTGCACGCGCCCACACTTCAGCCTACATTAAATAGATCCGGGGAGGGGGAAGAGCACAGTGGGTGGTGGGTGGGGTTGGGAGGGCTACGGGACAGAGCGGGAAAAGGCCAAGTAAGGAGCAGTGGAGAGTGAGATAGCGGGGTGCTTTGACTGTGGGAGCAATGAAGACAGGACACATAAACAGGGCACAAAGGCAAAGAAAAACGGGTAAAAAACTAGGGAAAGCACTGGCACAAAAAAAGGGGCCGCAGAGACAAGGGCGCAGAAACGAGGCAGAAAAGCATGAAAACGGATGAAAAGCAAAAACGCTGGCACAAAACGAGAGAAAAGTGTTACAGCAAACAAATGATGGACGGAATGCTGACAATGCAAACATTCTCCCCCAGTCAAAAGATCTGGGTTAAATCCATCGTTCTTTTGCCCACTACGCCACCCCAGTTTGGACCCAGCCATATGCAAATCAGTCTTGACCCTGTGCCCCATGGGAACAGTCCAGACCGAACTGCCAGGCCAGGTCCTCCCTGGACCGGAAAGAAGACTCCTGGGACCGGTTTCAGGGTATGTCACTCTTCTTCAGCCAGGCTAGCTTGAATCCAGTGGCACAGTGAGCAAGGGACCCACGTCTGGGCATACCCATCCCACTTAGGGCAAAAAGTGTTACAGCAAACAAATGATGGACGGAATGCTGACAATGTAAGCATTCTCCCCCAGTCAAAAGATCTGGGTTAAATCCATCGTTCTTTTGCCCACTACACCACCCCAGTTTGGACCCAGCCATATGCAAATCAGTCTTGACCCTGTGCCCCATGGGAACAGTCCAGACTGAACTGCCAGGCCAGGTCCTCCCTGGACCGTAAACAAGCATTTTGGGACCAGTTTCAGGGTATGTCACCCTTCTTCAGCCAGGCTAGCTTGAATCCAGTGGCACAGTGAGCAAGGGACCCACGTCTGGGCATACCCATCCCACTTAGGGCGAAAAGTGTTACAGCAAACAAATGATGGACGGAATGCTGACAATGCAAACATTCTCCCTCAGTCAAAAGATCAGGGTTAAATCCATCGTTCTTTTGCCCACTACACCACCCCAGTTTGGACCCAGCCATATGTAAATCAGTCTTGACCCTGTGCCCCAGTGGAACAGTCCAGTCCGAAGTGACAGGCCAGGTCCTCCCTGGACCGGAACCAAGCATCCTGGGACCGGTTTCAGGGTATGTCACCCTTCTTCAGCCAGGCTAGCTTGAATCGAGTGGCACAGTGAGCAATGGACCCACGTCTGGGCATACCCATCCCACTTAGGTCGAAAAGTGTTACAGCAAACAAATGATGGACGGAATGCTGACAATGCAAACATTCTCCCCCAATCAAAAGATCTGGGTTAAATCCATTGTTCTTTTGCCCACTACACCACCCCAGTTTGGACCCAGCCATATGCAAATCAGTCTTGACCCTGTGCCCCATGGGAACAGTCCAGACCGAACTACCAGGCCAGGTCCTCCCTGGACCCAGAACAAGCATCCTGGGACCGGTTTCAGGGTATGTCACCCTTCTTCAGCCAGGCTAGCTTGAATCCAGTGGCACAGTGAGCAAGGGACCCACGTCTGGGCATACCCATCCCACTTAGGGCGAAAAGTGTTACAGCAAACAAATGATGGACGGAATGCTGACAATGCAAACATTCTCCCCCAGTCAAAAGATCTGGGTTAAATTCATCGTTCTTTTCCCCACTACGCCACCCCAGTTTGGACCCAGCCATATGCAAATCAGTCTTGACCCTGTGCCCCATGGGAACAGTCCAGACCGAACTGCCAGGCCAGGTCCTCCCTGGACCGGAAACAAGCATCCTGGGACCGGTTTCAGGGTATGTCACCCTTCTTCAGCCAGGCTAGCTTGAATCCAGTGGCACAGTGAGCAAGGGACCCACGTCTGGGCATACCCACCCCACTTAGGGCAAAAAGTGTTACAGCAAACAAATTATGGACGGAATGCTGACAATGCAAACATTCTCCCCCAGTCAAAAGATCTGGGTTAAATCCATCGTTCTTTTGCCCACTACGCCACCCCAGTTTGGACCCAGCCATATGCAAATCAGTCTTGACCCTGTGCCCCATGGGAACAGTCCAGACCGAACTGCCAGGCCAGGTCCTCCCTGGACCGGAAACAAGCATCCTATGACCGGTTTCAGGGTATGTCACACTTCTACAGCCAGGCTAGCTTGAATCCACTGGCACAGTGAGCAAGGGACCCACGTCTGGGTATACCCATCCCACTTAGGGCGAAAAGTGTTACAGAAAACAAATGATGGACGGAATGCTGACAATGCAAACATTCTCCCCCAGTCAAAAGATCTGGGTTAAATCCATCGTTCTTTTGCCCACTACGCCACCCCAGTTTGGACCCAGTCATATGCAAATCAGTCTTGACCCTGTGCCCCATGGGAACAGTCCAGACCGAACTGCCAGGCCAGGTCCTCCCTGGACCGGAAACAAGCATCCTGGGACCGGTTTCAGGGTATGTCACCCTTCTTCAGCCAGGCTAGCTTAAATCCAGTGGCACAGTGAGCATGGGACCCACGTCTGGGCATACCCATCCCACTTAAGGCGAAAAGTGTTACAGCAAACAAATGATGGACAGAATGCTGACAATGCAAACATTCTCCCCAGTCAAAAAATCTGGGTTAAATCCATTGTTCTTTTGCCCACTACGCCATCCCAGTTTGGACCCAGCCCTATGCAAATCAGTCTTGACCCTGTGCCCCATGGGAACAGTCCAGACCGAACTGCCAGGCCAGGTCCTCCCTGGACCGGAAAGAAGACTCCTGGGACCGGTTTCAGGGTATGTCACTCTTCTTCAGCCAGGCTAGCTTGAATCCAGTGGCACAGTGAGCAAGGGACCCACGTCTGGGCATACCCATCCCACTTAGGGCGAAAAGTGTTACAGCAAACAAATGATGGTCGGAATGCTGACAATGTAAGCATTCTCCCCCAGTCAAAAGATCTGGGTTAAATCCATCGTTCTTTTGCCCACTACACCACCCCAGTTTGGACCCAGCCATATGCAAATCAGTCTTGACCCTGTGCCCCATGGGAACAGTCCAGACTGAACTGCCAGGCCAGGTCCTCCCTGGACCGTAAACAAGCATTTTGGGACCAGTTTCAGGGCATGTCACCCTTCTTCAGCCAGGCTAGCTTGAATCCAGTGGCACAGTGAGCAAGGGACCCACGTCTGGGCATACCCATCCCACTTAGGGCGAAAAGTGTTACAGCAAACAAATGATGGACGGAATGCTGACAATGCAAACCTTCTCCACCAGTCAATCAATCAATCAATCACGGCATTTATAGAGCGCGCTACTCACCCGGGAGGGTCTCAAGGCGCTGGGGGAGGGGGTAAGTTACTGCTCGAACAGCCAGGTCTTGAGCTGCTTCCTGAAGGAGAGATGGTCCTGGGTTCGCCGAAGGTGAGTGGGGAGGGACTTCCAGGTCTTGGCTGCCAGGTAGGAGAAGGATCTTCCTCCGGCGGTGGCTCTGCGGATGCGTGGTACGGTGGCGAGGGCGTGGCTGGTTGATCGTAGCTGGCGGGTGGGCGTGTAGAAGGTCATGCGGTCGTTGAGGTACTTGGGGCCCAGGTCGTGGAGGGCCTTGTGTGCGTGGGTGAGGAGTCTGAACGTGATTCTCTTGCTGACGGGGAGCCAGTGCAGGTCTTTCAGGTGTCCGGTGATGTGGCTGTGCCGGGGATGTCCAGGATGAGTCGTGCGGAGGCGTTCTGGATGCGCTGGAGTCTTTTTGAAGTTTGGCTGTGGTTCCGGCGTAGAGGGTGTTCCCATAGTCCAGTCGGCTGGTGACGAGTGCCTGGGTGACGGTCTTCCTGGTTTCAGTGGGGATCCATCTGAAGATCTTGCGGAGCATGCGCAGGGTGTTGAAGCACGAAGATGAGACGGCGTTGACTTGTCTGGTCATCGACAGGGAGGAGTCCAGGATGAAGCCCAGGTTGCGTGCGTGGTCCGTTGGCTTGGGCGCGGTGCCCAGGGCCGGGGGCCACCAAGAGTCGTCCCAGGCGGAGGGTGATGAGCCCAGGATGAGGACTTCCGTCTTGTCTGAGTTCAGTTTAAGGCGGCTGTTCCTCATCCAGTCGGCGACGTCTCTCATCCCGTCGTGTAGGTTGGCTCTGGCGGTGGTGGGGTCGTTGGTGAGGAGAGGATCAGCTGGGTGTCGTCGGCGTAGGAGATGATGTTGAGGTTGTGTTGGCGTGCGATGGCTGCGAGGGGGCTCATGTAGACGTTGAAGAGGGTTGGACTGAGTGAAGATCCTTGTGGAACGCCGCAGATGACTTCGGTGGCCTCGGATCTGAACGGGGGAGGCGGACTCTCTGGGTTCTTCCGGCGAGGAACGAGATGATCCATTCCAGTGCTTTCTCTCGGATTCCGATGTTGCTGAGGCGCTTCACTAGGGTGCGGTGGCAGACGGTGTCGAACGCCGCGGAGAGGTCCAAGAGGATGAGGGCTGCTGTTTCCCCGTTGTCGGTTAGGGTTCTGATGTCGTCGGTGGCTGCGATAAGGGCGGTCTCGGTGCTGTGGTTGGCCCGAAACCCGGACTGCGAGGGGTCGAGGGATCCATTCGTCTCGAGGAAGGCGGCAAGCTGTCTGTTGACGGTCTTCTCGATGACTTTGGCCGGAAACGGAAGGAGCGAGATGGGACGGTAGTTCTTGAGGTCGGTGGGGTCCGCCGTTGGTTTCTTCAGGAGGGCGGTAAGCTCGGCGTGCTTCCAGCTCTCCGGGAAGGTGGCGGTGTGGAAGGAGGAGTTGATGATGTCCCGGAGATGGGGTGCGATGGTGGCGTCGGCTTTGTTGAAGACGTGGTGTGGGCAGGGGTCGGTTGGTGATCCGGAGTGGATGGAGTTCATCGTGCGGGTGGTGTCTTCGGTGCTGATCGGGGACCAGTTGCAGAGGGTGGTGGTGGCGGGCGTTGGTTCGGCGGTAGGGTGCGTGGTCTGTGCGTCGAAGCTGTTATGTATGTCGGTGATCTTGCGGTGGAAGAACGCGGCGAGTGAGTTGCAGAGGTCTTGCGAGGGGTGATGTCGTTGTTTCCGGCGCTGGGGTTGGAGAACTCTTTGACGATGCTGAAAAGTTCCTTGCTGTCGTGGGCGTTGTTGTCCAGTCGTTCTTTGAGTGCCGACTTCTTGGTGGCACGGATCATCTGGTGGTGTTTGCGGGTGGCGTGCTTGAGGGCGGTCCTGTTGTCTCTGGTCTGGTCGAGTCGCCAGGCTTTCTCGAGAGTGCGGCAGTTCTTCTTGGATTCCTTGAGTTCGTTGGTGAACCAAGGGGTTTTCTTGCTTCTGGGTCTGCTGGGAGGGTTTTTTAGTGGTGAAAGTCAAAAGATCTGGGTTAAATCCATCGTTCTTTTGCGCACTATGCCACCCCAGTTTGGACCCAGCCATATGCAAATCAGTCTTGACCCTGTGCCCCATGGGAACAGTCCAGACCGAACTACCAGGCCAGGTCCTCCCTGGACCGGAAACAAGCATCCTGGGACCGGTTTCAGGGTATGTCACCCTTCTTCAGCCAGGCTAGCTTGAATCCAGTGGCACAGTGAGCAAGGGACCCACGTCTGGGCATACCCATCCCACTTAGGGCAAAAAGTGTTACAGCAAACAAATGATGGACGGAATATTGACAATGCAAACATTCTCCCCCAGTCAAAAGATCTGGGTTAAATCCATCGTTCTTTTGCCCACCATGCCACCCCAGTTTGGACCCAGCCATATGCAAATCAGTCTTGACCCTGTGCCCCATGGGAAAAGTCCAGACCTAACTGCCAGTTCTGCATTCTGTCCATCAATTGTTGTTTTTGCATTAGTCACCCCGAGTGGGACGGGTATGCCCAGACGTGAGTCCCGTGCTCTCCATGCCACTGGAGTCAGGCTATCCTGGCTGAAGAGGGGTGAAACCCCGAAACCGGTCCTAGGATGCTTGTTTCCAGTCCAGGGAGGACCGGGCCTGGCAGTTCGGGCTGGACTGTTCCCTATGGGCACAGGGTCAAGACTGATTTGCATATGGCTGGGTTCAAACTGGAATGGCATGGTGAGCAAAAAAACTGATGGATTTAGGCCCACATCTTTGTTCTGGGGTGAATGTATGACATTGTTCTGCATTCTGTCCATCAATTGTTGTTTTTTCATTTGTCACCCCGAGTGGGACGGGTATGCCCAGACATGGGTCCCGTGCTCTACATGCCACTGGAGTCAAGCTATCCTGGCTGAAGAGGGGTGAAACCCCGAAACGGGTCCTAGGATGCTTGTTTACAGTCCAGGGAGGACCTGGCCTGGCAGTTCGGGCTGGACTGTTCCCATTGGGCACAGGGTCAAGACTGATTTGCATATGGCTGGGTTCAAACTGGAATGGCATGGTGAGCAAAAAAACAGATTGATTTAAGACCAGATCTTTGTACTGGGGTGAATGTATGACATTGTTCTGCATTCTGTCCATCAATTGTTGTTTTTGCATTTGTCACCCCGAGTGGGACGGGTATGCCCAGACGTGGGTCCCGTGCTCTCCATGCCACAGGAGTCAAGCTATCCTGGCTGAAGAGGGGTGAAACCCCGAAACCGGTCCTAGGATGCTTGTTTCCAGTCCAGGGAGGACTTGGCCTGGCAGTTCGGGCTAGACTGTTCCCATTGGGCAGAGGGTCAAGACTGATTTGCATATGGCTGGGTTCAAACTGGAATGGCATGGTGAGCAAAAAAAACGATGGATTTAGGCCCAGATCTTTGTACTGGGGTGAATGTATGACATTGTTCTGCATTCTGTCCATCAATTGTTGTTTTTGCATTTGTCACCCCGAGTGGGACGGTATGCCCAGACGTGGGTCCCGTGCTCTCCATGCCACTGGAGTCAAGCTATCCTGGCTGAAGAGGGGCGAAACGCCGAAACCGGTCCTAGGATGCTTGTTTCCAGGCCAGGGAGGACCTGGCCTGGCAGTTCGGGCTGGACTGTTCCCATTGGGCACAGGGTCAAGACTGATTTGCATATGGCTGGGTTCAAACTGGAATGGCATGGTGAGCAAAAAAACCGATGGATTTAGGCCCAGATCTTTGTACTGGGGTGAATGTATGACATTGTTCTGCATTCTGTCCATCAATTGTTGTTTTTGCATTTGTCACCCCGAGTGGGACGGGTATGCCCAGACGTGGGTCCCGTGCTCTCCATGCCACTGGAGTCAAGCTATCCTGGCTGAAGAGGGGTGAAACCCCGAAACCGGTCCTAGGAAGCTTGTTTCCATTCCAGGGAGGACCTGGCCTGGCAAATTGGGCTGGACTGTTCCCATTGGGCACAGGGTCAAGACTGATTTGCATATGGCTGTGTTCAAACTGGAATGGCATGGTGAGCATAAAAACCGATGGATTTAGGCCCAGATCTTTGTACTGGGGTGAATGTATGACATTGTTCTGCATTCTGTTCATCAATTGTTGTTTTTGCATTTGTCACCCCGAGTGGGACGGGTATGCCCAGACGTGGGTCCCGTGCTCTCCATTCCACTGGAGTCAAGCTATCCTGGCTGAAGAGGGGTGAAACCCCGAAACCGGTCCTAGGATGCTTGTTTCCAGTCCAGGGAGGACCTGGCCTGGCAGTTCGGGCTGGACTGTTCCCATTGGGCACAGGGTCAAGACTGATTTGCATATGGCTGGGTTCAAACTGGAATGGCATGGTGAGCAAAAAACGATGGATTTAGGCCCAGATCTTTGTACTGGGGTGAATGTATGACATTGTTCTGCATTCTGTCCATCAATTGTTGTTTTTGCATTTGTCACCCCGAGGGGACGGGTATGCCCAGACGTGGGACCCGTGCTCTCCATGCCACTGGAGTCAAGCTATCCTGGCTGAAGAGGGGTGAAACCCCGAAACCGGTCCTAGGATGCTTGTTTCCAGTCCAGGGAGGACCTGGCCTGGCAGTTCGGGCTGGACTGTTCCCATTGGGCACAGGGTCAAGACTGATTTGCATATGGCTGGGTTCAAACTGGAATGGCATGGTGAGCAAAAAAAACGATGGATTTAGGCCCAGATCTTTGTACTGGGGTGAATGTATGACATTGTTCTGCATTCTGTCAATCAAATGTTTTTGCATTTGTCACCCCGAGTGGGACGGGTATGCCCAGACTTGGGTCCCGTGCTCTCCATGCCACTGGAGTCAAGCTATCCTGGCTGAAGAGGGGTGAAACCCCGAAACCTGTCCTAGGATGCTTGTTTCCAGTCCAGGGAGGGCCTGGCAGTTCGGGCAGGACTGTTCCCATTGGGCACAGGGTCAAGACTGATTTGCATATGGCTGGGTTCAAACTGGAATGGCATGGTGAGCAAAAAAAACGATGGATTTAGGCCCAGATCTTTGTACTGGGGTGAATGTATGACATTGTTCTGCATTCTGTCCATCAATTGTTGTTTTTGCATTTGTCACCCCGAGTGGGACGGGTATGCCCAGACGTGGGTCCCGTGCTCTTCATGCCACTGGAGTCAAGCTATCCTGGCTGAAGAGGGGTGAAACCCCGAAACCGGTCCAAGCTACTTGTTTCCAGTCCAGGGAGGGCCTGGCAGTTCGGGCTGGACTGTTCCCATTGGGCACAGGGTCAAGACTGATTTGCATATGGCTGGGTTCAAACTGGAATGGCATGGTGAGCAAAAAAACCGATGGATTTAGGCCCAGATCTTTGTACTGGGGTGAATGTATGACATTGTTCTGCATTCTGTCCATCAATTGTTGTTTTTGCATTTGTCACCCCGAGTGGGACGGGTATGCCCAGACGTGGGTCCCGTGCTCTCCATGCCACTGGAGTCAAGCTATCCTGGCTGAAGAGGGTGAAACCCCGAAACCGGTCCTAGGATGCTTGTTTCCAGTCCAGGGAGGACCTGGCCTGGCAGTTCGGGCTGGACTGTTCCCATTGGGCACAGGGTCAAGACTGATTTGCATATGGCTGGGTTCAAACTGGAATGGCATGGTTAGCAAAAAAAACGATGGATTTAGGCCCAGATCTTTGTACTGGGGTGAATGTATGACATTGTTCTGCATTCTGTCCATCAATTGTTGTTTTTGCATTTGTCACCCCGAGTGGGACGGGTATGCCCAGACGTGGGTCCCGTGCTCTCCATGACCACTGGAGTCAAGCTATCCTGGCTGAAGAGGGGTGAAACCCCGAAACCGGCCCTAGGATGCTTGTTTCCAGTCCAGGGAGGGCCTGGCAGTTCGGGCTGGACTGTTCCCATTGGGCACAGGGTCAAGACTGATTTGCATATGGCTGGGTTCAAACTGGAATGGCATGGTGAGCAAAAAAAACGATGGATTTAGGCCCAGATCTTTGTACTGGGGTGAATGTATGACATTGTTCTGCATTCTGTCCATCAATTGTTGTTTTTGCATTTGTCACCCCGAATGGGACGGGTATGCCCAGACGTGGGTCCCGTGCTCTCCATGCCACTGGAGTCAAGCTATCCTGGCTGAAGAGGGTTGAAACCCCGAAACCGGTCCTAGGATGTTTGTTTCCAGTCCAGGGAGGGCCTGGCAGTTCGGGCTGGACTGCTCCCATTGGGCACAGGGTCAAAACTGATTTGCATATGGCTGGGTTCAAACTGGAATGGCATGGTGAGCATAACATCCGATGGATTTAGGCCCAGATCGTTGTACTGGGGTGAATGTATGACATTTTTCTGCATTCTGTCCATCAATTGTTGTTTTTGCATTTGTCACCCCGAGTGGGACGGGTATGGCCAGACGTGGGTCCCGTGCTCTCCATGCCACTGGAGTCAAGCTATCCTGGCTGAAGAGGGGTGAAACCCAGAAACCGGTCCTAGAATGCTTGTTTCCAGTCCAGGGAGGACCTGGCCTGGCAGTTCGGGCTGGACTGTTCCCATTGGGCACAGGGTCAAGACTGATTTGCATATGGCTGGGTTCAAACTGGAATGGCATGGTGAGAAAAAAACGATGGATTTAGGCCCAGATCTTTGTACTGGGGTGAATGTATGACATTGTTCTGCATTCTGTCCATCAATTGTTGTTTTTGCATTTGTTACCCCGAGTGGGACGGGTATGCCCAGACGTGGGTCCCGTGCTCTCCATGCCACTGGAGTCAAGCTATCGTGGCTGAAGAGGGGTGAAACCCCGAAACCGGTCCTAGGAAGCTTGTTTCCAGTCCAGGGAGGACCTGGCCTGGCAGTTCGGGCTGGACTGTTCCCATTGGGCATAGGATCAAGACTGATTTGCATATGGCTGGGTTCAAACTGCAATGGCATGGTGAGCAAAAAAACGATGGATTTAGGCCCAGATCTTTGTACTGGGGTGAATGTATGACATTGTTCTTCATTCTGTCCATCAATTGTTCTTTTTGCATTTGTTACCCCGAGTGGGACGGGTATGCCCAGATGTGGGTCCCGTGCTCTCCATGCCACTGGAGTCAAGCTATCCTGTCTGAAGAGGGGTGAAACCCCGAAACCGGTCCTAGGATGCTTGTTTCCAGTCCAGGGAGGACCTGGCCTGGCAATTCGGGCTGGACTGTTCCCATTGGGCACAGGGTCAAGACTGATTTGCATATGGCTGGGTTCAAACTGGAATGGCATGGTGAGCAAAAAAAACGATGGATTTAGACACAGATCTTTGTTCTGGGGTGAATGTATGACATTGTTCTGCATTCTGTCCATCAATTGTTGTTTTTCCATTTGTCACCACGAGTGGGACGGTTATGCCCAGACGTGGGTCCCGTGCTCTCCAAGCCACTGGAGTCAAGCTATCCTGGCTGAAGAGGGGTGAAACCCTGAAACCGGTCCTAGGATGCTTGTTTCCAGTCCAGGGAGGACCTGGCCTGGCAGTTCGGGCTAGACTGTTCCCATTGGGCACAGGGTCAAGACTGATTTGCATATGGCTGGGTTCAAACTGGAATGGCATGGTGAGCAAAAAAACGATGGATTTAGGCCCAGATCTTTGTACTGGGGTGAATGTATGACATTGTTCTGCATTCTGTCCATCAATTGTTGTTTTTGCATTTGTCACCCCGAGTGGGACGGGTATGCCCAGACGTGGGTCCCGTGCTCTCCATGCCACTGGAGTCAAGCTATCCTGGCTGAAGAGGGGTGAAACCCCGAAACCGGTCCTAGGATGCTTGTTTCCAGTCCTGGGAGGACCTGGCCTGGCAGTTCGGGCTGGCTGTTCCCATTGGGCACAGGGTCAAGACTGATTTGCATATGGCTGGGTTCAAACTGGAATGGCATGGTGAGCAAAAAAACCGATAGATTTAGGCCCAGATCTTTGTACTGGGGTGAATGTATGACATTGTTCTGCATTCTGTCCATCAATTGGTGTTTTTGCATTTGTCACCCCGAGTGGGACGGGTATGCCCAGACGTGGGTCCCGTGCTCTCCATGCCACTGGAGTCAAGCTATCGTGGCTGAAGAGGGGTGAAACGCCGAAACCGGTCCTAGGATGCTTGTTTCCAGTCCAGGGAGGAGCTGACCTGGCAAATTTGGCTGCACTGTTCCCATTGGGCACAGGGTCAAGACTGGTTTGAATATGGCTGGGTTCAAACTGGAATGGCATGGTGAGCATAAAAACCGATGGATTTAGGCCCAGATCTTTGTACTGGGGTGAATGTATGACATTGTTCTGCATTCTGTCCATCAATTGTTGTTTTTGCATTTGTCACCACGAGTGGGACGGGTATGGCCAGACGTGGGTCCCGTGCTCTCCATGCCACTGGAGTCAAGCTATCCTGGCTGAAGAGGGGTGAAACCCAGAAACCGGTCCTAGGATGCTTGTTTCCAGTCCAGGGAGGACCTGGCCTGGCAGTTCGGGCTGGACTGTTCCCATTGGGCACAGGGTCAAGACTGATTTGCATATGGCTGGGTTCAAACTGGAATGGCATGGTGAGCAAAAAACGATGGATTTAGGCCCAGATCTTTGTACTGGGGTGAATGTATGACATTGTTCTGCATTCTGTCCATCAATTGTTGTTTTTGCATTTGTCACCCCGAGTGGGACGGGTATGCCCAGACGTGGGTCCCGTGCTCTTCTTGCCACTGGAGTCAAGCTATCCTGGCTGAAGAGGGGTGAAACCCCGAAACCGGTCCTAGGATGCTTGTTTCCAGTCCAGGGAGGACCTGGCCTGGCAGTTCGGGCTGGACTGTTCCCATTGGGCACAGGATCAAGACTGATTTGCATATGGCTGGGTTCAAACTGGAATGGCATGGTGAGCAAAAAAAACGATGGATTTAGACCCAGATCTTTGTACTGGGGTGAATGTATGACATTGTTCTGCATTCTGTCCATCAATTGTTGTTTTTGCATTTGTCACCCCGAGTGGGACGGGTATGCCCAGACGTGGGTCCCGTGCTCTCCATGCCACTGGAGTCAAGCTATCCTGGCTGAAGAGGGGTGAAACCCCAACACCGGTCCTAGGATGCTTGTTTCCAGTCCAGGGAGGGCCTGGCAGTTCGGGCTGGACTGTTCCCATTGGACACAGGGTGAAGACTGATTTGCATATGGCTGGGTTCAAACGGGAATGGCATGGTGAGCAAAACAAACGATGGATTTAGGCCCAGATCTTTGTCCTGGGGTGAATGTATGACATTGTTCTGCATTCTGTCCATCAATTGTTGTTTTTGCATTTGTTACCCCGAGTGGGACGGGTATGCCCAGACATGGGTCCCGTGCTCTCCATGCCACTGGAGTCAAGCTATCCTGGCTGAAAAGGGGTGAAACCCCGAAACCGGTTCTAGGATGCTTGTTTCCAGTCCAGGGAGGACCTGGCCTGGCAGTTCGGGCTGGACTGTTCCCACTGGGCACAGGGTCAAGACTGATTTGCATATGGCTGGGTTCAAACTGCAATGGCACGGTGAGCAAAAAAAACGATGGATTTAGGCCCAGATCTTTGAACTGGGGTGAATGTACGACATTGTTCTGCATTCTGTCCATCAATTGTTGTTTTTGCATTTGTCACCCCGAGTGGGACGGGTATGCCCAGACGTGGGTCCCGTGCTCTCCATGCCACTGGAGTCAAGCTATCCTGGCTGAAGAGGGGTGAAACCCCGAAACCGGTCCTAGGATGCTTGTTTCCAGTCCAGGGAGGGCCTGGCAGTTCGGGCTGGACTGTTCCCATTGGGCACAGGGTCAAGACTGATTTGCATATGGCTGGGTTCAAACTGGAATGGCATGGTGAGCAAAAAAAACGATGGATTTAGGCCCAGATCTTTGTACTGGGGTGAATGTATGACATTGTTCTGCATTCTGTCCATCAATTGTTGTTTTTGCATTTGTCACCCCGAGTGGGACGGGTATGCCCAGACGTGGGTCCCGTGCTCTCCATGCCACTGGAGTCAAGCTATCCTGGCTGAAGAGGGGTGAAACCCCGAAACCGGTCCTAGGATGCTTGTTTCCAGTCCAGGGAGGACCTGGCCTGGCAGATCGGGCTGGACTGTTCCCATTGGGCACAGGGTCAAGACTGATTTGCATATGGCTGGGTTCAAACTGGAATGGCATGGTGAGCAAAAAAACGATGGATTTAGGCCCAGATCTTTGTACTGGGGTGAATGTATGACATTGTTCTTCATTCTGTCCATCAATTGTTGTTTTTGCATTTGTCACCCCGAGTGGGACGGGTATGCCCAGACGTGGGTCCCGTGCTCTCCATGCCACTGGAGTCAAGCTATCCTGTCTGAAGAGGGGTGAAACCCCGAAACCGGTCCTAGGATGATTGTTTCCAGTCCAGGGAGGACCTGGCCTGGCAGTTCGGGCTGGACTGTTCCCATTGGGCACAGGGTCAAGACTGATTTGCATATGGCTGGGTTCAAACTGGAATGGCATGGTGAGCAAAAAAAACGATGGATTTAGGCCCAGATCTTTGTTCTGGGGTGAATGTATGACATTGTTCTGCATTCTGTCCATCAATTGTTGTTTTTGCATTTGTCACCCCGAGTGGGACGGGTATGCCCAGACGTGGGTCCCGTGCTCTCCATCCACTGGAGTCAAGCTATCCTGACTGAAGAGGGGTGAAACCCCGAAACCGGTCCTAGGATGCTTGTTTCCAGTCCAGGGAGGACCTGGCCTGGCAGTTCAGGCTGGACTGTTCCCATTGGGCACAGGGTCAAGACTGATTTGCATATGGCTGGGTTCAAACTGCAATGGCCTGGTGAGCAAAAAAAACGATGGATTTAGGCCCAGATCTTTGTACTGGGTTGAATGTACGACATTGTTCTGCATTCTGTCCATCAATTGTTGTTTTTGCATTTGTCACCCCGAGTGGGACGGGTATGCCCAGATGTGGGTCCCGTGCTCTCCATGCCACTGGAGTCAAGCTATCCTGGCTGAAGAGGGGTGAAACCCCGAAACCGGTCCTAGGATGCTTGTTTCCAGTCCAGGGAGGACCTGGCCTGGCAGTTCGGGCTGGACTGTTCCCATTGGGCACAGGGTCAAGGCTGATTTGCATATGGCTGGGTTCAAACTGGAATGGCATGGTGAGCAAAAAAAACGATGGATTTAGGCCCAGATCTTTGTACTGGGGTGAATGTATGACATTGTTCTGCATTCTGTCCATCAATTGTTGTTTTGCACAAAAGTGGAGAGAAAGGCAGATGGGCAAAGACAAGGCAAACTTAATGGTAAAATGGACGGCAACAATGATGATGGAACGAGACAAAACAGTGGTGATAAAGAAACAGAAAGTTAGAGTGAAGAAGCGAAGAGCAAGAGAGAGAGAGGGAGAGAGTCCGCTTTAAACTGTGTTAAGTCACCGTGCAGTGAAAGTTCTGACTTGTGACATGCATCTCACGCTGTGGTTAATGTTGTTTAAAATTGCTCAACAAATACATACAAAGAGTTTAGCTTCACAATACCCATTCCGTAGACTCACTCGTTTTATTTACTTATTTTTTGGGTCCATGTGATTGTCTTGTGTGCCCGCGGGCCACCAACTTGTCGACCACACCCGATCCCCCCTTTCGATCACCCCTGACTACCGTTGCCTCACTCCATCACGACACCCCTTCTCTCCCGGGGTTTGTGGATGTCTCAAGAACTTATCTAGAATTTCTTTTCCGTCACTTCTCTTTCCTCGGTGGCACGCTGAGCTCGGAGTGGAAAGCGTGATGTAACCCGGATCCTCAATAAATGCTAGCGCGAGGGCTGTGCCCGGAGCAGACGGCCACAGGTCATCATCCCGGGTGGACTGGCGGTCTCGGGCAGTTGTGTTCCGTCGTCAGAAGGGGTGATCACGGGCTGCTTGGAAACGAGGGGTCATCAACAAAAGACCTGCCTGCGCCGTCTCAAAGGACACCCAATCTCACGGAACGGATCGAAAATAAAGACAGAATAAGAGGTGAGGCAATATTCTTACCACCAGCACGCACACTCACGCTCAGACACACACACGCATAAGACACGCACGCAGTATTGGATTCAACAATTCTTTCTCATGCACCTGATTATCAAACAAATCGTGACCAATGCTCAGAATATTAATACACATAGTGACATTCTGACAAGCCGTCATGTTGCAGTTATTTCTCTCTTTCTTTCGCTCCCTCTGGTTCTTCCATCTTTGCCTTGTCTCGGTTCTCACATTCAGTTCATGGGCTCCTCACGACAGCTCCGCTGACCTCCAGCTGAGATGCACTTCCGGGCCGGGGTCCAATGCGCGGCCCTGGCAACAATACCACAGTTCTGAACTGAAGCACTTCCTGTTACTGTGCTTACCCGCAAAACCGCTCTTATGCCCCAATCTTCACCTGCAGTAGTGGCTTTAGTGTTAGCCACACACCACTGCCAATGCACCTCAATCCAGCCTTTCAAGATCCTCTGCTACTCCAGGGCTTTGACTCAAACCAAACTCTTCCCACTCAGGCATGCCTCCCACCATTCTCTTCTGTCCTAATCCTGAGACTCACAGAGCTGCCACACCCTGCAGAGTCCTCCAAATCTCACTCAAAGCTCTGTCAGTGCACCTGGAGCCTGCTTGCAAGAGTCTATCTTAGCACTGAAGCTCACATGTAACTCTGGGCATGCACCTCAGATATGCCCTTTTGGCCTCTGCTATTTGCATGATGCGTCTCTTACCAAGAAGCTCTGTCAGTTCGCCTCAATAATACTCTTAATTCTCTGCTCTTCTTATGATTAGGCAATGTAGTTTTGTGTGGTCCGACAGCTTGCAGTTTAGCTGGTGAAGTTGGTGAAGTTTGGGACAGAAATGCGCAGCCTTGCGTTACCATGGAAGGTGGCTTTGTGTGGCTTGGTAAATCCCAGTTAAAGACTTGCATTGCTTTGTGTTGCCTTGCGTGACACAAGGCAACACAAGCCCATAGTAAATCTGGCCCTCTGGTCACAACAGTGATGTAAAATTGTATGGCATTACATCTATCTGAGTCTTTCTTAATTTAGGTGGTTATTCACCTCCATTTCTGATAAATGAGGTCCTGATGGGTCGTGGAGCTCAGCTACAGCCCAGATTAAGGTGTTTAAATTCTTACAATAATGTGGTGGTTCAACATTACCATCTATTGCTACCTTAACCCAGGGATTAGCATAACATAACATACCATGTGTATTTGTAAAGCACACCTTCACCCAAGGGTATCTCAGCGCTGAATAGCAGATGTTTATTGTTACCCAACTCAATGGTGCATACAATTAATAGAACTAATGGAAATTGACTCATGCCCATTTGCTTTAATTTTTTTAAGGTGAAGCCTATTCACCATGTGAAACGCAGACTGCAAATCTATGTATACAAATGGAATAAAGGTTGATTAAAGTGAATGTTTGTTAACCAGACACATCATTATGACTCCTTGATCTCATTCTTGAACAAATGATAACTTGCCACTCTGATAGGAGATTGCTAATAGGGAGACATTGCTTAATTTTTTTAAGGATAGCATTTCTAAAAAATTGACCTCAGAAGTGAATATATTAGTGAGAGTATCTGTTTGCATGGTCTCCCTCACTGCCCTTTTCAGCTATCGAAATCATTATGCCACACCCACTTGTGATTGGAGAAACACACTGCCCAATCATAGACTTCATCATTTCACCATTATTCTCCTGGTCTGCAAGCAGAACTCATTAGGCAGGCATTAGACTGTGTGTTGTCCATTAGGGATCTGACAAATTATGTTCCCAAACTTTGCTTAACAACTATGTTTAGTTGACAATACAATATCGAGTAAATGTGTAGTGTGTTGGACGATGCACACATCTTTCAATATGCCAGAATGGAATTTCTACTGAAAATCTGAACATGAATTTCAACAGACTGCTCAATAGAGCGGTCACCATATTCCACAATGCATTGATTATGGATCCAGAAATGCAAATTTAGTTTGAATTAAAGGCATCCTGGACATGCTTGAAAAAACTGTTGCCTGCGTGTTCAGTGTTTTTGGCTGGTGTCTCTGCCTCACAAGGCTCTAATACCTTCTTTTTAGTTATAAATATAGAGGCCCTCCCTTTCCTAATGTAAATTAGGACCTGTTATCTTCTGAAGGTATACCTGCATCAGAATATTGAGTTTGTTTTGAATCATTGTTTTTATTATTCTAAATTTCAGTTCCAAATCTGCAAACATCTCCAGGAATAAGGTTTGACTAATTAGTCCGACTAATTTTGGTGAGTCACAATTGGGAAGGTGGCCTAGGATTCCTGTTGTAATTTACATTACCTTCCGTGGATACACCCCAGTGACCTCTGACCGTACAATTCATCATTCTTAGATTCGTGGTAAACAAACAATAATTAAAAGTTTAAACAGAAGAATGCAAGGAAAAACATTACAACTAATATTGACACAATATATTGAAAAACGTTTGTACAACCAAATAGTTTGATTGACATCTCTTCAATCTCTTCCCTGCAGAACACTGCTCCAGGTTATTATGAACCATCTTCCAGGTATCGGGACGTCAATTGGAGATGGTACCATTCCTGAGCGCCCAACACAAGCCACTTTAGTGGGAACTGTGAATTCCACATACGTCAGTATCATCACTTCTCACTATTCAACCATAGTCTCTGTTCTGGTAAGTGTACAGCCTACAGCCGCAGATCCTGCCGTTTCCAGTGGCTCCACCATGGAATACGTGACATCTGAAGATAGTGATCTAACGTCCATGTCAAAGCAGGTTTCTCTTCTTGTTGCTGCATTACTCTTCGTTACTTTCACCATTGGGATTCTGGGGAACAGTTTATATTTGTGGGTGTTGAGCTGTAAGATGATCCAGACAGCCAGCACCATCTGTTTCTACCATCTCATCTGGGCATACTTGCTCTTCACCTTGATCATTCCTTTCTATGCCATCTTCCTGCTGAAGGACGAAGACTGGATATTCGGGTTGACTCTCTGCAAGCTGGTCACCTTTGTGTTATCTCTAAGCATGTACTCCTCGGTGTTCCTGCTCACCACCATCAGTGTTGACCGATGTTTGCTTGTCATATATCCTTTGTGGACCAGGTCTTACCGAAAAACCAAATGGGCGTCAGTAGTATGCTTTTCTATTTGGGTGCTAGCACTAGTTTTCAGTGTCCCCTATTTGGCCTTCCCAAAAACCTCTGTTGACATCAACAACAAAACATCCTGCTTCAACGATTATGCCTTTTCTGATGGCAGCCTTACTCCTGAGGTAGAACGCCTACAGAGAACAGTCCATTTGTCAATGTTCATCATCCGGCTTATGATGGGTTTTCTTATACCCTTTTCAATTATGACTGCAAGCTACGTGAAATTAGCCATGACGCTCAAGGCTGGGCACCACAATAAGACTAACAAACCATTCAAGGTGATTGCTACCACTGTCATCTCTTTCTTTGTGTGCTGGTTGCCTTACCATATCTATAGCGGCTTGATCGTCTACCAAGAGTCTCTCCCTCAGCTTGTCATCTTGATAGTGAGGGGCCTGTCCATCATCTTGTGCTGCATTAATGCTGGTTGCACCCCAATGCTGTACCTGTTCATTGGTGAAACATTCAGGGGACTGTTCAAGATATCCATCCATTCATTGTTCAAAAGAATATTTGACGAGGATCTGATTCGAAATTCACAGGACAGCAAAGCTAAACCCTTTGAGTCTGAGACTTCCAGCCAAAGTCCTGTGACAAGTCTCTTTTAGAGAGTCTCATGAACATTGACTTGACTGTTCTCTTGAAAAGTGTTTTGAACAATTCTACAAATGTATAGTAAAGGTAGATATTTCATGCTCTGTTTTTGCATTTGACATACTTGCCATCACAGGTGAAGAGTTGGTGAGAAGTGCTAAATTTGCTAACATGGGACAGTGCAGAAGACATCCAAGGTATCTGATGCCAGTATTTGGATAGCCATTATTCCATTATATTTAAAATGACACATCTATAGAGAATAATCAGTTATGGAAAAGTTTGGTTTGGTTTTTGGGTGATGAAGCATCACTCTTTGGACATCTTTAATCATCGTACCAATATTATTGGGCAGCCACCTTACAAAGTTAAGGATTCAAAAACTTGTCTTCACACAAGGAACCATATTGTGCGAACAAGGGAAGGCCGTAGCTAAGCAAACAAAGAGGACTAGGGTAGAGGTTACCCCAGCTTGGCTTCTTTAGAGAGGGTGTAATACATCTTTTGAGTAGGCTGGGGGTCTTTAAAAGGAACCTAAGGAAAGTTTTTTTGAAATATCTTGACTGACTCAACTGTTTGCCTTATCATACAAGTGGAAAGCTAAGTACACCATGTGTGCCTAAATATAATATGTAAAGGATGGATTACATAACATTTGTATTTGTAAAGTGCACGTTCACCCCTTTAGGCCTCTTGGTGCTGAATAACAGACAGTTGCTTGCTGTGAAATCAGTGAACATAAAAGTGCACAGGGAGCGTCGTAAATAGTACTTAAATCACGTCTTTCGTGGCCCCGAATTGCTTGATGTCATCTTTAACACACTTTCTCCAATTGGGCCACAAAGTGGGGTCCCTTATCATCTTGAGATATCTACAGTCCTGAAGATGGTCTCATTGATTTGTTAACGACCTGGACCAAAATGTCGATGCACATTCCAACTTCCTTTGTAGTCACTGTTAAATACGCCATTTAAAGCCCAGTATACTTTTTGATAGGCGTAACCGATGTATATAGGAAGTGGTTGTTTGATACATTATGAAGTTAGATATGATTAAGTAATGACCAATGTCAAAGTGTCATAAGATTTTTTTCTGTGAACCCCTGTCGTATGTATGATGATTTATCTTTTTCAATATAAAGACAATTTTTGAATATATACACCTTCTTTTTGAAATGTTGTTTCTTTTTATGTTATTTGAAAATAACCTTCAATTAAGTTGTAATGTCAAGCTTCGACATATTGAAAAGTTTAGAAACTTACATATTAGTGCTGGAATAATTCCCTTCTTTGACATCCTCACCTGTTATATTATATTGACCCAAATCCTCAAGGGAATATTGGTTTGCCCTCTTTTGTCTAAAAACTTTTAGAAAATTGGGATTTTGACCCAACCATTTGGTGCCTGCAGCCTGGGTCCTGAGTCACTTGACGAGATGTAGCTGGCAGTTGGTTTTTGTGTATTACCCTGAGACTATGAGACAAAGGGGGAATTGATGTTGGCAGGATGGGCCATCTCTAATTTGAGGGACGGAGCTGTCATCTACTACACTTGCACATCACAAAGACTCTGCCTCACCACACTCACAAAGGGATTCAGACTAGTCTTTTGTGCCCCCAGACAAGCTGGGGTCGGGGCAGGGAGGAAGAGAGGCAGGAAATTTCAGACACCTTTGTAGGGGTAGGGCTCTAAATGCTTCTCCCACTTCACAGTGGGCATAAGGTATAAACAGTGGACCTCAAATCCCAAATCTTGATATAATTTCTGTGCCTGTGGAAGACTCAGAAGAAGGACTGGTGTGCTGCAATAAGGACTGCCCTACTGCCCAGCTACTCTGCAACCCTGCTGCCTTAGTAAGAGGGACTGGCCCTGCACCTTAAATCCTGTACCACCAGAGTGACTCCAAGGACTAGTTTGCTGGACTCCTGCTCAGAGCCTCAGGGGCAGAAAAGGATCCAACAATTGTGAACCCTGCACCTGGACTCTGCCTGCTGTGGGTTCTAACACCCCAAGTGGTGCCCCTCCAGCCCTTGACCCTTGAAAGTGGGGATAAATGTGCTTTGCAAGCCCAGCTGTGGTATCCACCAGAACCAACACAACATGATGCAAAATCAATGCAGTATCTCACAGATTTTCATCTGAACCAACGCAGCATGACACAGCCCCGACACAAGCCTGCAACACAGCCCTTGCAGCCCTTCAGAACCTCCACTGCATGGTGCATACTTAATGCAAGTCTGCATCATGGTCCTCCCAGCCCATCAGAACCACTGCTGTGCGAAGCATCCTCGATGTCTACCTCGCATTGTTCCTCTGGACTGCCTCTCGCAATGCTCTGCATCCAGGGCTTATGGTACATTACTCAATGGGTCTGACTTGGTACTCATAGCTGCCAATGCTCCATCCCGATTTTTTTAATATTGTCCTGGCCCGGTGCGACGAGATAGTCACGGTTGGCGCTTTTAAGCACTATTTTTACATAAGCCTTCAAAGTTTCATATCTCCGGTTTGCTAATTGGATTTTTGTCATTTTAGTGTCAAATAATTTATTGAAATATACTTTATTTTTCTAAATTGGTTTGGCATTTATTTTGTCCTCTGTTTTCACTTTATTTCTGTTTGTGTGTTGCATTAATGTGTTACACATTTCCTCTAAGTTAAGACAGACTGCTTTTGTGCCAAGCTACCAGAGTATTAAACGCATGTTTATTTAGTGACTTTTGTGGTTCATCCTCACAGGGATTGTGACTGTTGCCTGAGAAGGGCTCACAGCCTCCTCAACCAACAGCCCAATTTCTCACATTGGTGTTCAGTGTGGGATACAGTGTTTGTGTAGTGCCATACAGTGATTTTGTGTAACATTAAAATCCCATATAAATAATTTGATATCAGATTCAACTTTTTTACAATTCTCCTTGATTGACCATATTTTTCCTTTTTCCAAATTTAATTCCTGCCTCACCTTTTGTGAGCCTGTGACTCTTGCCTGCAAAGAAAGGTTTGGATCTTGACAACATTGAAAGCTACAGTATGGCTGAGCTGAAAAAGTTGTGCAGGGTGAGGGGACTAAAACCAGCCAAGGTCTGTCTTAAGCCGGAATATGAGGTAGCCTTCTGAGCCTGAGAGGTCCACAGAATGCAACTTGCAGCCCAGGAGCAGGAGGATGGTAATGAAAAGGCTGAGCTGGAAAGAGAGGAGAAACGTCTGCCCCTGGCCCAAGACCAGAAGAGGGTGAGAGGCCAATAGGAGTGAGGTCCCCTACTGGGTCCCACATAGGAAGCAGTTTGTTCCCCCAACCCCTGTCCCATGAGGAACTGGAGGACAGGAAAGCTGAAAGGATGCTCAAGCTGCCGCTGGTCCAGCTGGAACTGACTACAAAAGCCCAGGAAAGGTCCCTGCAGGAGCAAAAGGTAGCTTGGAGGAAAATAAACTGTTGTGGGCTCATGAAGTGAGTCTTAAGAAGCTGGACCTAAAGGTGAAATAGGCCTTAGAGTCCAGCAGAAATGGAGGCAGCGGCAGTGCAATTTCCATTGGAGACAGGAGCGTCTTCATACCCAAAGACCTGGTATCTAACTTTGTTGTTGGGGAATGACATAGATAAGTGGTTTGAGGCCTATGAGGTTGCCTTAGAGATGCACAGGGCCCCTAGGGAGGATTGGCGAGTTCGTGTCTGGAGGTGCATTGTCAATGAAGGGAGGGATGCACTGTGAGCCTTAAGAAAATGAGACAGGAAGAAGTATCCACTCATGAGGGACACACTTATCAGAGAGTATGGACTCACCCCAGAAAAGTACAGGTAAACATTCTGGAAGAGTAAGAAGCTGTCTCAACAGTCTTGGGTGGATCTCGTGGACTACTTTTGTAAGGCACTGGATGGTGGGAGAAGGGATGTGAGGTAAACACATATGAGGGGCTGTACAATTTAGTTGCTAGAGAGCATGTGTTCAATCATTATTTTCCACAGCTATGCCAACACCTGATTGACCACAATTTCACTGTCCCCAGGGAGCCTGCAGAGGAGGCAGGCTTCTGGATTAGTACCAGAGTGTCTGAGGAGGTACCTGCAATTGATCCTGAAGAGGGTGGTTTAGATTCCTCCCACCAGAGTGAAGGGGAGGTCTCAAATGACACAGGGCCATATGTATCAAAATGTCCTTTTGCGATTCTCAAATAGCGATTTTTTGCGAATCCCTATTTGAGAATCGCAAAACGCTATGTATGTAGGATTTGCAATACATTTTGAGAATCCTAGAGGCCCATAGGAATGAATGGGAAGACATTCTCAATTTGCGATTAGCAATTAGAGAATCGCAAATTGAGAATGCAATTTCAAGGGTGCCAGGGTGTCAAAAGGACACCCTGTTGCACCCCCGAAATGTGCATGTGTGCACATGTGGCACACATACGTGCCCTAAGGGCTTGTATGTGCGCCACATGGCACTTTAAAAAATGCAAAATAGTGAATTTTTAAGTGAAATCGCAAGTTACCACCAACTTGAAGTTGGTGGTAATTTGCGATTCCTTAAGCCCAAATCGCAATTAGCGATTCCTTAAATGCAATTGCAAAATAGGGAATCGCAAAATGTGCGATTCCTTATTTTGTAAGGGGGTTTCAGTGTGATACATTGCACACTGCTAATTTGCGATCGCAAACGCCGAAATTCTGCGAATTTCGGCTTTTGCGATCGCAAATTGGCTTCATACATATGGCCCACAGATCAGTCCCAGAATAGTGTGGGGGAAAGGGTCTCCATAGGTTCTTATGTGTGGTGGTCCAGGCACACCCTTTCCAACTCCAGTCCTTTGATTGCTCACAGATGAGGCACAAGCAAGGGGACTTGATCTGTACCAAGAACCCACCCAATGGTGGGAATTCTACAAGAATGGCCAATGTTACCTTCATGGGCTAGTAGTCCCCAGAGGCAGGTGAGAGAACATGCACTGGTCTTCCTTAGTTGGGAGATCGATTCAGAGGGTAGCTGGTGATCTCTAAGGGTTGGAGCCCTCACTTCCATCTAATTATGTGAATGAGATCCTTGTCAGTGCTCTGAGGGATACCAGTGGCAGCAAGACCATGGTAGTGGAATGTCTGGTTTCTCCAGAACAGTACACCGAACAGGTGTGGAGTGTAAGTCAGGCCCTGAGGCAGGACCTTGTCCGCCCAATGGGTCTCACACCCTTAGAATGGGATGGGGAAGTGGTCCTGAGGTGGGTCATAGTTAGTCCTCAGATGATCACTGACTGCATTCTGGGAAATGAGTTACCACCAGTAGGAGAAGAGCTGGGTAGGACAGCTGCCCAGGGCATCCTGAAAGCTCATGTTTCTGGGGTAAAACTCCCACAAGGAGATAACTGAGGCCAATGTGGAAGGGCCGGAAGAGGAAAGGCTCACCCCTGACACCTGTTCAGCCTCAGGGTACAGACCCTGTGCTTAACCCTCTGGTAGCTTGGCACAAAGCAGTCAGCCATAACAATCAATCAGCATAAGCTTGATTCGACAATACATGTCATAAAAGCTGTGTACATAAAAACACTAATTTCGCAATTAAACATTGGCCAAAAAACGAATTAATTGAATAAAATCAATACATCATGATATATATTAAAATACAACAAAGACTTAAAAATAAGTTAAAAACGTGTGCACAGTATTATTGTAAGTTAAAACAAATATATTTTTGATACTTTAAAAAGGTACCAACAGACCTAAAACATATTTCATTATCAGAGATGACATGATCCTACATTCAGTTATTTGCAGGGAGCAGTTTGGATCTTATTATCCACATCCATCTTAAAAATGTTGCCAGTGGTACTGCATTGGAGAGGGATAGGTCAGTTCTTAGGATTCTCATGGCTATGCTCAACGAGCTGGTGCCCATATTCCTACAAGTCAGCGCAAGCAATACTTTGCGAGGTGCGACATACGCAGGACATACAAACAGCACATGTGAATACGTTTCTTCCATATTAGTGCAGTTTGGACATTTGCTGTCATCAGTGGCAGACCATTTAGCAGTAAAAGTCTTCAGGGGTAAGCATCCTACTCTAAATACGGTTTGCGGTCTAGAGGCTTAGAGATTACACCCCAATAGCTCTCAGTGATCGGGCAGGGTTTTATTTGTAAAAACTTCCCTGTCAGCGTTGTACCATCACTTTTTCTGTTAGCATCTTGTTCAATTAGTTACCAATACCTTTGCTTAATTAAATATTTTGATGGAAACTGGGTGCTGTTAGGGGTTTCCCACAATGATGACATTCCCATGCTGGTTAGAGATCTTCTAATGTCGCGCACCCAGCTGATTTTGTGGAAGCGATCAGCCTCCATTATGTCTCTAAGACCTTCTGCAAAAATAGCCAGTTCTGATGTGCACCAGATTCTACGCCAGTAAAGGATGGGGCGTAGTCTTGCTAAATCAACCAGTGCTTTTCTGCCTAGGTCATGATGCAGGGGGAGCATAGCTGTACTTTGGGGTAGGCTTGTGATCCCTCGGATAAAGCTGTTCTCTGGTACAGCTAGTTGAGACAATTTCTCAAAGCCCCATAACTCGGCATCATACAGGACGGAGCTCACTACCTTGGAGCTGTAAATCTGCAACAGCGGGGTGAGAGGCTTAGTCAGCGATGTTTTAATTTCCTTAGTCACAACACCGGCTAGTTGCCGGTGTTTTAGAGCCATGGTGTCGATATGTGGCCTCCAGCTCAGTCCTTTTTGCAAGGTAATGCCTAAATAAGTAAATGCATCTACCTGCTCCAAGGGTAACCCATCCATTACCATGCCACCCTTAAATGACCTGTGTTGGTTAAAGGTCATGAACTTTGTTTTTGTAGTGTTAATTTTTAGACCACGTAATAAACAGAATTCTTCAAAGCGCTGCAGTGCACACTTGAACCCACTCAGTGTTTTAGATATTATAAGCGTGTCGTCTGCAAACATTAAAATTGGGATTTTTTTTACCTGCTAGGACTGGTGCATCTGTGGAAAGGGAAGATAAAAAATTAACAATTCCATTGATAAAAAGTGAGAATAGTGTGGGTGCTAGGACGCAGCCCTGGCGTACTCCCTTCTCTACGGGAAAAGGGTCGGCCTTGCTACCCTGTGCCCCCCATCGAGTTTAAGCAAAATTGTTTTTGTGGAGGCGGACAATTCAGGAGAGAAAGTCAAGGGGCAGGCCGAGCTCTTGGAGTACCCTCCACAATTTGGGACGTGAGACTGGATCAAAGGCAGACTTAAGGTCAACAAAGGCAGCATAGATGCTGCCTTTTCCAAGGACCACCGTCCTCCAGTGAATTAATAAAAATCGGAAAACCTGGTCGATAGTACTTAAATGGGCCCGGAAGCCTGCCTGGAGTGGGCTCAAGATGGCGTTATCTCCAATCCAAGATTGGATTTTTGCTAAAACAAGTCGTGCCACTACTTTCTGAATTGAGTCTATAAGGCTTATCGGCCTATAGTTTCCTGGTAAGGATTTATCCCTTTTTTATATTTCGGGATAATCTCCGCCCCCCGCCAAGTATCCGGGATCGGGGCACCATTCGCTAACAACATTATATACTGACTCCATTTGGCCTTGTCATGCAGGAAAATATCAGCTGGGACGTTATCAATACCTGGGGCTCTCCCACTAGTGATTGTGATCAATGCAATGCTTACTTCTGCTAGGTTAAAAACTATATCGGATGAATAAAAGTGAGCCTGAAAAGGATCACAGTCCTCGTTGTCGTTATCTGCGTATTGCTCTGCAAAATAATATACCCACGTTTGGGGAGATTGCACTACTTCCACAGCGCCCCATTTTACCAGGCTCCAAAAGTGTTGCATATTTCTCCCACTACTTGCTTCTTTTAAATCCTGCCATCTTTTCTCATCCCAGGTCTTTTTTTGCGTTCATCATCGCCTTCTTATAAAGCTTCCTGGTGTGTTGAACTCTAGGTTGATCTCCTGTTCTTATTGCCTCCCCCAGGGCTCTACGAGCTTGTTTGCACTCCCTGTTATACCATTGGTGCCGTTGCTGGGTTTCCTTCCCCTTAGGCCTGCAGGGGTTTTGGAAATATGAGCGCATTCTTTCAAATAGGGTAGTGTGTAATAGTGTTATTTCTTTTGGTGGGTGACAATCACGAAGGGAAGACACCATCTCTGTTAGAGTATATTCCACATCACTGTTGATGGCTGACAGTATTTCAGGTCGTTCTATTATCATAGGCCATTTTAGGTGTCGCACGTCATTGGTCAGTATCAATTCACCTGTGGACAGTGGATTGTGGATTTGTGACTGCTCTTGTAAATCCCAAAATATGAACGTGGTGCATAACGGATTATGGTCACTCTCAATTCTCTACGTCACGACCATATCATGTAAGGTATGCCAGAGTTTTAAACTAATTAACAAATAATCAACGCGGCTTGAATGGTGGCCATTGCTATACGTATTGACCCCTTTCTTATCAGATGTTGTTCTTCCATTGACCGCCCTGAGGCCATGTTCTAAACTTAAAGCCTTCATCTGTATAGCTGCCTCTGTCCATCTTTTGATTGGGGGTATTTCCAGGTGAGGGATACCCCACTGCTTATCTTCCTCCCCCGTTAAATCCAATTCCCCATTATCGAGGGGCTCAAAAGTTGTATTAAAGTCCCCCCCTAAAACTACTGAGGCAGCCCAGGAGATGTTGTGTAAAAGCTTGTCTAGACCAGAGATTATTTCCGACCTTCGTCCCCCGCTGAGCCCTCCAGCATAAACATTGTAAATATCAATGTTGCCATAAGAACGGCACCCCAACCGGACAGCAAGAATATCATTGCTATCTGTTTGTAGTGCCTGTTTGTTAAAGCCAATATCCTGCCTAACACAGATTGTGAGTCCCCCCGAAGGACGGCCTTTGTTACCTTGGATAGCTTTAACTTAGAGGCATTGTGTTAAGTATTTATGCAACACACAAACAGTAATAAGTGAAAACACAACACAACAAAAATGCCAAGGTAATTTAGGAATATAGAGTGAATTTTAATAAATAAAATGATACCAGTACAACAAAAAATCCAATTAGTAGAACCTGAGATATGCAATTTCAAAGTTTTGAGTAGATATAGCGTCTAAAAACACAAAGCGCCACTGGCGGTCATCTCGTCATGCTCGACTTGGAAAAGTCACAAGTTCAGACTGACCGCAATGGATCACAGGTCAGATACATGGACCAAGTTAGTCTCACTGTAAAAATTACCTTCTCAAAGTCTGGCGCAAAGAGTTCTGTTCACGATAGGTGAGACTGCGAGGAGCAGGTAAAGCATCGCAATGGTTATTGCTGTAGTGCCAAGAGCAAGGCAGGCGGTACGGGTTGTCGTTGCTGTTGCACAAAGAGCCACTTGCTGGATCTTCGGGGTGGCTATTAATGTGGGCTGACGTTGCTGTAGACCAAAGTGCACATCTTGCATTACTGGCTGTTGCTGGCGGTCACTGTAGCGTGAAGTGCTGAGTTCACCAGAGGTTCACGTTGGCAGTCATCAGGAGCTGCATAGTCTAAGCGCAAATGGAACCTTTGCAGTTGCGAAGAGCACACAACTTAAGGATTTTACCTTTGTTTTCAGAAGGACTTCAATTGATGTCAGCCGAGGGTACAAGACATAGGGAGGCATCTCTTGGGGATCCAGAACTCACTCCAACAGAGGTCAGCATGGCTTAGGCAGGTCCAGTTGCAGGTAGAGGCAGATCCAGTGCAGTAGGTCAGCTGGGCAGTTGCAGGGAGGCCCCTGGAGCTTGTTGTGTCCGTGTATCTCAGAGAGGAGGTCAGTCAGCTGGCCCTTGGAGTCACTCAACTTAGGCAGGGATGAAGGGAGAAAGTGCAATGTTCCTTCTCAGAGAACAGGCAGTCCCAAAGCAGCAGGGCAATCGTCTTGTAGCAGTAGGGCGGTCATCTGGTTGCAGTGCAGTTGTTCTTCTACAATGTCTACAGGTCCAGGAATGTTCTGAAGAGTTGTTCTGAGGGTGTATTATTTATACATGTTGCCAGCCTTTGAAGTTGGGGGGTTCCCTATATTATCCCCACATCTAGTTCTGGAAAGTTCTTCTCTTCCCCTACCAAGGCTCCAAAAAGTCTGGGGTGACAAAAGGCTAGTGCCAGATTTGTGTGTGCTGGAGGCAAGCCCTTTGTAGTGTGTGTGGGGCAGGGAACATCCTGGCAGGATGGCCCATCTTGACCTCATCGAGTCCCCTATTGTCTCACTGTCTGGGATGAATACACAAAGCACAACAGAGAAGCCATTCACAGTCATGCGACCCAGGACACTGGCAGAGGCTCATATGATTAGGACAAGAAACTGCCAACTTTCTTAAAAGTGTCATTTTCAGAATTGTGACTTAAAATCTGACTTTACCATTAAAGAAGATTTTAAATTACAATTAATGTGAGTGTAAACATGACATCCCCTACTGTTTCTAATCAAAAGTTAGCAGTTAAATGCAATAAGTGAACCCAGTGTAAGTCTATGGGAGAGGTAGGCCTTACAGTAGTGAAAAACGAATTTAGAAGTTTTTCGCTACCAGGACATGTAAAACTTTTGCCCACATGTCTTACTTTTAAACATAATGCACCATTCCCTACGGGATTTTAGGCTTACCTTAGGGGTAACATGTATATTAAAAATAAAGGTTTCGGCTTGTAAAATATTTGTTTTGCCAGGTCGAAATAGCAGCTTAAACTGCACTACAGGCTGTAATGGCAGGCCTGGGACCTGCTTTGAAGTGCTGCTTCAGTGTGTGGCATTATGAGTACTGCAGGCCCACTAGTAACACTTAATTTACAGGCTCTCTGTGAATTTAGTACTATAAATTAGGGACTTATAAGTAAATTATTTGTGCCAATCAAGTGTAGGCAAATTTTACCACATTTTAGGGATAGAGCGCAAGCACTTTAGCTCTGGTTAGCAGGTGTAAAGTGCACAGAGTCTTAAAACCAACAGAAACGAATTCAGGAAAACAGGAGGGGTGAAGGCATAACATTTGGGGGTGACCCTGCAGACAGCGCCTGGTCCAACAGTGCTGGTTATTGTGAAGCTTGTCCAGTGTCCCCCTCCACCAGATTTCAAACAAGCCACTACAATAAAGCTTCTCCCTGAGATATTGGAGGCACAGCAACTACAATTATGAATCCTTTCCCTAAGGGCAGGGCAGAGTTTAGAGATATGAAGTGTGCTGTAGTTTTTAACCTCTTTTTATTAGTCTTGGTTGTGGGTTAAGCGTCAGTTACAGAATATTACCATCATTGAGTATGACATCACATCAGCAGTGTACTCAAATTCTTGTATCAGTGACCAGAGAGGTTCATAACAGTTCAACACAAAACAGGAAAAGCAGTCCGACGCAGCATCAGGCTTTTTATATCAGGTTACAGGTGGTAGACACAATAGGACTACAGAAAGGGAGCATGAAGAAGTACTGAAGTGAGCAGTAGTCATGCAACTTTGTAGGATACTTTTGCAAGGTACCCATCTTTAGCAAGATAACCAAAGGTGCTGTTGGACACCAGCTTCCCATAAACAAGGAAACTGTGCCCAGGTCATGAGACAAGATCACTTTATGGGACAATAGGTATTTAGGGCTTTATTTAGATCTCGGCGGATGGCAAACGCGACGGATATCCTATCCGTCGTATTACGATCGCCATAGGATATAATGGTGATGGATGTGATGGAGTATTCCCCCTCACCAAGATCTAAATTAGGACCTTAGCTTTTTTGGCTAACGAAGCAGTAGTTAGTCGTCAGTCAAGTCCTCCTCGAGCCATCGGCTGTCATTGACATCATGGGCCAATCCCCTCTGCTGGGGAGATTGATGAGGTGTATGTGGGATGCTGATGCTGCGCGTGGCAGGGTGAAGGAGTGGAATGTGGAATGGTCAATGATGAGAGACATGGATGTGGAATGTTTACAATGATGGAGGACATCCTTAGACTGTAATTGCACCCCTCCACCGGACAGTTAGATGATGGATTGGACACTGTTTGGATGTAGCACTGAAGGTCTCCCACTGTACCTTCTAAACTCAAATATAAAAGAGAGAAAATCTTACTATTCCTTGTATCATGCGGCATGTGATATGTTGAATGTATAAAACTAATGAAAACATTTTTTTATAAATGGATGTGGAATGAAGATTTTACTGAGGTGTGGATGATTGAATGTAAGACGTTATTGGAAATACTAGTGGTAAAGTGATCAACCACTGGACATGTTGCTCCTTTAAAGATTGTAGCAATGCATCGCTACTAACGTTTCAACCACTTCTGGTGCGCTTTCCTCGGCAGAGCTGGTAAAGCTCATAGGTCTGGCTTTGGTGTGCTTCTGTAATGGTTATTAATATTATTATTTTTATTGCAAGCACATGCCACAAAAATAAAAAAATAAAACAAGCCACCGCCTAAATGTAGGCACTCTACGCTTCCCAGTTAAAGGTTACATTGAAAAAAAGAAACATTTGCTTATGTGACTGTTTTATTAGTTATTTTAAAAAAATCAGGCGTTTCAGTTGTTCTTTCAGTGCTCCAATTATTCATTTTTTTATGGCAGCAACAAGAAGAATTGACGACCCAACAAAGCACTCAAATCGCAGGCGGTTAGAATGTCAAAAAGTGACTTAAACACTTTCTAATAGCAACTTTAACGGGTATTCATGAAATAAATCAACCTCTAGCCGGGCACCTAAACTGCAAGCAAAATACATGGCTGTTCGTTTAAGTTCTTTTTATTTCAAGTTTTCAACTTTAACATCTTTTATTGTGCATCAAGGAACGTTTTATTTCTTATATCGACTGTCAATGACACAGCCACCATGCTCACACTACCAGCTTGCTCCAGATCAACAAGGCATGCTATTTCCTTCAAGGTGGTCTATTATTAGCACGGTCTATTCATTTTGCCAGCATTTCAGCTTGTTCTTTAAAACATCAGTCAGTTTCTCATCTCGCCTTGTATTGTAATTCAATTGTAATTGCATTTATATAGCGCTTACTACCCCTGACGAGGCATCAAAGCGCTTTTTCGGCGAGTAGCACGCTACTCCAGGACCCATAAAGGATTAGTGTTGAATTAGTATAGTGAAATATGAAAGTAATTAAAGTGGTGGATAGGTTAGTCAGTTAATTGGATTCGGAAGGATAGAAGAGGAAAAAAGGTTTGTATTTATATAGCGCTTGTTACCCCTGATGGGGTGTTGAAGCGCCTTTTTTTTTGTTGCTTTTTGTTTTTTGGGCAGTAGCACGCTGCTCTGGAAACCCATAAAGGATTAGTGGTGAATCAGTATGGTGAAATATGAAAGTAATTTGAGTGGTGGATATTAGTCAGTTATTTGGAGTGAGAAGGATAGCAGAGGGATAGAAAGGGGAGAAAGGTTTGCATTCATGTAGCGCTTGTAACCCCTGAAGGGGTGTTGAAGCGCTTTTCTAGCGAGTAGCACGCTACTCCGGAACCCATAAAGGATTAGTGTTGAAAATTAGTATAGTGAAATATGAAGTAATTTGAGTGATGGATATGTTATTCAGTTATTTGGATAGAGAAGGGTAGCGGCAGGATAGAAGAGGGAGAGAGGCTTGTATTTATATAGCGCTTGCTACCCCTGATGGGGTTTGAAGCGCTTTTTTTGGTGAGTAGCACGCTATTCTGGAACCCATAAGGATTAGTGTTGAATTAGTATAGTGAAATATGAAAGTAATTTGAGTGGTGGATATGTTAGTCAGTATTTGGATTGATAAGGGTTGGGGAGGGGTAGAAAAGGGAAAAAGGTTTGCATTTATATAGCACTTGTAACCCTGATGGGGTGTTGAAGCGCTTTATTGGCGAGTAGCACGCTACTCCGGAACCCATAAAGGATTAGTGTTGAAAATTAGTATAGTGAAATATGAAAGTAGTTTGAGTGGTGGATGTGTTATTCAGTTGGATAGAGAAAGGTAGCGGCGGGATAGAAGAGGGAAAAAGATTTGCATTTATATAATGCTTGCTTACCTCTGATGAGGTGTTGAAGCGCTTTTTTGGCAAGTAGCACGCTACTCTGGGACCCATAAAGGATTAGTGGTGAATTAGTATAGTGGAATATGAAATTTGAGAAGTGAACATGTTAGTCTGTTATTTTGATTGAAAAGGATAGTGGAGGGAAAGGAGAGTGAAGGATTTTGATTTTTTTTGGGGGGAGGTCATAGCAGTAGGAGGAGGCTTTTGGATGAGTAAAAAGGGGTTGTGGGGGGCAAGAGTCAGAGGGAAGAGTTTAGAAAGGTTTGTTTTGGGGATCGGTATAGTAAAAGAGGTGTCAGATGATGCAAGGAGGGGTAGAGTAAGGGGTGAGTCTAGAAAGGGTTATTTTGAGGATCATGGTAGTGATATGGGGTTTGGGATAAATGAGAGAGTGGGTGTAGAGGATATATTGATAGATGTATAGGGTGAGAAATAGGGTAGTGCATTGGAAAGAGTAGTAGAAAGAAGTTTGAGATGAGTTAGATCCATAAGTACATTGAAAGTATATAGATGCATAAAGGAGGTAGGTATATGTAGATTAAAGATATTGATAGAGGTACAGGATGAGAAATAGGGTAGTGCATTGGATATGCTTTTCAGGAGGAAAGTAACAAACACACAGATCCTAGTACATGGAAGGTACATAGATGCACAATGGAAGAAGTACATGTAGACCAAAGATGCACCAGATAAACTCCGGTTTTCAAGTGTTATTGTACTTTAATTCTTTTTTTTTTTTAACATAATTATTCTACATGTTCATACAAAGCAATACACAAACATAGGTACATATCTATAGTAAAAATAAATGATTATATACACAGGGATATGCTGTAAATTTCTGTTTGCGTATGGTGCTTATGTGGGGAAGAGCCAATTCTTGAGCAGTTTTCTGAAGATAAGGTGGCTGTCCGTGGATCTTATGTTGGGGGGTAAAGAGTTCCAAAGTTTGGCTGCTTGAACAGAGAAGGATGTGCCACCCATGTTTTTTTTCTTGTATCTTGGGATTTTGAGGCGAGGTGCCATTTTAGAGCAGAGGTTCCTTTGTTGAATGTGTTTGGTGATTATATTCCTGATGAAGAGCGGTCCCATTCCATGTATTGCTTTGTGGGTGATACAAAGCAGCTTGAACGTGGATCTTCTGCCAACCGGTAACCACTGCAGGGCTTTCAAGGCAGGTGAGATGTGGTCTCGCGGTTTGATATGCAAGAGTAGTCTGGCAGCCGAGTTCTGAATCCGTTGTAGTCTTTTCATGGTCGTTAAAGGTGATCCGTGGTAGAGGCTATTGGCGTAATCGAGTTTGGACAGAACAAGGGAGATGGTAGCTTGGACCTTGTGTGGAAATCCCGAATGAGGGAAAATTCGTCGCAGCGTTTTTATAGTGACAAAGCTTGATCTTGCTAGTTTGTCCACTTGGGCATTCATCGATAGCTCGGAGTCCATGGTCATTCCGAGGTTTCTTACTTCTTTCGATACTTTAGGTGGTGATCCCAGTTCATCAGGCCAGGCGGCAAGCGGTTCTTAATGTTTCCAGTCGCCACACGTGAGTCTTTCCGTTTCGGAAGCATTCAATTTGAGGTGGCTCCAAGTCATCCACTGATCCACGGCTCTGAGACAACTGAAAATTGGGGAGTTTCCAATGTCTTTGGGGCATTCCAGTTGAAGGAGTATTTGAGTGTCATCTGCATAGTTATAGCACGTGAGGTGAAATTGATTGATCAGTATCGGTAATGACTTCATGTAGATGTTGAAAAGCATGGGCGAGATGATAGAGCCTTGAGGGACCCCTGCTTTTGTGGAGTATGGTTTGGATGAGAAAGGTGGGGTATGGATGACATTACATCTGTTTCGAAGGTAGGACGCAATCCAGTCTAGAGCAGTCCCCTCTATGCCGGCTTCATAGAGTCTTTGTTTCAGAGTGTCATGGTCAACCATGTCAAAGGCAGCCAAGAGGTCCTAGAGGAGAAGCGCAGCAACTCCGTTGCGGTCTACTGTGTTCTTCAGGTCATCCCAGATGGCAAGGAGGGCAGATTCTGTGCCTCTTCCCGGACGGAAACCTGTTTGGAAGTCTGAAAGTATGTCATTCTCTTCAATGAATTGTGACATCTGGGCGAACGCTGCTCTTTCTATCAGTTTGCCCAGGAAAGGTCCATTTGTAATGGGTCTGTAGTTGTCAGGGTTCAGCAGGTCCATGTTTGTTTTCTTCAGTAAAGGGCGTATGTATGACTTTTTGAGTTCTTCTGGAAATATTCTGGTAGTTAAGGAATCGTTGATGATTCTTCTTACTGGAGTGTCAGCAGAGGTTGTTAAAAGAATTGTCTTGAAAGTTTGTGGTGGACAAGTGTCAGAAGGGCTGCCGGCAGGCCTGCTTGCTTTGACCAGGTCCAGAAATTCATTGTGTGAGATGTGTTGGAAGGAACAGAGAGGCTGGGTTAGAGTATTCTTGTATTGTTGTTTTGTCAAAGGGTTAGTGCTGGTGCGTTGTCTCTGTATTAAGTGTGAGTCCAACGTGTCTGCTTTGTCAGTGTAATGATTTGCCAGTTTGTCTGTGAACTCTTGAGTAACAGGATAAGTTCCTTCTAGGCAATTTGGTTTGCGAAATTCATTGAGTATTTTATAGAATTCTTTATTTGCACATTTAGCATTTTGAATTCTGTCTGAATAGTACCTTTTTTGATAGCTGACTTATATAATCTGTTAATTTTCTTTAGGTGAAGTTTGTCTTGTTTGGCGTTTGTTTTGAGCCAGGTACATTGCAGCTTTCTAATTTGTTTTTTTATGTCTTTTATCTCTATGTTTCTCCAAGGCGCTTTTTTTCTTTTGTTCTGTTGTGTGGTTTTGAGTGGTATCAGGATGTCAATAGGTTCCTGTAGCCACTCATATAGTTTTTAACTGAATGTATTGCTTCCAGATTTGTACTTGATGTTAGTTGTGTTTCTAAGTGTTCCGAATTGAGTTTTTTCCACGGTCGATAGGTGGATGGATGTAAGGTAGTTTTAGGTGAGTCCCTTAGTGTTGTTTTATGTTGGAAAGCAAGCAAGTGGTGGTCTGACAATGTGACTGGAGTTATAGTTTGAAAGGTAACTAGTTCGGTATTAGCAAAAATGACATCTAGGATATGTCCAGCGATGTGTGTGGGTTTGTGGACAATCTGATGCAGGTTTAGTGCGTCTAGGCCAGTGATTATTGTTTTTGGATGGGTCATATTGGGTTTGTCAAACCAAATGTTGAGGTCACCCAGAACGCATAGGTTGGAGTGTATTGTTATCAGGTTTGTAATTGTGTCTAGAGGTACGTCTGGGAATGTCTCCTTGCTAGGTGGAGGTCTGTAAAGGAGCAGGAAATTACAGGAGGAAGACGGTGTAGGAATGCATCTGATGAGAAGAGCCTCACAATTCTTTATGGTGATGTCGTCAACTTTAGTGATATGTAATGTTTGCCTGAACACAACAGCTAGACCACCTCCTTTTTTGCCTATATGATTTTGGGTGATCGTTTAATAGCCTAGAGGAACGACTTCATGTAGGACTGGAGCCATATCATCTCCCAACCATGATTCAGTTACGAATAGTATGTCTGGTTTGGCATCGGTGAGAAGGTCGTAGATGTGATGTTTGTTTTTAGAGAGGGATCGAGCATTTATTAGTAGACAGTTTAGAGAATGGGCTTTGGTGATAGTGAGACTTTGTTTTGTAGAAGAGTGATTAGTATTGTGTGGGTTTGTAGCAGGTGTGTTTTTAGTGCTGGTATTAGCTGTGTTAGGATAGCAATCGTGTAGCTGTTCTGTATCATGTTCCTCATCCAGCATGCTAAGAAGGCATTTTGATGGGTCTGCATGTGTAGGTGGTGGAGAGAGTGTTTGAGAGTGAGTCGGTGTGCTGTATTGTTTTTGTGGTGTAACATTGTGGTGCAGTAGACATGGGGAAGCGAAGTTGTGAGGTGTGGCACGTCGCTTATATTGTTTGCGTGTGTTTAGGGCGGAAGGTGTATGAGTCAGGGTGGTGGTGCAGCATGTGGGTCATGTAGTAAGGTTCTAAATTGTCCAATGGTTGAGAGGCATTTGGAAGAGAGTTGCTCTGTTGCTGTATCTGTGTTAGATGTGGTGTAAGAGAGAAAGCTTGGCATTGGTGTTTGTTCCTTTGTGTGGTTTGAAAGGTGGGTGTATGTTTGTATTTTGTGATGGTAAGTATTATGAGGTGTTGCGCTTGGAAGATCTTGTTGTGTTGGTGTGCATGATATGTTTTGTTTTTGAGGAGTAGTAAAAAGAGGTGCTGGTGTATTTGTTTCACGCGATGGATTTGTTTGTATAGTATTGTTTGTGAGTGGAGGTTGTAAGGTAGAGGGGGTGGTGATGTGTTTATGAGTAGAGTGTATGTTTTGTGTAGGAGGGAATGAAGTAGAGGTAAGAGTGTTTGTCTTAGACTGGTTTGTTGCAAGAGTTAAAAAGTATGGTGCTGTGCAGTGTATGTGTTGTGCGTTTGTGTTATTATGGTAGAAGGAAGAGGAGGGTGTTGGTTGGACAAATGATGGATAGCTGATTATATGTTTGTTAGTGATAAAAATTGGTCTGTTAGGAGTAATTAGAGCAGGGAGTGTGGTTAAGTATGGTGTGGAATCGGGTTGTGTTAGTGATGAGTGGATTGGTTTGTGGTGTAGGATAGAGTTGTGTATTGTTTGTAGGTGATGGCGGAAATGTGTGGTAGCTGGGATAGACGGGTGTATAGGTGTGGTTTGTGTGGTTTTGTAGTGGGTGCTGAGACATGGATTTGTGCATAGTGTTGGTTTGTAATAAGTGTTTGGTGTACAATTGGTGTTGTGAGTGTGTTGCTCTGTTTGTGGATGTGGATGGTGTGGGTTGGGTATTACTGAATGTGAAAATGGGCAGCATTTCTGGCCCTAGTCTCGACCAGTCTCGAACAGGCAATTGCCCATGTCCTCCCAGCCCTTAGCCTCGACGCCCGGGCTGAAACGCCCTAAGCCTTGGCCTTTTATAGCTCTATTAATCAGGTGACCCCTTCAGCCAATGAGAACCCTAGCCCTAACACTATCCAATCACAACTCTAGCCCTAAAATCTAGAACCAATAGGAGACCAGGACCTTACAGCCAATCTTAGCCCTAGTCCAAGCACCCAATCAGTTTAAAAAAAACCTGATCTCTATGTCCAATAGAGGCCCTAGCCCTACCAGTAGTCCCAACCCAAGTCCAAGCAACCAATGACACAGGAAGCCCTTGTCCCTACTGCCAATAGAAAGCTTAACCCTACTCTCAGGCCCACACCTAGTCCAGCAACCAATGACACAGGAAGCCCTAGTCCCTACTGCCAATAGAAAGCCTAACCCTACTCTTAGTCCCACACCTAGTCCAGCAACCAATGACACAGGAAGCCCTAGGCCATACTGCCAATAGAAAGCCTAACCCTAGCCCTAGTCCCAACCCTACATTGATTGAGTCACAGACCCAGAAACCAATCAGAACCCTCAAATACCCAACCAATGAGGACACTAACCCTAATCCAATAGAAACACCAGATACAACCACCAATCAGTGCACACATGTACCAACCAATAGCAGACTATATAAGGTCCCAGCGACCTCAGACAAGGTTTGCTGGCCAGGGAGTTGGAAGCTGCTCCTCTATTCAGACTCTCCTAGGAGACAGACAGGCTCAATCCACACTTTGGACTTCTGCAGGTAAGGGCCTAACAAACTTATCCTCTAACAATACTGTTTGTATAAAACTTTACTCCCTCTCCTGGACAAAAAATGAAGTGCACAGTCCCTATTAAACACAGCTTAAACAGCAGATTACTGCTGTCTCAGACCACCCCCTGTTCTCTCTCTGATGTAGAAGTATCCCTGTTGCTAAGGAGGGAAGGGGGGCTGGTTTTACTCACTTGCTAACACAAAATGGGAGCTGGGGGTGGACTGCTTAACATACAGGTCTTAGCACAGAGCAAGGGAGAAAAACGGAGGGAAAAACTGATAGTCACGGGGAATGAGAAGCAAAAAACTACAGAGTTAGGACTGCAAATCCCACAATTCAACAGGTTAAATGGAGACAGTCACAGGCAAGGAAGAACCACAAGTTTAAACACAAAACAGGTGATAAAGTATGCAATCACGGGCAGGTTAAAACTACAATTTTAAACTGTAACAACCACAGGCAAAGACAGTTAAAGAAAATAAAAAATAAAAAATGATGCAATCACAGGTAGGGAAAATTGTTTTTTAAATTGTTAGGAAAGAGACAGCACTAGTCTGCCTCCCTACCACTTCCTGGACTCTGCTGATTCACTGCAATCGGGGGTACAGGTAGACTGCAACTCACCAAAATGGCGGGGAGTGTTTTGGGGTGCACCCAGCAATGCCTTAATGGGCTTGGGCAGGTGTGAGAGGAGGGCTCAGGGTTGCCTGGGAGCTGAAGAGCCAATCAGCAGGCCTAGGTTTGCTGGCCTGGGGGTGGGGCTGGGGCTGGGGAGCTGCTCCTCTGTTCAGAAATCTCCTAGGAGACAGACAGGCTCAATCCACACTTTGGACTTCTGCAGGTAAGGGCCTAACAAACTTGTCCTCTAACAATACTGTTTGTATAAAACTTTACTCCCTCTCCTGGCCAAAAAACGAAGTGCACAGTCCCTATTAAACACAGCTTAAACAGCAGATTACTGCTGTCTCAAAGCGCCCTCTGTTCTCTCTCTGAGGTAGAAATATCCCTGGTGCTAGGGGCGGTGAAGGGGGGCTGGTTTCACTCACTTGCTAACACAAAATGGGAGCTGGGGGTGGACTGCTTAACATACAGTTCTTAGCACCTCACCAACCCAGGCCCGGTGTGACTGTACCTTCTGCACTAATTATAGTTAATGCAAAGTCCAAAGACCCTCCCCATGCATGTTGCCACACATTAGCTCAAGCTCAAGACATGGCTTTTCAACCAAGAGTCATAGAACCCAGCGCCTGGAGACCCCCAGGGTGACAAGTCAAGCTATACAAGGCTGATTGATTGAATGATCAGCTGGACCTCACTAAGTTGCATATGATCAATGTTTCTAAACATAGTAACATCAGAATGGGAGGCCAGGCCTATGCAATGGATGAAACCACTCTCTGGAAACTTGTTCGGATGTATAGAAGAGCTCCAGAAATCCACTTTACTTCCTGGAAGAGCGCATCAGATGAAGCCTGAATTAACTTCTCAACATGTTGGTTGGCGAGTCAGCTTGGCGACCAATCGGAGACCTGAACACTCTAGTGTATTCGTAAACCCGCTGTGGCAAGGGTTCCACTCGCTCCAAAACACCCACCAAGTCGCCCGAGAAGGGAGGGAGTGGGGCAAAAGAATCAACAGTCAATGTACAAAATGTTGGAGGCTATGCCAGAGTCTTCGCACATCTTAGGCCGCACCCAAATCTAGAGAAGTCAGTATACAAAACAAATACAATTCGGGTTCGTGCTTTCCTCTTATGTACACCCTGCCACGTAGGGTGTACTGGCCAAAACAGAGAAATACCTGTTGGCATACAAATAATCACAAAAATACTGAACCACAAAAAGAAGTCCAAAAACATGAAATGCAATCAATGAAGAAATTCTGCAAAGGTAGAGATGCATTTCGTATGATTTATTCTTTGCACCAATGTTTAGCCAGCAGAATACACAATTTGGTTGTATATCATAAACAGGGCCTTGGTTTTTTAATATCCTACGGCCTTTCTTAGATTTTCCCCTTTTTTTCCCTGACACAACCCGCTGTTGCCATGAAGTAGATCCGTGGGACTGTGCTAAGTCTGTTCCTTCTTCCATTGGCCGATAAGGGGAGGTAACAGAACAGGTTTCGTTTCACTGACTAATGTAGGAGGCAATTCTAGTACCACACACAGACATTGAGCCAAGTACATCTATCGCTCTTTGAACCCGGATTATACACAAACAATAACTAGCATTCATCCCCTTGCATTACTGTACAGCAGTCTTCAGTGTTTAGAAGCAGATGGTGCATTAAACTGTTTGGGTGCCTGGAAAGACCCCGGAAGTTTTTAGGCAATGCTGACGTGTGCTGCCAGGCCCGCTTTCCACTGCTGTGTTCATCCCAGTTCGACATAAAGGTGAGCAGGTGCCTTCATTGTGTGTTACGAACGTGCCCGTGATTCTAAAAGCACGCAAGAGTAGGCCTGACTACCGGCCCATACCCACCACCAAGGAGGCTTGGTACTGAGTGCGGTGAGCATTTGTACCCAATCTACAAGTGTCGAGGGGCAGCAGTCATCATATATTGTTTATTTAAATATATAGTTCCATAGTTCCATATACTCATTGCCTTGTCGCCATCAGATGCTTTACGCAGCAGGAAGTAGCGGAGAAGAGCAAGGGATGCAGCTAATTGGCTGGAGGCACTCTCGCGATGATCTCAATTTAAAGGCTCTGAGTGGAAGGCGGGGGTTCTTCCTCTCATTAGTAAGTCCCTGTCTCCTCTTGAAGGGGCTGCTGGTCCTGATGACACCCTGGTATGGTAATAGCCTCTTTGATAAAGATGGTCATCCTTGTGTGGTTCATCCTCAGGGTTCACCGTTGCAGCAGTATCCGCTCAGACTCTTGATTCTTCTGCCACCATGACTCTTGCCTGGTAAGATTCTCCTTGCCTGACCTTGGATAACAGCTAGCAGTGCAGTTGGGGTCATGTCGATCACCGGCTGGGTTTTTTAGCAGCCTGTATTAACAGCTTGGTTTAAGACCTGGCGCCTATACCCTGGAAGGAGGAGTGAAGCATTTATAATTCTTGCAGTGTCTGGCCCAAAAAGCAAAGGATGCGCCAAAAGAATTAATTGGGATATTTCATACTAAGGTTCATCCATCTTTCTTGCAGACTAGTTCAAGATTCTTCAATAAACATGAAGGAAAAGACACCTGCATGTTGTTGGGTGTCTGGATAGGAGCAAAGTGGGTATCTCATGGTTATCGTAGATCACAACCTATATCTCTGACCTGCAAGAAGATAAGCAGGTGTTCTCAGCCTTCATTTGAAACTGTTTCTGTTTCATCACTGCCCAGACGATTTAAAGCATCTCCTGTCACTGCACTGGACTGTGTTTGTGCTGTAGCCTAAATGATTTAAAATGTACAATAGGCAACTTCCACCCTATGAACTTCCTTACTGGATCCTTTCTTTGGGTTGTACATACTTCTTGGGTTTGACTTAAGCATAGTTCCATTTTTGACCCAGCCTTTCCCCCTTGGTTAGATCTGTCTTCAACCACTTTTTGAACCCTTGTTGGTGGGGGTTGGTTTCTTATGCAGGAGAGGAGCTATTGCAACAAGAGTGTTGAGATGTTCTGGTAGAGTGATTATAGAATGGGATGATGATGCCAGCTCAGGGATTTCTGCATGAAATATGTACTGCTGAAGTACTGTAATTACGAATGACAGGGTTGGGTATATGCAGTAATGTGCTGTTAGATGTTCATAGGTTGAATATGTAGGCTGAAGCACCCCCTACTGTACATTATTAGAATATTGCAAGTCACCAAAGAGTTTGTAGCTAATGGACAAGTCAGCCAGTAGAAGGAGGTGGCGGTCCAAATCCCTCCAGAATTCTCTGGGGCTTCCCTCCGCCACCCACGATCACGATCACCTCTGCAGCCGGTAAATTGTTTTTTGTTTTAATGTTTGGTGTGTGCATCTTTGTGTGTGTGTGTGTGTGTATGTATAAATGACTGTATATGAGTGCTATGAATGGTTGATTGCATGTGTACGTGCTTGTGAATGGTGGGTGTGAGTGAGTGTGCCTGTAAATGGGTGAGTGTATGTGTGTGCATGTGTGGCCCGCCTGCCCCCTCATGCTCAAATTACTGGCCGCCACTGACACTCAACCTTTAAAAGAGGCCTTTCTATGCATGGCAACACTGGGCTCCATGAGTTTAGTAATTTTTCATTCATTTGAGCTAGAAACAAAATATGTTTTGGGTTATAATCTGCATATTATACAGCAGATTATGGGTTATGTTGCAAATACTGCTAATCTGTGAAAAACGCAGCAGCCAAAGAATCACATAATTCCAGTGGCCCTGCTTATAATACATGGTCACACCAACAGCCTTCTCAAAAACCATGTAAACCCTTGGTGTCTTGTGCTTGCATATGAAAGAAACAATATATTTGCAGAAATGAAAAATACAAGTAGAAAATGCAGTGCAAAATTTTAAAAACCTAAAGCAGTAAGTAATTAGTAGCAAAAAGATATTTAAATGACTTTAATGTAAGCCAGATTAAAAAATGCTGCTGCTCAGAATATGTAGAAACTAGCAGAAAAATTACATCGGGGCATATTACCAAGGGCAGTATCGCCACCTTAGCGGCACTTTTTGCCGATAAAGCGGCGATATTTTTATCGCCCTATTAGCAAGCTGTCGCTAACAGCTGTTAGCGACAGCTTAATGGCGATAGCGGCCGTCTTGTTGCCGCTTTGCATGTCAGCGATATTTATCGCTAATGACATGCAAAGTAGGCGTTCCCAACCAAAAGTCAACAGAAACTGCTGCTAACACAACTACCCCCTATTAGCAATGCCCGCGAAGCGATAAAAAAAGTTGCCCTAACCGCGATTATCGCTGGAATTTAACACCTGATAAAAACTTGACTTAACCATCTTGTCAATGGGAGGTGGATTGTAAGGTTAAGTCCTCACCTGCCTATTAGCAAGCTTTCCATTAGCGCAGTGAATTTATCGCTGGATTTCTCGCGCTATTGCTGGGTTTTGCCGCTATCGCTGGATTTTTTATCGCCTTGGAGATAAGCATTGATAATAACGCGTTATCTCCGCGATGAAATCCAGCGATAGCCGGCGATAAAAAAAACAGCGCTAAGCGCGCTTTGCGATAATTATCGCAAATCCTTGGTAATATGCCCCTACATCTTTCCTGCAATCACCTTTGGTATTAAATTTTTTTTTTTTTAAATCCTAATATAACAATGTAAATATACAATAATATAAACATGTTCCCTTAAATATCTCCTGTCCGATGATCACTGATAATTTTAGAAAAGCATTCAGAAAAAAGAAAATATAGGGGCATATTAGCAAGACCGGCGATAAAATTATCGCCGTTTTAGCGGCAAGAAACTGCCGCTAAAACGGCGATAATGGGCTTGCTAATATGCGTTATAGAATTCCAATAGAAGCCCAGGTTAGATGTGCAGGACATCTAACCTGGGCTTCTATTGGAATTCTATAACGCATATTAGCAAGCCCATTATCGCCGTTTTAGCGGCAGTTTCCTGCCGCTAAAGCGGCGATAATTTTATCGCCGGTCTTGCTAATATGCCCCATAGTTTCTATTTTTTTATTTTTAGGTGCGCCATTACTAATGCTCCATGACCTGCCTTTCATCTGGGCTGCAGGCTGTACCTGCAGGCATTATGATGTAACAGCTCAACTGTAATAATGAAAAGGGCATGTAAAGAAATTGGGCTATTAGTTGAGGGGGTAGGTACGCACCTCAAGAAATAATCACAATCCTTGTTATGGTGAATCACTACAGTTACTAAATTAACCTGGACTCAACCCCCTGGTAGCTATGGCACAGAGCAGACAGGTTTAATTTAGAGGCAATTTGAAAAGTATTTATAAAGTACTAAAACAGTAAAAAACTTAAAATACAAAATAATATAAGCCCCAAACTGAATTATAAACATAGAATAAATATAATAAATAAAATGACAAAATTGACAAAAATCCAATAAGAGGAACCAGAGATATGATTTTTAGATTTTGAATTAGAAATAGCAACAAGAAACACAATTTGCCAATGACAGTCAATGATCGTGGTAGAACAAGATCTAGGCGTAACTTGAAGGTTACCGCAACGGAGCACAGGTCAAATACACTAACCAGGTTCATCCTTCTCAAAGTTTTTCTATTGTGATTTTATTCCTTTAAGTCCCACTCCCCCACCAAAGTACACTTCTAAAGCCCCTCAGGACCTAAGGGGAGGCACTTAGAAACTCACAGGGTGACAGGCAGAGGCCCACACGAGGTTCCAGTTCATGTTCATTTGCCGCTGGTAAGCTGGGCAGGTGCAGGAAAAGGCCTCTTGTAGCTTGTTGTGTCCCTGTAGTTAAACAAGAGGTCAGCCTTATGACCCTTGGAGTCCACTTCTCTGACCTGGGTACCAGAAGGAAAGCAGAGTCAGTCTTCTGGGCTCTTCTCAGGTCACAGACAGCAGGTTCAGTCCTCGTCTCATGTTCTACATGTCCAGGAGTATTCTAAAGTGGGTGACTGGACATTCAACATTTATGGCTGTAATGAGCTAATGGGTGGCAATTTCCCCGGGAGACCTCCTCACCAATGAGTTACAGGTTCCTGGGTCTCACCATTCCCACTTTGTGCATTTTGAAGATGGTGAAAGCCTTTGGCCACACTGATCTGGACTCTGAGGTCTAGGGGTGTGCATGGGAAGTGTTCTATGGCAATCCTAGTGTCCTCCAACATCTAGCACTAAAATCCAATTTCAGGCAGCCATTGTACGCCCCAATAAAATCAGAGACAGAAGACTGGTAGAACAAAAATGCTGGTTATCAGCAATGAGAAAATGGATTGTTTGGCATCCTGTTTCCTTCATTTGAAGTGCACTCCAAGTGTTAAATGAAAAATGCCAGAAGTCTTTTCAAGCAATTTTGACATTCCAGGAGGCCTGCTGTGATTGGAGCCTACTTGGCTGGTGGGAAAAGGGAAGGGGCCGGCCTGGGTGTTAGCTTGAACTGCTGGTGACAGTGTAGGCCTCTTTGAAGTTAATCAGATTTCTGGGCCCAGCCCACGGGTCGTCCTGTTAAGGTCCGAACAACACCTTCCCAGACCATAGGACTTTGTCTCAACTCTGGGAGCCCATTCACACCTCATCAAGTGGCTATTCAAATGGTAATTAATGATTGGCAGAAGTAGAAGATATAAATGCAGTTTAACATCCAGGAACTTTAGGCAGGGAAAAGGTAGATTTCTAAAAGTTACTTTTCCTTATTATTTAGTAAACATCTGACTTCACCATTGAATTGGATTTTTAAGAACTAGTAAAAATAGTTGTTTAATTATTTTTTCTAACTGGTCCCATTCCCAAGATACAGTATTGTTGTTAAATATTGGAACAGACACCCTTGCTTCAGTAAAATAGCTTTTGGGGCCTTTTCTCTCTAAGTACATGTGTAACATTAAAAGTTTACATGTCCTACTTTCAAATACCATGCACTCTGCAATATGGGCAACAAGGCCCACTTTGGGGTGACATAAATATTTAAAAGGTAGGTTTAGGCCCATCAAATGTTTTTTTGACTGGCTGAATTTGCATTTTAAAACTGCACTGCCAAGCTTCAGATGGTAGGCCTGCAGTCATGTTTACACTGTAACTGTAGTGGATGGCACAATGGGTGCACAGTCCACTTGTGACATTCAACTTACAGACCTAGGTACACTTTGTACTATATAATAGGGACTTATCTGTAAGTAAAAAATTCCAGTTAGGATTATCTCAATTTTACCATGTTGAAAGGAGAAGCACAAACACTTTATCACTGGTTAGCAAGGGTAAAATTCACAGAGCTCCACAGCGAGCAGAAAATATTGTGTCCAGCAAAAGGCAAAAAATCCAGGGTGAAAATGCAGAAAACGCATATTTCCTACAGTCTTACAGAGCAGTTATATCATTTAATTATGACAAGTGACTAGGGACATCTCAACTGAACTGTAACAAGAAAAGGCACACATATCATTTCATTATTATAGGTGACTGGAGACATCTCAATTTGACTGTAATAAGTAAGTCAGAGATAGGCTTTTATAAATTTTAGCTTGAATATCAGATTTCTGAGCATATTATAGCTTCATGGTGGCTGATCGCCACTCCACTGCCTCTGGTTCTATTCTTCAAAAGCATCGTGTGATTTTGCAGAAGAAGGAAGGTGAGCAGAATAGAAGTGTCAGTTAAAATCCAGATATCAGTCTCCCTCTATTATTGAGCATTACCTTCTTTAATTAAATCGTGAAACTCAAGCAAGTGTTTAGCATCAGGATCGTGGCTTTTGCTCAAGGTGTTTTCGACTTGCTCAGGAAAATCCGTGGCTTGCTATTGTTTCAGTGGTTGATTTCCGGACATGATATTATGAGCTCCAATCAGCTGTCGCAGAGTTTGATATATGCCTCTAAAATATGGACTAGTCTTGTGTAGTGATTCACCTGACTAATCCACCTTCTCAAAGAGTCTGTGTTTGACCTCATGGTCCACTCAGCCTTTCATCATTCTGAAGCCAATAGAATAAGCACCAGTGAGCTGTGTAATATTAAATGTCTGTTACTCAGTTCCAAGGTGCCCAAAGGCCGACAGGAGTTCTAAATTAGGCAAATAGTGCCACCATATGGCAGATTGTCATAAGTACCTTATCTCTCGGGCTGCATATATATTAATAAAGTGGATAGGGGTGCCCAGCCCCTCTCCCTGAGCCAATGGTATCCTCAGGGACCACATCTCCTGATGCCGAATTTGTTAAAAAGGGGAGCGAAATAGCACAGCCCCCCTCCCCGAGCTTACCTAAGCCCCAGGGACCCCAATCCCCCAGGGCTGAAATTTTAAAAAATGTGAAAAAAAGGGGAGGGCCCCTTTCTCCCTGACCCTTTAAAGGCCCCAGGGACCACATCCACTGGGGCTGGTTCACTTACTGTGTTAACTCCTCTTTCCCTCTTTTGACTCATCCCAAACCTTATTTACTAGTAAGTGATCATCAGTGATGTCATAAATTATGTCATGAGTGATGTAATATGTGAGGTCTTAAGCAATGCATGGCGGGGGCACAAGTTATAGCTTAGCTCTGCTAACTATAACTATGAAGTTCTGTGTTTTTTTAAGTTTAAATCATTAATGTTGCCAATGACATATCTCATTTCCCACTCAAATGACATAAAGACCTGTTTCTTTTGTTTACCTGCAGCTCACAAACTAGAAGAGCTTTTGTGGAATACTTGTGTGTCAATTGCCACACAGTGTCAGCTTTTACATGCATGCTTGACCTGACACAGGATCTTACCCTGAGGAAGCCTTTAACCAGGAGAAATGCATTGGCTGCACTTATCTGTATTCAGTGAAGAAGAAATTGAATAAAGATACAAAGAATCAACTAAAGGATTTTCCTGCTTCATTTCCTCTTGGTGTTCTATGTACTGACCTTTATATGTGTACTTTGTTTTGTTGCCTCTCAATTGTGTTCTAACGTATTAAATTAATGGCCATTTGGCAGCTGGTCATCAGCGGTGGGTAATAGTTTTTCACAATATAAATATTATCAACATTTCTGGTAATGCGATAAACGTATTTATTTATTTTTTATTTGTAGAGTTTTATATAGCGCTGGCTAGACCCGGAGGTATCAGAGCGCTTTACATGAGGATCAGCGAGTTACAGGTTACATAATTACATAGCCAAGTATAGACATAGGAGAGAAACATGAGATTACACAATAATATGAGTTATTAGCGCGTACACACGTCTTAAGGGGAGTGAAAGGTAGAGGGGGAATGGTAAACAGGGGTAAGGAATGCAGGTGGAAGACACAACGGGGAGACGAGGGAAACAATGTCCGATGTCCGCTGGGTAGGTGACGGCCGAGGGGTGAACCAGAGCCAAACTCCTCTATAGCTGCATAGGACAGCTCCACCGGGCATCGGCCAAAGTTGCTCGGGTACCGCGGTAAGTACAGACAGTTATGGATTCCGCCCAGGGGGCATCATCAAAGTTCCATCGAGAGCACCGGTCACGGAGTTACTGGGAAGCGACGTCCACCTCATCCTCCAGCTCGCCCCCAGGTTCATGTTTGGTGCGCTTGTTGTTCTGCTTAAGCTCTTTATCTGCCATGGTTTTTGCAGTGGGAGGCTGGTAAGGCGGCACTGGGTAGATGCCAGTTTTAGAGAGAGTCTGTGTTATAGATAGGGCTGGGATTAAAGATATTGCGTACCCTCTAGTACAAGCAACATACAGCAGATGAGTTAGATTGTTGTGGCAACCTGGAGGAACAGCAGAGCTCTGTCAGAATCCATCAACAGGATCTCAGGCTGTTTAAAAAGCAGTTAAAGACCTTGCTTTTTAACTAATCTTACAGCTCCGCCTAACGCCTTATCTCTTGTCTCCTGTAGATGGCTCTCGCGCCGGGACACTTTCTAGTATCCGTGCGCGCTATAAGTGCTGCATAACATAACATAACACATAACATCAAGGAAAACAAGCAGGAACGAGTAAGTCTAAATCGGCCAAGAGCTCAGATCAAATCACCTCGTGCATGGACGCCATTTTAGGGTCAGGCAGGGCCCTGTGAGGCTTCGGTACATCAACAACCCCCACTTCAGACCAGGATAGTTGATGGACTCCTTGGTAGGGAGAATATTGTCCTAAGAGCATAGAGGGGCAGCTGCTGTTCATGTAAGCCCCTTTTAGGAGAACAGATTTAAATTCTTATTCGGATCCGGCTGCCATTTTCAGGTCAGGCAAGGCGAAAAAAACGGAGCAGCCGCCTGAAAGTCCTGAAAGAAGAAAGTACAGCCCTGCAACATACCTCTGTGATAGAACGGTAAGTAGGTGGGCCGCAGAGCTCTCTGGGGGGCCTTGTGTAGTGAGCACTTCACTTTCGGCCCTGTCACCCCTGCCGCCATTGCCAATGTTGCGAGGGACCAGCCGCCATTTTGGGAAGCGATGATCTGCGGCAAACGGGAATGGATAAACGTGTCCTCTAGTTGCCAATATTTGTTCAAGATACAATACCTATAGGTAAATGCTGGAATGCTTTACACTCACGTCTTGTGGTGGCAAGAGTGATGTGCGTGGTTTGCAGCAAAACATCCTCTTTAGAGGTGTTCTGTCTTTGCCCTTGCCTGTGTTAGTATCCCTGTCGGCTCTCGTTGTTAGTTAAATAATTGGTAGAGAGCAGGCGTATATGTTGATGTATGTCTCTCAACTCAGCTTTGAGGTATTCTCTTTCAAACTGCAAAGTTGTCAAACAGATACAAATTCTCTGATGCCTACATTCTTATGCTGTTACCACATAAATACATCAGTATGAATACAAACAAGCACTGGCAAAGTCCATATGTCTGGACTGTAACTTAAAGTGCCTCTTTATTCATTGAGGACATTAGGCACTTAGGGCCTGATTTAGATCTTGGCGGATCTGGTCCCACCATCGCTTTTTTGATGGTTTTACCGCCCACCTCTTGGCGGTACGCCCACTCTATTTAGATGTTGGCGGGTCCATGGACGAAAGTTCGTCTGAGTGCAGCTGACTTCGCCAGATTTTTTCTCCTGCGTCGACAGCATCATAGGCAGAAACGACTGTCAACGGGACTCCAACCAAGATTAACACCAGCTGAATCACGATGTGCCTTTCCATTGAGGAAACTGTGGCGGGGATTCCTCCTTCTTTGAGTTGGAGGAATCGAAGGAAATGAGGTAGAAAAATACCTTTTTTTCTGTTTCCCACTTCCGTTTCCGTCTTGAACCTCATTGTCCAGGTCCTTCCTTTGCTGCTATTACTTGACCATGATGCTAATCAACTCCGTTGTCGCCAGGATTTAAGGAAAGCTTCTTTTACACTTGTCTTACTATGAATTGTGTATTGACAATTGCTTTGAAATTGTGTATTTTTACATTGCTCTTACACAGTCGCGGCTGCTCCCGCGAAGCAGTAGTGGAGCGGGAGGGGGGAAAAGGGGAGAGAGGAAAAATACATTTATAAAGTTCACTTACCTCTCCGCCTTACCTCTCTGCCTGCTGGCCGGCCGACACCTCTCTTCCGTCCACTCCATCCTCTTCCTGGCTTTTGTTCAAACAGGAAGCAGGATAGGCTCCCCTAAGCCAATCACAATGCTGCATTGGAGTGTTGTGATTTGTCTGAGTGCCATGGTGCGGCACTCAGATGGGGAATGGGAGCCTGGGCATGTTCTCCACCCAGGCTGTAGTGCAGCCTGGGTGGAGAACACGCAAAGTGCACATGAATGTTTGGCCAGCCTCAGAGGGCCAACCAAACATTCATGCGCACTTAGGAGGGTGTCACCACTCCTCCCCCCCTGCGCAGCCTAGCCTCGCCCCACAGAACTGCCCCAGCACAGAAAAATAAAATGATACTAACATTGCATTATTATCATTTTATTTTTTATTTTTTTGCCGTGCTGAAAGGCAGGGGGTCGACGCTCCTCTGCCTTAGCGGAGGAGCCGCCCCTGCTCTTACATTCAATTTTTTCTTATCTGGAATGCATTAGTTGATATTTTGATATTGTGAGCACTCCCCACCTCGGTCACTCCCCTTGTATGCACTTTGCCGCTCACCCTGGCACTCATGCGTCCCTTGCTCCACACATTGATTCATTTGTTATTGTACCCTCTCACTCCACACCACTCCACACAGAGATTCAGCCATCAATGAAGACTCACTGGATTTTAATGTTAGACCTATTGGCTTTGAAAGTGCTTACATTGTGTACTCTAAATAAACCCTCCACGCTTGTGGAAACACTTGCAAGAAAGAGGACTTGTAGCCTGCAAGTGGTCAGTGTCTGTCTGTTTACATAACACACAGCCGCAACCACCATATTGCATAATGAGCTCATCCTCCGTCCTACCAGAAAGGGGTGGATTCTCGTCCCTGAACGGCCAGCTCTACCTACCCTCTCCCCTCCCCAGCACCGAAATACATTAATTGTGGGTTGAGATTAGGACAGACTTGCATCAAAACATTGAGACACAACGGCTCGGCCTCCCACGGCCTTGGTGGATGGCTCAATCAGTGGCTACCCTTCCGGCGCGTCACTTCCCTTTTCTGCACGGTGCAGTGCGTGGGGAGGCGTGAAACAGAACCTGCCGTCCTGGCATCCTTGGGCAGTGACGGTCAGACCAAGGCAAGGAGCGAAGACCTGGCTGACCATCCGCACAGGACTTCAGCCAGGCACAGCTGTCTCTCCAAAGCTGGAATCACACCCAGCTCCAGAGCCCCAGGTAAGGCCGACCACCGTGAGGCGAGTGGGGCAGGGACAAGCAGGCGGCAGACCGTGCACATCACCAGGAACTTAAGTTGGTCTAAAGCAGAAGGGACAGTGAGTGGTTCCCGGGCAGTATCTCTAGTGGGTAGAGTTATGTCCTACTGATTTTCCAGTACCTCAAGCTGCTGCACTACAGCCGGGTAATGACACTACTCCAGTCGCACACTTGACTCTCCAAGTGTAGAGAGGCTGAGCAGACCTGTCTGAGGCGGATGAGCGCCACTGGGTTTGGGATAAGACCCAAAGGAGGGTCCTACGGGCTGTCACACTTCAGGGCCGCAGCTAAGGACTGGCCAGGGGAGGTCAAGATTCGGGGGTGGGAAACACCAGAGGAATCGTGGCACTCCCAAGAACCACAGGTTCACTGGTCAGGACTGGGGAAGTGTTAGTTAGGGTCCAGCCACGATCTCTCAGTCGAGACTGTGGAGCTTCGACCTTTAAAAGCAGAAATTATATAAGCAAAACAAAAATGTCTCCAGTTCTCTCCTGAGCTCCAGACTTAAAAGGGAATCAATGATATATCTTGTCAGAAGTAGCTGTGGGTGCAATGAAGGATCTTTAGTAAGAGCAGGTGTGCGAACCCCCAGGCCCAGTGGGGTACACTGAAGCCGTCATTAAGAGTAGGCTGACGCACTGTCTGCAGCGTCCTGGTCAGGGTGGCTGAGAGAGATGCAGAAATGGGAAACTGATCACGCTTCTCAAGCTCACCCAAAGTGAAGCACACGATGTGATAAAACTAATAAACCCATTCAAATGGCTGCAGTAGGCTGCGCCCTGTCTTCAGGCGGGACAATGAAAGTGCATGTCTACTCAGGTAAAGTACACAGGCACGTGCGGTGTAAATGTATATTTACACCGATAATGACTATTTATATAGAGCACACTACAAACTGAAACATGCGAGGTGGCAAATGCTGTCCAACTCAATGGAATACGCTTTATCGACCTCAGTAAAATGAACCCTTGAGTGAGCCCTACAAGGATACGAAGCTCTGCAGTAGTGGGTCACATACAGATGTCTCCAGCTAGCACCCTAACTCACTGAGCAGTGTGACCAGGCCTGCAACTCTGTGGCATAAAGTGATACCTGAAGCTCTACAGTAAAACATGAACCCACTGAACTACCATACGAGGAATAAACCCTCCGGAGCGGGGTTTGGTTTAAGGCTGTTCTTATGCTAGAATCGGGCTCTGGGCCCAGTAACCGGCCCTCCATCTCGTAGTTACGGATCCTGGGGGAATTGCTTACTTGGAAGGGTAGGGTTACTACTAGGTATAATGTGTAGGAACCTGAGGGTCCCCTTAGACATGACGAGTTACCAGGGGAATTCTTAGGTCTGGTCCCAGTTCCCCTGGGTAATCCGCATTCACCAATTGGAATCTCCTGGTCAAATACTCCTGAAACATGGAGTTACTGTGGACATTGTAATACCGAGTCTGCTGTTGACTACTGTAACTCAGGATTACTGGAGACTCCATAATGAAGCGCAGGGTGGTAAGTAGTGCTGAGCCATGATGAGTAGAAACCAGAGGTGAGACTGGGGTAACTGAGGCTCGTGTTGCCCTCACCAGTGGACCCATCCACCAAATGCCTCACTTCAAGGACAATCAGCAATTGTCTGACATGAGCCATGGCTGGGTGCAGACATTGAAGGCCAAAGGAAATCCAGCTGAACAGCACCAGACCTCCCTCCGGACTCAGCAGTCCATCAGGAGGAAGCAAACATACCCCACCCTTGTCACTTCATAAGTAATCCAAGATATATGAAAGGTGATTACTTCACAAGTAATCCAAGAGATATGAAATGGTAAGTAATCTAAGATATATGAAAGGGGATTACTTCACAAGTAATCCAAGAGATATGAAATGGTAAGTAATCCAAGATACATGAAAGGGGATTACTTCACAAGTAATCCAAGAGATATGAAATGGTAAGTAATCCAAGATACATGAAAGGGGATTACTTCACAAGTAATCCAACAGATATGAAAGGGGATTACTTTCTGAAGCTCTGTGTGAAGGTAAGGTGTGCGCTTCTATGTAAACTCCATACGTCTGTAATCTCTATACATCTATATATGTAATCACGCTAATGATGACATTTATATAGCGAATAATATAAATGAAATTTGATTTAGAACGTTATAATAGGAGTTAATTATTACCTAAATCACTGGTACCCAGTTTATCAATTTTCAGAAGAACGTAAATTAGATTCGCAACCTGAAATAATTCAAGCACGTTCCCTAGGATTAATGCAGGTGCATTAATCCTAACCTATTTTTACCAGGATTGGGAACTTGCAGGTTATATTAGATTTTTTCTACCAAATGCATTAACCTAAACATGTTACTAAAATACAAACTTGTGACCAAAAGTGTACATGTAGCTGCTCCTTTGGGGTCAAAGTAACCATCTCAGCTATGTTATGACCATTAAGCTTGTGAACAGCGGGTAGCATAATGATCTCTGCTGCAGGTGCATTAACCTCCTGCACTAATATAAATTGTGATCTGTTTGTGAACAGAAGCCAGAATAGCATGTAGCATTTCTCCTTGTTATCAATTTCTTTGAGGGCAGAGTTTGGGAAAAGAATGCATATGTACTGACAAACCATAGACGGCTCTGACTTACTCCTTCTAAGAGGTGACACTTCTAAATCCAGCCCCTTTCTGCTAAAGCCCACCGCCCTATTTCTGGGGTTTGCAGTTGTTTTCTTTTCTGTTTCCAGCACTGATCATGTCTGAGAAGCGTGCTGTAAGCAGTGATAACGCCGATTCTTATCTAATTATCTATAAGAACCTTCTGGTCGCCAAGATCTTTTTACCTGTTGAATAGTGTAAAAGAGAGAATCTCATCTGGTTATATATCAGCATTCATTTTGTTAGAAAGGACCACTGACTCCGAATTCAAGTTTAAGAATTTATTATCGCCAAAAATAACTGGACATGCAAACACCTCAACACGAGGTTAAAGAAGTAGATGGGCACTAATACAAATAATAACCTACGCAGGAGTCTCATCCGACTCAGAATAAAGAGAATCGATAGTTCTAGAAGGATCAACCAAGCTATGATTGCTCCAATTTCTACGTTGCTCTTCATTTATCTAAGAAAGCTTTAAATCAATTGCTGTCCCTACTCTAACACTTAGTGACATCCCTACATAACGATCTTCCCAGGCAAGAGTGAATAAAAGGTGTCAGCTGTGAAGACTTCCTCAGAAGTGCAATCACATAATACCTAAGCCCAGCTCCTTCCTCAGGACACTCTCTGTCCTCCTCTCTGGTCTCCCCTACCTCTTCTCTGGCCTCCTCCCTCAGGGCACTATCCCTAATACAAAACCCTAATACAATTGTACACGCCTTGGTCACGCCTCCTTGGCCAGGTCTTCTTTCTTGTACTTTTCCATCGAAACGGTTACTTCATCCTGGACGGTTGCGATGACCTTGAGTCCCAGGCACCTTCTCCGCTGAAAGTATCATCCCTAAATTCCATTGCACTCCCCGTACCATGCCTCCCATCTCTCTAACTTTTGAAAACAAAGAGTTAGTCTTTTACTAACGGGACGAGACATGTGTCCTTGCACCTGCAACAAAAGATACGTTCAACAGAAACCTTCTACTGTGCTAATTAAATCTACCGTTTGTGCCCAGAGAGCCTTACCAAGAGAAACTTTTCTCTGCCTCCAAAATAAGCTAACATAAGAATAAACCAGGCCTTTCCTAAGCATATATGTAGTCAGGCCTTTACATATAACTTTTAAACACACACCTTACTTTTCCCTATAAGCATTTTCATTACAATTCATATGCAAACAATGAATTACATGTGCAACTTTAATATGATGCACGTTTAAACTACTGCAATTGAATTACACACGAACTAATTTCTCTATGCATTATCTTTCACACAATTCAATAAACATTCCATTGCATAATTATCATAACACAATTATACTGCGTAGTTCACTTAATATTAGTGAACTATTCACTCTTACTAGACATGCATGGATATACAACTAAATATATACGAATATATTTCTGAGTACATGCGGGTGCGAACTACCAATGATTATGATGCACCCCTACAATTCACAAGAACATTTCGCTCTATCAGTTCCCCCCTTTGATGACTCCTGTCATCACATTTTATTCAACTCCCTTGGAGAAAGAACCGACCTAAACAGAACTCGTTGCCATTTTCCCTGATCTTAGTTTCTCCATGCTCTTGAGCCTCTGATATTGACTGTCCTGCAGTCTTGCCAATCTCATCTCATTTTCCCTCAAAGCTCTCTTGACTCGGCCTGCTCGATACCACTTGTAGGCCTTGATCGAAATCCATAGACAGACCACACAAACCACCACGATAAGGAGGGGTCTCAGAACATACCCAAGGAATCCTTTTCCCAGATTTGCAACCCAACTCCCCACTTGACCAAAACCCTTGCCAACTTTTTCCCAAGCCCCCTCTTCGGTCAAATCCGCTATTTTTGTGTGGATGGTAGTGATATTACTTATATATTTCTCCAGATCTTTGCTACGGTCTGGTATATAAGTGCAGCACTCTTGAACCTTCAACAATTTACAGACTCCACCCTCTTTTGCCAACAAGACATCCAAAGCAAGGCGATTCTGCAAAACCATTGCCCTTATCGACAACATCTCTCCTTCCACCAGCACCAATGACTTTGCTGTATTCATTGAAAATTCATCTACCACAGTCGCTAATCTCCGAATTTTCACATCATTCAAAACTACTCCCAGACTGGGTATCATAGCTCCAAAGATATCCCCCACAACAATTCCTGCACTTGCAGCTCTTCTCGCTCTTGAATGCTTCCCACTTTCTAGTAGTTCCAAGTCCTCTGTATGGTAAATCTTTGGAAATATTATTGCCAAATAACATGTTCCATACCAATTTGCAGGCAACCTCACATAAGCATTCTTCCCACACACAAAATACACCGTTGGTATCACTTGTACAGGACCCTGAAGAAAATCTTTTGCCACATCTGCCATGGTGAAAACGTGATCACAAGTGCTTTGTCCCACTGCAACCTTTTCGTAGTAAGTCTGATAACGCCTTATACACAACTTACCCCTCTGCTCTTTGTCTAACGCTATAGGACCATAGCTTCCCTTTGTCTTATGCAACTTTTCTTCATCTGTCCAATCAAGTCTGTGATGCCCCATGTCTCGTGACTGGGTCAGCTTTCTATACCTGTCCTCTACCTGATCTACAAACTTTTTCTCTACATCTGACAACGAACAGGTCAGATTGTGTCTGTGAGCGAATGCTGTATCCAATTCCAAACTCGGTATGAAGAACTTCCTGAGTCTATCCTCGGTCTTATAATAGTCATACTTATTCAAATGCTTGTAAGCTGGGACTTCAGGAAGCACTGCGTCGAAATTGGAAAAGAAATACTCAAACTGATCTCTCTCATAAAATATACTAAGCAAAAGACTACATGAAATTCCATAAGTCAGTGGAAGATGGTGATACCTAATACCCTCGTCCACTGAAGCAGGCAACTGCATACACACATAACAATCTTTCGCATCCATCACATCAACATACTCATATAGCAGCTTAGCATATGCATTAAGCTTAAAATCACTTCTAGATAAATCTATATGTAACCTACGACTTTCTTCTAATAGCAAAGCTCTGTCAGCTCCCATGTTTACCCCCTTTTGGCTAGGTGTAGTAGGTGTAGGTGTCCCTGGCACCCCCTTCACTTCTAGCTCATGCGAACCAGTATATGAGACTATGATTACTATGATTATAGAAACTATCACACTACTTATAAGTACGCCTACAATCCACTTAGATCTACGATTAGGATCTCCCGTCTCCATGGTTTCGAAAGTTCTCAAAAGTTCTTGGTTATAGCAATGAACCCTGAAAAAGTCTCTGTGTCCTTTACTCGTGACTTGCTTAACCAGCTCGAGCAACCATGAAATCTCCGGATTTTCCCTTTTCGATCACAATCTTATTTACACAGTCCAGAAAAAGACTTCCCTAGTTTTCGTTCCTCTTCTGTGGAAAGTCCCTAAGTTTATTCTTCTTCCACTCGGACCTAGGTTATCTTCTTCTTTTAGACTTTTATTTACAGTTTATAGTTGATCCACAATAAGATCCTCATTGAGCAGTTCCAGAACGTGATACAAAAGTTCAAGACGCAAAATTACCATTTCATGTGAAGACGGCTCAAACCCAAAAGACGGAAATTCGAGTCGATGCAGAACCAAGTTTCGAACTTCACTCAGAAGTGGGGGATTCGGAACTGTGAGGGTCAGTATTCCTTCTACTTCGAGCCCTGGCAACTGCAGCACAACCTTCACTACCACATTCGGGCTCCGACGGACCACCAGCACTGACCTCAGCCTTCCCGTGCTCACCACCCCCTGCATCAAACACTGTGTAAGTCCACTCAGGGGTAGAGTATCTGCGACAAGATACTCTTGTTCTTTTCGACCTTCGCCGACTATCTTGAGCCTGGTCTTCGTCACTTGCCTCTGTTTCGGACGCTTCAGACACTGGGGCAAGGTCTCTTTCAGGTGCTAACCTCAGGTTCCGTCGCCTCTGTCTTTCAGGCCAACCTTCCTAACTTCTGTTCGTTCGTCTGCCTTCCCCTGCTATACCCAGTGCACTACTTCCTCTTTCTGCTGAATCTGACTCTTCTCCGCCCACTGCACCGTTTCAGTCTTCGGTGTCTGAGTCAGGGTTCGAATTGTGGAAACCCCCTTCAGCTTGCTCTAGTGCACCACCAGCTGTGTCAGCGACCCTCGCAGCTTGACTTTTCCTCTCATGTGGCCCTGCCACATCAGCTGGATTTTCATTTACGAGAGGAGCTGTTTCTTCCAAGGGTGCTGAAACTCTGCGGGTATGGGAGGCATGCACCCAGTTCGGCAATCCTCCACACTTTACTGCTGTGTTCGTGATGAGCATCACCTGGTACGGGCCACGCCAGCGGGCATCCAAGCAACTGTTCCTCACGTGTTTCCGGACAAGCACCCAATCTCCGGGACACAAGTCGTGGCACAGATCACTTGAGGCTGGGACCACTGCTGCTTGCACCTGCTGGGATACAGAACGGACCACATCAGATAGTCCTTTACAATAATCGAGAATCAAGTCATCAGTGATGCTTATCAAAGCTGTAGCTGGTACTGCCGGCAACCTCATTGCCCTTCCCATTAGTATCTCGTGGGGGGACAACCCGGTTTTCCTGTATGGGACACTTCGCATGCTCATCAACACAAGCGGCAAAGCATCGGGCCATTTCAGGGATGTCGAAGAACACATTTTTGCCATCCGGGCCTTCAAAGTTCCATTAACTTGTTCCACCATCCCAGAAGCCTCTGGTCTGTAACTACAGTGGAGTCTCTGGTCAATATTCAATGCAGCACAAAGTAACTTCATGATTTCACTGTGGAAGTGCCTTCCTCTATCAGATTCCAAAGAGGTTGGGATCCCGAACCTAGGGATGAGCTCCCTCAACAATAACTTAGCCACTGTGAGAGTGTCACACCTGCGTGTTGGGTATGCCTCCACCCACCGTGAGAATACACATACCAGCACTAAAATGTACCTCAAAACATTACACTTAGGCATTTCCACGAAGTCTAGCTGTATCCTGTTGAAAGGCACACCTGACCTCCCAATGTGACTCAATGTAACTACAGTTTTCTTTCCAGCATTCATTTGCTGACACGTAACACACCTCTGACATACTGTTTCAGCCATTGCCCGAAATCGTGGGTTGTACCACGTCTGTCTAAACACCCTCATCATTGCATCTCTACCAAGGTGTGCCTGTCCATGTATCAGCCTTGCCATCGGACTCAACAGCTCTTCTGGTAATACTGCTCTCCCATCACTGGAGACCCACACATCCACGTCTCCTCTCTCACAACCAGCTTTGATCCATCCCTCTCTCTCCTGGTCTGAGACTTCATCCTGCAATCGCTTGAGCTCTTCCCAAGTGTCTGCCATGGCCAACATTATGTTGAGCTCGGTTCTTTCTTGGCTCTCCCCTACGTATCTATCTGTGAATATGCATCCTTGTTCCGCACAGAACCGGGCAACCTCGTCTGCGTATTTATTGCCCAATGACACAAAGTCTTCCCCTTTCCCATGCGCGGAACATTTAACAACAGCAATTTCCTTCGGATGTTGTAACGCATCCAACAGTTGTCTTACATATTCTCCATTCCTAATGGGTGAGCCAGATGATGTCAAAAATCCCCTCTGAGACCATAACTGCCCGAAGTCATGCACCACACCAAACCCATATTGGCTGTCGGTGTAAATCGTGATTCGAATTTGGTCAGCGGCCAAACAGGCACGGGTCAAGGCAATGATCTCAGCTACCTGCGCGGAGCGTACTCCTTCTAGGCAAGCAGCCTCAACCACTCCCGAAATGGTACACACAGCAAACGCTGCTCTCAATTGCCCAACACTGTCCCTTAAGCATGAACCATCGACAAAGAAAATTTCATCTGGGTCAGCCAGTGGTTCATCGACAATGTCAGGTCTCGGTTTGGTGCAAAGTTCGGTCACATCGAGACAATCATGGTCCGCACAATCTTCATCATCTGCATTCGGTGTAGGCATCAATGTCGCAGGGTTCAAGACAGAGCACCTTTTCAGAGTCACATTCTCTGCGGCAAGTATGACTTGCTCGTACCTCGTTAACCTATTGTTCGTTAGGTGCTGAGTCTTGGTTCTGGTCATTAATAACTCAACCGAGTGTGGCACATGTACAGTCAATGGATGTCCCATTACAATGCTTTCACATCTTTCAATGCTGACACCTGTTGCAGCAACGGATCTTAGACATCCGGGCAACGCAGAAGCTACTGGATCTAGAGTAGCTGAGAAATAGGCAACTGGTCTACGGACACTTCCATGGTTCTGAGCTAAGACTGCTAATGCACATCCTTCCCTCTCATAACAGAACAATGAAAAGGCCTTGTTGTAATCAGGCATCCCCAGTGCCGGAGCACTGCACAATTCCTCTCTCAGTTTCAGGAATGACATCAAGCACTCCTCGTCCCATGGTACCGGATCACTCACATCCTTGTGTGTAAGCCTCTGCAAAGGCTTTGCTCTCAAGGAGAAACTAGGAATCCACTGTCGACAGTAGCCGACCATTCCCAGGAACATCCTAACTTCTCTCTGTGTGGTGGGTACTGCCATACTCATTATTGCCTCAATTCGGTCTGGCGACACCTTTCTCTTGCCTTTTTCCAATCTGTGTCCCAAGTACTGTACCTCATTCAAACAGTACTGCAGCTTGTTCGGGGACACCTTATGTCCATTCTCTGCTAAGTGGTTCAACAGGGCTACAGTGTTGATTCTGCAAGCATCTTCTGTTTCTGAGGCAATGAGTAAATCGTCTATGTATTGCACGAGGACTGAGTTCTGCGGCAACACAAGGCTCTCAAGATTCTTTTTCAGGATCTGGTTAAAGATCGATGGACTTTCTGTATACCCTTGAGGGATACGACACCATGTTAACACGCGATTTTCCAGCCTGAATGCAAAAGAAATTGGCTTTCCTCATGGAGCGGTATCGAAAAGAAGGCTTGACACAAGTCGATGACCGTAAACCACTCGGCTTCGCATGGGATCTGGAACAGTATTACTGAAGGATTCGGTACCACTGGACAACAAGGGACAACTATCGTGTTGACCTTTCGCAGGTCTTGCACGATCCTGTATTTCCCGCTCGGTTTCTGTAGTCCCTTAATAGGTGAATTACAGGGGCTACCTCTGATCTCTTTCAGAATGCCTTTCTCAATGAAAGTCTCGATCACAGGTTTTATCCCTGCAATCGTTTCAGGCGACAAGTTGTATTGAGGTGTCCTGGGGAAATCAACATTTTTCTTCACCTCAATCCGCACCGGTTCAACCCCTCTTATTAGACCTATTTCATCGCCTGCGAAATCCCACACCACAGATGACACTGCGTCTCTCAAATCAGGTGGAAGTTCTTCCACAGTCACCATTGGGTACAGATCTATGCATAGGTGCTGATTTGTAACCTTAAAGTCAGCATCGTCTTCCCTCGTCTGGACCTCCACTCCCTGAGGCGTACAATAAATCGTGCAGTTCAACTTGCACAACAGATCTCTTCCCAAAAGGCAAACTGGACTCGTATCACACACTACAAACTGATGTCTAGTTTGGAAGGAACCTATCTTTACTAAGATCGGTTCTGTCAACGGGCTGCTTATTCTTTTGTTCGCTACTCCAACAACCTGGATTGATTGTCCCGAGAGGGGTAGGTTAGGGACCACTGCTGATCTTACAGTAGACCGGGTAGCACCAGTATCAACCAAAAGTGTGGCAGGATGACCCTCTATATCTGCCTCCACAAAAGGTCCTCTCTGGTCTACCTCCAAGACCGCTCCAAGCGTGCAGTCTTCCTCCCCCCTCAGGCACCGTCAGGATAAAGGGTCTGAGCTACTCTCGTCATAGTCTTCGAACAGGGGCATCTGTTGGTACGTTCGTATTCCTTGTGAAATTCTTGGAGCCTGGGGAACCTGGGCGTGAGGGCTGTATATCCCCCCTTTCATCGTCCTAGGCCTCGTCACGGTGTTAACTACCTCTTGCGCGGGTGCTTGAACCCCTTCTTCCTCTTCCTGCAACTGATTAACTGGGTTCAAGGGACACTCGCGTTTCCAATGTCCGACCTGACGACAAAGATGACACGCAGTGGTCTTCTTCAGTGTGGCCACGTCCACTCCCGTCTTGGGGTCTATTGGTTTTCCCTTTCCCTGTCCTTGCCCATTCTGGTTCCCCTGGAAATTTCCTTGTTTTCTTCCTAAGGTCCCTCCATTAGACTGACCCTGTGCTGTCTGCATCTGGACAAGCATCAATTTGTCTTTTAGCTTCCGATGTTTCGATTCCACCTCATCACTACAGTATCTTGCATACCTCAAGATTTCATCTACCGGCTTGTTCTGCCAACAGATCAAATGGTGCTGTATCATGAGACTGACTTCTGATCTCAGACCCAGTACAAACTTTGAGACAAACTGTCCCATATCCTTTGGGTCTAACGTATCTAATCCACTATACTGTTTAAAAGCTTGCAGAAGTCTTTCGTAATATTCATGCACCGTTTCTTTGGGTTCCTGTACAGTCCGATCTATCTTAACCCAATCTATATCTTGAGGTGAAATCTTCAGTTTTAGCCATGTAATCACCTGCTCATATTTTTTCATTACTAGGGGTGATGGACCATTTGTAACCGCCTCCCTTTCAGGTTCCGAAGTCGGCCACTCAACAGCGACTTGACAAGCTGTCCACAAATCTCCCGGCATCACTATGTCAAACAAGGTGTTCAAATCAATCCACAATACTTTTGAAATTTTAACAAACCGCTCAACCTGCTTGTACCACTCTACTGGTTTCTCCCTCAGCCGAGGAAAATCATTTGTAAATGCAGCCAAATCACCTCTATTCCACGGCACATGCACATACCCTCCATTCTGTACTTCCCGTAAAGGAAAATTTCCGACACCCGTCGCCCCCCTCCTGGAGGCGGCGTTTCCCCTCAGCTTTCTTTGCTATTTTCTTCTTGGACCACCTTTCTTCCCATTTGTCCAACAAAATCCATATCCGCATTCCTACAATCAGATCTCTGGTGTGTGTCCTTAATCCTGTGATTCTTTTCTCTTCCAGTTCCTGGTCACTGTATTGTAATCTATGCGGTCCTTGCAACGTTTTAGTTTTATTCAGGTCTACCTCATATCTTTTGGCCATCGCCGTTAAGTTTTCATGTGCTATTCTAGCTTTTCGAGTCACATCTTTTGCTACGAACAGCAACTCATCTGATCCATAAATTTCTATCCTTTCCAAAGGCAGACTCCCGCTAATCATCTCGTCTACCTCTGCTTTCAACCTTACTACGTCTAGCAACCTTGCCTGTACTGCACTCCTCAGTACTTCTCGACAAGTTGAGCCGTCCCGCTCATCACATTCTCTATTTTGTCCTTGTGACCTATTCCCTTCTATCGTATTCCTGGAACTTGGTCTGTCTTCCGAGATGTTTTGTGCCCTATCTCCTGGCATCCTATCACTTTGGTTTGTTACTGTTGGTGTCCACATCCTCAAAGCTGACTTGGATTCGTGCAAAGACCTCGGTCTGACTGATCTCTCATCCTCCTGTCTAAAGGAAGAGTCTGCAGTAGCCGGTAACGGCGTACTTGTCTCTAATGGTCTTGGGAAATGAACCACCCGTACTCCTAACCCATTCCCACTCTCACTGGTTACTTCTTCCCTTTCCATTTGTACGGAGCTCCCTTCTCTCACTCGGTCTGGGTCATATACCGGTACTATAGGACCAATGGTAACCGGTACTGTCAAGGAGTCCGGTAACCTTGCGTTCCCAACAGGAGGCTGTGTTATCATAGACGTCGTTGCCCCTTCCGTTCCTGTGGAAATCCTTCCCACAACTCTCATGCTAGTCTGATTCTGTCTCTCATTAATTGTTACTGCTGGAGTCGGCTTTCCCTCTTCTGAGTCTGGATTAAATGGTGGTGGCCTCTCTGCCAACAACCTATCTAACAGGCTGTCGTCTGTATCACTGTCGTCCTCATCGATTCTTGTAATCTTTCCATTTTGTATTAGCAGTGGGTATAATTTATCTCCCTCAATCGTTTCCACTCTCCACCTTTTCTCCAGTGCATCCCACCTTGCATCTTGAAATGCCCTGACCGATTTCTTCACCCTTTCCTGGCTCTTGTCTTTCCTCCTATCGTACGCTGCTCTAATCCACGCATGTAGCGCCTCAAACTGTGTTGGTCTAGGTAGTGGTCGTAAAGAAGCCATTATACTTTTTAGCTGGTACAATACCTCTAACCTGAAAGTACCATAGCGTGGAAAAGTCAATTCTCCTTCTCCTTCTGTCATTTTATGCCAATTCTCAAGCCAAATTATAGTATGCAATCCTACATTCTTTGCCATATAATGTGCTGGCGTATCCTCGGGAGGAGCTTCCTCTCCTTCTATCACCTCTACATGTCTATCACCTCTACAAAGTTCCCGTAAAACTTTAAAACATTTCATGATGAATCAACTTTTATTTGCACTCAAAATGTCAGCTTTTGCTTCCTGATTTCAATCCACCAATGCCAGCGCGGCTCACACCAACCGGCCTATTGCAGCGCGGCACTTGTATGACGTCACTTTTCCTCCGCTCGCAGCAGTTCCCCTCCTTCCTAATTCACTCGTTCTCGCTCGCACCTGTCCCAATCATACTCTGAAATAATGTCCATCCTACCGAACAATTATCTCTCTGACTGTCAGTCCACCAATGACCGATCAGCCTCTTGAGCTTGTTGACCTCAATCCGGCAACCGTCTGTCCGCGAAACGACCGGACAATCGCCTCTAACACACTCGATAGGATTCAATCACTCGATGTTCTGCACACAATAACCTACGACCTGCGTTGGCTATTCACACACTCACACATGTGTTCCCTATCTTCAGTGGGTCTGTCAATGACGTCTCATGACCCCCACAACCTCTGGTCAACGCTCTCAACTCTGGGTGTGTTCTACACCACAATAAATCTCCCGGTCCCGCGCGCGCTCACGGTCCAGTTCTCAATCACACAACTCTCGTTCCAACTCCGCAAGACATCACACAACAATAAAACACCACAATCTACCAAACACCACTCTTTTCATACTCACTCTACCACGAACTGCTACTTCCGCCGCACCGTCACTCTCCGTCAGTTTTCAACGACCTCCGACATCCTTCTCCCACGGTCCTCTGGATCTGCGTCACTCGGACTCTATGGGGCAACTTAATCTCCTATCTTGCTCTAGATCTCCCCTTACCATCAAAGGTAACCATCCTACTCTGCTACCAACTGATAATGCCAATTCTTATCTAATTACCTATAAGAACCTTCTGGTCGCCAAGATCTTTTTACCTGTTGAATAGTGTAAAGGGGAGAATCTCATCTGGTTATATAACAGCATTCATTTTGTCTGAAAGGACCACTGACTCCGAATTCAAGTTTAAGAATTTATTATCGCCAAAAATAACTGGACATGCAAACACCTCAACACGAGGTTAAAGAAGTAGATGGGCACTAATACAAATAATAACCTACGCAGGAGTCTCATCCGACTCAGAATAAAGAGAATCGATAGTTCTAGAAGGATCAACCAAGCTATGATTGCTCCAATTTCTACGTTGCTCTTCATTTATCTAAGAAAGCTTTAAATCAATTGCTGTCCCTACTCTAACACTTAGTGACATCCCTACATAACGATCTTCCCAGGCAAGAGTGAATAAAAGGTGTCAGCTGTGAAGACTTCCTCAGAAGTGCAATCACATAATACCTAAGCCCAGCTCCTTCCTCAGGACACTCTCTGTCCTCCTCTCTGGTCTCCCCTACCTCTTCTCTGGCCTCCTCCCTCGGGGCACTATCCCTAATACAAAACCCTAATACAATTGTACACGCCTTGGTCACGCCTCCTTGGCCAGGTCTTCTTTCTTGTACTTTTCCATCGAAACAGTTACTTCATCCTGGACGGTTGCGATGACCTTGAGTCCCAGGCACCTTCTCCGCTGAAAGTATCATCCCTAAATTCCATTGCACTCCCCGTACCATGCCTCCCATCTCTCTAACTTTTGAAAACAAAGAGTTAGTCTTTTACTAATGAGACATGTGTCCTTGCACCTGCAACAAAAGATACGTTCAACAGAAACCTTCTACTGTGCTAATTAAATCTACCGTTTGTGCCCAGAGAGCCTTACCAAGAGAAACTTTTCTCTGCCTCCAAAATAAGCTAACATAAGAATAAACCAGGCCTTCCCTAAGCATATATGTAGTCAGGCCTTTACATATAACTTTTTAAACACACACCTTACTTTTCCCTATAAGCATTTTCATTACAATTCATATGCAAAAACGAATTACATGTGCAACTTTAATATGGTGCACGTTTAAACTACTGCAATTGAATTACACACGAACTAATTTCTCTATGCATTATCTTTCACACAATTCAATAAACATTACATTGCATAATTATCATAACACAATTATACTGCGTAGTTCACTTAATATTAGTGAACTATTCACTCTTACTAGACATGCATGGATATACAACTAAATATATACGAATATATTTCTGAGTACATGCGGGTGCGAACTACCAATGATTATGATGCACCCCTACAATTCACAAGAACATTTCGCTCTATCAGCAGCATTGTCACTCCTCAATGTGGAAGGGGCCTTTATTTCAGATTTTGTATCATAAAGAAGGGCAGTAACCCTAGTGGTGACTAGGGATCTGGCTGAACCTTGCAGGCCCCTTTAAATGTGGTTCACGGTAGTGCTCTGCAGTGAGACACACTATAAGACAGACCAGAGAGCAGCAAGAAATATCTCATCATGCACTCAGCATCACTATATGTACACAAGAGTACAAAAGAGACCTATCCCATCCGATGCTGCTGAAGGAACAGTGGGTTTCTCCTTGAAGCTCTACCTGCTATGGAAGGTGCCGCTTTGACCCAGAAACTCTATGGTGGAAAATCCTCCAGTGTCCGCCTCTGTGGGTGGAATTTCAGCCAGCAAATGTGTGCACTGGATATAGACCACCAAAGTAGGGATCCCTTGTGAATGCTCTCGGATCAAGTCTTCCTAATGTGCTGGGAGATATCTCCTATCATGTAAGTGAAGGTATAGTTACCCGTAAGTGGCTGTCCTCCACCCTTTACGTCACATTCTTCCACAAAAGCAACACGTCCAGCCACATTGGGGGATCAGCCTTCCCAGATGAGGTGACTGCTCAACATCATGTCAATCCAGATTCTCTTACATTGGCAAACCTCATGGTGGAGCTGCAGAAGTTTCTCCTGGCAGGACACCTGTCTTCCACCTAGCCCAGAGTATGGCTCGTCATCCGCCTAGGCCTGGAAGATATGGTGGTGGAAGCATGGAAGATGGTCCACCGATTTCACTGCAAAATGTATGTTTCCGTTCTCTAAATCAGGTTGATAGTTTGTTTGTCATTTTTTTAGTAAGACTTTATTTTGTCAAGATCCAAGTTGATAGTTTGTGTATTCAGTTACTTTTTTAATCGTATGTTGAATCTTTTGCATTTTCGATATAGTATGATGCGAACCCAACTGACCCTGTGATCTCAAACTTCAGCAGATATCTCAGTTTGGAGATCAGACCGTTTAGTAATTTTTTTTTGCCTCTGAGTATAAAAATATGCACTATATTTAAGGTGTGAGATAACTAAGTGCTGTTGAGTTTTGAATTGTCTCATTTTTACACAGACTATTCTTTTTGAGTTTGGGGCTAAAATTGAAATAAGGCTTAAACCACGTACAATACAATGAAAAGACTATTGACAAAACGGTTTAATTTTCCTGCTTTAGAAATAATCTGTATGGAAGTTATTTGGTTTCACTGCAGTCTCTTGCACTTTTCCTCCCAACAGAACTATGGATGACAGAATGATGACACGTTCCTCTCTGTCCGAAGCCTCTACTTCTAGTGATGTTACGGTTTTTGAAGAATCCACTGCGACCACTTACCTGGAATCTGAGACCTTGACACCTGTTGAGAGCATTGCATCAGAAGTCTCCTCCCTGGCAACTGTGGGGGAATCTGTGCACTTCACATCTGGCCATATGGTCACATCAAAAGACTCCACACTGGCCCCTCTCCTGGAATCTCTTAACTATGCCTATAGTACTCATGCCACATCAGAAGAATCGTCCTGGGCCACACTTTCGGAAACCCTGAACTCAACAGCTATTGCTGTTGTCACATCAGAGGACTCCACCTTGTTGGATTACATGAACTCCACAACTGTTGATATTGACATTTCTGGTGGCTCCACCCTGGTCACTCTTCTTGAATCTGTGACATCGCAGGACAGCAACGTGCCCTTCGCTTCTGCATGCATAGCCGTCCTCTCCATTCTGTTAGCTGTGTTCCTCTTTATCACATTCACCATTGGGATTCTGGGAAACAGCTTCTATCTGTGGATATTGGGTTGGAAGATGAAGCCGACGGCCAGCACCATTTGGTTCCAGCACCTCATCTCGGCACACCTGCTTTTCACCTTGGCCATTCCATTTTATGCCATCTTTTTGCTTATGGGTTGCCAATGGATCTTTGGAACAACTCTCTGCAAGCTAGTCAACTTTGTGGTATCTTTCAGCATGTTTGCATCTGTGTTCCTGCTCACAGTCATCAGTGTTGACCGGTGTCTGCTGGTGGTGGATCCGCTGTGGACCAAATCTCACAGGACAACCAAAAGAGCTTCGATTGTTTGCTTTTCTGTTTGGATACTGGCCTTAGCATTCAGTTTACCCTACTTGGTGTTCCCAAAAACCTTTGTCGCTGCAAACAATAAAATAACCTGCTTCGATGATTATGCCCTTTCTGATGATTGGATTACTCCTGAGATACAAGACCTAAGGAGAAGAGTCCATTTGTCAATGTTCATCCTCCGGCTTGTGATGAGTTTCCTTTTGCCGTTCTCAATAATGATAGCATGCTATTTGAAATTAGCTGTGACGCTCAAGGCTGGGAACCACAACAAGACCAACAAACCATTCAAGGTGATTGCTACAGCTGTCACCTCTTTCTTTGTGTGCTGGTTGCCTTACCATATCTATAGTGGCTTGATCGTCTACCAAGAGTCTGTCAGCCAGTTACTTGTCCTTCTGGTTAAGTTCTTTACCATAGTGCTGTGCTGCATCAATGCTGGCTGCACCCCAATCATGTACCTGTTCATTGGAGAGACATTTAGAGATCTGTTTAAGGCATCCATCCATTCTTTGTTCAGCAAAGCTTTTGCTGAAGAAACACTACATAATGACTTGGAAATTGAGAGGAAGCCCCAAGAGTTCCCAGCCTCCGGCCAAAGCCAAGTGACCAATCTATCGCAGTTAGAGTCTTCTGCATGAATGGCCTTTTCTTCTGATAACATGCGATTGACACTTCTTGTAGTACTGAAGCAATAAGATGTTTCAAGATCGATAAAAACCGCATCTACATCACTGAAGATTAAGTTGTACTGGTGAGCAGTACTGAATCACTGAATCAACACTGTCAATTTTCTTGTGCTATCTCTCATGGGGCTTCTCTGCTGCTACGCATCCACTGAGATTTAGACTTAATAGTGTGATGAAATGTGATCAGGTTACTGGCGTTGGAAAAATATTCTAGTTCACATAACCCAGCAGTCGATGAAAACAAAACTAAGATCATGATAATAGGAGCCTGAGGTCTAACAGCTCCCCTAAAGGGTTGTAGAAGAGCTGCCTTGAAACGGTTAAAATCCTAGACATATTTAGGAGAAACAGTGACTAATAATCACAATTATGGAAGCCTTAACTTGTTCTATGACGTTCCACACCAGTGGAGATCTTCAGACTGGAACTGGATTTGACTACAATGATGTATCATGCTTTTCATCAAACAGATTTGCTATTTCTATTTTCTCTCTAAAGCCGCACCATTTGATTTGAGAAGTGCTTTTGGAGTGACTATTTAATGATATAAAGGAAAACTACATGAGGGGGTTAAAGCTGTGAGTGAGTGGCATAAGGGATGTCTGCCTATCTGTGAGGAGGCAGGGCTGGACTGGATAGAGTAATTCCCTGGGGGGCTGAACCACTGAAGGTTGGTTTCTGAAGGCCCATGACTGCCCGTGATTCTATCACTTTCTCCTGCTTCCAGAAGTTAAACACAGCATGCACAGTGGAGGTGTAGGTAGCGAGAGACAGAGAGAGATCAGCAGGGGAAAAAGAGAAAGATGAGAGAAGGAGAGTGTTGGAAACGACCCTCTTTTACATGGAGTACCCCCAGATATTTACCATGACTCTTTTATTGGCTCTAGAAACTCAGTTAAACCCTGATAACTAGCGGGAAAGTAGTTATGCTCCCCTTTCAACATGATAAAATTGCCATACCTCTAATTGGCATTTTTAATTTACCTGTAAATCACTATTATACAGTACAAAGTGTACCCAGGACCTGTAAGTTAAATGTCATCAGTAGGCTGAAGCACCAATTGTGCCACTCACTGCAGTGGCAATGTAAACATGACTGCAGTCCAACCCTCTGTAGCATGGCTGTGCGGTTTTAAAACTGCAAATTTGACCTGTCAAAATAACCTCATTTGGCAGACCCAAGCCTTCCATTTAAAAATGAATAAGTCACCCCTAAGTAGGCCTTACTGCCCATAAAGTAAAATGCATGGTATTTAAAAGTTTAATGTTAAACATGTCCCTACAATGAAAAGGCCCTAAAAGCTAGTTTCGCTGTAGCAGGATTGGCTGCTCCAATCGGAAAGCGCTGAGGTACACTATTAAATTTAGTAATATTATCTCAGCTAGAAAGCAGATACACATTTCATTTTTGGACTATTTTTAATATTGATTACAAGCCCAATTCATTGATGAAGTCAGACTTGTAATAAATATTTTGGAAAAGGTAAATTTAGAAAGTTACCTTTTTCGGTGCCTAAAGCCTCTTGAAGCCCCATTTGCATGAGCCCAACTGCCGAACGGAAGCCGAACAGCTCCCTTGATGAGATGTGAACTTGCTCCCATAGCTGAGATAAAGGCCTTGGGCATGGTGAATGTCCATCTGGATGACCATCTGGGTTATACTCAGGAACCTACTTCACTTCAAAGAGGCCTACTATGGCACAGGAAAGCATTAGCATACACCTGGGCAGGGCCTTCTTTGATTCACCAGCCACAGGCTCCAATCACAGTGGGAGAGGAGCTGCCTCCAAAACTGGCTTAGAGTGACCATAGAGGAGGGGTTGCTCATTTCCCTGGGCGCAAACCTGAATGGGCACAAAGGCTCTACACAAGGAGATAAGGGTTTACAGTATTGGATTGCGGCAACTGCCCAATTGACCAGTGCCAACTAGATGTGCCCTGGACCCTATTGATAGCCTGTGCTGGAGTGAGTCTTGAGCCCTAAGTGCTGTCCCTGATGTCCTGGACCCTTGGCTGGTGTCAAAGTGTGCTCCTAATGTTTCTTGAAACCTGAAAATTAGACTTTTTTTTTTAGCTCCAAAGACCTCTGGAAGACAGGAACAGTGCAGGGGTGCCTTCATTGTGGGGATGATTGTTTTTGTGCAGGAAGCAAAACCTTCCTGCACAAAAACATTTATTGATGGCATTTTCCTCTTTCTACGCATGCTGCAAAATGCAGCACACATAGAAAGAGGAAAAATGAGGACACATAAAAGTATTTCTCCTCATTGTGTCACTCCTACGCTTTCCCTGGGGAGGCGTAGGATCCTGACGCATTCCTAGCCTTACAAAACATTGTAAATCTGGGAATGTGTCAGGTTCCATGGATGTTGCGTGGGAACACCCACAGAAACACCCATGGAACGCACCTTTCAAGCAGAGTAATACATGAAATGGGCCCATATTTACAAAGTGATGAAAGGTCACGCAGGGTGACTTTACGTGGCCTTGTAAATATGGGCAAGCCCATTGCGCCGTTGGTGCTTTAAAAAAAAGTGATGCACCGGAGGCTCAATGGGCTTGTAAATGAGGTCCTTTATCCGAAGGTAGAAATCTTCCCCATGCAAAGGCGCCACAAGTCAAAGGCATCACTAAACTTCATAGAGTGTCTATCCAACGATGTGGAGCCCTCTTTAGCCACAGCCTACAGTCAATGCTCCCTCTAATTTTTCTTCCATGTGTGCGGCAACAGAATGTTTGCATGCATATCTTTCTAGCTTGTGTGTGCAGCCAAGTGATCAGATGTCCAACTAGGAAACTTGACTAGTTACCACTTGAAGGTTGATAGCAAGCATCGGCAATGTCAATAGCTCTGACTTATAAATAAAAGTGCCTCCTTCATCATTGATCGGTTTAGGCACAGAATAAGTAATCATTCATACATTCTGTTACTCATCCTTGCACTCATGCATCCATTCATCACTGACTCACTCTTACATTCACTCATTTACACAATCACAATAAAATGTATGCACAAACTCAACAACACATTGAAGATAAAAAAAGTATAAAAGTAGACAAAAGAAAACATGTTGTTGCCAAAAAATGGCAGACATATGCTTGCAATAACAAAAATTAAACAAAGCAGCAGGTGGACGTGTTGCAATGGTACTGTACATACTGTATAAGGTATAGTTCCATCTGACTGCTACGTTTAGAATCAACATGTTGGCCATTTTCAATGGTAAAAACAATTAAGCCCTATGTACAATATCCTTCTATGGTGGTCAGGTGTTTTAAATGCAGTGACTGTACATGTTACGGTACCCTGCAAATGTGAGCGAGAAGCAAGCAGCCAGTTAGAACTGTCTTTGGAGGTGCAGCATGCTTTAATCATGAAAATAAAGAGAAGAGAAGCAAAGAAAAGAAATTAAAATGGACCTAGAAAAAGAAAATAGAAAACTGAAGGACTGGCCCACCAGCCTTGGTACTGACGTGCACTCATTTTCAGGTGACTGTGCACATGTGATCAGACAAATGTCACTCACATGACAAGAAAGTCAATGCCTGAAGTAGTATATATACCACTTGTATATACAGCAGTGGTATATATGTTTTTAATACAATATCCTGGCAAACAGCTAAGCCTCTCAGACCTTACGAAGAGATTCTAGTAAGACTTATTACAGTGCAAATCGTGTACCCCTAAGGTTTGTCAAAGGGGTAATAAACACAAAAATTCTTGCCTAAAAATGAATCTGTGAGATTGCATGCAACAAAAAACATCAGTAGGCTTAAACAGTGTGCAATAACAATCCACCCTTAAATGCCAATTGGCTTTAACATGTGCTTCATAAGAAATACATCAAGTCACTTGCCTGTGTCAGAACTTTTCATAAGAGATTGAACAGACCTATGCCATATGAAATATCTTTTCCCAATATCCCAATCAGGTCCATAGCTTTTCTCACTGGATCATCACTGCACTAGAGGCAGGCCAACTGTATTAGGTATAAGCTTTCCTACAAAGCAACCATCAATAAAATTGCAAGTACACAGAATTTTAGTTGTCTAAAAACAAAAAGTAAACCCCCTATTTGAAGGTCTATCAAGGATTATCTTAATGCAAATCTTCTATCTCTACAATTTGGTTGAGTCAGTCACCAACACCAAAACCCTTGCCTACCACTGTAATCTGTGAAATTCTATGTAAGTGAATCATGCTCCATCATGGCCGCAATTAAATTGCAATAATGTATCAAAAAAGACCTGCTCTGAACAAGGACCAATAATTTATCAAGGACCCACGGGCCAGGTAGTCGACTATCCTCCCATAGAATGGCTTCTAAAGAATGCTATTCATAACCGGGTCTTGGTGTTAAATGTTTGCTAGTTTAACGCCACCTAAATCCCCATATGAAAAGTGCACATGGAAAAAAAAGTGTGAAAGGTCTGAAAGTACCTCACGTAAGCGCCACCAAGAGAGCTGCTGGTAGGTACTCACCAGTTTGCTCACGTTTTATCATCATCGGTGACTTTCAAGACCAAAAATTGAAATCAGTGTGAAATGTGAAACGAAAAAGACACCAACTATTGATATGTAAAAGGATGCACAACAACTGCTTGTCATGTGCTATCCCACTCTGACTCTTGAATGCAGTGAGCCCTCTCACGTTAAAAATAGAACACACAATGTTGCAAACCACTTCAATAAGTGAAGGCCAACATGTTTAATTGCCAAATACCTTTACGGCTATTTCATCAGGGCTCGGGGTCAGTCTTCACCTCACTAGTATTTATTATGAGCCAGGCAGCTGCCCTCTGCGTTCGTACTGGCAACCCACGTCATGGGGGGGGGGGTGTGTATTCTCCAAACGTTGGTCACACCACCGCTCCTGCAAACATGCACGGTTGCTGCCTGTCAACCCGTGCGGCTACTGTGTACGGCTTTGCTCTACACCAAGCTATTTTAAACGTGAGAGGGCTCACTGCATTCAATAAAGCTGACAGTGTTGCTAGTGAGTCATATCTCATTTTTAGCTTTTCTTTTCACTATGGGGTCAGAGTGGGATAGCACATGACAAACAGTTGTGGTGCATCCTTTTACATATCAATAGTTGGTGTCTTTTTCGTTTCACATCTGACACTTATTTCAATTCTTTAGAAGCCATTCTATGGGAGGATAGTCGACTACCTGGCCCGTGGGTCCTTGATAAATTATTGGTCATTGTTCAGAGCAGGTCTTTTTTGATACATTATTGTTATGAGTGGAGGGCGGCCTGCCTTGTAATTTCCCTCTGTCGCTCCTTATTGTGGATGACGCACTTAAATTGCGCCTAGGTACTTGTCAAATGCAACTCAATTACCACAGTTGGCGCATAACACTTTTTTGGTCTAGTTTCACGTTTAAAATTTAAAATACATATCCCCAGTTTCCCTTGTTGGATTTGTTGTCATTTTGGTGTCATTTTATTTAGTAAAATGTATCAATTTTTCTAAACTGGTTTGCATTGTTCTTGCGTTGTGTTTGACTTGATTACTATTTTGGTACTGAACACACACTTTACACATTGCTTCTACGTTAAACCCAATCTGCTCTTTGCCATAGTTACCAGGGGGTCGAGCTCAGGTTTATTTAGTGACATGCGTGGTTCAACCTGACAAGTGTTGTGGTTAGTACTTGGAATGGGTACTCACCCCCTCAACAGTGGATCACTGACAGAATATAGAATGCCAAAATATCGACCTACCAAAATATCGTGGATAAAATATAGAATGCCAAAATATCGAATTCCTATCTACAAACAGGTAAGTACAAAAATATCGAATCCAAAATATAGTTGTAAATAATATAGTTTGTTAAAATATCGAATTTTTTAAATGTCTTAAAATTAATGTAAAATTAATGGAATAATACATATAATTAACTAAAACATACTTAAAAATACTTAACCTTAAAATTAATAAATAATTAATGTAAGTTATAAAAAAATAAACATACATTTTTATTTTGTAATACATATATATATTAACTTAATATTAATAAAATATATTCAATATTTTTAGCGTAGGATAGCGGGAGGGTAAAATTTACTATTATCACTCCAGAGAGTGCAACAGTAAGGAAAGCGTTGGATAGCGTAGGGGTAAAAATTACTATTTCCACTCCAGTGAGTGCAACAGTAGGGAAAGCGTTGGATAGCGTAGGGGTAAAAATTACTATTCCCACTCCAGAGAGTGCAACAGTAAGGAAAGCGTTGGATAGCGTAGGGGTAAAAATTACTATTCCCACTCCAGTGAGTGCAACAGTAGGGAAAGCGTTGGATAGCGTAGGGGTAAAAATTACTTTTCCCACGCCAGAGAGTGCAACAGTAGGGAAAGCGTTGGATAGCGGGAGGGTAAAAATTACTATTCCCACTCCAGTGAGTGCAACAGTAGGGAAAGCGTTGGATAGCGGGAGGGTAAAAATTACTATTCCCACTCCAGTGAGTGCAACAGTAGGGAAAGCGTTGGATAGCGGGAGGGTAAAAATTACTATTCCCACTCCAGTGAGTGCAACAGTAGGGAAAGCGTTGGATAGCGGGAGGGTAAAAATTACTATTCCCACTCCAGTAAGTGCAACAGTAGGGAAAGCATTGGATAGCATAGGGGTAAACATTACTATTCCCACTCCAGAGAGTGCAACAGTAGGGAAAGCGTTGGATAGCGTAGGGGTAAAAATTACTATTCCCACTCCAGAGAGTGCAACAGTAAGGAAAGCGTTGGATAGCGTAGGGGTAACAATTACTATTCCCACTCCAGTGAGTGCAACAGTAGGGAAAGCGTTGGATAGCGTAGGGGTAAAAATTACTTTTCCCACGCCAGAGAGTGCAACAGTAGGGAAAGCGTTGGATAGCGGGAGGGTAAAAATTACTATTCCCACTCCAGTGAGTGCAACAGTAGGGAAAGCGTTGGATAGCGGGAGGGTAAAAATGACTATTCCCACTCCAGTGAGTGCAACAGTAGGGAAAGCGTTGGATAGCGGGAGGGTAAAAATTACTATTCCCACTCCAGTGAGTGCAACAGTAGGGAAAGCGTTGGATAGCGGGAGGGTAAAATTTACTATTCCCACTCCAGTAAGTGCAACAGTAGGGAAAGCATTGGATAGCGTAGGGGTAAACATTACTATTCCCACTCCAGAGAGTGCAACAGTAGGGAAAGCGTTGGATAGCGTAGGGGTAAAAATTACTATTCCCACTCCAGTGAGTGCAACGGTAGGGAAAGCGTTGGATAGCGTAGGGGTAAAAATTACTATTCCCACTCCAGAGAGTGCAACAGTAAGGAAAGCGTTGGATAGCGTAGGGGTAAAAATTACTATTCCCACTCCAGTGAGTGCAACAGTAGGGAAAGCATTGGATAGCGTAGGGGTAAAAATTACTATTCCCACTCCAGTGATTGCAACAGTAGGGAAAGTAATGATTTAATATTTAAATAAAAATAAATTAATTATCAATACCAATAAAAAATTAATTAAAATTAATTACCAATTACAAAATAGTTAATAATTAATTAATTATAAATACCAATAAATATTATTTATTAAAAATTAATCACCTATTAATAATTAACAACCAATTCATTTTCAATACCAAAAATGTAACAAGTAATAAAAAAATACCAATTAATATTTAATTAACAGTAAATTAATTATCAATACACAAAAATAATTTCATTAATTACTTAATTACAATTAAATTACTACCCACCCTATTCCCCTATAAACCCACAACCCGCTCCGAATAATAAATTAATACAATTAACATAATTATCAATTTATCAATTAATAAAAATGAATTACCAATTAATAAAAATGAATTACCAATTAATAATTAATTAACAATAAATTAATTATCAATACAAATAAATTAAAATTAATATTTACTTAATTACAATTAAAATACTTCCCACCCTATTCCCCTATAAACCCACAACCTGCTACAGAACTAAAACGCAAAATTAAATTGAAAATAATTAATAATTCCTAAAAATTAATATTTAATTTACTATAATTAAATTACTTCCCACCCTATTCCCCTATAAACCCACAACCCACTACGGAATAAAATTACGCAAAAATTAAATAACATAAAATTCATTACTTTAAAAAAATTAAACATACATTACAAAAATAATATACACTTTTAACACATATACTAACATAGAAAACACTTAAAAAAATTCGATATTATTAAAAATTCGATATATTTTAATGCCTATATTATGTACTTCGATATTTTGACAGTCGATATTACTTACCTGCATTTCGATATTTTTAACCACTATATTATGTCCATTCGATATTATGTCCATTCTATATTTTGACTTCGATATTCTGTCCATTCTATATTTTTTTTCCCGACATTCTGTCTAGTTACCATCCCAGTTTCTTACAGAAAAAGATATAATGGTTGGGTGAAAGAGAGAGAGAGACAGAGACAGTTATGGTGGAAATGGACAGTTTAAACATTTTTGCCAAAACTGATTTTGGTTCCTAGTCTAGCCGCGCTGTAAGGTTGAGATTTGTGGAGTTTGAGTGGAGCCTAACGTGAGTTAGGATTTATTATATATTAGAAATATATAGGTGTTTTTTTTTCTTACATGGCCTATCCCTGAGATTTCCTGAATCAGTTAGAACATATAGTATATCAAGGTGAATGGTGGCTCATCGAGGGCGGTGAGACAGAGGCAGGATTCAGGTACACCTCCAGGAAGAAAACTTCTCTTTTACCTGCCACCTCCCCTCCTGCCTCTTTTTTTAGGTTCTCCAGGTAAGTACCTCCAGTTTGAATGCATTCGCAGAGTCTGCAAGCTTCCGCCCCATGGATGAAATCCCCACTCCACTAGTGCAGGAGACAGACTGTGAATTTCCCTACGTTGATCAAAACCAAAGTACACTAAAAGGTCTGCCTATTACTCCATGAAGTTCCTGTAGCTCTTGAGTTTGGTGGGCTCCCTTCTGTGCATTGTAGGATGGAGAAATAGTATGGCATCCAGAAAGTAAAAAAAAGAATAGGGCCTAGCCTAGGAAGTGGGTGGTATGGTAATAATATGCTTAAAGGATTCATGTATGATATGTGTGTGTGATTTAGCTCAGGTAAATTCTATTCCCAGTTCTTAAAAGTTATGAGTTATTGTTTTATGCATGCAGAGATCTCCAGTACCTAGGGGGCAATCATAGAGTCACTTGTTGTAACTTAACAGTCATACGATTCTGCACGCTCCATGTAATTGTTGGAAAATTGCAACCCTATTACTGGGAGGATATGTCTGGCTGGGAATAGTAAATACCATGGCTGCGGTGATTTCTGACCTCAGGTAGAAATCTACATGTAAGGAGAGCCCGCATCTAGATTACCCTATAGGAATAGGGCCCAAAGAGTTCAAAGCACTGACAGAACTATTACCCTCTCTGCAGGGTAACTCCCAAACATCTTGCCTTCACTCCTCCTGTATTCTGAATTTCGTTGTGTTGGCTTTGGGACTCTGTGCACTTTACTACTGCTAACCAGAGCTAAAGTGTACATGCTCTCTCCCTTAAACATTGTAAAATTGCCCTACTACTGATTGGCACATTAAATGTACTTGCAAGTTCCTAGTAACATGTTACTACATGTATCTAGAGCCTCTAAATTCCCTGCTACTAGTGGGCCCTCTTTGTGCCACCCACTAAAGTAGCAAACAGCCAACCTGACCTGGAAAAAACCCTTTTGCCAGACCTAAAGCTTCTTCTTTAATACAATCTATATTGTATTTGAAATTGCACTACATTTACACAATTGCATTTCTACTTCAGCAAGCAGCAATAATTCTGGTGTTTCATCATCTCATGATGTTATAATGAAGGATCTTCAATTAAATCTCACCCTATCGAGGATAATAAGACCAGCCAGAAAACTAACAATCCACCAGGGATGGTTTACCATCGATTAAATATTAGTTTGCACCCAGTAATTAAAGTGTATCACATCTTAAGTTCATTTGCTGTACAACATAACTCCATTCACACATAGCCCTCAGGTCGAGATGTCATCAATTACCATATGTTTTTTATTATTCTTCTGTATGACTTCATAGGGGTGAGGCGTTATGCGTGTTCATTTGAGGTAACAAGCAGTGAATATATTAGCCTATTGCATGAAGTTAGATAAATTTAGACAAGATTTGGATTTGTGTCATAGCATGAATTTGGAAAGATTAAAGTGATAGTACCAATACTAATGCCTTGAGGAAGACCCCATGGGGATGAAACGCATCGGCTGGCATTGAAATTGTTGAATGGATCTAACTTTTAATAACATTTAGGTAAAAATAAGACAAACAAAATATATATGAAAACCGAATGACATCTTGAACTGAAGTTTATTTCTCCATGGAGTTATGTTGTACATCAAATTAATTTAAGACATGATACACTTTAATTATAGGGTCAAACTGTGAGAAAGTGCCCTCTTTCTGCATGGTTACCCCCACTTTTTGCTGAGCTGCTGATGTACTTTGACTGAGTGTGCCCTGGGCTCCTGCCAATCAGGTACTCAGGGCCTATGTTCTTTCCCTAAAACTGCATTGAAGACCAAACCCAATTGGCACTCTCTATCCAGAGGTCAGCCTGTGGTAAATGGTACCACAGGTACCCAGGGCACTGTGACCAGGGAAGGCCTCTAAGGACTGCAGCACTTATTGTGCCACCCTTAGAGGCACTGTACCTTTACACTCACACACTGCCTTTGCAGGCTGTGTGTTTTGGTGCAGAACAAAGTGAAGGGTCGACAAGGCACACATCTCTGTGTGCCATGCCAACAACCCACTGCCCTGGCATAGATCAGCAACCCCTCTAGCTGGGTGCACCATACCAGTGGTGACGGTACAGGTGCATGAGGCCTGTACCCCTACAGTGTATAAGCCAATTCTTAGACATTGTAAGTGCAGTAATGCCAGTAAGAGTATATGGTGCTGGGAGTTTGTCATTACGAACTCCACAGTACCATAATGGCTTTACTGAAAACCGAGAAGTTTGTTATCAAACTTCTCAGCACATTAAACCCACACTGATGCCAGTGTGGGATTTAATTAAAAATGCACACAGAGGGCATCTTAGAGATGCCCCCTGAAAAATGACCTAACTCTAGTGTCCAGGCTGAGTGGCTGCTCCCCAGCTGCCGCCACCAGACATGTTTCTGGACCCCTGGGTCAAGAGCCTGCTGCTCTAGGGGGCCTGAAACAATGCACATCCTGGGACGAGGTGCCAAGCCTCCTTCCCCAGGATGGGCAGGGTCCACGAGGGGGAAGCATCAAAGGCTTGCCGCCTTTGTGAGCTTCCCCAGGCCTTTTGCTGCTTCCAGCAACTGGTCCCCACTGGTTCTGACCCCCACTTTGGGCGGGAGAACCGGCGGGAAAACCAAGTGAGGAAGAGAGGTGTGCCTACCTTTGCCAACCCAACCCCTCAGGTGGGGAGGCGAGGTAAAGCACAGCTCTCAGTCCCCGCCATCTTGCAGATGTGGGGACCCAGCCAACCAGACTGAGGCATATGACCCCCTCCTTCTGGAGGGTGGCATAATAGGGGGTGTACCCACCCCAAGGAAGGGACCCATTGGTCCCAACCTTTTACTTACCTGTAACGCCCCTAAATCTAGTATTTAGGGGCACCCCTGAACCTTGCCTCCTCAGACAAGAAACAACTAAAAGAAGAAGAAGGACCGTACAGCCGGCCGAAGCTAGGAAGAGGAGGACGCCCACTGACTTGGCCCCAGCCCTACCGGTCTGTCCCCACCTCGAACCTGCAGAAACAAAACTGCGGTGTGTCCTGCAGCCAGTCACCTCAAGAACCTTTGAGGACCTGCCCTGCCTGCCAAAGAAAAGACTTTGTCTTCCGTGAACACTGTAGAAAGGTGGAATCTGACTATATGGTTGCCCCCACTTTTTTCCTGGTGTTTTGCTGGTTTATGACTTAGTTGGACTGGGATCCTGCTATTCAGGGCCCCAGTCTATCTGCTTCCTCTATAACATAGTTTCCATGTACCTTAGGTACATCTTTGAATGGAATCTGGAGTGCCCTTATAAGTCCATAGTATATGGTATACTATGTACCCAGGGCATAGGTACCCCAGAGGCCTGCCAGGGGCTGAAGCATGTATTATGCCACCCCTGGAAGGCCAGCCAAAATGACACCACAGATCTGCTACTGCAGCCTGGGTAAGGTGGTGCAAGCACCCCTTACTGTGATATAGGCTACCTATATCACTACCATTGCACACACATATAAACCTATAAGTCACTCCTATGGCAGGCCTTAACAATCCTGAAGGCAGAGTGCTTGGTTTTTATGTGAGAGGGTGCCCCTGCATGAGCAGAGCCCCTCTGCAGTGTTCGGAGTCCCTCCTCTGATGCTGTTTGTGGTACAGCCTGACCATATACTCTTAAGTGCATTATATCCTCGCGGTACAATGCTAACTTTGGAATGGCTGCACCTAAACATGTCGTGTTTGGTGTCAAACATCTTGGGTAACGTGGAACCGTGACCCCTGGACACCGAGCACATTTGCAAGTGCATCCTCTTCCTGGTTTCCCACGAAGTTGTGCTTTGGGCTCCAAGTAGCCCCCGCCTCCAGCACCGACTGCACTGAAGATCACTGGCCTCCACTCCACGAGTGTCCTGCAAGCCAGCTCCAAGTGCGTCCCCTCGAGGCTCCTTCACGGTTGCTAGTCCGTTGGCTAGTGGGCCTTCCCGAAGGCAACTCTTCTTCTGTTTTGGCTTTCCTGGTTGCTCCAGAGGTGCCCTGACTTACCTTTGCTGGGTGAGTCCCAAAGACCTTGCTGGTCTGCAACAGCGTCCTTTCTTTGTTTCTTCGAGACTTGCCATTGCCAAGGCTTGTTGGGTCCCATCCAGTCGCCGACAACGCAGCAATCGACAGACATCGTGGGACAGCTTGAATCCAGCTCCTGGTTGTCGTCGACGCCTCCTGGACATCGTGGCTGAAGAGTCAAGACAACCGTCAACCTACCTGAAGCGCCCGACATCGGTGGGCATCTGCTCATCGCCTTCCTGGTCACTGGCTAGTGACCCAGACTCTGTCCTCTCTGCTTTCAGGTTCTTCAGATCTTCGATCCACCTTTGGATCCACCCGAACACTTTCGACTTGGTCGCCAGCAGCGCATTGCAGCAGATCGCCATTGAAAACGACGATGAAACCCGACCCCGAAAGGCACCTATGCACCCGGCTCCCCTGGGTGAGGTAACTCGAGTACTCCGGTGCTCCCGTGGGTATAGACTCTAGAACCACCTAGTTCTAAAAGGGTTTGCTCCAAGTCCTCCTCTAAGTGTCCTTTTTCTTTAAAACTCCAACCGCGACATTCCCCATAGAAGTCAACGGCGGCTCGCGGCTGTGTTCTCACACTGCACGCGTCCCCCGTGGGTCCCCTGTGTCACTACCTTGGGTGGTTCCTTGTGGTCCAAGCATTTCTACAGGCTCTAGGCCTTGTGTCTAGCTCAGTCGTGGTTCTTATACCACTTTATTGGTATATGGTTTGGTACGCCCCTAGGGCTCAAACGTGTATTTGTGCTATTACTGTTATTAACTGACTTGTAACTTATGTACTTCGAACTCTAGCCTCATAAAGAGACTAGAGGGGTGTGTTTAAGACTAAATACATATATTTTATATATATACCTGGTGTGGTCCTCTTTCATTTGGTCACTCAAGAGATTATAGACTGGTAAAACAAGCTGCTTTACATTCCTTTCTAGACTTAGCCTGAAGGCTGCTCTCCATAGCTACCACTAGGATAGCTTTCAATAAAGGTTGTCTTTAACCTATCTCCAATAAGGGGTTGTTTGGACTGGTGCAAGGTGCCCACTATAATTAGTGGACAGCATATACCAGGCCAACTTCTCACATTGGTGTGCAGCGTGTGGGATTCCAGCTTGCTATTGTTTTACCAGATAATCTCAATTGAATTGATCAACTGAAAACCACTAAGGGTACCTTAGGTACATATAAATCAAGCTTAGGATACAGTAAGTTCTACTGAACTTAGAGTTGTGTGTTAAGGGATAGCACACCCTTTCTACAACTCAAGAGAGTTAGTAGGCCACACTAGAGTAGGTAGTGCATACACCACACCACACTAGTAATGTCTTCACTGCCAGGAACCAGTGAACTCCTGCCATCCAAATATGACAACCTCACATTCTTGGAATTGAGAGAGTTGTGCAAGGTTAGGAAGTTGAAGACAGGCAAAAGTGCCAACACCCAACGTCTCCTGGAGATGCTTCTGCTAGATGATCTTAGAAGACCCCTAAGGTCTAAAAGGGTAGGCAGAGAGGGTGGGGCAGAAGATGAGGGAGGGGCCAGGGATGAAAATGCCCAGGACCTGACCTCTGAAACTGGCCAGGGGGATGACAATGATCCTGACCTGGAAAGTGCAGCTACTCCTGAGGATGAGGAGGAGGCCCAGAATGACCTCCCCTTTGTCCCCCAGGAAGAGTTGTGAGTGTACCCAGAAGGTCTAGATCTCCTTCTCAGGAGTCTAACCACTCTGACACCTCAGTAGGGACCTCTGTCTCCTCTCATGGGAGGGAATCCTCTCATGAGAGGAGAAAGAGACTGCTTCAGTATGAACAAGCCCAGCTTGAGCTCAGAAAACAGCAGTTGGCTATAGACAGGGAGTCCCTAGATCTCTATAGACAGAGAAAAAGATGGGACTAGAGTCCCATGGTGGCAGCAATTTCCCCAGAGATAGGGAAAGGTCTTATGACCATAGAAACCTGAGCAAGATTGTCCCTCCCTACCAGAGTGGGGATGACATCCACAAATGGATAACTGCACTGGAGAGGGCCTGTAAAGTACAGAGGGTCCCTCAGGAGCAGTGGGCAGCAATCTTGTGGCTCTCCTTTGCAGACAAAGGTAGAGATAAGCTCCTCACTGTTAGAGAAGAGGATGCTGACAATTACAAAGTCTTGAAGAGTGCTCTGATTGATGGGTTTGGCCTAACAACTGAACAATACAGGTTAAAGTTCAGAGATACCCAAAAAGCACAGACTCAAGACTGGGTGGACTTTATTGATTGCTCTGGAAGGTTGGATACATGGCAGCAAAGTGCATGACTTTATAGGATTGTACAATTTGATTATGAGGGAGCAGATCCTTAATAATTGTCAAAACCAGCTTTTACACCAGTACCTGGTGGACTCTGATCTGACCTCTCCCCAAGAATTGGGAAAGAAGGCAGACAAATGGGTCAGAACCAGGGTAAGGCCTAAGAACCAGGGTGGTGACCAGAAGAAAGATTCTACCAAGTCCCAAGAGAAAGGTGGGGATAAATCTAAAGATAAATCCACTACAGGGCCCCAAAAGTCCACTTCTGGGGGTGGGTCCCAAACTCCTTCCTCTCCTGAAAAGAAACCCTATTGCCATGTCTGTAAAAAGCCTGGGCACTGGAAATCTGATCCCAGTTGTCCCAGTATTGGCAATAAAGAAAATGTTCCTCCCACAACTACTACCACCCCTCCTGGTACTACCAGTAGTAATCCTCCAGTTGGGAGTAGTGCACCCAAAAAGTTAGGTGCTTTTTCAAGAGGAACAGAGGTGGGCCCTAGTTTAGACAGGGACCCCTCAACAGACTCCTCTGACTCTGATGGTGGTATAGGATTTGCCACCTTTACCATGGGTCCCATAGCATTGGGCAGGTACAGATTGGAGCCAATAATTAATGGTCAGAAGGCTGTGGCATTCAGGGACACAGGGGCTAGTGTCACCATGGTGGCAGGGAAACTAGTCCCCCCTCACCAGCTTTTACCTGAGTTTAAATACCAGGTGACCAACATAGATGGTGTCAGAACAGATCACCCTATGGCCATAGTCAATCTCAGCTGGGAAGGGGTCACAGGCCCAAAAAGAGTGGCAGTGTCCCCAACCTTGCCTGTAGATTGCCTGATGGGCAATAATCTGGAAATTTCAGCCTGGGCTGAAGTTGAACACCAAACCCATCTGAGAATGCTGGGCGTCCCTGTATGGCCACAGCCCATGGCCACAGCCCAAGCCCAGGAAAATTATGGAGAGATGGAGCCTGGAAGAATGGTCCACTCTCCCCCAAAAGAGAGCACAAGGGTTGAAGAAAAGTCTTCTTCCCCCCAGACATTAGGTAAGGGTCAGCCTCCTCAGGGAACTGACCCTACCCCTAGTGAAGGAACTGCCCCAGAGGCAGTGGTGGCTGGTGACATTTGAACGTGGTGAGGCGTAAAATTATTGCCGTACTGCACCGTGGCGAGCGAGCGCAGCGAGTGAGCTGGAACAACCTATGGGGAGTTTGGGGGGGTTCTCCCCCGAAGAAAATTTTGAAAAATGAGTGGACAAATTGTGCATTTTCAAGCAAATTTGAGAAAGCACCTCTCTCTCACCAGTCTATATTGTCCATTTGTCTATCCTTCCAAACTCTCTCAGTTGCCTCTTTCTAGTCTGTCTTTCTATCATAGGTCTCTTTCTCTCTTCTGTCGCCCACGCTCACTCTGAGCTGTCTCTCACCAGCCTGCAATTTTAATACACCTATCTCACTGGCCGCCTTTAGTTCTCACCATCTTACTTGTTTTCTCCTTTTATTTTCCTGTCTGCTTCCTGCATGTCTCTTTTGCTACCCCTCTCACCTCTGTTATGCATATCTCTATCACAACTGTCTTCTATCTCTCCCAGCTCGGTATTCTTTCTCTCTCATACACATGCGCACACGCACCTTCTCACATTTCTTTGTAATGCACTCTTTCTCTCTTCCATTCTTTCAGCTTTAACTGGTGCTCTCTTTCTCGTGCCTCTTCTATATTTCCCTTTCCCTCCAGGGGCAGCTAGAAAAAGTATTGATGCCTTTTCCGAATGTGTTACGTTTTTTCCAATGTTTTTTTCATGCCTTCATGCACGATGAAATGTAATCTTAGGGGCACCTCACAAAGGAGCCACAGGTTACAAACGGTTTGATATGGCTGCATTTGTTTCACTGAGTGTGCTTTATATAAGTACGTTCCCTGCAGGCGACAGAAAGTAAACAAAGCTCAGCGAGCCCTGTTTAATATCTGCATTTGCTACCTGTGAGGCCAGGTATCGCAAAGGCAGTGCCAGAGGTCGCCAGGGGCACTCCAGGGGTCGTAGTTGTGACCACTAAATGACGTCCATGTTCTTATGTTTCCAGTACTTGTTCTACTAAAACTAAATCAAGCACGGGCCTTTTGAGGAATGCGGTTATAAACTTGTAATGCATACACAGTTGAAGGTTTCACTTACACAATGCAGCTTGATGTATATATCACTTTGCCGAGTAAGTAGATGTGATCAAACGAGAGCTTGAGCGTTTGTTTTTATCTGCGAAGCGCTAGCACGAAGAAAGACCGCCCACCTGCAGTCGATTTAGTTTGCAGCAAGACGGGACGGGGTTTCCGTGTTGTGTCGTAAAGTGGTATTACTGCTTTTCTATAAAAAGTTTAAAAGGTACAACAGGGCCCGTGAGTGCTTTATTAAACGTAACTTAGCTGTTTTAATTTCAAGAGAACAAAGTGGTGCCCTTCATTTTTCATGTCCTCTACTGGTTATATGGGCAGTTACAGCGCTCCCTGCGCAGCTGTCACACAAGATTCACCATACTTATGAGGGTATGAAACAAACGAATTCGTGCAAATACAGCACCTGCAAAACACGACTATCGGATCAACCGCTGAGAAGGGCGAACATGAAGACAACCTTTTCCACAAATAGCAGAGTTCCAGGGAGTCCCTCACGACCCTTCACTTGTGGACGCAGCAGACACTAGCAAACTAACCGAACCACACCTCGCTGAGAAAAGTCCGGCAATCCATTATACCACTAAAGTGTGCATTGTCCAAGGCCCAGGCACACGTACGTAGTATCTTTTTTTCACATCAGAAACATGCAAAAACGCGGTACAACAATCTGAGTGTACAACTATCATCACCGAAGTTAGCCTGCAGGGTTTGCAGTTCTTGGCTCCTCTCAGAACAACAACTATCAAGGAACCTTCCCTGAAAAGAAACCCAGAGAAGTGGCAATCACCCCTGCACCACAAATATGGAGACATCAGTCATAGGGACTAACCACCCCAACAGTTTAGTGGGGGATGACTTATTCTGGACCGTGCAGCGCCTTTGGACATGGGTAAAAAGTTTTGGGGGGAGGAAATGGGCTCTGTGAGCAGTAAACATGCAGAGAGAAGCACAAAGAGGGAAACCTAAAGACGGACTCAGTGTGGGTTTCGCGTTCAGGCCTTGTGCCCTCCTCACAGCACTTGCAGCATCAATGGATGCACCATGGAAGCGGAGGACTCAAACCGCAGTGTAGGGCCCGTGGGCTCCTTGCACCACCCTGTGCCAAAATCATAAGTGAGAGCAGGGCGGGAAACAAACCGTCATTCCGCACTCCTCTTTCTCCAGGCAAAAGAACACAACGTAACATGCCGCACGAGCCTCATCTGCACAAGCCAACCTAGCTCTATTATGTGTGTGAAGGGTGGGGGGAATGGAAATAGAACCTTGCGCGTCATCAATTCAGCGAGATGGGGGTTTGGTGGGTGGGCGTCTCGTGCTGTACTCCATGGTCTCCAAGTAAAGGGGAAAGAAAAGGTTAAAGTGGATTGTATCCCTAAAGGCAGATGTATTATCGGCAGCAGACACCATATCTTAATACAACACAAAGAGAGGAAAACTGCTACCTTTCCAATCAGAACGCATCTTCCAGGCAGCAGGCCACGTGAAGCCGAGTTTAAAGTAAAGTACTCCTCTGCCTTGTGTTTGGGTCTCGGCCCTCGTAATACTTGCAAAATAAAAGAATAAAAAACATTATTTGCACTCCATTCGTGCCCTGTGGGGTGAAACCCGCTATCTGAAGGCTGGTGGGGGGGGGAGGGGGCACTTCATGTCACTGCTGCATTGTGTTGCAGCTAAGGGCCCTTATCTAGAGGTTTCTGGGCCACGAGGTCCGGTTTCACAACGTGCTGTGGAGTAATGTTCCCCTCTGTTTGCTGACACCCCCTGTGAGCACACTCGGCCTCAGACCCGGCCTCGGCCCTCCCCACGCACACACAAGGCCTGGCATGGTGGGCTTTTACCAGCCTCGTCACCCTGCAGAAGCAACCCCAAATGAGAAGCGACTGAGACTGCCCCAGCCCGGCGGCCCTTCACAGGTACGGATGTGACAAGTGCCTCGTTCTCTCCTGGCATCCTACAGCCATCTAAAACCACCGACCTGACTGACAGGGCCACAGCCCGGCGGACCTTTACAAATGTGACAAGTGCCTCGCTCTCTCCTGGCATCCTACAGGCATCTAAAACCACCTCACACCGGACTGACACAGTCCCAACCCGGCGTCCCTTACAGGTACAGATGTAACAAGTGCCTCGCTCTCTCCTGGCATCCTACAGGCATCTAAAACCACCTCACACCGGACTGACACGGCCCCAGCCTGGCGGCCCTTACAGGTACAGATGTGACAAGCGGCGGCCGGCATGCTCGAAGGGGGGGTCGCGGGTGGGGAATAAAACAAAATAAAACGTACCTTAGTGCCGGGTACCACACCGCCTCCGCTCCTGGCCGGTCACGCTGTACTGGTGCAGCAGCAGCCGGGTCCGCGTGTTCCTGCTGCAGGAACAGGAAGCAGCCAGCAGGCAGCTTCCCTTCCCTACCCAAGCCAATCACAACGCTGCAATGGCAGCGTTGTGATTGGTGAGGCGCAGCGGAGAGCGCCCCAGCCGGGCCATTTTCTCTATGTAGGCTGCATGCAGCAGCCTACATAGAGAAAAAGGGGGAGTGCGCATGACTGCTTTGTTCGGCCCTGGGGCCGACCAAACAGTCAGTACCCACAACAGTGGGTAAGCCACTCCCCCCCTGCCCTCGAGCAGGACCGCCCACCCGCCCGCCCCCAACCAGGCACAGAGGCACTTCTGCTTTCTCGCAATGCGAGAAGGCAGAAACATAAATGGTAGTTTTTACCGTTTATGTTTCTGCCTTCTCGCACCGCAAGAAAGCAGTGGGGCGACGCCCACACGCCCCAATGGGGGAGCCGCCACTGCCCAGAGGTAGTCAGGCCTGGCCTGGCCACACCCCTGATGGCAGAGGACCCTTCCAAGGTGGTACCCAGTCTGGAGCAGGTAACCTGCCCCTCTCTACCCTGCCTCAGTCAGCCCAGGGCTGCAGAGGTCAGGGAGGTCAGTGGACCCCCCAGGGCCTCCTGTCCAGAGGAACCCCCCCATCAGCAGATTAGGGGCACCCAGTCTAGTAGCCCTAGCCAGGTGAAAATTCCTCAACACACTGAGGGATCCCCCATACCTTTGTGTAGGGACCTCCCCAGAAGGACTCTGTTAGGCAAGGGCAAACCTGGGACCAAAAGGTTCCAAACCTGCCATGTCCCTCCAGTGGTCCATCCAAAGGGACCCAACCCCCAGCTGTAGGCAGCCAAAGGTTGACCCTTAGAGCAAAGTGCAACTCAGTCATGGAAAGACAGGCATACATGGTGACCAGTGATCTGAGGAAGCTGAGACCAACCTTCCTAGGGCCTCACTTCCCTACTCAGACACCTCACCAGCCTTGTACTTTACCAAAGCACACCACAGGTAGTAATTCCCCATGGTGGAGACCCTCTCATACCCTTAGGGTGAGGGATTGCTTAGTGGACCATAAGACAGGGGGCAACCATGCTAGTGCAGGTGCTTCCTTATATGGCCACTTAGTCAATAAAGGCTCAACTGGCCAAGGTTAGCCTTATCTCCTTTTGTTTGGGGGGGTTATGTAGGAAGGTGGAATCTGACTATATGGTTGCCCCCACTTTTTCCTGGTGTTTTGCTGGTTTATGACTTAGTTGGACTGGGATCCTGCTATTCAGGGCCCCAGTCTATCTGCTTCCTCTATAAAATGGTTTCCATGTACCTTAGGTACATCTTTGATTGGAATCTGGAGTGCCCTTATAAGTCCCTAGTATATGGTATACTATGTACCCAGGGCATAGGTACCCCAGAGGTCTGCCAGGGGCTGAAGCATGTATTATGCCACCCCTGGAAGGCCAGCCAAAATGACATCACAGGTCTGCTACTGCAGCCTGGGTAAGGTGGTGCATGCACCCCTTACTGTGATATAGGTTACCTATATCACTACCATTGTACCCACATATAAACCTATAAGTCACTCCTATGGCAGGCCTTAACAATCCTGAAGGCAGAGTGCTTGGTTTTTATGTGAGAGGGTGCCCCTGTGTGAGAAGTTGGCCTGGTATATGCTGTTCACTAATTAAAGTGGACACCTGGAGAGGTGTGGTGCAGCGGCCAGGGCAGCTGACTTCGGAGCACAGGGTTCACGGTTCGATCCCCGGCTCCGGCGGCAGCTTAGCTCAGCACCATGTGACTCTGGGCAATAGCTCACTTAATTTCCACGACGTCCCCCAGCGCCTTGAGACCCGTAAGGGTGAGTAGCTGCGCTATATAAAAAAACTGACTGACTGACTGACACCTTGCACCAGTACAATTCGACTCTTATGGTAGATAGGTTTAAGACAACCTTTATAGAAAGCTATCCTAGTGGTAGCTGTGGAGAGCAGCCTTCAGGCTAAGTCTTGAAGGAATGTAAAGCAGCTTGTTTTACCACACAATCTCTTGAATCACCAAATGAAGACACCACACAGGTATATATATCAAATATATATGCATTTATTACTAAACAACTCTCTACTAATCTCTTTATGAGATTAGAAGTCAGGAACATATGCACAAATCAACGTTTCACAATAAATTAAGCACAAATATGGCTGGGGCCCTAGGGCGTACCAGACCATATACTAAAAAAGAGACTTAGAAACAACGACTTGCAAAGGGACAAGGCCTAGGGCCTTCAGAAGAGCTGGGGCCTCACGAAACCACCCAGGGCAGGTAAGTAAAGGACCCACGGGGGACGCGTGCAGTGAGTGAACACAGGCGTGGATCGCCGTAGACTTCAATGGGGCAAGTCGCGGTTGGAAATTAAGAGTTTTAGGGTACTTCAGGAGAACCTACAAGCAAGTCACTTACAGGGTAAGTAGTTCTAGGGCCAACACCCACAGGAGCACCGTAGTGCTGGAGTTACCTCACCCAGGGAAGCCGGGTGCATAGGTGTCCTTTGGTGTCGGGTCGCGGCGCCGTTTTCAATGGGAGCCAATGAAGACTTGCTGCTTGTGAAGTCCGAAGAAGTGTCCGATGGAATCCAAGCCTGGATTCAGAAGATGGAAGACCTGAAAGCAGAGGGGACAGTGTTCAAAGCCACTTGGCAGTGACTCGGGGCTGGGAAGATGGAGGCCCACTGTCGTTGCAAGGTTCAGGTCGGTCAGGGGAGTCTTGACTCTTCAGCCACGAGGTCCAGGAGGCGTCGACGACAACCAGGAGCTGGATTCGGCGTGTCCCAGAATGTCTGCAGCTTACTCCGGTGTCGGCAACTCGATTGGAGCCAACAAGCCTTGGTAACAGCAGGTCTTGTGGAAAGCGTGAAAAGGCAATGGTGCAGACCAGCAAGGTCTGACGGACTCACCCAGCGAGGGTAAGTCAGGGCAGGCCTGGAGCAACCAGGGGAGCCCTTTGGTTTGTTAGAAAAGTCTTCTGGGGACCCACAAGCTGGCTGGCAAGGGATCGCGAAGATGCCTTGGGAGGATTCCTTCAACAGGGGCCCACGGTCACTCAGGGCGGGGTAGGCCTCTGATCTTTAGAGGGATTCCTGTTGGGGGCTGGGACCACAGGTGGCGTAAAGCACAAGTTCGTAGAACGTCGTGAAGGGGTTGCACTCGACAATAGTGCATGGTACCCAGGGGTCGCGGTTCCTCGTCACTCGTGGGGTCCACTGGCCTCAGCTTCGCTGGGGGCTCACGATGGCCTTTGAGAAGTCAGGAAATCCTCTTCCTGGGCTGCAGGGACTTCGGACTCCGGCGGGATCGGCATAGTTTGCGACCGTCGTTTGTAGTTTTTGGTGCCTGCCAAGCAGGGGAGTCCCTTGGAGACTGAAGAGACTCCAAGGGAGATTCTTCAGTCTTCCAGAGGTAGTGGAACGTCGAAGGTCCAGGATTCTTCTTCAGAGCGTCGTCCAGGGATATCTAACTTTCAAGTTCAAGGGTTCCCTATCTTATACTGTAAAGAAGGGAGGGACTAGCTCTAAGACCCCACCTATGGGAGGGTCAGGGGAGTGGGTGGCTACACCCACTTCCCTTTGTCCAGTTTCGCGCCAGAGCAGGGGCAGGTAGCCCCTGAGCCGGTTTGAACTGGCATATGCACAGAGGAGCCTACTGCTCCCCAGTGCAGGACTTCAAAGCACTCTAAGAGTGCACCCACCCAGCCCCAATACACTAAACCCTGTCTGGGAGGTGGTTACACCTCACTGTGACAGGATGCCTATTGTTGGGCTTCCTCCACTGCGAGTTTCGGTCATCAGCAGGAGGGCAGCCCAGTGTCTGTGACTGGTGGCATCCATTTTGTGATGCCAGGGCTCTTCAGGATTCTACCGCGTTTCCACAGTAGGTACATGTCTACCCTTCTAGAAGGGTGGAATGCTACCCCCACCGCCAGGACTGGCGGGGGGGTAGTATTCAAAGATGTTTGACACCCAACACGACATGTTTTGATGCAGCCATTCCAAAGTTAGCATTTTACCGCGAGGATATAATGCACTTAAGAGTATATGGTTTAACCGCATCCACAAACAGCACCAGAGAATGGACTCTGAGAGCTGCAGAGGGGCCCTGCTCAGGCAGAGGCACCCCTCACATAGAAGCCAAGCACCCTGCCCTCAGGATTGATAGGGCCTGCCTTAGGGGTGACTGATAGGTTTAAATGTGTGTGCAGAGAGATATAGGGGACCTATATCTCAGTGAGAAGTGCTAGCACCACCTCACCCAGGCTGCAGTAGCAGGCCTGTGGTGTCAGATTTAGTCTGCTTCCCAGTGGTGGCATAATACATGCTGCAGCCCCTGGTAGGCCTGTGAAGTACCTATGCCCTTGGTACCTAAGGTACCATATACTAGGGACTCATAAGGTACCACAGTATCCAATCACTAGTGCACCTAGAGTGCACTCCAAATCATTTAGAGAGAACAGAGAGGCTGGGGCCCTGATTGGCAGGGACCCAGCCAGACTATATCCAGAAACCAGTGTAAACATCAGAAAAAAAGTGGGGGCAACTTAAGAGGCAGATCCTACTCTCCTACACAACCCCCCAAACGCAGGGACACTAAACTAACCTTGACCAGTTGAGTCTTCGTGTTCTAAGTGGAAATACCTTGAGAGTCCATCTGCATTGGCATGTTGGGTCCCAGGTCTATGTTCCACTGTATAGTCCATCCCCTGTAGGGAAATGGACCACTTCAAAAGTTTTGGGTTTTCACCTTTCATCTGTTTAAGCCATAGGAGGGGCTTGTGGTCAGTCTGAACTATGAAGTGAGTGCCAAACAAGTATGGCCTCAGCTTCTTCAGGGCCCACACCACAGCAAAGGCCTCCTCTCTATAGCTGACCAACGTTTCTCTCTAGGGATCAGCCTTCTGCTAATGAAAGCTACTGGCTGGTCTTGACCTTCATCATTCAGTTGAGACAGTACAGCTCCCACACCCAGCTCAGAAGCATCTGTTTGGACAATGAACTTTTTGGTGTAGTCTGGACTCTGTAAGATGGGGGCAGTGCACATGGCCTGCTTTAGGTCTTCAAATGCCTTCTGACAGCTAGCTGTCCACTGAACCTTTTTTGGCATTTTCTTTGAGGTCAGATCATTCAAGGGGTCACTATAGATCCATATCCCTTGACAAACCTCCTATAGTACCCAGTCAGGCCTAAGAAGGCTCTCACCTGTGTCTGGGTGGTTGGAGCAACCCATTCCATTATGGTTTGGATTTTGCTCTGTAAAGGTTGAACCTGGCATCCACCCACAAGGTGGCCCAGGTACACAACCTGACTCTGCCCTATCTGGCACTTGGTGGCCTTGATAGTGAGGCCTCCTTTCTGCAGAGCCTCCAAAACATTTCTGAGGTGGACCAGGTGATCCTGCCAGGAGGAACTAAAGACAGCAATATCATCTAGATAAGCTGAGCAATAAGTTTCCATTCCTGCCAGAACTTTGTTCACCAACCTCTGAAAAGTGGCAGGTGCATTTTTCAATCCAAAGGGCATCACCACAAAGTGGTAGTGCCCACTAGGGGTTGAAAATGCTGTTTTGGCTTTTGCATCATCAGCTAATCTGATCTGCCAGTAGCCAGCTGTTAGGTCAAATGTACTTAGATACTTGGCTGAGGCCAAAGTATCAATCAGCTCATCTGCCCTTGGTATGGGATAGGCATCAGTCCTAGTGACTGCATTGAGGCCTCTGTAGTCTACACAAAACCTCATTTCTTTCTTACCACCCTGGGTATGAGGCTTGGGTACCAGGACTACTGGGCTAGCCCAAGGGCTATCTGAAGGCTCAATTACACCTAGCTCCAACATTTTCTGGACTTCAGTCCTGATACAGTCCCTGACATGGTCAGGTTGCCTGTAGATTTTACTCTTGACAGGCAGACTGTCTCCAGTGTCCACCTCATGGGTGCACCAGGTAGTCTGACTAGGGGTCAGGCTAAACATATGTCTATACTGTTACAGAACTTGTCTGCACTCAGTTTGCTGATGGTCAGTGAGGCTGCTTGCCAAAGCAACAGCATCTACTGACCCATCATCAGGGTTCTGTGAGAGCAGGTCAGGGAGAGGGTCACTCTCCTCCTCCTGGTCCTCATCAGTTGCCATGAGCAAGCCCATGTCAGCCCTGTCAACATATGGCTTTAATCTGTTGACATGGAGCACCCTCAGGGGGCTCCTGGGAGTTCCAAGATTCACGAGATAAGTGACTTCTCCCTTTTGTTCAACTATTGTATGGGGGCCACTCCACTTGTCCTGGAGGGCTGCTGGGGCCACAGGCTCCAACACCCACACCTTCTGTCCTGGCTGGTACACAGTCAGCACAGCCTTTGGTCATGCCAAGCTTTTTGCAATTCTTGGCTGGCCTCCAGGTTTTTGGTTGCCTTTTTCATGTATTCGGCCATCCGGGAGCGGAGACCAAGTACATAGTCCATCACATCCTGTTTGGGGGGTTGGAGAGGTAACTCCCAGCCCTCTTTCACCAAACATAATGGACCTCTTACAGGATGTCCAAACAGAAGCTCAAATGGGCTGTAACCAACCCCCTTCTGTGGAACCTCTTTGTATGCAAAATCACAGGCAGGGAAGAAGAAGGTCCCATTTCCGCCTAAGCTTCTCTGGGAGTCCTTTAATCATTCCCTTCAGGGTTTTGTTGAAACGTTCAACCAACCCATTGCATTGTGGGTGATAGGGGGTGGTGAACTTATAAGTTACACCACACTCCTTCCACATTGCTTTCAGATATCCTGACATGAAGTTTGTATCTCTGTCAGAGATGACCTCCTTTGGGAAACCCACTCTGGAGAAAACTCCAATGAGGGCTCTTGCCACCCAGGGGCTGTGGTGGTCCTCAAGGGGATTGCTTCTGGGTACCTGGTGGCATGATCCACTACCACCAGGATAAACCTGTGCCCAGATGCAGTTTGAGGGTCAAGGGGACCAACAATGTCAATCCCTACCCTTTCAAAGGGTACCCCCACCACAGGTAGTGGTATCAGGGGGGCCTTTGTTGTGCCACCTGCCTTACCACTGGCTTGGCATGTGACACAGGAGCGACAACACTCCTTTGTGTCCTCTGACATATGTGGCCAATGAAAATGTGGAACAAGCCTGTCCCAGGTCTTGTTTTGGCCCAAGTGACCTGCTAAAGGGATGTCATGTGCTAGGGTCAAGAGGAACCCCTAAACTTCTGAGGTATTACCAACCTCCTGGTGGCTCCAGGGGCTGGGTCTCTACCCTCAGAATATAGGAGTCCCTCATCCCAATAAACTTTATGGGACCCACTAGCACTCCCAGCAGCCTCAGCAGCAGCCTGCTGCCTGAGGGGTTCAAGAGAGGGGCAGCACTGTTGCTCCTTACTCAGATCTTCCCTAGAAGGGCCCCCTGCCCCCAAGAACTCAACCTGATCAGGCTCAAGTCCCTCTGGGGCAGTTCCTTCTTCAGGATCTGCTTCACCTCCCTCAAGAGGTGAATCTGTGATCTGAGACAGAGGGGAAGGCACTGCCCCCTACTGCTCCTCTTCTTGGGAAGCATCTGGTCCATTGTTCCAGAATCCAGAGCTGGTTCAGTGTTATGCATTCTGGCCTGTGACCTGGTCACAGCAAATACCTCTGCAGGGATGCCCAACATCTCAGCATGAGTCCATAACTCTACTTCAGACCAGGCTGAAGTCTCTAGATCATTGCCCAATAGACATTCTACAGGGAGGTCTGCACTGACTACAACCTTCTTGAGGCCAGTTACCCCTCCCCAGGAGAAATTCACAACTGCCAGACTATGGTTGGTCCTGACATTGCTTGCATTGGTCACCGTGGTACATTTCGCCCAGGATGATCTGTCCAGGGTCCACAAGATCCTCTGCCACCATGGTGACACTAGCACCTGTGTCCCTAAATGCCAAAGCCTGTTTGCCATTTATTACAGGCTGCTGTTTGTATTTGCCCAGATTACTGGGGCTTACTAGGAAGGACATATCAGTGTCTCCATCACAAATCAGCAATGCCTGAGTGGGTACTCTGACTAGGCCATAGTCCACTTCAGAACCCAGGGTCAACCCTACTACACCCTTATTCTGAGTACCACCTCCACCCTTAGCTGAGCTAGGGGGAACAGTTGCCTTAGGGGCAGGAGTGGTGGTGGTTTGGTCTTTGGACTTGTTACAATCAGAAGTCCAGTGCCCTTTCTGTTTACAGAATTTGCACCAGGGCTTCTTTTGGCCTTTTCCCTTGTTGGATTGTGACTCCCCACCAGATGCAGATTTTTGGGGCCCTTGTGAAGACTTCTGGTCTTTTGACTTATCCCCACCTTTCTCAGAGCCCTTAGAATCCTGCTTCTTTGTGTCACCCCCTTGGTTCTGGGTTTTCTGCCTCACCCTGGTTCTGACCCACTTGTCTGCCTTCTTTCCCAATTCTTGGGGAGAGGTCAGATCTGAGTCCACCAGGTATTGATGCAACAACTGGTTCTGGCAATTATTAAGGATCTGTTCTCTCATCATTAGATTATACATACAATCCCTTGAAATCAGTAACCCTACTGCCAACCAGCCAACCCTCCAGAGCCTTGGTTGCACAATCAACAAAGTCAGTCCAGTCCTGAGTCTGTGCCTTCTGGGTGTCTCTGAACTTCAACCTGTACTGCTCAGTGGTTAAGCCAAACCCATCTATCAGTGCACTCTTCAGGACTTCATAATCATCAGCATCCTCTTCTCTAACAGTGAGGAGCTTGTCTCTACCTTTATCTGAAAAGGAGAGCCACAAGATTGCTGCCCACTGCTTTTGGGGGACCTGCTGTACTCTACAGGCCCTCTCCATAGCAGTTATCCACTTGTGGATATCATCCCCACTCTGGTAGGGAGGAACAACCTTGCTCAGGTTCCTATGGTCTGGAATATATTCTCTGCCTCTAGGGACACTGTTGCTGCCACCAAGGGGTTCTAACCCCTCTCTTCTAGAAGCTCTCTGGAGCTCCAGGGCTTCTCTATCTAATGCCAACTGCTTGGTTTTGAGGGCAACTCTTGCTTCCTCATTCTGCAGCAGTTTGTACATTCTGTCAGAGGAGGTCTCTCTTATAGGAAAGTATGAGTTCCTCTGCAGGACAAATTCTCTGCCAGAGTGATAAGAGTGGTCAGATTCCCTGGAAGGGGACCTAGGCCTCTCATCCACTCTGTCAGTTCTCTTAGGGAGAATTCCTCTGTCCTTTTAGGCTCCTTGGAACCTTGCCCTTCAACCACAGAGTCTGGATCATCCTGATGTTCATCATCTGACCCAGACACTGTAATTGACCCACTCACTGATTCAGACCCATTAGCTCCTAGAGCTAATCTAAGATCATCTGCTGTCAGCAGATCTATCAGGTGCAGTGTGGAGGGACTCTGTCCTAGCTTCAGGTGTCTTTCAACACACATGGCTCTCAAGTCAGAGAAAGCCATGTCCTTATACTGAGGCTGAGTGGATCCACTGGGTCCACCCTTTAACCCCTTGACCGCGATCGGAATTCCGCTTGTGTGCTGGACATTCCGATCGCGGGTGGGGTCGTGACGAGCTCAGCTCGTCATGCGCACAGCGCTACCGCGCAGCATGACGAGCTCAGCTCGTCATGAGCACGGAAGGGGTTAAGGACATTCTAGTGTTGTGCAGTGTTGTACTACCTACACTAGTTTGTGGCCTACTGATACTAGCTTGAGCTGTAGAAAGGGTGTGCTATCCCTTGGCACACAGCTCTAAGTTCAGTAGAACTTATTGATACTAAGCTTGACTTTATATGTACCTTAAGTACCTATAGTGGTTTTCAGTTAGTAATTCAAATAGAGATTTTCTGGTAAAAACAATAGCAAGCTGGAATCCCACACGCTGCCCACCAATGTGAGAAGTTGGCCTGGTATATGCTGTTCACTAATTAAAGTGGACACCTTGCACCAGTACAATTCGACTCTTATGGTAGATAGGTTTAAGACAACCTTTATAGAAAGCTATCCTAGTGGTAGCTGTGGAGAGCAGCCTTCAGGCTAAGTCTTGAAGGAATGTAAAGCAGCTTGTTTTTACCACACAATCTCTTGAATCACCAAATGAAAAGACACCACACAGGTATATATATCAAATATATATGTATTTATTACTAAACAACTCTCTACTAATCTCTTTCTGAGATTAGAAGTCAGTAACATATGCACAAATCAACGTTTCACAATAAATTAAGCACAAATATGGCTGGGGCCCTAGGGGCGTACCAGACCATATACTAAAAAAGAGACTTAGAAACAACGACTTGCAAAGGGACAAGGCCTAGGGCCTTCAGAAGAGCTGGGGCCTCATGAAACCACCCAAGGCAGGTAAGTAAAGGACCCACGGGGGACGCGTGCAGTGAGTGAACACAGGCGCGGATCGCCGTAGACTTCAATGGGGCAAGTCGCGGTTGGAAATTAAGAGTTTTAGGGTACTTCGGGAGAACCTACAAGCAAGTCACTTACAGGGTAAGTAGTTCTAGGGCCAACACCCACAGGAGCACCGTAGTGCTGGAGTTACCTCACCCAGGGAAGCCGGGTGCATAGGTGTCCTTTGGTGTTGGGTCGCGGCGTCGTTTTCAATGGGAGCCAATGAAGACTCGCTGCTTGTGAAGTCCGAAGAAGTGTCCGATGGAATCCAAGCCAGGATTCAGAAGATGGAAGACCTGAAAGCAGAGGGGACAGTGTTCAAAGCCACTTGTCAGTGACTCGGGGCCGGGAAGATGGAGGCCCACCGTCGTTGCAAGGTTCAGGTCGGTCATGGGTGTCTTGACTCTTCAGCCACGAGGTCCAGGAGGCATCGACGACAACCAGGAGCTGGATTCGGCGTGTCCCACGATGTCTGCAGCTTACTGCGGTGTCGGCAACTCGATTGGAGCCAACAAGCCTTGGTAACAGCAGGTCTTGTGGAAAGCGTGAAAAGGCAATGGTGCAGACCAGCAAGGTCTGACGGACTCACCCAGCTAGGGTAAGTCAGGGCAGGCCTGGAGCAACCAGGGGAGTCCTTTGGTTTGTTAGAAAAGTCTTCTGGGGACCCACAAGCCAGCTGGCAAGGGATCGCAAAGACGCCTCGGGAGGATTCCTTCAACAGGGGCCCACGGTCACTCGGGACGCGGTAGGCCTCTGATCTTCGAAGGGATTCCTGTTGGAGGTTGGGACCACATGTGGTCCTAAGCACAAGTTCGTAGAACGTCGTGAAGGGGTTGCACTCGACAATAGTGCATGGTACCCAGGGGTCGCGGTTCCTCGTCACTCGTGGGGTCCACTGGCCTCAGCTTTGCTGGGGGCTCACGATGGCCTTTGAGAAGTCAGGAAATCCTCTTCCTGGGCTGCAGGGACTTTGGACTCCGGCGGGAGCGGCGTAGTATGCGACCGTCATTTGTAGTTTTTGGTGCCTGCCAAGCAGGGGAGTCACTCCTTGACTCCAAGGGAGATTCTTCAGTCTTCCAGAGGTAGTGGAATGTCGAAGGTCCAGGATTCTTCTTCAGAGCGTCGTCCAGGGATATCTAACTTTCAAGTTCAAGGGTTCCCTATCTTATACTGTAAAGAAGGGAGGGACTAGCTCTAAGACCCCACCTATGGGAGGGTCAGGGGAGTGGGTGGCTACACCCACTTCCCTTTGTCCAGTTTCGCGCCAGAGCAGGGGCAGGTAGCCCCTGAGCCGGTTTGAACTGGCATATGCACAGAGGAGCCTACTGCTCCCCCAGTGCAGGACTTCAAAGCACTCTAAGAGTGCACCCACCCAGCCCCAATACACTAAACCCTGTCTGGGAGGTGGTTACACCTCCCTGTGACAGGATGCCTATTGTTGGGCTTCCTCCACTGCGAGTTTCGGTCATCAGCAGGAGGGCAGCCCAGTGTCTGTGACTGGTGGCATCCATTTTGTGATGCCAGGGCTCTTCAGGATTCTACAGCGTTTCCACAGTAGGTACATGTCTACCCCTCTAGAAGGGTGGAATGCTACCCCCACCACCAGGACTGGCGGGGGGGTAGTATTCCAAGATGTTTGACACCCAACACGACATGTTTTGATGCAGCCATTCCAAAGTTAGCATTTTACCGCGAGGATATAATGCACTTAAGAGTATATGGTTTAACCGCATCCACAAACAGCACCAGAGAATGGACTCTGAGAGCTGCAGAGGGGCCCTGCTCAGGCAGAGGCACCCCCTCACATAGAAGCCAAGCACCCTGCCCTCAGAATTGATAGGGCCTGCCTTAGGGGTGACTGATAGGTTTAAATGTGTGTGCTAGAGAGATATAGGGGACCTATATCTCAGTGAGGAGTGCTAGCACCACCTCACCCAGGCTGCAGTAGCAGGCCTGTGGTGTCAGATTTAGTCTGCTTCCCAGGGGTGGCATAATACATGCTGTAGCCCCTGGTAGGCCTGTGAAGTACCTATGCCCTTGGTACCTAAGGTACCATATACTAGGGACTCATAAGGTACCACAGTATCCAATCACTAGTGCACCTAGAGTGCACTCCAAGTCATTTAGAGAGAACAGAGAGGCTGGGGCCCTGATTGGGAGGGACCCAGCCAGACTATAGCCAGAAACCAGTGTAAACATCAGAAAAAAAGTGGGGGCAACATAAGAGGCAGATCCTACTCTCCTACACCCTGCATGAGCAGAGCCCCTCTGCAGCGTTCGGAGTCCCTCCTCTGATGCTGTTTGTGGTACAGCCTGACCATATACTCTTAAGTGCATTATATCCTCGCGGTACAATGCTAACTTTGGACTGGCTGCACCAAAAAATGTTGTGTTTGGTGTCAAACATCTTGGAATACTACCCCCCCGCCAGTCCTGGCGGTGGGGGTAGCATTCCACCCTTCTAGAGGGAGAGACATGTACACACCGGGCTACCCGGTAACTTCTTTCCAGAGCCCTGGCATCACAAAATGGATGCCGCTGCCACAGACACGGGTCTGGCCTCCTGCTGCTGTCGGAAACTCCGGCAGGGGAGGCCTGGACAATAGGTTTCCTGGCGAAGGGAGGTATAACCACCTTCCCAGACAGGATAGTGTGTATTGGGGCTGGGCGGGAGCACCCTCTGGTGCTTTGAAGTCCTGCACTGGGGGCACATTTGGTGTCCCTGTGCATATGCCAGTTCAAACCGGTTGCAGGGGCTACCTGCCCCTGCTCTGGCGTGAAACTGGACAAAGGGAATGGGTGTAACCACCCCTCTTCCCTGACCCTCCCATAGGTGGGTCCCCAGAGTATGTCCAACCCCCTAACTTAGTATAAGTATGGGACCCCAGTCCTTAGGACTTTAGATTACCCTGGACAAAACTCTGACGCCGAATCCTGGACCTTCGACGCTCTACTTCAAGATTAGAGGACTGAAGAATCTCCCTTGGGGTCAAGGAGTGACTCCCCTGCTTGGCAGGCACCTAAGAAGCAATTGTCCGGTCTGCATCGCTGAAGCTCCCGCCGGACGCTGAAGTCTTTGCATCACCAGAGGTAGATTTCCAGACTTCCCCGAGGCTGCCCTGAGTCCCCAGCAAAGCTGAGGCCCGTAGCTGTCGTGGGTAATGTGAAACCGTGACCCCTGGACACCGAGCACATTTGCAAGTGCATCCTCTTCCTGGTCTCCCATGAAGTTGTGCTTTGGGCTCCAAGTAGCTCCCATCTCCAGCACCGACTGCACCGAAGATCACTGGCCTCCACTCTACAAGTGTCCTGCAAGCCAGCTCCAAGTGCGTCCACTCGAGGCTCCTTCGCGGTCGCTAGTCCATTGGCTAGTGGGCCCTCCCGAAGGCAACTCTTCTTCTGTTTGGGCTTTCCTGGTTGCTCCAGAGGTGCCCTGACTTACCCTTGCTGGGTGAGTCCCCCAGACCTTGCTGGTCTGCAACATCGTCCTTTCTTTGTTTCTTCGAGACTTGCCGTTGCCAAGGCTTGTTGGGTCCCATCCGGTCGCTGACACAGCAGCAATCGACAGATGTCATGGGACAGCTTGAATCCAGCTCCTGGTTGTCGTCGACACCTCCTGGACCTCGTGGCTGAAGAGTCAAGACAACCGTCAACCTACCTGAAGCGCCCGACATCGGTGGGCATCTGCTCATCGCCTTCCTGGTCACTGGCTAGTGACCCAGACTCTGTCCTCTCTGCTTTCAGGTTCTTCAGATCTTCGATCCACCTTTGGATCCACCCGAACACTTTCGACTTGGTCGCCAGCAGCACTTTGCAGCAGAACGCCATTGAAAACGACGACGAAACCCGACCCCGAAAGGCACCTATGCACCCGGCTCCCCTGGGTGAGGTAACTCGAGTACTCCGGTGCTCCCGTGGGTATAGACTCTAGAACCACCTAGTTCTAAAAGGGTTTGCTCCAAGTCCTCCTCTAAGTGTCCTTTTTCTTTAAAACTCCAACCGCGACATTCCCCATAGAAGTCAACGGCTGCTCGCGGCTGTGTTCTCACACTGCACGCGTCCCCCGTGGGTCCCCTGTGTCACTACCTTGGGTGGTTCCTTGTGGTCCAAGCATTTCTACAGGCTCTAGGCCTTGTGTCTAGCTCAGTCGTGGTACTTATACCACTTTATTGGTATATGGTTTGGTACGCCCCTAGGGCTCAAACGTGTATTTGTGCTATTACTGTTGATAACTGACTTGTAACTTATGTACTTCGAACTCTAGCCTCATAAAGAGACTAGAGGGGTGTGTTTAAGACTAAATACATATATTTTATATATATACCTGGTGGGGTCTTCTTTCATTTGGTCACTCAAGAGATTATAGACTGGAAAACAAGCTGCTTTACATTCCTTCAAGACTTAGCCTGAAGGCTGCTCTCCATAGCTACCACTAGGATAGCTTTCAATAAAGGTTGTCTTTAACCTATCTCCAATAAGGGGTTGTTTGGACTGGTGCAAGGTGCCCACTATAATTAGTGGACAGCATATACCAGGCCAACTTCTCACAAACACCAGATTTGTTCACACACAGACTCCAGCTCAGGAAAAATCCATGAGTCTGCACCACTCTGCACCCATCGCCCAAGGCCCGAGTTCGAGTGGCCCAACACCACAAGGAGGTCTCCCCAGTGATCCCGACCCAAGATCCAGTGATCCCTGACCTGCCTCAAGCCTCCAGCTTATGCCTACAGCCTCAATCCGGAGGGTCCCCCAACCGCGACCAGGAGCTGGTAAGAAGCTCCGACCCTAAAGACACTCCTGCACCGACGCCCCACGGCCTTGGGTGGCCCAAGCGACAGTGTCTAGCCTACCCTCAGCATCCCAACTTACCTTTCCAAGTGGTGGTGGCTCCCAGAAGACCTTTGTCCCGAGCCTGCCGTGTGTTTGCAAACCGGAGAATCCCCATTGAACGTAACAGGGCACCTGATGACAAAACAGCACCCTGCACCCAGCCGCCCTAGTGGCGCTGAGGGTGTACTTTTGGTGCTAACTTGAACCCCCATTTGCCCCGAGCTAAAGTCCAGGAGCTTTGCTCCCACAACCTTGTGGGCTGCTCTTGAGCATCCACCAACCGGAGGCCCCCTATTCCCCATTGGATAACATTGGGCCTCAGCACTCTGCACCCGGCCGCCCTAGTGCCACAGAGGGTGCTTTGAGAGTGCATCCTTGACCCTGGGAGACCCCTGAGTCTTACCCCAGAAAACAAACTCCCACAACAAAGTACTTAACCTGTTAACAGATAACTCTATTTCCTCCCATAGGATAACATTGACTGTTTTCTATGAAAAAGTTTGGAGTTGGAAAATCTATAAAAGTCTATACAACTGTGTACAAATAACCAAAACGCATTTACTTACCGTTTTACAGGAAATGTCCCAGTGCAGTATCCAGGTACACTACACTGTGTGAGAAAAGTAATCTGCAAAGTAATATACATGACCTGCTATTGAAAAGTCATTATAAAGTATATGTACAATATTTTAAGGTATTGCATTTCCAGTAATTCTACTGTAACCAAACTAAAGTATATATACAACTGCAGTTCAAACTGTATTGTTACTGAAAAGTATAAATCACTTACCTGTGCCAGGCTTGCTTGGTTCTAAGTAATAAATATAACTAAATAATATTTTTATACAAAGCAAATTGGTCTGAGTTCAGTCTTTGAGTGTGTGAAATCATTTGCTGATTGAGTGTGTACAACAAATGCTTAACACTATCCTCTGATAAAGCCTTACTGCTCGCCCACACTACCACAAATAGAGAGCCAGGTGCTATCTACTTGTACCTTTGCCTACCTTTGGGGTTCCACTGGACTCTGTGCACACTATACCTCATTTTGGTATAGTATATACAGAGCCAGCTTCCTACATTGGTAAATCAGTGGTGGGATATACAACTTTGCATTTGTTGGACTAACTTGATTACCATCTGATCACACAACATAACTCTTAAATTGTCTTTAGAATTCAGATTTTTGTTTGACAAATGTTTCCAAATTACTAAAAGTCTTGTTAGGGCCTTGGTTAAGTCCCTTTAGAATTCTAGAGAAATAAAATTTCACTTTAGCTAGGGAGAAGAGGGATTAGAAGTTTTTTTCAACAATGTCTCCTAACAAGAAACCAGCTGTTAGTGAAAATAACCGCAATGGCATAGAGGACCAGGTTGAGGAGTTCAACCTCACCCCTTACCTCCACTTATCTTTCAAGGAGTTAAGGTCCCTATGCAAAATTAAAAATATAACCATGGGGTCCCATCCCACCAAACAAAAGCTCCAGGAGCTGTTTGCTGGGTATGCTAAGGACCATCCCTCTGAGAATGGTGAAGACCTCTCAGATGTGGAAGAAGATGGAGGGGGTGAAGAGACCATCAACCCCCCTACTTCACAGGGAGAGAAGGGGCCGAGTGGCCCTGACTCCAAGAATAACCCTCTCAGCACCCAGAGTCCACAGAGGTGGATCAGGTGCTATTGAGGACATTGAGGCAAGCCTCAATGAGGAGAACAACCTTCTAGCAAGGTTGACCAAAAGATTGGATCTAGAGACCAGACTCCTGGCTCTAGAAAGGGAGAGCAGAGATGGACCTAGCACCCATCAATGGTGGCAGCAATTTACTTAATAAGGATGACGAGCAATCTTATGATCCTAAAATCCCAAAAAGGGATTGTTCCTAAATATGAAGAGAGTGATGATATCACAAAATGGTTCACAGCCTTTGAGAGGGTCTGTGAAATGAGAAAATAGAAGAAGTCACACTGGGGGAAACTCCTTTGGGGACTGTTCTCTGGTAACTGCCGGGACAGACTCCTGACCCTCACAGGGGCAGATGCTGGGTCTTATGTCCTCATGAAAAGAACCCTGATTGAGGGATTCGGACTCACAACTGAGGAATACAGAATTAGATTCAAGGGGGCTCACAAAACCCAAAACCAATCCTGGATTGGCTTTGTTGACTACTCAGTTAAGACACTAGATAGTTGGTTAACTGGACACAATGTGCATGATTTCAATGAACTTTACTATTTGTTTATGAAAGAACATATTTTAAATAATTGCACTGATGAAAAGTTACATCAGCTTTTGGTAGACCTAGGTCGAATTTCTCCCCAAGAATTGGGAAAGAAGGCAAACCACTGGGTCAAGACAAGGGTGACGAAAACAACCACTGGGGGTGATGAAAAGAAAGGGGTTACAAAACCTCCACAGGGGTAAGGTTGTGCGAATCCCCAAGATAAAAAGCCTGAGTCTTTAAAATGTCCCCAAAAACCTGCACAGGAGGGTGGGACCCAAAACTCTTCCCAGTCCAATAATAGGTACAGGGGGAAGAACTTTGATCCCACAAAGGCCTGGGGTAACAACTGTAAGAAGTTGGGACGCTTAACTGGAGATGCTGCTTGTCCTAACAAGAAGCCCCTAGTCCTCATATAGCTACTGCTGTTGTAGCCAGTCTCCAGATGGGATCAGCAGTGTGCCAAGAACAAATCGGGTTGCACACTGAAGCAGTTCTAGTCACAGAAGGGGAAGTTGAGTTTGCCACTTTAGCTGTGCTGCCACCCAACTTAAAAAAGTACTTGCAATACTGTAGGAGAGTAGGATCTGCCTCTTATGTTGCCCCCACTTTTTTTCTGATGTTTACACTGGTTTCTGGCTATAGTCTGGCTGGGTCCCTGCTAATCAGGGCCCCAGCCTCTCTGTTCTCTCTAAACGACTTGGAGTGCACTCTAGGTGCACTAGTGATTGGATACTGTGGTACCTTATGAGTCCCTAGTATATGGTACCTTAGGTACTAAGGGCATAGGTACTTCACAGGCCTACCAGGGGCTGCAGCATGTATTATGCCACCCCTGGGAAGCAGACTAAATCTGACACCACAGGCCTGCTACTGCAGCCTGAGTGAGGTGGTGCTAGCACTTCCTCACTGAGATATAGGTTCCCTATATCTCTCCTACACACACATATAAACCTATCAGTCACCCCTAAGGCAGGCCCTATGAATCCTGAGGGCAGGGTGCTTGGCTTCTATGTGAGGGGGTGCCTCTGCCTGAGCAGGGGCCCCTCTGCAGCTCTCAGAGTCCATTCTCTGGTGCTGTTTGTGGATGCGGTTAAACCATATACTTTTAAGTGCATTATATCCTCGCAGTAGAATGCTAACTTTGGAATGGCTGCATCGAAACATGTCGTGTTTGGTGTCAAACATCTTGGAATACTACCCCCCGCCAGTCCTGGCAGCGGGGGTAGCATTCCACCCTTCTAGAGGGATAGACATGTACCTACTGTGGAAACGCGGTGGAATCCTGCAGAGCCCTGGCATCACAAAATGGATGCCACCAGTCACAGACACTGGGCTGCCCTCCTGCTGATGACCAACACTCGCAGTGGAGGAAGCCCAACAATAGATATCCTGTCCCAAGGGGGTGTGACCACCTCCCAGACAGGGTTTAGTGTATTGGGGCTGGGTGGGTGCACTCTTAGAGTGCCTTGAAGTCCTGCACTGGGGGAGCAGAAGGCTCCTCTGTGCATACCCCAGTTCAAACCGGCTCAGGGGCTACCTGCCCCTGCTCTGGCGCGAAACTGGACAAAGGGAAGTGGGTGTAGCTGCCCACTCCCCTGACCCTCCCATAGGTGGGGTCATAGAGCTAGTCCCTCCCTTTCTTTTAGTATAAGAGGGGGAACCTGTGCATTGCACCCTAGATTTTCCCTGGACGACGCTCTGAAGAAGAATCCCGGACCTTCGATGTTCCACTACCTTTGGAAGACTGAAGAATCTTCCTTGGAGTCAAGGAGTGACTCCCCTGCTTGGCAGGCACCAAAAACTACAAACGACGGTCGCAAACTACGCCGCTCCCGCCGGAGTCCGAAGTCCCTGCAGCCCAAGAAGTGGATTTCCTGACTTCTCAAAGGCCATCGTGAGTCCCCAGCGAAGCTGAGGCCAGTGGACCCCAAGAGTGACGAGGAACCGCGACCCCTGGGTACCGTGCACTATTGTCGAGTGCAACCCCTTCACAACGTTCCACGAACTTGTGCTTTGGACCACATGTGGTCCTAACCTCCAGCAGGAATCCCTCCGAAGATCAGAGGCCTACCACGTCCCGAGTGACCGTGGGCCCCTGTTGAGCGAATCCTCCTGAGGTGTCTTCGCGATCCCTTGCCAGCCGGCTTGTGGGTCCCCAGAAGACTTTCTAAAGAAACCAAAGGGCTCCCCTGGTTGCTCCAGGCCTGCCCTGACTTACCGTCACTGGGTGAGTCCCACAGACCTTGCTGGTCTGCGCCATTGCCTCTTCACACTTTCCCCGAGACTTGCTGTTACCAAGGCTTGTTGGCTCCAATCGAGTCGCCGACACCGCAGTAAGCTGCAGACATCGTGGGACACGCCGAATCCAGCTCCTGGTTGTCGTCGACACCTCCTGGACCTCGTGGCTGAAGAGTCAAGGCACCCGCGAATGACCTGAATCTTGCGACGACGGTGGGCCTCCATCTTCCTTGCCCCGAGTCACTGCCAAGTGACTTTGAACACTGTCCCCTCTGCTTTCAGGTCTTCCATCTTCTGAATCCAGGCTTGGATTCCTCCAGACACTTCTCCTGTCGCCGCAAGCAGCAAGTCTTCACTGGCTCCCATTGAAAACGACGCCGCGACCCGACACCAAAGAACACCTATGCACCCGGCTCCCCTGGGTGAGGTAACTTCAGCACTACGGTGCTCCTGTGGGTGTGGGCCCTAGAACTACTTACCCTGTAAGTGACTTGCTTGTAGCTACCCTAGAAGTGCCCTAAAACTCTTACTTTCCAAGTGCGACTATCGCGCTGACTCGTACATGGTTCGCGTCTGTGTTAGACACACCGCGTCCAACTCCCTTGCAATTCTATCTGTAACCGCGTCCTTCGACTCGTACAAGGACCGATCGGTGTGTTCACCTCGAGCACGCAAGGGACCTTTAACATTGAAATCTCAATCGCGTCTGTTCGCATAGACTCGCACAGGACTCGCACCGGTGCCAGGACACCGTGTCCGTCCCCTGTGGGTCTCCTACAACTACCTGGGGTGGTTCTTGGGGGTCCCTCGATTCTAGATGTCCTAGACCTAGGTCTAGCCAAACTAAGATTGTGATATTCGATTGTGCTAAACTTATTTTGATAACATTTGACTTGTACATATGTTCCTGACTTCTAATCTCATAAAGAGACTAGTAGAGAGTGTTTATTAATAAATACATATATATTTGATATATATACCTGTGTGGTGTCTTTTCATTTGGTGATTCAAGAGATTGTGTGGTAAAACAAGCTGCTTTACACTCCTTCAAGACTTAGCCTGAAGGCTGCTCTCCACAGCTACCACTAGGATAGCTTTCTATAAAGGTTGTCTTAAACCTATCTACCATAAGAGTCGAATTGTTCTGGTGCAAGGTGTCCACTTTAATTAGTGAACAGCATATACCAGGCCAACTTCTCACAAATACCCTTGGATCAATGGGACTAGAATAGAAGCCCTGAGGAATACAGGTGCCAGTGTTCCTATGGTTAGAGATACACTGGTTTCCCCAGAGCAATACCTGATTGGGAAAACTTACCCAGTCACCAATGCTGACAGTGTTGCCACTAACCATGCAATGGCTATGGTGACATTAGACTGGGGGGTGTACTGGCCTGAAACAGGTAGTGGTCTCTCCAAAGCTTCCAGCTGCATGTCTGCTTGGTAATGACCTGGAAACCTCAGCATGGGCTGAGGTACAATTAAAACCCATGCAGCAATGCTGGACATCCCTGAGATTGTGTGTGTGAAAACAAGAGCACAGAGCCGAAAGCAGGGTGAAAAAGAAGTGTTGGAGACTGAAAGTATGGCCAACCTACCAAGAGGAAAAGTAAAAAGACTGGGAAACCAGCTTCTGTACAGCAAAAGGATCAGGTCCCCTCTCCTCAGGGAGTGGACTTGGACACCCCAGAGGGAACTGGGCCCATACTAGGTTGAACTCTTAGACCCAGGGGGACCCTCTGGGGAAGAGCTGTGCCTTGGACAGCAGGACTGACTAACTCTTGAAGGCCTGAGGCAGCAAGCTGCTGCCCAGGAAAAGGGAGATGTCAGTGGTACCCACAGAGTCTATTGGGAGGAGGGGCTACTGTATACTGAGGCCAGAGAACCCAACTCTGGAGCCCCTAGGAGAGTGGAAGAGCCTCAGAAGTACAGGGAATTCCTACTAACTTTAGCTCATGACATCCCCTTAGCTGGACATCTGGGCCAAACCAAAACCTAGGAAAGGCTGGTTAGCCACTTTTACTGGCCCCAGATGTCTCCTCAGAAAGTAAAGGAGTTTGTCAGCTCCTGTGTCACCTTTCAAGCCAGTGGCAAAACAGGTGGACACCCAAAGCCCCCCTTAATTCCACTACCAGTGGTTGGGGTTCCCTTTGAAAGGGTAGGTGTGGAGATAGTGGGTCCACTTGAAACTCTCACAGCATCAGGAAACAAATTCATACTAGTGGTAGTGGATCATGCCACTAGGTATCCTGAGGCAATTCCCCTTAGGACTACTACGCTCCTGCAGTAGCCAAGACCCTCATTGGTGTCTTTGCCAGGGTAGGGTTTCCTAAGGAGGTGGTTTCAGACAGTCAAACTTCATGTCTGCTTACCTAAAACATGTGGAGAGAGTGTAGAGTGCAGTACAAGTTTACTACACCCTATCACCCACAAACCAATGGTTTTGTTGAGAGGTTTCACAAGACATTGAAAGGCATGATTATGGGGCTACCTGAAAAACTCAAAAGGAGATGGGATGTCCTCTTACCATGCTTTCTTTTCGCCTACAGAGAGGTGCCTCATAAGGGAGTAGGGTTTTCCCTCTTTGAACTTCTGTTTGGCCATCCTGTCAGGGGACCACTCTGTCTTGTAAAAGAGGGTTGAAAGAAGCCTCTCCAAGAACCCAAACAAGACATTGTGGACTATGTACTAGGCCTAAGGTCCAGAATGGCAGAGTACATGTAAAAAGCTTCCAAAAATCTTGAGGCCAGCCAGGAGCTTCAGAAGCACTGGTATGACCAAAAAGTGGCACTGGTAGAATTTCAAACTGGGCAAAAGGTGTGGGTTTTGGAGCCAGGGGCACCAAGGGCACTCCAGGACAGGTGGAGTGGCCCTTACCCCATCTTAGAAAAGAAAAGTGAGGTCACCTACTTGGTTGACATGGGCACAAGCAGGACACCCAAAAGGGTGATCTATGTGAACCGCCTTAAGCTTTTCCATGACAGGGCTGACATCACCATGCTGATGGTGACTGATGAGGATCAGGAGACAGAAAGTTAACCTCTTCCTGACCTCCTCTCATACAGCCCCAAAGATAGGTCAGTGGATGGAGTTGTCTTTTCAGACACCCTCACTGTCCAACAGCGGACTGATTGCAAGCAAGTCTTGCAGCAGTAGGCTAAGCTCTTTTCCTTGACCCCTGGTCAGACAAACTGGTGTACCCATGATGTGGACACTCTTGACAGTGCACCTGTCAAGAACAAAATCTATCGACATTCTGATCAAGTCAAGGAAAGCATCAGAGCTGAAGTCAGCAAGATGCTGTAGTTAGGGGTTATTGAACCCTCTGAGACCCCCTGGGCCAGCCCAGTGGTTCTGGTCCCAAACCTCATCCCCAGGGTAAAAAGAGAAAAATGAGGTTCTGTGTGGACTATAGAGGGCTCAACTCTGTTACCAAGACAGATGCTCACCCTATCCCAAGAGCAGATGAGTTGATAGATGAATTGAGAGCAGCCACATTTCTAAGTACCTTTGACTTAAATGCAGGGTACTGGCATATTGGCATGGCACCAGGAGCCAAAGAAAAGACAGCATTCTCCACACCTGATGGGCATTATCAGTTCACTGTTATGCCTTTTGGTTTAAAGAATGCCCCTGCCACCTTCCAAAGGCTGGTGAATAAAGTCCTTGCTGGATTTAACTCCCTTAGTGCAGCATATGATATTGCTGTCTTTAGCTCCACCTGGCAGGGTCACCTGATCCACCTGGGGAAGGTTTTTAATGGCCTGCAAACTGCAGGCCTAACTATCAAGGCATCCAAATGCCAGATAGGGCAGGGAACTGTAGTATACTTGGGGCAGTGGAGGCCAAGTGCAACCCTTACAGCCCAAGATCCAGGCCATCCTGGACTGGGCAGCTCCCACAACCCAGTCCCAAGTCAGGGCATTCCTTGGCTTGACTGGTTACTACAGGAGGTTTATGAAGGGATATGGGTCCATTAAGACTCCCCTCACAGAACTTACCTCCAAGAAGATGCCCAAAAAGGTAAACTGGACAGTTAGCTGTCAAAAGGCTTTTGACACCCTGAAAGAGGCAATGTGCTCAGCACCAATTCTCAAAGCTCCAGACTATACAAAGCAGTTCATTGTGCAGACTGATGCCTCTGAGCTAGGGATAGGAGCGGTCCAATCCCAGACCAATGATGAAGGCCAAGGCCAACCTGTTGCTTTTATAAGCAGAAGGCTTCTACCCAGGGAGCAGCGTTAGAGTGCCATTGAGAGGGAGGCCTTTGCTGTGGTTTGGTCCCTGAAGAAGCTGAGACCATACTTGTTTGGTACTCACTTTCTAGTTCAAACTGATCACAGACCTCTCAAGTGGCTAATGCAGATGAAAGTTGAAAATCCTAAACTGTTGAGGTGGTCCATCTCCCTACAGGGAATGGACTTTATAGTGGAACACAGACCTGAGACTGCCCATGCCAATGCAGATAAACGTGCCAGGTTCTTCCACTTAGAAAATGAAGACTCTCTAGGGAAAGGTTAGTTTCATCCTCTTTCATTGGGGGGGGGGAGGGATGTATGAAAAAAGTGCCCTCTTTCTGCATGGTTGCCCCCACTTTTGCTGAACTGCTGATGTACTTTGACTGTGTGTGCCCTGGGCTCCTGCCAATCAGGTACCCAGGGCCTATGTTTGTTCCCTAAAACTGATTTGAAGACCAAACCCAATTGGCACTCTCTGGCCACAGGTCAGCCCCTGGTAAATGGTACCACAGGTGCCCAGGGCACTATGACCAGGGAAGACCTTATTGTGCCACCCTTAGAGGCCTTGTACCTTTACACTCACACACTGCCTTTGCAAGCTGCGTGTTTTGGTGCAGAACAAAGTGGAGAGTCGACATGGCACACATCCCTGTGTGCCATGCCTACAACCCACAGCCCTGGCATGGATCAGTCACACCTCAAGCTGGGTGCACTATACCAGTGGCGAGGGTACAGGTGCATGAGCCCTGTACCCCTACAGTGTCTAAGCCAATTCTTAGACATTGTAAGTGCCGTAATGCCATTAAGAGTATATGGTGCTGGGAGTTTGTCATTACGAACTCCACAGTACCATAATAGCTTTACTGAAAACTGAGAATTTTGGTATCAAACTTCTCAGCACATTAAACCCACACAGATGCCAGTGTGGGATTTAATAAAAAATGCACACAGAGGGCCTCTTAGAGATGCCCCCTGAAAAATGACCTAACTCTAGTGTCCAGGCTGAGTGGCTGCTCCCCTGCTGCCACCACCAGACATGTTTCTGGACCCCTGGGTCAAGAGCCTGCTGCTCTCGGGGGGCTGAAACAATGCATATCCTGGGACGAGGTGCCAAGCCTCCTCCCCCAGGATGGGAAGGGTCCATGAAGGGGAAGCTTCAAAGGCTTGCTCCCTTTATGAGCTTCCCCATGCCTTTTGATGCTTCTAGCAAATGGTCCCCACTGGTTTTGACCCCCACTTTGGGCGGGAGAGCCGGCGGGAAAACCAAATGAAGAAGAGAGGTGTGCCCACCTTTGCCAACCCAACCCCTCAGGTGGGGAGGCGAGGTGAAGCACAGCTCTCAGTCCCCGCCATCTAGCAGATGGGAGGACCCAGCCAACCAGAGTGAGGCATATGCCCCCTCTCCCACTGGAGGGTGGCATAATAGGGGGTGTACCCACCCCAAGGAAGGGACCCATTGGTCCCAACCTTTTACTTACCTGTAACGCCCCTAAATCTAGCATTTAGGGGCACCCATATACCTTGCCTCCTCAGACAAGAAACGACTAAAAGAAGAAGAAGGACCAAACCGCCGTCCCGAAGCTAAGAAGAGGAGGACGCCCACTGACTTGGCCCCAGCCCTACCAGCCTGTCCCCACCTCGAACCTGCAGAAGCGAAACTCTGGTGTGTTCTGCAGCCAGCCACCTCAGCGGATATGTTCACCCACAGACTCCAGCTCTCGCAAAATCCGCGAGTTTGCACCACTCTGCACCCGTCGCCCACGGCCTGAGTTTGAGTGGCCCAACACCACGAGGAGGTCTCCCCAGCAATCCCGACCCGAGATCCAGTGATCCCTGACCTGCCTCAAGCCTCCAGCCGACGCCTGCAGCCTCAATCCAGAGGGTCCCCCCAACCGCAACCAGGAGCTGGTAAGAAGATCCGACCCTAAAAGACACCCCTGCACCCGACGCCCCACGGCCTTGGGTGGCCCAACCGATGGTGTTTAGCCAACCCCCAGCATCCCAACTTACCTCTCCAAGTGGTGGTCGCTCCCAGAACTCCTTCCTCCCCGAGCCTGTTGTATGTTTGCAAACCGGAGAATCCCCATTGAAAGTAACAGGGCACCCGACGCCAAAACAGCAACCTGCTCCCGGCTGCGCTAGGGCCGCTGAGGGTGTACCTTTGGTGGTAACTTGATCCTGCATTTTCCCTGAGCTAAAGTCCAGGAGCTTTGCTCCCACAACCTTGTGGCCTGCTCTTGAGCAGCCACAAACCGGAGGCCCACTATCCCCCACTGGATAACATTGGGCCTCAGCACTCTGCACCAGGCCGCCCTAGTGCCACTGAGGGTGCTTTGAGAGCGCATCCTTGACCCTGGGAGATCACGGAGTCTAACCCCAGAAAACCAACTCCCACAACAAAGTACTTACCTGTTAACCGATAACTCTATTTCCTCCCATAGGATAACATTGACTGTTTCTAAGTGTGGAGTTGGAAAATCTTTAAAAATCTATACAACGTTGTAAAAATAACCAAAACGCATTTACTTACCTTTTTACAGAAAATGTCCCAGTGCAGTATCCAGGTGTACTACACTGTGTAAGAAAAGTAATCTGCAAAGTAATATACATGACCTGCTGTTGAAAAGTCATTATAAAGTATATGTAGACTATTTTAAGGTATTGCATTTCCAGTAATTCTACTGTATCCACACTAAAGTATATATACAACTGCAATTCAAACGTTATTGTTACTGCAAAGTATAAATCACTTACCTGTGCCAGGCTTGCTTGGTTCTAAGTAATAAATATAACTAAATAATATTTTTATACAAAGCAAATTGGTCTGGGTTCAGTCTTTGAGTGTGTGAATTCATTTGCTGACTGAGGGCCCGATTCTGATGCGGGTTGGAAAAGCTTCCCGACCGATGGCCTGATTCTGATGCGGTTAGGAAGGCCTCCTAACGGCATTTGCTCCTTCCAAATCGGATCGGGAACATGTCTTCCCGACCGAGGGCCCAATTCTGATGCGGTTAGGAACAAATGTTCCCATTGAAGTCAATGGGAGTTCAACCAAATCGTATCTGGAAACATCCGGATGCATCCTACTCTGCCGGTTGGACTTTCCCGATCTGAGTGGGTCGGAAACCATTTCCCAACCGATTCGGTCGGGAAGCTTTTCCAACCCGCATCAGAATCGGGCCCTGAGTGTGTACAACAAATGCTTAACACTACCCTCTGATAAAGCCTTACTGCTCGGCCACACTACCACAAATAGAGAGTAAGGTGCTATCTAACTTTACCTCTGCCTACCTTTGGGGTTCCACTGGACTCTGTGCACACTATACCTCACTTTGGTATGGTATATACAGAGCCAGCTTCCTAGAAAAATCAATATTGAATTATTTTGAATATCTGTTTCCAGCTGACAAAGTGGGGATTTATAGTAGCTGGTCCCTTAGTGGCTGCACCAGTATTAACTATTGGGCACGGATACTGAGTGCGGAGCTGAAGAGCACAAGCCCCTATTGTACATCATCTGGTTTACCAATGAGTTGAAGGTATTTAGCTGCTGCGTAGGGAGCTTCAAATAGCCAGGTAGGTGGTTCTAGTGGCTAATACAGGAAGTCCAAGGAGCTGGAGTGTGTGCAGGGGCGCCTAGAAGTATGGAGAGGCCTCGCCCAGGCATCTGCACACACATAGCAGACCAGCCTCACGCGTGCATACATATTGTGTAGCATCAGAACCCAAGAGTATACATATGATCTAATCCTCTCTCGGGCACTCAGGGGCATATTTACAAGCCCCTTGCGCCACTTTTGCGCCGCCGTTGCAGTCCACGCATGTGACGCAGCGGCGACGCAAACCATGCACCGCGTTGCGCTATATTTACAACGTGACGCATCTAGGGAGATGCGTCACGTAGTAAACCCCTGCGCCACATGAAACCTGCGTCAGGTTTCATGTGGGCGTACCGGCGCAGGGGGCGTTCCGGCGCAGGTACGCCTCGGAAAGGGAAGTAGTGAAATCTACAAGATTTCATGCAGTCACTTTTCGACGCTGGTGCGTCAAATCCTTACGCCTGCTTCAAGCAGGCGTAAGGATTGACGCACCATGTTAGGGATAGGAAGGTTGGAACAGTGCTGGAGTTGCGTCGTGCTTGCGACACAACTTCAGCACTGCGCCAACTTTCCGTCCGGCAGATGCGTCACGCATCTGCTTATCCTTGCGCCACGATGCGCCGCATTGTAAATGCGGCGCATCGGACGTGGCGCAAGGGTAAACTTGCGTGACGCATTTTCCCTGGCGCATCCCTGCTGATATGCAGGGATGCGCCAGGGAACGTAAATATGCCCCCCAGTGATTGAGGTGTGAAACCTCACGATAGGTGCTGTTAACTTGTTATTCTATGTATGTCATGATATGTGGTGTTATTCTTTGTATGTTAGAGAACCTTGCGCTGTTGCCGACTATGCAATAAAAGTCATACACGCCTGGGACTTTGATAATCATGTTTGTTTATCTGGTTCACTGCAAAACACACCACTTAATGTCTAGAAGGTCATGGCACCAGAATGGTAACCGTTAAACAGTTTAACAGGCTACTTCACTCATGGGGGCCCAGGCACATTCTCTGAAACTCACACAGCGCTGCAACGATAAATGTATGATGATCCGCAAACCTAGACCATTCTAGACTGAGCCTCCTTGCCTGGAGCAGCAGCAGAAGAATGTGGTTTGGGAGATTGGGTGAGAGAAGAACTTCATAGTAAGTGAAGATAACGGTTAAAAATAAGAACATTCTGTCTGTCCATAACTGTGCTTTCTGGCTTGTAATGGAACAGCACTGACACCTAGTGGTGAGTTAATGTTTAGCACAGAAGCATTTTTCAAGAACCCATTAAGGTTATTGTTAAATGAGCATTCTATGGTGCTGTCAACTTACAGACCTATTGGTTACAATGTACGTAGAGTGGGCTTTGTGTCTACCCCTTTCAGTCTTTTCCTCCACAAACCTCTTTACAAAAATGCCGGAACTTTGTTCCCCGACTTGCACTTCTCACCTAATGCTATTGGCTGTTTGAGCATGTCCTTCCGCCTCCCCTTGAATGTTAGCATTGAGCTGCATGAGGGGTCACTTTACAACACTTGACATCTCAATCTGTTAGCTCCATCCTGTTTGTATCGATGCCATGTGTTTCCCTGCATATAAAACCGAGAGAAATTGGCTCGGCCAATGTTTGTTGCTTTTTGAAGGCGGAGTGTTTTCTGGCCCTTTTCAAGCTGCTGCCTCTGGAGTATACAAAATATGCATATACTGATTTACGAAGTGCGAAGCACACAGCGAAGCAAAAGTGTGTTGTGCAGAGAGAGATTTATAATACGGGCAGAAATTCATGCTTTTCTGTAAAATACCAAGGGGCATATTCACAAGGAGCTATCGCCGAATTAACGGCACTTTATCGCAGCCAAATTTGTGATAAATTTACCTCCCCATTCACAAGCCGGTGTTAACAGCCCACAGCACCAGTTTACCCGCGATGGCAGCCGCAAAAAACATCGCCACAGAGGACCCCCGCAAATATCGCTAATGAGATGCAGAGTAGGCGTTCCCTTGACAAAAGTCGAGACAACAGCACACCTCAACATTCACAACGACCAGCCACATCCGCGATAAAAACACAAAACAGGCGATAAGGTGCGGTAGCACCAGGAAATCTACACCTGCTCTGACCTGGTGTAAAGTCGGACGGCAGCCAGCACCACAAAAGGGAGCACAGCCCAGGGCCACATCCGAAGGGCAACAGATGCCATGGAGCCACCCATCATGCGGCCCGGACACCCAAGAGGGCCACAACACCCACCGACAACACCCCAGGACCCCAACCCACACCCGGAACACCTCCCCCCCCCGGACCACCACAGACGCAGCGCAGACAAAGACAGCGCAACCCCAGTAAACGTACCAGCAGCACAGACCCAACATCTGACAATGTCACCGTCCACTACAGGCTGAAAGGGACAACCAACCTACGCATCTGACCATCATCGCCTAACAGGCCTACGGCAACAACACAGCGGACAACCAACATCCCACCCCACACAAAGCTGATGGCGTGGCTGCACCTGTTGGCCCCTGGGACCCCCCATCCAACACCTGCCAGAGTCAGAGGAGTCTCACAGCCAGCCACATCCAAGTCCCCCACACCTGTCCTGGACATCACCATCACCCTGGTACCCCAGTCCCCATACGTACAACACAATGCGCAGGATCCGCTGGAGACCAAGCAAGGACCATACGCCATAGCAGGATGCACGAACGTGTTGGGGGCAATACACAGCACACATGTACTACCTGTGCCCCCTGGTGACACAGCACACAATCATCGCAACAGGAAGCACACGTCTCACACCAATGTGCAGGCAACAACAGAACACCGTGGAACACCCAACAATGTCGCCCTCAAGTACACAGCCAGTGTGCATGATACCTTCATCCTCCGACAGTCCACCATCAACCAGCGTTCCCAGGATGGCAACAAGGGAAATGCACAGCCCCTTGGCAATATACAAATGAACACCCCACACACCTCAACTCCACAACCATGCAACTCACAACTCTGGCAATGCACACGTCACAAAATCACATACAACAGGCACAACAACATGCCCACCCACCAAACACGACAGAACAACTTACAAAGTCCACTTGGGCAAGCCCTGAACATGAGCCAGCAATGGCATGGCACCTCAGCCACATAATAGCCGAATGTGGGGAGAGGTGGCAACCAGGCATGTGTGAAAGATGCAGTAGAACCATGATTGGGAAAGTACACAATGCCAAGAGTGCCAGAGATGTGCTGGACACCTCGCAGTATGCAGAACACACCCATATCCATGGCGACATACACCGCTTGCGTATGGAGTGTAGTGGACAGTGGACGCCACCATGTCACCCCAGCCAGTGGGGTATGATGGAGCAGAATTTTTTTTTTTTTAACCCCTAACAAATTTTATAATTAATTAAATAAAATGTTCGTTTAAATGTATTAATCAACACTGTATGTGTGGGAATGGTAATATGCCAATGTGTGTGCTAAATAATCTATTAATAAATGTCTGTGTGTCTAATTATAACGTAAAAATAAATGCGTACTAATAAAAATAAATGCATGTTAATTGTGCTTCATAGAAATAAAATGTGTTGTTGCAAAAACAAATAGTGATGGTAAGTAAGGAACAGCTTAAATGTTGCTTTCTGCTAGGTAACAACTAATTGGGGTACGTAGACGGGAGGGAAACGAAAGGGATATTTTTCTCTATTTTAATTATGTTTTATTTGCCTCAAATTAGTGCTTCTAAAGTATAACCGAGTGGCGATATAAAATGGCCGCCAGTGGGAAGATGTGCGCAGGCGCAAGGGGACACGTGGTACGGGATGAGATTGAAGAAATCTGGAACCTCGTGATGTCTCTGAGAGGCTAGGATGCAAGAAATGGTCAAGGCTGGTGTGACCTAATTGAACTGATAGTGTGCCATGATGATCAGCAGAGAGCCCGTGAGAAACAAGTCTAAGAGAAAGGACAATGACTGTGGAGTTCTCGAATGTGTCGAAAGAAGTTACAAATGAACTGATCGAATCGGATGGAAATGTTTAAGCGTATGGGAAAGGAAATGATCCAAGGACCCTTGAATCCAAGAGAACTTGATTAAAGAATGAATAAGCTGACATGCATGGACCAATGAAAGAAAAGCGTGATATTAATGTTGCAACAATTAGTTAGCAAAGTTAGAATTAGGGTATAAGAGGGCCTACTCTTAATGGGAGGGGGTCAGTTCCAGGCAGTTCGAGAGACGTGGTTGCAGTCACAGTCAGGAGAGGAGTTGAAGAGTCGTGTTGGTGGCTTCCAGTGCTGGGTGGTCCTGATCGATCCCTTATTGAGCGGGAGATGCTGAAAGACTGTTAGAGGAGACGGGTTGCAGGTAGCTGATGCTGACGAGCTGAAGTTGCTGTTGCTGTCTTAATTTTACAGTTGAGTATGAGAATCAGGCTATTTCTAATTCCTAACTTAGGTTAGAAATCATTAGGCTAAATTAGGAAGTTAGGCAGGTAATTAGGGTTTTGGCTTCATGACAAAAATTTCCTTTCTGCAATAAATTGATTATGTTTAATAAAATTGTGAATTTAAGATTGAATAATTGAATAAAGTATTTAAAAATTCTTTTCATGCTTTTAAAATTATATAAAATTTAAGATTCTTTAAACTCAAAATGACTCAGTGGTTATTTTCCTAAATGATTGTGACATAGGTAATTGTTTATTGTGATTCAGCTGGTCTTAATCACTATGAACTAATTTCTTAAATGAATGATTCATCGACAAACAATGAGCAGGAATATCTTAAGAAATAACTAAAAGAAAGTGACTAATTAAGGTAACAAGATATCCTGGCTCTTCCAGCGGTACATAAAAAGGTGTTCTCCATTTAGTTCTCATGCTTCTCCTAGGAATACAGAATTTCACAAAGGTGTAAAGGAAATCCAGGAGTGTGTGTGTGTGTTAGACGATGTTTATGGGCCCCATCGTCATGTGGATATGAGAAATATAGTTTGCCCCTGGATGACCTATAAGTAACCTAGGAGGAGAATAGTTTTTATTGTACGCGCTGCATCAGATTTCTTGGTAGCAGAGTTATGGTTTTCTATAGATTAGTTTAGTGATTATTTGTTATTGATTATTGATTATTTTGATGACTAACAATATATGTTGAGTCACGTTATGTTATATGTAAGTTTTCACGCTTCTGGGATGTAGGAAGTGGAACACGTGTGACAAGAGAAGTCACATGGAATTTGGTACATGGTCTGAATTCATTATTTTTTATTATAACGCAGGTTGTGTTATGTTAGGGATTTCTGTGTGAAAAGTGTGTAATTGAAATAGCAAATCACGTTTACTTGTGAAACTTTGGCCTTAATTCTCAGGAGCCTAGTCTCCACATGTGTCTTATCCCCAGAGAAACGAGTAAATTGTTTGTTTGAAAGAAGGGTAAGGTAGAGGGAAGTGCTACTTTATCGGCGAAAGTAAATAATTCTGTGGTAGGGTAGAGGTAAGCGCTGCCTACTGGAAAAACAGGATTCTTGTGTAAAAGGACAAAGCTGTCACTTTGTTTAGCGAATCAGACTATGGAATTGTTTATTTGTTGTAACTAACGAAGAAAACAGTAAAAAGAAAAATTGCCGATAAATTTTGTAAAGGAGGGGTAAAGAGTAGAAGTGACGTGGAAAAGTGCCGCGCTAGGATTGGTTAGTGCACTAGTCACGTGAACACAGAGCAGGAGTGACGTAGAGAAGTGCCGCGCTAGGATTGGTTGGTTCGCGGACGGTGGAAATTGTTCTGATTGGTACGTTAGTGTGAATCGCGCTGTAATTGGACGAAGTTCCGTACACAGAAACAGCGTTAGAGTAAAGAGAAAACAAATAGAAAACATGCCGTATTACGAGTATGAAAGGGAGAGAACGTCATGGACGACGAAATTGAAGAATTTCTTTAAGAAAGACAAAAAGGTTGTGACTAGAGAGGGACAAGTAATTCCTCCGCCGAAATCAGCAGCTTCACATATGATGCTGAAATATGGATATCATACGTGCATATGGTTGGACAATTGGGTAAAATATACAAAGAATGATGGAGCATTGGCTTTTCCTGAAAATGGTTCTTTTAATGTAGCGGTTTTACGGAATCTAAGAGAGAAAATGTTTAAATTGGAACCTAGACCTAGACCGACACAGTTTGAGGCTTTAACAGAATGGGAAGATGAGATGTACGAGCGAGAAAGGTTCAGAGGAATGAAAGGTTATGAGTTTGTGCCCGGAAGATTGTGGGGAATGAATCATGAGGACAGAATAAAACGATGGAGATGTGCTAACATGACAGGAGGTTTGTTTCCAGCTTTTACAGTTGAGGAAGGGACTAAGAAAAAACGGACTGAGAAAAAGAAACATATAGAGAGAGAAAAGTATATGCATGAGAGCGAAACGGATGACGAATTGCTGGAAGATATTTTAAATAGAAATCCACCTCCGTATCAGCAGAGTTCTACAGTGGTGACACCAAATGCGCCACCAATAGAGACTATGCGAAATAAAAGTCCGGAAAAGAGAAATGAAGTAAATAGGTCACAAGAACAAATGAGAACTTCTCAAAATGAGGGAATAGAAAGCGACAATGCAAGTGAATTGGCAAGGACAACAAAAGAACTAACTGAGAAAATTAGAGAATTAACGAAAAATATGGAAGCAGTTACTGTGCCTGTAACAATAGGTCCAGTAATACCAGTTTTTGAGAATCAGAAAATTGATGAGCGATCTTTGGTGATTCCCTTGAGTTCACAATTTCAGAGAGAAAAGGAAAGAGTGGAAACAAGTCCAGGTACAAGCAATTTGGCTAGTGCTTACAGACCAAGTCCACCTGAAAATTTAACAATAAATGAGTGTAATGGTAGGAAAATACCTATGGTAACTGAATCTGCAACAGTAACACCTGAAAAGAGTGGAAATTGGACAGAAATAAATAGTACTCCCATAGGTCCGACTCCTGATGAATTAAATGAGTGGATAAAAGCCTTTAAAATAAAAGAAACGGAAGAAAAACCATTAGATGTGATCAGATTAAAAATTGACATGGAAGAATTAATACTAGGAACGATTGGTACTGAAAAGATAAAAAATTATCAGGATGATGAAATAATGTTTCTGTGTAAAAGTATAACATGGAGGGCAAAGAATTTACATGACAAACTAGAAGAAGTGGCTAGTGAGATTGGAATAGATTTTGCAAAAGTAAAAACATTGCAGAAACCATACAGAGTGGATTTTTGTGAAAAAGATATTGAAAATTTGAATACAGCAGGAAGGCTGACACAGATAAAAGAGTTGATTGTTTTGTTGAGAAAATGGGGTGATGTGGACAGATGGAAGGTTAGATGGACAAAGAAGAATGAGAAAAGTATAGACAAAGGTTCATTGGCTTTTATGATAACAGAAAAAGAACCTGTTGTTAAAGAATACCCTATGAGAGAAACTCCAGGTGGTAGTTATGTGCATGTTCCATGGACTAGGCAGGACATCCTGTCATTTACAAATGACTTTCCAAAACTAAGAGAGAAGCCAGTTGAATGGTACCGACAGGTAGAAAGGTTTGTAAAGGTCTCAAAGTGTTGTGGATAGATTTGGATGGATTGTTTGACATAGTGGTACCAACGGATCTGTGGTCAGAATGTAAGATTACAGTTGACTGGCCAACTACAGAATATCCAAGAGATCCTAAGACAGGAGCTCCAGGACCAGATGTGATGAAGAAATACGACAAAGTGATTACCTTTTTGAAGAATAAGATTCCTCCCAAAGAGACAGATTGGGTTAAGATTGATAGAACTACACAGGAAAGTAAGGAGTCTGTACATGCATATTATGAACGTTTGTTATTGGTTTTCAAGCAGTATAGCGGTTATGAGGAATTGAGTGAAAAGGACATGAGTCATTTTGTATACCGATTTGTGTTTGGCCTGAAACAAGAAATAAGCGATATGATTAAACAACATATGATAAACTGGCAAAATGGAAGTGTAGATGAGGTGCTGAGGTATGCTAAGTATTGTAGTGATGAAATAGAAAGTAAACAGCGTAAATTGAAAGAAAAGGCGATGTGGGCACAAGTGAAAGTGGCAGAGAAACAAGAAGCCCAATTGGACAATAATAATGGAAACGAATCAGGACAGAATAAGATGCGACCAAACATAGGTAAAGGAAAAGGACAGGTGAGTCTAGAAGAGGCAAAGAAGAAATGGCCATGTCATAATTGCGGAAAATTAGGGCATTGGAGGAATGAGTGTAAGTTCCCACCTAAACCTAATCCGGAACATCAATCATTAACTCCACAGGTGCAGAATGAGGTAGTTGTTCAACAAAGTCAGGTGCCACAACCACCACTTCCCAACATTGTTAACCAGCAAAGATACAGTACAGAAACAGGATTCTACGGAGGAGAGCAGGTAACACAGTTGCCGCGAGCAGCTAACATTTCTCAGTATTGGTTGCGTCAGAGTGAGGATGACCCGGATGAAAGTTTCTGACGGTGCACAGGAGAGGGGAAAGAGTGCGTACTTGGCGCAACTCTAGAGGTAGATCAGTCTGGTCCCTTTGTGGATGGAGAAGTGAATGGTGCAAACGTAACATTCCTTGTCGATACTGGAGCTACCCGTTCTACTGTTAGGTCAGTGGAAATTCCGAACCTTCCTCTCTCAGGTGAATACATCCAAGTGGTAGGAGTAGCCAATCAGCAGATTAAAACCCCACTTACTGAATTGGTAGAAGTAAAAATTGGTTCTTTTAGCAAAATGCATAAATTTGTAGTGTGCGATTGTAGTCCTGTAAATCTTTTAGGTCGTGACCTTTTGTGTAAAATGAATTGCACAATTTATTGTACGCCAGATGGAATAGGTTTTCAGACTTCCGATGAAGATGTTTTGTACAAAGTAACTTTGATGAATCAAGAACCTGAAACGAATGGTTTGTTTCCTGCATTTGATGCAGAAAAACTTCCAGAAGAACTAAAAAGTGCTGTAAAAGAAAGTGTGTGGGATTTTACAGGAGAAGACATTGGGTTAATGAGAGAAGTTGATCCTGTAAAAGTGACAGTGAAAGAAGGGATAATTTATCCAAACACGCCACAGTACAAATTAACTCCAGAAATAATTGAAGGAATAACTCCTGTGATAAATAAGATGATTGAACAGGGAATTCTGAAAGAGATCATGAGCAGTCCATGTAATTCACCTATTATGGGACTGAAAAAGCCAAATGGAACATATAGAATAGTACAGGATTTGAGAAAGATAAACAAAATAGTTGTACCATGTTGTCCAATAGTGCCAAACCCTGCAGTGATTCTATATCAAATCCCGCATGAAGCTGAGTGGTACACTGTGATAGATTTGTGTCACGCATTTTCTCTATTCCTTTGCATCCAGATAGCCAGCCATTATTTGCATTCCGTTTCGGAGAGCGTATTTTGGCATGGTGCCGAATTCCACAGGGGTATACAGAAAGCCCCTCAATTTTTAATCAGATTCTAAAGAAATCTCTGGAAGATTTGAAGATGCCAGAAAAATCAGTGATGGTGCAGTATATCGATGACCTATTGGTGGCATCGAAAACCAAAGAAGCATGTGTAAGTGACACAATTGCTTTACTGAACCATTTGGAGAAAAGAGGACATAAAGTGTCTCCTTCAAAATTACAGTTTTGTCAGAAAGAAGTCCAGTATTTAGGACATAAAATTGAGAAAGGAGTGCGGAAAATAGCGACAGAAAGAGTAAGAATGATTCAAGGAATGAGAGCACCAATGACTCAAAGAGAGGTAAGAATGTTTTTGGGAATGGTTGGATATTGTCGACAATGGATAAGTGGATTTTCTTTGATTGCAAAACCCTTACAAAAATTGACAAAGAAAGATGTAAAAGACCCTTTTGAGTTAAACAAAGAAGAAATGAAATCTTTCAAAGAATTGAAAAAGAAACTGTGTGAGGCCCCTGCATTAGGCATGCCTGATTATGAGAAGGATTTTGAGTTATACTGCAGTGAAAGAGATGGATGTGCATTTTCAGTACTGGTACAAAAACACGGGACCATGAAGAGGCCTATCGCTTACTTCTCAGCTGTTTTAGATCCTATAGCAAAAGCATTGCCTGGGTGTCTGAAAGCAGTTGCTGCTACTTGTGTAAGTCTGGAACAAAGTGAAGGTATAGTGATGGGGTATCCACTGAGAGTATATGTTCCCCATTCAGTAGAAATTCTTTTGACAAGAACAAAAACACAGTACATGACACATAGTCGGCTGACTAAGTACGAAAAAGTCATCTTGAGTGCTGAAAATGTGACCATAGATAGATGCATAAATGTAAATCCTTCTACATCATTGCCAGATGAAGAGAGTATAATTGAACAAGACGAAGTAGATCATGATTGTCTGAATGTGCTGGAATATTGCACAAAACCAAGAGCTGACATAAAAGATGAACCGTTAAAGGAATCGGATTATGTCATGTTCGTAGATGGTTCATGTTTACGCACAAAAGAAGGAGTGTTAAGCGCAGCTTACGCAGTATGCACAGTGGCAACTGTGATGGAAGCGTCTTGTCTGAAAGGAGTTAGGTCTGCCCAAGTTGCGGAACTAATTGCTTTGATTCAAGCATGTAAATTGGGGAAAAATGTACGAATCACGATTGTGACCGATAGCCAATATGGTTTCGGCATCGTACATGATTTTGGTCAGATTTGGTCACAAAGAGGATTTTTGACATCTGCAGGAACACCTATCAGAAATGGAGAGTATGTTAAAAAACTGCTTGAGGCGATACAGTTGCCTAAACAAATAGCTGTAGTGAAGTGCAAGGCGCATAAGAAAACGAAGATTACATAGCGGTCGGCAATAATTATGCTGATGAGATCGCTAGATATTGTGCGGAAAACATGGCATCCTTGAACAAAAATAGAGAAAGGGAGCATGTCTCTTGTCCTTTGCTTTTCACTAATACTGTCGAAACATGGGATGAAGTAAGGCAGTTACAAGAAACAGCAAGAGATGAGGAAAAAGATTACTGGATAAAAGCAGGATGTAGAAGACAGGAAAATAATGGTGTGTGGGTATACAGAGATGAAAGACCAGTTATGCCTGATAGCATGATTGCAGACATGGCACGGATGTACCATGGACAAGCTCATATTGGGAGAGATGCAATGATCAGACTTTTAGACAGACCTGGTATAACCCAAAATTCAGAGCCATTGCTGAAAGTCTTTGTCAAAGATGTCTTATTTGTCAACAGTTTAACCCAGGAAGAAAAACCGTAGTAAGTTTAGGAACAATAGGACGAGAAGGAGGTCCATTCACAAGAATACAGATGGACTTTATTGAGATGCCCCCTAGTAACAGATTAAGATATGTTCTAGTGGTCGTCTGTTTGTTCTCTCGTTGGGTGGAAGCATACCCCACAAGAAGGAATGATGGAACAACAGTGGCAAAACTTATGCTGCGAGAGTTCATTCCAAGGTATGGTTTTCCAGTCACGGTTGAGACAGATAGAGGAACACATTTCCAAAATGAGTTGATCCAATTGATTTGTGAAGCTCTGTGTATTAAACAAAAACTACATTGTGCTTACAGACCAGAGGCTTCTGGGGTAGTAGAGCAGATTAATGGAACAATTAAAAACAGATTAGGAAAAATGTGTCAAGCTACAGGACTCAAATGGCCGGATGCACTGCCTCTTGTTCTGATGACCATCAGAAGCATCCCTGAAAAGAAAACGGGACTCAGTCCTCATGAGATGATCATGGGACGAGCAATGAGACAAGCACACGGACCTGTCAACAAGTTATTAACTATAACTGATGATCTAGTACTGGATTATTGCAAGGGACTGGCTGATGTGGTGCATTCTGTGTTTCATCAGGTTGGACCGGATGCGACCACTCTTGAAAGAAAACCAGCCCACGACTTGAATCCAGGAGACTGGGTCCGCATAAAAGTCCACAAGAGAAGAAACTGTCTAGTACCACGTTGGGATGAGCCAAGACAGGTAATCCTAGTGACAACGACTGCTGTCAAGTGTGCAGGAGTGAAGAACTGGGTTCATGCCAGCCACACAATCAGAATTCCAGAACCTACAGATCGACATGTGAGTCGGCGTCTGGAAGTGTGGGATAAAAGTTTAACGGCTGGAACAACCAAGATAAAAGAAAGGGTTCCAGAACTTGAAGATCGACCTGAAAGTCGACATCTGGAAACCCCAACGGAAAACACCTCTAGAGAAGAAGAGGAACAAGAAGAAGAAGAAGAAAGAAATTCAGAAGTTCCAGAACTTGAAGATCGACCTGTAAGTCGACATCTGGAAATATCTGACACAACTTCAGGATCTGATGATTCAGCTGCAAACTGGGAAGAATTCCGAAAGAGAACTTGGGGTTATAAACCAATTAGAGAAGAAACTGAGCAAGAAATTGAGTTAGATGAACAACCAAGTACAAGTTATGGTGGAAATCCTTCAGAAACAATATTAATAGATGAAGTAGGGAAAGAAGTACACAAAAAGTTAGAAAATCGAGAAGAACCCCGAGGAGCAATAGGGATAGATAGAGAAACAGGAGAACAGGGAAATTTAGAAACAGAAAAGGAGAAAAACACCAAATCGGAAGAACCCCGAGGAGGGACAGTAATAAGGAAAAACAAAAAGGAGAAGACAGATCCACCAGTAGGAGATGACGAGATTATAAGTTTCAAAATAAGAGACAATAGTGAGACAGTTGAAACAGAAACAGAAGAAAGTGGAGGAGAGGAAAAAGCAAAGACTGAATCAAGAAAAAGAAATTGGAAATCAGAAAGAGAAGAAAGAGAAGGTGAAGCCAAAAGGCCAAGAAAAGGAGATAATTGGCCCAACAGCTATGTAAGAAAATTGAGATATAGAATAATAAGAGCGGAAGAAGAAGATGCTGAACAGGTAAATGAAGTAACAAGTCAAAAGGGACAAGAAAAACCCAGTGGAAAAAGATTACAAAAGTCCAAAAGGACAAAGAAAGTGAATTCAAAATTTAAGTCACCTGAGTGGCTGTATATTGCACTAACTGATTACAAAGAAGAAGAAGAAAACACTCACGGAAACCAGAGACTGAGAAGTCGGATGGGAAAAGGTGAGATGCAACAAAACTGAAGTGAAGACTTATAGTGCTTCTGCCGGACGTGACAAATTTACTGGATGTGACAAATCACCGGATGTGACAACGAAAGAATTCTGGAGAGAATTAAAGAAAGTACCAAGCAAAGACTTTTGAAAGCAGAGTGGCATCTAAGTCATTTCTGAGGTGTAGTGACACAATTTTCTGAAACTTAACAAATAGAAAAAGAAAAATGGAAAATAATAGGGATAGAAAAGATAAATGTGAATTTATAAAGAGATGGTGCAAAATGTGCTGCTTTTGCACAGGATTATTAATGACCATATGGATAGTTTTAGCAATCACAATTCCTATTAGTGTAGCTGTGATAGAAGCAAAGAATGATACTAAACCAGAAAAAGAAACTAATATTAAAGAACCAGTTATTTTAAGAAGTAGTGCAGAGTTGCATAAGGATAGGTCAGTAACAGATTTCTCAAAGAATGTTTTTACAAAGTTGTTGTATGAGTACGTAAAAACAATGGACGTAAGAGATTGTTATGTTTGTATGCAGTTGCCTGCATCAGTATCCGAAGGTGTGACTTATCATCACCTACCTTTGACTTATGGAATAACATGTAGTGTAATAGCAAGTTTATTTTATAAAACAGGTAGATTAGAATCTTATTATACTGATATAGATAAGATTTTTGCAAACATTCCAGTAGTACCAGAACTTAACAAAGTAAAACCAGCAAAAGTTTTAGGAGAATTTTTTTAGAACATAGAAAATTAACGTTAGAAGAAATAGTTAGTAACAACCTTACCTGTGAGTTAAAGAAAGAAGAAAAGAATTTTTAGAAATGGTTGAAGAAAGAAGAATGAAGTTTCAGAAAGAAGCAATAAAAGAGGAAGGAAAACGCTTATGGACGTTTGAGGAAGGAAATTATGAAGGGAAAAAGATAAATGCAGCAATGACTTTAGACTGGCCGCAAACAGGAAAGTTGTGCATTAGGAGAAATAAGACAGTCTATGACAATTACTTTGTAGGTTCCAGTATCTGCCATGACAATTATCAAATTCTGGGAGGTTGGGGATTCAAAGGTGGAAAGGACCCAATATTTCCAGGTATCTATTATATTTGTGGGAATAGAGCTTATTACAGGTTACCGGACCATTGGTATGGAACTTGCTATGTAGGCCTGGCCTTTCCAAAAAATTTCACATGGACAGAGAAGAAAAGGGAACATACAAGATGATTAATAGATTTACACGTAGAAAGAGGGAAAGTTTTTCAGAAATTGTAGGTGATATTTTTGGAGCATTGATACCAGCAGTGGGAATATCTTTGAATGCATTTAAAATTCGGAAGTTATCCACAGTAGTAGATCGTTTATCTACAGATACTGCGGGAGGGTTCTTAATGGTAAATACCGAAATGGTTGCCATGAGAGCTATGGTGATGCAAAATCGGCTTGCCCTTGATATTCTTTTGGCAAAAGAGGGTGGAGTCTGTGGAATGTTGAAAGTCCAACATTGTTGTACTTACATTCCTGATAACAGTGAAAATATACAGAAGTATATTACAAATATTACAAGTTTGCACAAAGAACTAGTTCCACTGGAGGTTGAAAGTGTTTTGGGAAAACTGGGTAGAGGGTTTTCCTCAGTAGCGAATTGGTTAACTAGGATGAGTAGACTAGTGATAGGGAAAGTTATAATAGTAGCAACTATAATAATATTATTAGCAATGATGTTGAAAATAGTAATAACATGTATAAAGAGAAAAGTAAGACAGAATAAGATAAGAAGAAATAACAGAATAATAAGAGAAAGAGAGAGAGAAATGGGTGAAATTGAGCTGGAGAAAATGAAAGAAAGCATGTACAAAGAGACTAAAAGGCAAGATGAAGAAGAAACAGATGTATAAATAACAGAAGGCAAAGGATGAAAGACATGCTGCCTGAAAAGAAGTATGACTTGAGTTTTATGTGGTGATTTAAAAATCACCAAAGGGGGATTGATGGAGCAGAAAAAATAAAAATTTTAACCCCTAACAAATTTTATAATTAATTAAATAAAATGTTCGTTTAAATGTATTAATCAACACTGTATGTGTGGGAATGGTAATATGCCAATGTGTGTGCTAAATAATCTATTAATAAATGTCTGTGTGTCTAATTATAACGTAAAAATAAATGCGTACTAATAAAAATAAATGCATGTTAATTGTGCTTCATAGAAATAAAATGTGTTGTTGCAAAAACAAATAGTGATGGTAAGTAAGGAACAGCTTAAATGTTGCTTTCTGCTAGGTAACAACTAATTGGGGTACGTAGACGGGAGGGAAACGAAAGGGATATTTTTCTCTATTTTAATTATGTTTTATTTGCCTCAAATTAGTGCTTCTAAAGTATAACCGAGTGGCGATATAAAATGGCCGCCAGTGGGAAGATGTGCGCAGGCGCAAGGGGACACGTGGTACGGGATGAGATTGAAGAAATCTGGAACCTCGTGATGTCTCTGAGAGGCTAGGATGCAAGAAATGGTCAAGGCTGGTGTGACCTAATTGAACTGATAGTGTGCCATGATGATCAGCAGAGAGCCCGTGAGAAACAAGTCTAAGAGAAAGGACAATGACTGCGGAGTTCTCGAATGTGTCGAAAGAAGTTACAAATGAACTGATCGAATCGGATGGAAATGTTTAAGCGTATGGGAAAGGAAATGATCCAAGGACCCTTGAATCCAAGAGAACTTGATTAAAGAATGAATAAGCTGACATGCATGGACCAATGAAAGAAAAGCGTGATATTAATGTTGCAACAATTAGTTAGCAAAGTTAGAATTAGGGTATAAGAGGGCCTACTCTTAATGGGAGGGGTCAGTTCCAGGCAGTTCGAGAGACGTGGTTGCAGTCACAGTCAGGAGAGGAGTTGAAGAGTCGTGTTGGTGGCTTCCAGTGCTGGGTGGTCCTGATCGATCCCTTATTGAGCGGGAGATGCTGAAAGACTGTTAGAGGAGATGGGTTGCAGGTAGCTGATGCTGACGAGCTGAAGTTGCTGTTGCTGTCTTAATTTTACAGTTGAGTATGAGAATCAGGCTATTTCTAATTCCTAACTTAGGTTAGAAATCATTAGGCTAAATTAGGAAGTTAGGCAGGTAATTAGGGTTTTGGCTTCATGACAAAAATTTCCTTTCTGCAATAAATTGATTATGTTTAATAAAATTGTGAATTTAAGATTGAATAATTGAATAAAGTATTTAAAAATTCTTTTCATGCTTTTAAAATTATATAAAATTTAAGATTCTTTAAACTCAAAATGACTCAGTGGTTATTTTCCTAAATGATTGTGACATAGGTAATTGTTTATTGTGATTCAGCTGGTCTTAATCACTATGAACTAATTTCTTAAATGAATGATTCATCGACAAACAATGAGCAGGAATATCTTAAGAAATAACTAAAAGAAAGTGACTAATTAAGGTAACAAGATATCCTGGCTCTTCCAGCGGTACATAAAAAGGTGTTCTCCATTTAGTTCTCATGCTTCTCCTAGGAATACAGAATTTCACAAAGGTGTAAAGGAAATCCAGGAGTGTGTGTGTGTGTTAGACGATGTTTATGGGCCCCATCGTCATGTGGATATGAGAAATATAGTTTGCCCCTGGATGACCTATAAGTAACCTAGGAGGAGAATAGTTTTTATTGTACGCGCTGCATCAGGTACCTCGCGGAAATGTTGCCTGTTACGCCCCCCCTAAGCGTCAGCGGAGTGGGATGGCCCGGCGTACGCCACGCCAGCGTAGGGGTGTGAATAAAAAGCACGTAGGCCTGGGCGTGGTCCTCTTCCGGAAAGACCCACGTCTCTGCCAGGGCAGCGCCTCCCACCTCGCCACGAGGCCGACGCCATCCTCGTGAGCGGAGTTGCCTGCGATGCCATGCGCCTGCCGGACCCCGGCACGCTGGACCACGAACCCATCAGGCCAGCCCCTGCGCAGCCAGGCCACACTGATCACCTTCCGACACCGGCGTGTGGTAAGGAGGGTCCGCCACGTGCCGGCGCAAGCCCCAAGCCAGAGGCCCGAAACCTTGGCAGCCACCTCAAACCATCACGGCCTCCACGACACCGGCCCGCTTTATTCCTTTTTCGTTGACGTACTCCACTGCCGCCCCCGGACTACTCTTCGGACCAGTAGGTCCCATATGTGAAACTGTGTCCTGAGTCATGAATGGCAGTGACCCCAAATCCGGGCCAGCGGCCACAGCACCAGACCTTCCCGATCAGTGAGGCATAGTTCCATATGGGCATCTTGCGACACGTGGTGCCACTAACCCTGTTCCACGCCAGCCTGCTACACGTGGTGCCACTAACCCTGTTCAATGCCAGCCGGCTACACGTGGTGCCACTGAACCTGAACAACGCAGGCCGGTGGGGCCATCCAACCTATGCCGGAGACACTCGGTGAATGGGCCGTGCTGACCGCTGCCTCAGGCTTACACCACGGTCAGGTAGGTCACACATTTGGAACTGAGTCTTGATTACACCATGGCAGTGAACATTACTGATGGCAGAGAACAATTCACAAGACACCCTCCGATGTGGTGGCAACAAGTCTGTGCATGGCATCACAACCACACGTGTCTGTGGGCCTACGCGGACCACTGCCCTCGGCCTACGCTGCGCACGAGTGGGATCACAGATTTGGAACTGAACATCGGTAATTCAAAAGGCAGAATACATTTCTTCGCACCCACGGAGGGGCGTAAGAGGATGACACGTTGCAGTCCGGAGGGAACAGGATCAGCGTCATGGAGGTGATTGAACACTACCGACAACTGCCACTGTGTCACTAACTCTGTGCCTCGCGAGCCAACGACCCGTGGCTGTGGGCCACTGAAGACCGCTGCCTCCGGCCCACACTGCGGTCCAGTAGGTCACAGAGCCTGAATTTGGCATTCTTGGAGTTCACATATGTGTACCGGCATCATCGCAGACTGCATCCCCTCACAGCACCTGTGCCACTAAGTTTGTTCCCCGACATTCATGGACACTCACTGGTCGTACATTGGTGGCGTTTGAGTCTATGGACTAGGGGCTAGTTTTCATCCTCATGTAGCTGATCCCGAATTGTTGGTGCAAACGAGGGTTGCGCTTTCCACTCCTCCATTTGCTGCTTCCAGATGACATCAGACCTTCCGCATCATGCCCTGGAGGACACCTTCCACTGTCCCCCGAAACCCTCCGCAACATACACCTCGGACATTGATGGGGACCCGCTCAGGTCGCATGGCCCATCTGACTGCACCGCAAGTCACCTTCCCGTGGCTGGGTGCCTGTGCCAGGAGCAGTGCATCCGGGGCCACTAACTCTGTGCTGCTCAGGCCTGGGACCCCTTCTTCTGAGACATTGAATGGCCTCTGTAGCAATGGTCTTGGGGTCATCAACGCCATGTGTCTGTGGCCCTGCGCTGTCCGCCTCCTCCGGCCCCAACTGCGGGCCACCAGGGCCCACACATGGCATCGAGTCTTGACCGGCCCGGACGTTGCATCACCGCAGGAGGCACACGCCACCACCGCAAGGACCACCTTCAACCGCCATCTGCCAGAGTCGAAACGGTGGTCCTGACAGACCTACGGAGTTGCTCAGACCTGTCGTGGATGCCATCATCGGCCTGATACCCTGCTCAGCACTCCAGGTGCCAGTGACTCAGTGCACCGCAAACCATTGTCTGTTACTGATTGAGTTTTGTGCTGTTGTGAGGTTGCGCAGCAATGTCACCTCATGCAGTGGGGAAGACCTGGGACCATGAGGAGGAGGATGTGTCAAGTGTGCGGATGGGAGAAGGCACAGACAATGGGAGGGCAGGTGGCAACAGCCCCAAGGCAGGAATGCAGATTGGTAGCGGTAGTCAAGCTACACACCCGGATCTAATACTGGGTATTGCGCTGTGGTCTGCGGACGCAACTGTCACCTCAGGCAGTGTGGGAGACCTGGGACGTTGATGAGGAAGTTGATGCAGGTGTAACACACCCCACTGCCTCTGCATCAGGACTAACCCGAAGGGACACAATCCTAGTAATTTCTTCACATGAGCGCGCTCTTCTCTAGTGCCCCTACCTCAGTGCACTGCAACTCACGGAACGTCCAGACTGATTATTGGGTGACCTCTGGCCTTACTCCGGATCCCTCCATGTTGCTCTGCATTTGACTCTGTTATGCTGGTGTTTTCTTTTTCCATTACAGTGGTGTCCACTGTTCAGGTTGTTGGCAGCACCAAGCACTCCGTGCGGGATGGCTTATACTCACCCCACACACATCCAGCACAGGCGTCACTGTAGATGTGGCCCTGCCAATAAAGGGGCCGGGCGCACGTGCCCGTAGCCAGTTCAACATGATATGTGCATGTGTCTCTGTGGAGGTGTGGGTCTCCTTTGTGGGTTGTAGGTGGTCCCTGAAGGGTATTGGACACCCACGTCTGTGTTCTATTTCGCATTCCATGGGTTCGGCAACACCCTCACCTGTTGGGCCACATACTTTTGGCGTTCTGCCACCTGGCATTGGGGTGCCATGTGTGGGTGGGTGAAGTGTTGTGAGGCAGCCGTGATTGCGGGTGCTTCATGCTGTGTGGTCTGTTGCAGGGGCTGGGTTCTCCTCTGAGTAGCTTGTCTGCCCTGGTCCTGGTGGTGGGTTGTGTGGGATGTCCATGGGCTGTTGTAGGGCGTTGGTGTCTGGGCTGTGGTGTTCGTCTCGGGCATCACTGATGGGATGTCTGTTCTGATCTGCTGGAGGTGGTGTTTGTCCCTCTGCATTGTGAAGGGGAGGTGCATGTTGGCATTGTGTTGGCGCCTTGTTCTTGTCGACATGCAGACTGTGTGACAATGTACATTGTGAATGTTTGGGCGGTGGTGGCTATTTGAGTTGGGACAGTGTACATTTGGCCTACATGGGTGATGTTCCACATCAGCCATGTAGGGGTAGATGTGCATCTCACGGTTCCCTGCTCTGTCCAATGTGATTGTTCTGTTTCTGCGCCTGGGTGGACCCAGTTGTGTCCCCTGTTCTGCAGTGTGGGTGTTGCACTTTGTGCCACATTGTCATGGTATGTGCTGTGATTGCTATGTGTGTGTGCTGCAGTGTGCCACGGGGATGGGGACATGTCCCTGGGTAATTGTGGGTGTGCAGTGTGTTACACCTCATTGTGCATGTGTGGCATTGTGCCCATCACCCCCCGTCCACCCAGTCCCTGTTGGATCCTCACCCTGTTGTTGTTGTGTCAGGTCCTGTCGAGCTGTGTCCGTACTCCCTACTCCTTGCACCCTCTCCACACTGATGACTGTGGCCTGGGTTTCCTCCAGCTCCTCCTGTGGCGCTGGACTTCCACCTCCTGTCGCCGTTGCTGCCTTCCTGTTGGCAGCGGGTTTGTACCTGGTTTAGGTTGTCACGTCCTGCCGGCGCCTCTTGGCCTCCTGGATTGTCCTCCTGGGCACTCCGACTGCATTCCAGGTGGTCTGCTTGTGGGTCAGTTGCTGGTAGTGTTCTGTCGCCTCAGTGGCCTTGGTCTTGTTTTCCTGCGGTCTGCACCCCGTCTTCCTCTCCCTTTTCTCCTTGGCCTTCCCCGAGCCAGTTGTTCCTTACTGGTGGTCTGTGGGGGTTGTGGGGTTCGCGTTGCCCTCTGCGCTGGGTCAGGGTGCATCCATGTTGCTACGTGCTTTGGCTTGTTTCTGGTGTGTTGTGTCTGTGGTTTTTATGGTGCAATTTCCCGCCAGACGCGTTTGATTTGCAGGCCTGAGGCTGCTTTTCGCTACTTTTTGTACCGCGATTGGTCTCATCCATTTCTCGCGTTCGCGTTTTGCATTTTTTCGGCGTGGCGTTGATTTTCACGCTGACATTTGACGCGTTATCTGGTGACTATCGCATGGTACCGCCTTGTTGTGAATTCCACGTTGACACAGGGTTATTTTCCCATGATAGGCTGCGTTATTGAAAGTTGCGTTACGCTACTCTTGCGGTAGTTATCACACGTTCTTGTGAATATACCCCCAAGATGTGCCTATTTAGACAGGACTTGCACCTCTCAGCAGACCTGCAATGGAGTACATGGACAGGGCTCATTAAATGTCTCCCTTGCCATGGTACTTGGACAACAATACTAGAATGTGTCTGCAGGCCTGCAATGCAGTGACATCTCATCTCTCTGGTATTAGGATAAGCGTACTGGCGCAGTACTTGCAGGTCTCTGTAGGAGTAGAGTACGTTTACAAGAGCGGTACTACGTGACTCTTCGGTTCGCCATTTGGCTAATAGAGGGGCATATTATCAAGGGCAATATCGCCGCTTTAGCTGCACTTTTTGCCGCTAAAGCGGCGATATTTTTATCGCCCTATTAGCAAGCTGTCGCTAACAGCTGTTAGCGACAGTTCACTGGCAATAGCGCCCGTTTTCTTGCCGCTTTGCATGTCAGCGATATTTATCGCTAATGACATGCAAAGTAGGCGTTCCTCAGTAACAGTAAAGGGAAACAGTCGCAAAGACAAGTTCTCCCTATTATCAATGCCCGCGTTGCGTCCAGAAAAGTAGCGCTAACCGCGATTGCCGCCGTAAGCTAACGTCTGCAAAAAACCAGACTTAGCTATGCATATCATGGGAGGTGGATTCTATGGCTGAATCCACATCTCCCTATCATCAAGCTTTCCCCTATTGCTGCGGGAATATCGCTGGAATTCCAGCGATATTCCCGCATATCGCCGCTTTTGCAGGATTTTTGATCGCCTCGGTGATACGCGTTGATGATAGGCGCTAACCGGACGATAAATTCAAGAGACAGACGGCGATAAATATTAAAGCGCTAAGCGCGCTTGCGATATTTATCACCGTCTGTTGCTGATATGCCCCAGAGTTTGCACAAACAGGCCTATGCAGTACGGAAGCCGATTATAACCACATTTCTTCAGCATGGCAGTGTTTCTTTCCTGGAGAGTGTTGACCTGTAGCACAATTACAAATGCTTTATTTTATTTTTAGTCTTAACAATTATTAGAGCGCCACCTATACTCTAGAAGAGTCTCTTGGCGCTCTACACAGAGAATCAAGCGTATCACTGCCCGGTACCAAACTTGCAATGAAATAACGAGATTTAGAGATTCTTTTAGGAACTTTAGCTACTTGTTCTCAGAAAACAGTATGGACAGGAGGATTTTATTGCAAGTCCTGGAATCAAGCACATCCCTGCAGCCTGCAAGGCACTTTTCAGCACAGTATTTTCATGTTGTTTCAGTACATGTAAAATGTACTGGGACGTTATTAGCAGTGCTGCAGTGCACTAGCGGCTTGTGTCAGCATCAGTGCGCTACATCACCTGGGGTGTGGCTGCAGTGCTGCTATGCAGGGCTATAGCTCGGCTGCCACAAGGCATGCTCTTGAGTTCGCATCTTTGCTTCCTATGGGGCAGCGTCTCCTCACAAGGGGAAGATGTTCCTTTGGACCACAGACTCTGACTAAACATACTCCACAGCATCACACTGTTAGTGTTGAAATCATTTCAAGCTGGAACCACTACATTCCTCTCATAAGCTCCAAACGGAGTGAAATATACACTAGGAGCAGCAGAACTTCACTGATCACTCTACAAGTAGCTTCTGATCATGGTAGGTGGGCCAGGCTTCAGGGGGCAACAGCACCCCTGACCCCAGATTCGCCTCTGACCTGCTGCAAACCTGTCCCCAAACAAGACTTCCTGCACCTGCAGGGTGCACGCGTCTTCCTGAAATATTGAAAAGCACCAGGGACATGGAACGCATGCACAGAGGCTTTCACTCCTCAGTCACATTCCACAGCCACTGAAGTACGGGGTGACGCCTGTGAGCGCATTTGAAGCCACGAACACCCATTACAACGATGGGCTCACATCGCGGTGGCATTACAACGCAAATTTTACTTCGCGGGAACGTTTACATAGTATGGCTCTACAACGCATGCTCTTACATCGCAGGGTTTTGCACATCGCATGCTATTACAACGCAGGGTTTTGCACATCGCATGCTATTACAACGCTAATACAGATTCTTATCAATCGGTAAGTAGTCACAGGTTTGATAAATACAGAATCTTATCAATTTTTGAATTTGTGAAGCTGTGACCTATGGTGACGTCGCCGTACATTGCGTCATTCGTTTAATGTAGGACACTTTTTACAGCTTGAAATAAATACAAAGTAAAATAAAAAATAATATAAATATAATATAATCTTTCACGTCTGCGTTCGTAGACTGACAAGCTGCACGGAGTGCTCCGTTAAGGTAGGACACAGACAGAATCTTATGGCCATTAAAAATAAATATAATATAATATATGGCCATTACGTTGTCATTTTTTGATTCACTTTTTGAATTTGTAATAAAGAAAAAGTAAAGTAAAAAATAATTGAAAAATACATATAATATACACAGCTGTGACGTATGGTGACGTCGGCGTACATTGCGTCATTTGTTAGATCGTAGACTGAGAAGCTGCACACTTTTTACAGCCGGAAATAAATACAAAGTAAATTAAAAAATAATATAAATATAAAGATAATAGAATATTTCACTTTCTTTTTACACACAGCTGTGACGTATGGTGACGTCGGCGTACATTGCGTCATCGTAGACTGAGAAGCTGCACGGAGTGCTCCGTTAAGGTAGGACACTTTTTACAGCCTATTGTCGTTAAGGTAGGACACTTTTTACAGCCTATTGTCGTTAAGGTAGGACACTTTTTACAGCCTATTGTCGTTAAGGTAGTACACTTTTTACAGTCTATTGTTTTATGGACATAGCTTTTAATTTCCCACGATTATGTTTATGGGCATTGCACGATTAGTAGTGTTAACTAAGACTTGAATACTAATATTGGGATAATCAATATGTCAATATTGCGTGCTTTGATGTTTATGGCCATTGCGTAATAAATAATATTGGTATAATAATTTTATGTTTCATTGGGGTCTTCTCAGGGATCTCATACTCCGGCACTCTCCTCGGGGTCTTCTCATCACGTTACCCCACTACTTAATTTTACGTCACCTGTAAATGTAACCACTTTAGTGATTTTTACTTGCTCTCCAATATTGTGTGTACTGTGTGTTTTCACACGAGGTAAAACAAATCAGTGAAGGAGATAAGAAGATTCTGGGTGTATGTGTTCTATTTTATTTGCTGAAACACTCTGTAGGGGATAATAAGGCTTTAGCTGATTTACAGAATGTTGACATTTGTGGGTAATAAATGTGTCATTTATTTCTGATTAATTTATGGACATTGCGTTCTTTTTCGGTTATGGCCATTGCGTTATAACTAATATTGGGATAAGAAATGTGGCATTTATTGCATATTGGTTTATGGACATTGCGTTCTTGCATCCTTATGAGCATTGCGTTTTGGATGTTATTGCCGTTTTTTAGGACAATCCTTTTTAATTTTTACACATACCGCTGACGTTCAGTGGAGTAATATTGATTTTCCCACACTTTACCATTGAATCTAATGGGTGGGATTGTCCTTTTTTGATTTTGACACACAACTGTGACGTATGGTGACGTCGGCGTCCAGGCGTACATTGCGTCATTCGTTGGGTCGTCGCGAGACTGAGAAGCTGCCCGGAGAACTCCGTTAAGGTAGGACACTTTTTAATGCCTATTAGATACATATAGTGGTGGTAAAGTCGATCTTACGTGGATAATGTGTTGATTGCATTGTTTAAGAAAAACCTAGTGCACATAACGCTTGTCCCTTTTTACTTTTTACAGTTTGGGGTTGACGCTGACGCGCAAACGGACCTGACGTCATTCCGGAACAGACAGCAGGTGGAACGGAGAGCTACGGCAAGGTAAGGGACTACAATTTAAAAGATATTATTTGATGTATTATTTGATGTACAGTAAGGTTGAATATCGCAATAATAGACAAAATAAGGAGAATGATAATAGGCCACGTGTTGTTCGCTTTATTGTACGACGATCAGAATTGAAAGCTGGGTTTACATGATATTGTAATTGATTACATACATTCATTAGTAATAACTTTATTACAACCTTGATTTACATGACATTGAACTTTGTTAGAAACATTCATTAGGAATTGCTTGATGTACATGTAGATTTTACAGGTTATGCTGTAGTCGGAAAATTCAATGTTTGTTACTTTTTACATACACACACGTTGGATCTACAAAGTCAGGTGCAGAAGGTTATGGGGGTACGATTCCGGGAGTCGATTTCTTGCAATAACATCGTTGGATTTGGTGGCGTGTTTGGAAGCGGAACTTTGCGGACTTTGCTGCAATCACCCGATTTGGATGGAATCTTTGCTGCAGATGCTGCTCGGAAGACGATTCGGGGACTCTATTTCGTGCAATGCCATTGTTGGATTTGGTGGCGTGTTTTTGGATGGACTTAGCTGCAATTTGGTGGGAAACTTTGCTGTTGGCGTGTTTTTGGATGGACTTTGCTGCAATTTGGTTGGAATATGCTCTGTAGGTTTCTCTTTCTATTACCGACCTCTCACAGAAAGACGGTCATTCAGGCCCTTGTCACCTCTAGATTGGACTATGCCAACGTGCTTTATCTGGGCCTCCCAGAGTCTATCCTCAATAGACTGCAAGTTGTGCAGAACGCGGCAGCCAGAGCAGTCTTGAGACTTGGACCAAGAGACCGGATCTCCCACCATTTGAAGAATCTACACTGGCTGCCTGTCCGATGCAGAATACTCTTTAAAGCATTGGTCCTTGCTTTTAAAGCTCTGCACGGCATGGGGGCACAGTATATCCGCAGACGAGTCTCTTACTACATACCCGGCCGTTCCCTTAGATCAGCACATCATCATCTACTTGTCATCCCTAAGTGTCTCAGAGCCGTGGTGGACGCTCGTTCCAAGTGCAAGTGGCTAGATTCTGGAACAAGCTACCTCTATCGCTGAGACAAGCCTCAAGTATAATGGCATTTAGGAAACAACTGAAAACCTGGCTGTTCCAGCATGCAGTTTAATGACCTTCTGCCTCGGGAACGTCGTTCCTCCTTGGCCTCTGCGTCTTTCTATCCTAGCGCCGGGATACTCTATTGAGTAGCTGTGCGCTTTATAAATCCACTCTTAACAATATTTGTTGTTGGAGGCCAGGTTGGATTACTACTCTACCAGACGGATTTGGATTGCATCGCTGGATTTTGAGGACTACTTGGAATTCAACGGACCAGGAAACGGGCAATGGTTCATTTTGGGGGTGGCATACAATGGAAAAAGGACTCTTGGTTGTGAGAAGTTGGCCTGGTATATGCTGTCCACTAATTATAGTGGGCACCTTGCACCAGTCCAAACAACCCCTTATTGGAGATAGGTTAAAGACAACCTTTATTGAAAGCTATCCTAGTGGTAGCTATGGAGAGCAGCCTTCAGGCTAAGTCTTGAAGGAATGTAAAGCAGCTTGTTTTACCAGTCTATAATCTCTTGAGTGACCAAATGAAAGAGGACCACACCAGGTATATATTCAAAATATATGTATTTATTGCTAAACACACCCCTCTAGTCTCTTTATGAGGCTAGAGTTCAAAGTACATAAGTTATAAGTTAGTTATCAACAGTAATAGCACAAATACACGTTTGAGCCCTAGGGGCGTACCAAACCATATACCAATAAAGTGGTATAAGAACCACGACTGAGCTAGACACAAGGCCTAGAGCCTGTAGAAGTGCTTGGACCACAAGGAACCACCCAAGGTAGTGACACAGGGGACCCACGGGGGACGCGTGCAGTGTGAGAACACAGCCGCGAATCGCCGTTGACTTCTATGGGGAAAGTCGCGGTTGGAATTTTAAAGAAAAGGGACACTTAGAGGAGGACTTGGAGCAAACCCCTTTAGAACTGGGTTGTTCTAGAGTCTATACCCACGAGAGCACTGGAGTACTCGAGTTACCTCACCCAGGAAGCCGGGTGCATAGGTGTCTTTCGGGGTCGGGTTTCGTCGTCGTTTTCAATGGCGATCTGCTGCAAAGTGCTGCTGGCGGCCAAGTCGAAAGTGTTCGGGTGGATCCAAAGGTGGATCGAAGATCTGAAGAACCTGAAAGCAGAGGGGACAGAGTCTGGGTCACTAGCCAGTGACCAGGAAGGCGATGAGCGGATGCCCACTGATGTCGAGTGCTTCAGGTAGGTTGACGGTCGTCTTGACTCTTCAGCCACGAGGTCCAGGAGGCGTCGACGACAACCAGGAGCTGGATTCGAGCTGTCCCACTGTTGTATTCTTCTTAGGGTGTCCATAACAGGCTTTCCAAACATCATGTCCTTATATAGGCACAATTCGCCCTGCCCTTATATAGGCATAGAATCCCAGGCCTTAGTTAGGCATTAAACCGTGCACTCCAAATACAGGCATGGTCTCTGACATCCGTCCACCCTAACGTCACAACGAGTTCATGAAGATCAGACCCTTAGGCTGCGGGAGTTTCCCTAGCTCAGGACTATTGATTTCTTCAAGGCCTCATCTATTATGCATGAACCATTATTCCTTAGGGGTTCATTCATGACGTCTTTCGTTGTCCAACTCACGTCAATGCTAACATTCCTAAGGTACTCTCAGGTATAAATATACCTTCCCTAGCCCCTGTAAACCAGAGGAGACCTCGACTTCAGAGGAGCCCGTATCCCGCCCTGACGCACTGAGAAGACGCTGCCATTCCCTGCACGCAGAGAGCCCAGCTTCCAGCTTCCAGTGATCTGACTTCCCTTGCGGGGTGTTGGAGTTCGAGTCTGGCAAAGAGATTCCAACCTCTGTCATTCTTCAGGTATGGAGCTGACAAGAACCTAGAGGGACTCTTGGCATACTAGGCATACTAGACTTAACATACTCTTAGTATACCATAGTAAGGAATACTTCACCTACTTCTTCCCTCTTCCTACACTTAGGTTAGGTACAATGGGGTAGAACTAGCTTAGCACCGCATCGTATGAGTACTCGCATTTTTAGTCTGTGTTATTTATGTAACAGCATTTGTACTAAAAGATAATGCTATCGCAGTATTATTTATTTCTACTGCTCACCCTGTACATTATTTATTTTGCATACTGTCTTGTGATCGTAACAGCACATTATACTTACACCAGAAACAAGACTGTTCAATAAACCTTTATTGAAAACGCCTGTCTATTATTTCTGTGTAACTCTGAGGAAAACTAAGCATGCACGACTGAGCTGAGTGAAATAGTTATCTAGTGTTTCCACGACTCTGGGACACGTTCTGATTCTAAAAGGAAAACATATTGGTCATGTTTTGCGGCTGCCAGAAACTACTCCCTTCTTGTTGTCAAGGAGTTTCTAGTGGCCTCTGAGCTAGCTGGCACAAGTAATTAAGTATAATATACTCGATAGGGACATACCGACCTTAGTCCTATGTCAAACCTATAGGATATATTATTCCAATGCGCAGAGCCTATTAGGGAAATAGGAGCTACACTACATGGCGCCCAACGGTTTGGTTAGGCAGTAATTCAACTTTAGATACTGAGTAACTCAGCCGTGCTATTTTCTCTCAAAGACCCCTACCCATATACTCCAAAAGACGTCTGGAGTGGGCAGGGTTAGGTATCCGCCAAGGCTACATAGGGAAGCACCCTATATATTAGCTACTTGGTTTGCTCAACGTTGAAGGATACAGTGTTCCACAATATTGTGCACCTTATCTTTGTTTCCTTGAAACTTGTTCTACATTTTTCAAAAACAAAATGCCTGACGGTGACAATGACACCGAAAACGGTGGAACTGCGGCTGATCCAGCCCAAGCAGTAGTTTTTAACCTTACAGGTTTAAATGAAACTGAGGAGGGTGTTATACACATCCCTCAAAACTTAAGAAGAGCCATAACTCTAATACTTATAAAACATGGCCTATCGCCAAGAGGAGGTAGAGCAGTTTTCGTGATAGAGGCACATGAATCATTTCATACAGAGGTATTCTATTCATGGGTACTACTTCCGGAATGCAATCCAACATCACAAACATTTCACTTCTACAAAGAAGATGAACTACCAGAGGAATACATTCCTTTCGAGGATATTGAAATTCCATTAACATACCAAGAGCATCAGCTCTGGTTTAAAGGCGCCCTAAAACATCACAAAAACATTACCAGGCTCGGTCCACTAGGTAGACCAGGAGCAACATGGCCGATTTTAGCTGGCTACACACCTCATCCTGAACTGGATATAATGACAGATGAGGAATTATATACTCAAATAAAAGAGTTAATAAAAATCTACAGACAATTGGTCCAATATGTCATGCGGACTTTTACAGTCCGACCACCATTGACATATCCAAATCCAACTCCCCAACAGGGGAATACACCAAAAATTACACCACAGACTCTATATTCAGTCATGGGTAAAATGCCCACAAAACGTGAGCAAATTCTGTTTTGGATAGCTCAAAAAATTACTCAAATCGAAGCAGTATTTCCAAATACTAGCCCACATGAGAAACACAGAATCCTAACAATCAGTTTACCGATGGGGATAACACCACAACTGGAAGACTGCACCACTTGGGGCTCAGTCTTTGCTGCCATCTATACTAAAACACATGGTATTCCGTCTATTGCGGTAATACCTGATGTCCTAAAACAAATTCAAAATGAATATGGGGCAGAGCCTGCTCTAACTTTAGGTATGAAGTTACTAAAAAATTTCGAGCAGGTATCAACAATAATATTATCTAATATTAAAGGGGAGGCAGCAGCAGTGGCAATCCGCCAAAAATTGAGGGAATTCGATGTTACAGAACATCAAACTGAGCTACCCAGAATTATAGAACAATCTTATGCAGAATTAGGCAGAGATAGTTTGGGTGGAAGACCACTGAAACCAAAACTATCTGAAAGTCCTGAGAAGGACTTAATAAAACAAACTCCTACATCTTCTAAAAAGAAGTGGGAGTCTACTAAACAAAAATCAAACGAGAAACGTTCTCAATCCCGAGGTAGGTCTCCTCAACAGGAGCCCTCTGAAAGGAGGTATAACCTCAGGAATAGGGATAATTTAAGAAAACCTGATAGGTATCATGATACTGATACACGTTCCTCTCGTCCCTTTCAGATCTCACCACAGACTTCGGAAAGAAGAGGACGGACGGAACACAGAGAAGAACGTGTGACATCGAAAGACGACAAACACGCTCCAAAAACAAAAGTAAAACCTCAATTCTCCAAAAAGAAAGTAGCAGGTCTAAAAATAAGACATGCCGAGAATACTGAGAACGCAACTCAAGAACGGAGAATGGGCTCAGACCATGCTGAACAGTGCAGCAGAAGTCACAATAGTTCGCCAGAACCTGAGGGAACTTCTGGAGATAGTGGACTTGAATGAGTACATCACAGTTGAGACTGTAGACACCAGGGTTAGTACTCCACAAAAGTTATATGACATAACACTCCGGATGGAGGGAGACAAACCTAGACAGGTGAAAGCACTTTTGGGGAAAAACTATCAAAGGGCTATGACATACTTCTAGCAGAAAAGGACTGGCCACCACAATTTGTCAGGGAGTGCCCACACGGCGAGGACATAATTATGCCTGCCTTCTCCAACCATATACCAATGCATCTAAGATATACATATGCCAGGAAATGGGCAGTGGCCCAGGCCCCAGCATTATATAAAAATCATGTAGGATGGGATGAAGATTCACCTCACCATAAAATACATCTGAAACATGAACCAATTGCACAACGGCAGTATCCTATTAAGCAAGAAGCTAAAAAACAGGTCAGGGAGATCTTAGATCAACTTGAATACCAAGGGGTGATTGAAACATGCACCTCCTCAATGAACAAGCCTTTGTTTCCTGTCTCCAAACCAGACAAAACATATCGTCTAGTTTTGGATTACAGACATCTAAACACTTGTTCTAAAACTTTTGCAGTGCAAAATGCACATAGCACAGCATTAATGAATAACATTGTGCGTAAAAATATAAAACAACATTAGACATCTCAAATGGTTTCTTTTGTCAAAACATAGCACCTGAAAGCAGGTACTTAACAGCATTCTCCATAATGGGGACCCAGCGTCACTTTTGTCGACTCCCACAAGGGTTCAAGAATAGCCCAGGTTTATTCTCAGCGAGGGTAATGGAGTTACTACAAATTTATGACAATGAGGCATTGTCCTATGTCGATGACATATATCTGACAGACGATGACCTAGTAAAACACTGGAACAGGGTGAGCACCATTATACTGGGATTCGCCTCTGAGGGTTACAAATTCAACTTTAAAAGTCCAGAATTGCCCATCTCAATGTCCTATTTCTAGGATATGAGCTTTCAAGTGAAGGCAAGAGCTTGGCAGCTAACTTTTAGAAAAGTGTGCGCTGCTCCAACCTCCAAAAACGCTAAAAACTTACAATCAATCCTGGGTTTCTTAAATTTTGGAAGAACATACATTATAAACTATGCAGAAAGGGTTAAACCTCTGTACGCATTAATCAAACCTGATTTTTCAATCAAAAACTGGACACAGGAACACACAGAAATTTTGCGTTCACTCCAGGCTAACATGTTAGCAACAAATCAATTACAAACACGCGTAAGTGAACGAAATTTGGTGATCCGAATCATTTCAGGTCAATGCGGATTCACCTACTTAACTTTCAATGAGGGTGAAAAAATACCAATAGCGTATAAATCACACTTGTACACACAAGCGGAAATGCGCTTCAGTTCTACTGAAAAATTCTAACAGCAGTTCAAACCGCTGTAGCAAAAGAAAGAGCCTTAGCCCAAGGGAAACACATTATTATCGTAACCCCAGTACCTGCTTTAGAAGCGGTTACAAAAGCAAGCATTCCAAATGCTAAGGCATTGCATCCAAGATGGATACAATGGGTTAATTCTCTTGCTGCAACAGATGTTGAATATGTTTTTGATCCAGATTTAAAAACACAAGCCTTCCTGCAGTACGAACATGAATGTCCCCTGCCCACTGAAATTCTGCCTCTCGATCAGTACGAATTCATAATTTATACTGACGGATCCGCACAACCCGCAATAGGGGGTAAGCAAGCTTACAGTGCAGCGTGTGCTATCGTTAAAGGTCGCATGCGAAATGGCATCTTCAGACCTATGGTCACTAAAACGCAGTCTCTAGGAGATTGTACAGCTCAGCGAGCTGAACTACAAGCATTCAAACTGGCACTTGAAAGTACAGATCGAGAATTCCCCACACTAATCGTGTGCGATTCATTTTACTGTGTGCAGTCGTATAATGAATATATACAAAACTGGCTTGAAAATGGTTTCAAAGATGCGAAAGGTGGCACAATAAAGCACAAATTGCTTTGGGAACAAGTAGTTCAGTTTAAAAATGAACTACCAAAGGCTCACGTGATCCACACACTGAGTCATCAACGTGATGGCGTTCACGTTGCAGGGAATTCATTGGCTGATGAAGCCACAAAGGGGGCTGTGCAAACGGCTTCCGTAGCTGCGATCACTCGTTCAAAAACAGAAACAGACGGTGAGATAATGTTGGCTGTCAATGCTTCAAGCAAAGGCAGCAGTGCAGCATTACCAAAAAAGTTTTCACTCAAGTACTCTTATGTAATTGATGCGAACAACGTTCCTTTTGCTCGAATCCCTGGAGTGGGGGATAGGGTAATACCAAACATGGAACGTAGAGCAGCCTTGATTTATGAAACACATTTGGGGGAGGGTCTGTCACATCAAGGGATCTCTAAGACTATCCTGACTTTAAAAGAGATGTACTGGTGGCCTGGGATGAATACAGAAATTCACATATTCATCAACAACTGCTTAGACTGTAAATTACAGCGAGAGAGCCACCAGACACCATGCTGCGAATGCGGCAGCCCAGTACAGACACCACTGTTAGACAGCATTCGACTATCTACGCGCCTGCGTTCTACTGGACAAAGGCATTCCCGCAAATACTGAATCTAGGTTCCTATGGTTATGGCCTCAGCGCTCAGCTGACGCTCGAACTGTTATAAAAGATTTGCGAGTCTTTATCGGCATATACGCAATAGGCATGCTACATTCTGACCAGGGTCCTGCGTTTAGCTCTCGGGCTTACAAAGACGCCATGGCAAGTCTGGGCGTTGCATTGCGGTACTCCTCTCCATTCCATCCTGAGGGAAATTCGGTTGTGGAAAGGAAAAACCGGGACATAAAGCAGTCTATAACAGCTAGAGTATTAGGTTCGGGTGACGGGTGGGTCAAACACCTTAGTGGAGTTCAACGTGCACTTAACAATCTGCCAAGAAGTTCTCTAGGGGAGGTCACTCCATATGAGGTCCTATTTGGGACAAGAATGTGGGTACCAGACTTAGAAAACGTAGGCACAGTGGTGGAAAATAAACCCTTTGATATCAAAGATCGTTTGGCTGTTTTACAGGACTTAAACAAATTAAGAACGAAACAAAGCAACGTATTCCTACAGTCAACCACCACTGGGGATCAACCGGCTGTCCCAGCAAGGCCTGTCTGGATTCCAACAGTTGGGGATCTAGTCAGAGAAAAAATTGTGGACAAGAATGAATTTGGACCTTCTTACAGACAACCAGTACCTGTCCTAGCGGTTCAAGGAACAAGAACAGTACTACTGCCGCCCCTTGCTGGAAGAAAGGAGAAAAGATTTGTGTCTTTCGACCTGATCAAACCACAGTATGTGGCCAATACTAAATAGTAGGCCTCGTGGACTCCGACCTAGTAGCAAATGCACTCCTCTCGCTACTATCCAAGAGGTTCATACTGAAAGACTGATAACAATCGAGAATTCAGCTGAAACAAATGAAGGACTATGCAACAACGCTATGGAACTCATACCTCTTGAAGTACAAGTAACAGTTCGTCCAAATACACCTGTCTACACCAACGTAACAAGTGATGAACTGGTTCCAGTGATTTCTACAAATCCTGATACAATTCAAACAATTGACAGAACTGCTTCTGGCTACTTCATTAACTTTGATACGTTCTCAGAAGATCCAAGTGAACCAGAAACAACGCCAGTGTCATTGAAATACAAGCAGCAAGTACAAGACTTTCTTCACTTTCTGAAAAAGACTTATTTGGTTTCTCCATGGATTGAACTCTGGATTACATCTGGACTTTTTGTTTTCCTGCTCTGGCTAGCTTTGGTAACAACAGTAAGCGTGCTAATAAGTGGCAGATACATCCATGTGAACACTGAAGGAAAATACGTAAATGTACTTTTGGAACCTCATAAATCTTCCCATCGTGAAGCAAGAGACTTGTCATCAGTGAACATCACAGCTGTTCCTATACACGATGGTATAGTGTGGGACAAAACAGATTTTGATATATTCGGTCCGACGGAAGAATTGAACATTCCACATTTGTTTAAAATTTCACTAAGTTATCTAATCACGTCCAGTACCTATTCTGATGATTGGGACTTTGAGACTGTGACTGATATTATGTTTGACCTAGAAAGATCTGCTGCATTTTCTAAAAATGAATATTTAGAGGGTTCATCAGACTATGAAGAACTGTATTGTTATAATCACTATGGTCATCATTGTTTGCATAAATCTGCATATCCAAGAAATGTGTTTATGTTTAACCAATGGGAACATTGTCCTACACCACCTAAAGGTAGTTCAAAAACATTTGCCAGTAAATTTCCATACTTTTCAGGTTACAATACATCTGATCCAGAAATATTTTACTATAAAAATATAAACAAAACAGGACTGAAAATTTATGTTAACAAATACAAAACAGATTTATTCTGTATTATTCAATGCCCAACTGTCTAGACAGGGTTTCGACTTTTGGAAAGACACAATAGACACAAAAACGTTGTGGGGTACTAAAGAATGGCAAGTACAGGAGATAGAAGCTTTATTTAGAGCCTGCATCATCCCTGAACAAATAATGTTTTTGAATGAAACTATCCAACAAACATCTTGTATTGGATTAGCCAAGATCAAAGAGATGAACACACCTTCTGTACCAACTCCTGCAAAAAATAATGTAACACAGGCAGTGGTGACAGTCGACAATATACTACAAATCAACAGATCTAATCCTGATTGGAAAAAATGGTTGATCTGGCCCACAGACACGAATAACTGTCAGGAAAGATTCCTGAATAAAACTCAGGGCTTTACTATTCATATGCCAGACCCAAGATACGTCCAAAGACAACATCCGGGGTAGTAACAACATACAGTGTAGGGAAGTTATGCCTCGATTGGCTGCATACCTCTACACTACAGGATGTAAAACAACACTTATCCTTACTTGCAAAAGACGCAGATCTTAGGGATTTCTTGCTTGGACCAAGAAAACCGCGTCAAAAACGTTTCATATATGCCGGCATTTATGCTGCTTATAATGAAGCTTGGAAGGTGTCACAGATGGAGGCCGCAGAACGAATACGTGAACTTGATCGTATTAATTTAGAGAAAACACTCTCTGTGGTCGACAATGGGTTAACAACTTTGTCCTCCAGAATATATTCATTGGACGGCATTGTATCCTCTGCTATCGACATTCTAGAACAAGATTTGGCGATGTTACAACAAGGCCAATCTCAAATACGTTCTATTATGTTATTAAGCTGGACGCTGCAATCATTGCGAGCGGGCTATGTGCCCTGGCGTTTCATCAACACAACGGCTCTGTTTGCAGAATACAATCTAACTGATAAACAGATCGAAATGGCACAGAGAGGAGCAAAATATACAGTGCTGAGCATTGAAAAACTGGAAAAGTTACCATTCACAGTGGCAGAAAAACCAGCTACAGAATGGCTTATTCATGGCAAAATTACACTACCTGTGACTACTTTTCAGTTTCAGTATTGCCTCAGACAAATGCAAGCAGGCAAATATGAAAGGTTGGGTAAGGAATAAATTAAGACATCTTGGGCTTTACCGTATACATATAGATGTTGGAGCGGTGATCGTGAAGTGTTTTTAAGCGGTAAAAACTGTAAACGTGCACTAAGCGGTCCACTTATATGTCAGGACATTTCCTTACACGGGGCTTGTAATGGTTCTGTGGCAAATTTGTCCTGCCATCAGCAGGGTACACCAGCTGCTGTGATTAATCCAACGTTCGGACAACTTTCTAATGGGAGTTACCTCATGTTGAATGATCAGAGTTGCTGTGGCATGCTGCCAGGCATCCCATATCTAGTAACGGTCAACTCCAGGGTCACTTGCTGTGTGCAAGTATTGTTTGCCCCAATAGACACAGTCAGGGAGTCGCCTTTGTGACCTTCGCTGAATGTCTCTTTTATAAGATTTGATACTTTAAGCAGAATGAAAGCCATGCTTTTACAACAAACAATGCCTTTAACCTCGGCCAAAGAAACCTATGATCTGCAAATTGCAAGGACTTCGGCTGAGATACAGACTTTAATACGTACAAACTGCCCTATACATTTCGTGGAAATGATAGGACGAATTTTCAACATGTCTGATACAACAGGAATTGTACATGTATTTAAGGGCATCTGCTCGGGTCTGTTAGCACCTTTCCAGGCAATACTCGGAATCATCCCGAACTTTGCACATTCGGTGTTTGGTGGCATACCATTAATTCTAGCACTCGTTGCCGGAATTCTATTTCTCTTCCTGCTATTTCGCTATGGCCAGCCAATTCGCCGACATCACTCCGAGCGACATGGAGAAAGCTCTCCTTGAACTAAAGTGCCGTGAGCAAATAGTACAGCTTTTGGGCATAAATCGTCTACGGGACCTTAATACCACATGGTTCCTGTCCTTTAGACCAATCTGGCAAGATTGCATCTTACCTGTTCTACGATGCCTGCTATGCGGTGTAGAATGCGTGTTGGACACCTGTCTAACATTTCCAACGGATGCGCCAACGGACGTCGATACTCTGCTGGACCAGATAACGGCCCATGATATGTGTTGTCCCCAGCGGCTTCCTATCCTGATGACAGCATTCATTGAGATCTCACAGACGCTTCCGGCTGCTGCTGAGGTACGAGAAAGAACTACAGGCACACAGGTAACAACGGACGCGAACATTGCGACAGTTGAAAGCAATGTTTCACATCTCTGTGCGATTAACCTGCTTCACGAGGTGTTCCAACTCACACCAACAACAGTGGATGATGTTTTGTCTATAGAAATAGATGATCTAATGTTTACACCAGACCCGTAAACTGACTCTGATTCAGCATACAGTGTTCCAAAAATACAGCAACAATTTGGCCTTCATTTTTTCAAAAACTTGGAACTCTACCAAAAATTGAACTTTTTCCCATTCTTTCGAAGGAAAATGGAACTTCAATCTGCTTAAAGTAAAACTAGCCTTATAGTACAGACTTAGCGTTCCTTCCAAAGACATTTAGTCATCTTGTGTGTCTACAACAGTTCATTGATTTTGCTGACATGAAATGACTTTGATTTATGAACAAACTTATCAATCATTTTTTTGTCAAATGTAAATATTACTGCTTACTTCATTCCAATTGCATTTATTTTCGAATTTTATGCCTGAAATGATAAGCAATGCTTCGAATGTACAGTACCTTTTTGCATTCTAATATGTTTGGTTTTTTAAATGCCTTTTTAAAATGGTTTTATGAAATATTTTAGAAATATGCGGTACTCCATTTTTATGTTTAGCATTTTAAATGTTTAGCATTTATGTATTATCGTATACACGAAAGAGGAGTGGGTGTTGTATTCTCCTTAGGGTGTCCATAACAGGCTTTCCAAATATCATGTCCTTATATAGGCACAACTCGCCCTGCCCTTATATAGGCATAGAATCCCAGGCCTTATTTAGGCATTAAACCGTGCACTCCAAATACAGGCATGGTCTCTGACATCCGTCCACCCTAACGTCACAACGAGTTCATGAAGAACAGACCCTTAGGCTGCGGGAGTTTCCCTAGCTGAGGACTATTGATTTCTTCAAGGCCTCATCTATTATGCATGAACCATTATTCCTTAGGGGTTCATTCATGACGTCTTTCGTTGTCCAACTCACGTCAATGCTAACATTCCTAAGGTACTCTCAGGTATAAATATACCTTCCCTAGCCCCTGTAAACCAGAGGAGACCTCGACTTCAGAGGAGCCCGTATCCCGGCCTGACGCACTGAGAAGACGCTGCCATTCCCTGCACGCAGAGAGCCCAGCTTCCAGCTTCCAGTGATCTGACTTCCCTTGCGGGGTGTTGGAGTTCGAGTCTGGCAAAGAGATTCCAACCTCTCTCATTCTTCAGGTATGGAGCTGATAAGAACCTAGAGGGACTCTTGGCATACTAGGCATACTAGACTTAACATACTCTTAGTATACCATAGTAAGGAATACTTCACCTACTTCTTCCCTCTTCCTACACCTAGGTTGGGTTAGGTACAATGGGGTAGAACTAGCTTAGCACCGCATCGTATGAGTACTCACATTTTTAGTCTGTGTTATTTATGTAACAGCATTTGTACTAAAAGATAATGCTATCGCAGTATTATTTATTTCTACTGGTCTCCCTGTACATTATTTATCTCGCATACTATCTTGTGATCATAACAGCACATTATACTTACACCAGAAACAAGACTGTTCAATAAACCTTTTATTGAAAACGCCCGTCTATTATTTCTGTGTAACTCTGAGGAAAACTAAGCATGCACGACTGAGCTGAGTGAAATAGTTATCTAGTGTTTCCACGACTCTGGGACACGTTCTGATTCTAAAAGGAAAACATATTTGTCATGTCTTGCGGCTGCCAGAAACTACTCCTTCTTGTTGTCAAGGAGTTTCTAGTGGCCTCTGAGCTAGCTGGCACAAGTAATTAAGTTTAATATACTCAATAGGGACATACCGACCTTAGTCCTATGTCAAACCTATAGGATATATTATTCCAATGCGCAGAGCCTATTAGGGAAATAGGAGCTACACTACACCACGACGTCTGTCGATTGCAGGGGTGTCGGCGACCAGATTGGACCCAACAAGCCTTGGCAACGGCAAGTCTCGTGGAAATAGAAGAAGGACGGTGGTGCAGACCAGCAAGGTCTGAGGGACTCACCCAGCGAGGGTAAGTCAGGGCACGCCTGGAGCAACCAGGGAAGCCCAAGCAGAAGAATATTGGCCTTCGGGAGGGCCTACTAGCCAACGGACTAGCGACCGCGAAGGAGCCTCGAGTGGACGCACTTAGGGCTGGCTCACGGGACACTCGTGGAGTGGAGGCCAGTGATCTTCGGTGCAGTCCGTGCTGGAGGCGAGGGCTACTCGGAGCCCAAAGCACAACTTCGTGGAAGACCAGGAAGAGGATGCACTTGCAAATGTGCTCGGTGTCCAGGGGTCACGGTTCCACATTACCCACGACAGCTACGGGCCTCACCTTTGCTGGGGACTGAGGGCAGCCTCGGGGAAGTCTGGAAATCCACCTCTGGTGATGCAAAGACTTCGGCGTCCGGCGGGAGCTTCAGCGATGCAGACTGGACAATTGCTTCGTTGGTGCCTGTCAAGCAGGGGAGTCACTCTTTGACCCCAAGGGAGATTCTTCAGTCCTCTAATCTTAAAGTAGAGCGTCGAAGGTCCAGGATTCTGTGTCAGAGTTTCGTCCAGGTAAATCTAAAGTCCTAAGGACTGGGGTCCCATACTTATACTAAGTTAGGGGGATGGACATACTCTGGGGACCCACCTATGGGAGGGTCAGGGAAGAGGGGTGGTTACACCCATTCCCTTTGTCTAGTTTCGTGCCAGAGCAGGGGCTGGAAGCCCCTGAACCAGTTTGAACTGGGGTATGCACAGGGACACCAAGTGTGCCCCCAGTGCAGGACTTCAAAGCACCAGAGGGTGCTCCCGCCCAGCCCCAATACACATTATCCTGTCTGGGGAGGTGGTTACACCTCCCTGGGACAGGAAACCTATTGTCCAGGCCTCCCCTGCCGGAGTTTCAGTCAGCAGCAGGAGGCCAGACCCGTGTCTGTGGCAGCGGCATCCATTTTGTGATGCCAGGGCTTGGAAAGAAGTTACCGGGCAGGCCGGTGTGTACATGTCTCTCCCTCTAGAAGGGTGCAATGCTACCCCCGCTGCCAGAACTGGCAGGGGGTAGTATTCCAAGATGTTTGACACCAAACACGACATGTTTCCGTGCAGCCATCCCAAAGTTAGCATTTAACGCGAGGTTATAATGCGCTTAAGAGTATATGGTCAGGCTGCACTACAAACAGCATCAGAGAAGGGTCTCCGAACGCTGCAGAGGGGCTCTGCTCATGCAGGGGCACCCTCTCACATAGGAACCAAGCACTTTGCCTTCAGGATTGACAAGGCCTGCCATAGGAGTGACTTATAGGTTTATATGTGTGTATGTATGTAGTGATATAGGTAACCTATATCACTGTAAGGGGTGCATGCACCACCTTACCCAGGCTGCAGTAGCAGACCTGCGGTGTCATTTTGGATGGCCTTCCAGGGGTGGCACAATACATGCTGCAGCCCTTGGTAGGCCTCTGAGGTACCTATGCCCTGGGTACATAGTATACCATATACTAGGGACTTATAAGGGCACTCCAGATTCCAATCAGAGATGTGCTTAAGGCACATGGAAACCATTTTAGAGAGGAAGCAGCTAGGCTGGGGTTCTGATTAGCAGGGCCCCAGCCAGACTAAAGTCGAAAAACAGTGAAGCATCAGCAAAAAGTGGGGGTACCCATGTGAAGCAGATCCTACTCTCCTACATTGGTGAACACATGGACAGAAGAGAAGGCCAAGAGTTGAAGGAAAGGAAGAACGCTTTTCAAGGTAAGGGAAGACATTTATCGATTACTATACACAATTGAAAGTGGTACTTTATGTACTTCGTTGTAATGGGTGTTAGCCATTTTGTGAGTCTCTATCGGTTAATTTTTTTGATTGTGCTAAAAGGTTTGGAGTTTGTAGCATTTATTTATGTACTTCTTTCTGTTGGGTTTTCATCATTGTGTTGAGGTTGCTCTTCTCTGAAATGTGGTTGTGCTCCTACATGCTCTTAGTCATTTCATAATTTCATGGGTCTTGTAGTTCAAAGAAGTTATCTCTAGATTAGCCACTGGGATGCCAATTACTTTCTCTAGTCATTTAATAATTTCATGGGTCTTGTAGTTCAAAGAGGTTATCTCTAGATTAGCCACTGGGATGCCAATTACTTTCTCTGTCTCATTTGTTTCCACATGGATCTTGATTTCAGGTGTTTTTGACTTTGGCATTAAATTTATTTCTGTCTCATTTATTTCCACATGGATCTTGATTTCAGGTGTTTTTGGCGTAAAATATATATTCAGATGTCTGTGGTGAAGACATTTATCGATTTGTATACACGACTGAAAGGGGTGCATTATGTCGGATAAAAGGGAAGTACTAATAGAGTTAGACATATGAATTCAGTATGTGGGCAAGGCTAGAAAGGTAGTCTGAAGCCACAGACAACTTAAAGAGTTTTAATGCTGCCAATAGTCTTGCCGACATTTCCTTGGTTCTATGGGAAATACGTGGGTTAAGAGTACCAGTGGAAGATTGGGACATGCGCATTTCTTGGAAACTTTGCTCCTTCAGCAAAATTTCCAAGAAATTGTACAAATTAGGGTGCGGTTTGCCAATTGAGTTGTTCAAGGAGTTGTGCCATCCCTCTATGGCATTATTTGTCTTTGCTCCTCCCGCTAAGCAAGTCGAGTAGCAGTTCCACCAGTCCACAAGAAAACGTGGCTTGCTCCTGCGACCCGACCTGCTTAGATGGCCAATCCAGGTGTCTTCAAAATAATTGAGGATAGGTGCCAATTTCTCTTCGTTTGACGTAAAGTAATCTGACTCAGTAATACATGTGTAATACTCGTCTACACTTTCAGGAGGAACAAAGCTTTTTTAGTTCAAACTGCAGTTTGCTATCAGACACATAATCCTCAATCAGAGATGTTTTTTTAATTTTGCGCCAGTATGCCTGCGAAAAGTGGAAAAAACATCCTTGGATTTTGGTATCTGAGTACAATTTGCTTATAGTATTCATCATTGGTAATTCAAAGTCCATTATAAAATTGCGCGGACTTTTGCTTGAAGTTTTAGATTTAACAACTGCTAAAAGCTCAGTATACATTGAGGATTGCTTGTCTGGGAGCAAACTGTAGACCAAGGGGACTACTGTGTTGTTTGTGTAGCCGTGAATAGTATATATTTGGGTGAAAGGGGCTGGCGTGCTTTTAAATGTACCATCCATCATCCACACCTCACTGTTCTCCAACCTCACAAGATTTCGGGGGGTGCTAAAGATTAAAATGCGCTTATGGTAGTTTTGGTTGTCATATAATAGGAAGGGTTCATTACAAACAGTGACAGACAGTTGCGGTGGGATACTTATATCGGCAAAGGTTTGGGGGTTGACTCGTTTAGGGTTACATGCCTGTTTTTTACGTTGTATAATTCTTCGCAAGTTTGGGATACTAGGCATACTCGTTGCAACATGTTCAGGGATGTGTTGGGCTACCTCCCTTAAAATCGCACCACACGGTTCATTAGAGTTACCTGCAATTACTTTCATTTCATTAACCGATTCTCTCACTTCAATCGCCGTTGCAGACGCAGAGTGGTTATGGTCTGTGCTTCTTAAAACAGAGTCGCCCAGAGTAACCGCTCTGCCTCTGCAATTGGTGCTGTAGTATTGCACACACCTCCAATGACACCTAGGCTCGGAATTGCGCTCTTTGCAATATACATAACCACTATGTTTAAGTAGGCGGTTCCCTCGGCTGGAGGTGATGTATTTCGCAACCTTTGCGGCAGACATTAGCTGGGGGGAAAAGGACATACAAAAGCAATATTAGTTTCAATACACAGACATGGTGAGTAATTCATGTTGTAATACGAAAACATTGTAGACGCTTTTAGGTACATTACTGGGCATAATTGCAAAGATTGAGATTAGCATTGCAAATATCTCATTAGAACATTCAGTCTGATGGTATATGGTTTGTGAGAACTAATTTTCAACATTTAACATTAAGCATTTTTAGTAGCCGTTTAAATTAATTGCACTGAGCTTGGATTTGGATCCTTTGAGGAAGTAGGAAGAATTATAATGTCACTATATGGTTACACATGATATCTGTAGATGGTTATGCATAAGGTTCAAGATGTTCTTAGCATGAAATTTTAGTATTAATAACTAGAGTGCATGGGTGACTGGATTCAAGAATGAGCCAGTGGGTGAATAAATGGATTCATGGACGTAGAACATAGAGTGGCATAGGGCTTGTATACTGAGCTATTGAATGACTACACTCAATAGTGACTGAAGAGAAATTTGTCCAATGCTTGTGTACTATGGCTAATTATTCAGTCTTATGCTAGGTATAACATTAGACGATTGGATTAGGGGGTTGCTTTCTGTTTATTTCGAGTAGTATGCATTAACACATTGTTATTACTTGCATTATTAACATCCTATGCACAGACTACTGTTATACTGATACAAAAAAAATGCTGTTCTTACAGCACAAATGCAATGTGACTATGCTGCATAATCGTGTAAGAGCAAACATTTGGTTTACCTGTATAGCGTAAGGGGAGTTGGATTACTTAAAGGATCTTTAAGAGCGATGTATAAACTCGGATGATGGTTGGCGCTGTTGATGGCCTTTGCTGTTCGGGACAAAAGGATTATTATGTTATTGTGACACATTGCATTGGCGATAGAAGCAACAAAAAGGACATTTTACACCCACACTATTGAGTACACTCGTCGAGTGGCCCTGCTCTCAAGGTTCGGTGTGAGACAATTCTCTAGTACTCAAGTAAACTACTAGTTACACTGTTGTATCATATTGGAGAATGAACCGCATAGTCACTCAAAGTGTATCACTTCATTGCAATATTATGGATTGTATTCACTCTCTTTGTATCTTAGTTTTACACATCAGTTTTCGTTTAAAGGATTTGGGAGTTCTTTAAAAATCTGTCATAAAATAGTTTTTGGGATTTTTTTGCTTCCTTGCAATCTAGCACACAAATATCATTTCATTAGTCTCATTCCATCCAATAATGTTTTTTTTTTCAACGAGTAATGTATTTATTAATGTTTTTTTTTCAACGAGTAATTTATTTATTTACTAAAGCAAAATATCCCTTACACCCTATATTGTTTTTTTAATTGTTTTAGTTTGTCTTCCAGCAAATCTCAACTTCTCATATTATCGTTGGGATTCTCACTTCATAATAAAACATTTTTTTATTTTTACCCTCTAATTCTTCATGTAACCTCCAAGTCAGGAAACAGAATATTTCTCAAATCATTCCCTTCATGCACCTCCACACATTTGCTCCAAAGTGTCATTAGTTTTTTAACACTATGTTTGTTTAGGTACCCCCAGTGGATGCCAGTCATATTACTAGGATTTAAAAAATGTTCTCTTACTACTGCTTGTTACGTACTTGTTAAAATTTGGCATTTTTGATAGTGCGTTTGTTTTGTGAAGGAATTGCTTTAATTGGCTATCAATACATAACAGCCTGTTGTGGTTAATTAAACACAGTAGGGTGTGTAATGCAACCAAAAGAATACAGTTTTCAGTGCAGGTGTATTTGCCTTGGTGCGTTGAATTTTGGGGCTCCTCCACCCTTTGGTAAAATCACGCAGGTGATTGCTGTTGTTGCTGAATCCAAGGTAGGTAAGAGGGCACGTCTGTACCTAGTTCCAAAGACTGGCGCTCTGAACTCATCCGAGGTTAGTATCTCGTTCTGGTTTCTCAACAGCACCTATTGATTTTGTTGTGAAAGTCATGTCCAAGGCCTGTTCCCTGATAAAATGTGCTTTCATTTGTATGGACAGAATAAATGGCTTTATTTCACAGTGTAATGTGCCAAGGCTCCTTGCGCAAGAGTCTAAACTCACATTTAATAAGGAGTACTTTAAAGGAAAATTACAGCTACTAGAAATTGGATTAAATAACATTTATTCACTTCCTTACACTTACTGCTTTGGCTGAATGCCTCTGCTCAATGTAGTTGTCGCAACGTCGGCAAAACGCGTCAGGTGTCCCGTTGAATCAGGTCACAACCGGTTGGAGGGATGGAGGACGTCTCTCTAAAGTTTTGCAATTAATTGACGTATGGGAGTCAAAGCTAAGCTCTGTAAAGGGGGGGAAAAATCATACTTTTACTACAGTTACTGGTTGTAAAGATCGGGTTTTGAGGATAGTTATTGACTTTAGTTAACTTACTGGTTTGGGTGGATGTCTGCTGAAGGTTGTAGCCAAGACGCGTCTGGTCTGCCGTGGAATCACATCACAAATGGCTGGAGACATGGGGGACGCTACCTTTTATACCCCACCCCTGAAGTTTTGCGATTATTGGATGTAAATTATGTGTAATGTACCATTTTACATTGTAGGATTTATGATGGTGAAATGTATATTTAAGTAGAAAAATAAAAATAGAAAACATTTAGGGTGCAGAGGGGGGTCCGGGTGGGGCGGGGTGGGGGTTGGGATGCACCGTTTTGTACACCAACAGCTAATCGTGCCTTCATGGAAAGTGTTGTAGGACTGTTGTTTATGTGCTATATAAAATGTCAAGCTAGCCTGGCTGAAGAAGGGTGATGCCCTGAAACCGGTCACAGAATGCGTGTTTCCGGTCCAGGGAGGACCTGGCTTGGCAGTTCGGGCTGGACTGTTCCCACAAGGAGCAGGGTCAAGACTGATTTGCATATGGCTGGGTCCAAACTGGGGTGGTGTGGTGAGCAAAAGAATGATGGATTTAACCCAGATCCTTGTGACTGGGGGTGAATGTTTGCATTGTCCAGCATTCCGTCCATCAATTGTTTCTTTTGCATTTGTCGCCCTAAGTGGGAAGGGTATGCCCAGACGTGGGTCCCGTGCTCACTACACCACTGGATTCAAGCTAGCCTGGCTGAAGAAGGGTGATGCCCTGAAACCGGTCCCAGGATGCTTGTTTCCGGTCCAGGGAGGACCTGGCTTGGCAGTTCGGGCTGGACTGTTCCCACAAGGAGCAGGGTCAAGACTGATTTGCATATGGCTGGGTCCAAACTGGGGTGGTGTGGTGAGCAAAAGAATGATGGATTTAACCCAGATCCTTGTGACTGGGGGTGAATGTTTGCATTGTCCAGCATTCCGTCCATCAATTGTTTCTTTTGCATTTGTCGCCCTAAGTGGGAAGGGTATGCCCAGACGTGGGTCCCGTGCTCACTACACCACTGGATTCAAGCTAGCCTGGCTGAAGAAGGGTGATGCCCTGAAACCGGTCCCAGGATGCTTGTTTCCGGTCCAGGGTGGACCTGGCTTGGCAGTTCGGGCTGGACTGTTCCCACAAGGAGCAGGGTCAAGACTGATTTGCATATGGCTGGGTCCAAACTGGGGTGGTGTGGTGAGCAAAAGAATGATGGATTTAACCCAGATCCTTGTGACTGGGGGTGAATGTTTGCATTGTCCAGCATTCCGTCCATCAATTGTTTCTTTTGCATTTGTCGCCCTAAGTGGGAAGGGTATGCCCAGACGTGGGTCCCGTGCTCACTACACCACTGGATTCAAGCTAGCCTGGCTGAAGAAGGGTGATGCCCTGAAACCGGTCCCAGGATGCTTGTTTCCGGTCCAGGGAGGACCCGGCTTGGCAGTTCGGGCTGGACTGTTCCCACAAGGAGCAGAGTCAAGACTGATTTGCATATGGCTGGGTCCAAACTGGGGTGGTGTGGTGAGCAAAAGAATGATGGATTTAACCCAGATCCTTGTGACTGGGGGTGAATGTTTGCATTGTCCAGCATTCCGTCCATCAATTGTTTCTTTTGCATTTGTCGCCCTAAGTGGGAAGGGTATGCCCAGACGTGGGTCCCGTGCTCACTACACCACTGGATTAAAGCTAGCCTGGCTGAAGAAGGGTGATGCCCTGAAACCGGTCCCAGGATGCTTGTTTCCGGTCCAGGGAGGACCTGGCTTGGCAGTTCGGGCTGGACTGTTCCCACAAGGAGCAGGGTCAAGACTGATTTGCATATGGCTGGGTCCAAACTGGGGTGGTGTGGTGAGCAAAAGAATGATGGATTTAACCCAGATCCTTGTGACTGGGGGTGAATGTTTGCATTGTCCAGCATTCCGTCCATCAATTGTTTCTTTTGCATTTGTCGCCCTAAGTGGGAAGGGTATGCCCAGACGTGGGTCCCGTGCTCACTACACCACTGGATTCAAGCTAGCCTGGCTGAAGAAGGGTGATGCCCTGAAACCGGTCCCAGGATGCTTGTTTCCGGTCCAGGGAGGACCTGGCTTGGCAGTTCGGGCTGGACTGTTCCCACAAGGAGCAGGGTCAAGACTGATTTGCATATGGCTGGGTCCAAACTGGGGTGGTGTGGTGAGCAAAAGAATGATGGATTTAACCCAGATCCTTGTGACTGGGGGTGAATGTTTGCATTGTCCAGCATTCCGTCCATCAATTGTTTCTTTTGCATTTGTCGCCCTAAGTGGGAAGGGTATGCCCAGACGTGGGTCCCGTGCTCACTACATCACTGGATTCAAGCTAGCCTGGCTGAAGAAGGGTGATGCCCTGAAACCGGTCCCAGGATGCTTGTTTCCGGTCCAGGGAGGACCTGGCTTGGCAGTTCGGGCTGGACTGTTCCCACAAGGAGCAGGGTCAAGACTGATTTGCATATGGCTGGGTCCAAACTGGGGTGGTGTGGTGAGCAAAAGAATGATGGATTTAACCCAGATCCTTGTGACTGGGGGTGAATGTTTGCATTGTCCAGCATTCCGTCCATCAATTGTTTCTTTTGCATTTGTCGCCCTAAGTGGGAAGGGTATGCCCAGACGTGGGTCCCGTGCTCACTACACTACTGGATTCAAGCTAGCCTGGCTGAAGAAGGGTGATGCCCTGAAACCGGTCCCAGGATGCTTGTTTCCGGTCCAGGGAGGACCTGGCTTGGCAGTTCGGGCTGGAATGTTCCCACAAGGAGCAGGGTCAAGACTGATTTGCATATGGCTGGGTCCAAACTGGGGTGGTGTGGTGAGCAAAAGAATGATGGATTTAACCCAGATCCTTGTGACTGGGGGTGAATGTTTGCATTGTCCAGCATTCCGTCCATCAATTGTTTCTTTTGCATATAAAATGTCAGGCCACTATTTATGCTTTAATTGCTAGGGTTACAACAAGGGTGTCCATTTGTGTTTGTTTCGTTTGAGCCTTTATCCCCGCGGTTGTTGCCTTTTTGACACGCTTGCACAGCAAAAAAATAATCGAGCTAATGATCGGGATGCTTTGTGTCTGCATAACATGGCAGTCACAGCAGGTGTGCAGTGGAATCTATCATCTAAGGTTGATGTAAAAGCAATGTAAGTTGCTGACAATACCTGCTTCATGTTCATAACTGGGTTCAGATGTCATGCCCATTCAATGTTTGGCCGCTTTGCAGAGCACACAGACTAATTGTCACATATGCGCTGCGATAACAAATTATCGGGGTGGGGTGGGACGGATGGCCACACAAAAACCCCTGGTTTCCCTGCAGCCTCGTCCCAGGGAGTTATAGAGGCAAAAGAGAGAAAAATACGCGTTGTAATGGTAACGCGATGTATTCGTATACGTGGTAATGCTTTGTTCCATAGGGGGAAACACATTGGAGTTGAAACGGCATGCGGTGAAAAAACACGCGATGTAATAGTAATTGCGATGTAGAAACTGCGTGTTAAAAGCACGCGTTGTAACCGTTTGCGATGTCGGATCATACATCCGCTTCAACAGAGTAAAAAACATAAAACAATGGGTCCAAAATGTGTTTCATATCATCTATCTCTAATCCCTGATCTTACTGCTGTTTCTTTTTCATTTTAGTCACGCTTTGATATGCTCGATTTACATCTCGAGTCAATTCCACTATTTCTGTGTTCAGAAAACGAGATTAATAAACTTTCGCCATGTGCTTCTCTATGTCTTGAAAAATATAAGGACCATAACATGTTATTGATTTACTCCATTATATGAAGATAACTTATTGCCTCTTATCTGTAAGAGGAAAATAAATCCCGGAGAATAGATTATCAGAGTTTATAAACAATAGAGGGGCATATTCTCAAGCACGTGTGATAACCATCGCAAAAGTTACTTAACGCAACCTCCAACATTGCAGTCTATCGCGGGAAATTTACGCTGTGTTAACCAAGTATTCACAACATGGCGGTACCATGCGATAGTCCACAGATAACGTGTCAACTGACCGCATTAAAATCAACGTCACGCCGCAAAAATGCAAAACACGAATGCAAAAAAAGCTGCGATGAGGCCAATCGCGATACAAAAATCAGCGAAAACCAGCTACAGGCCTGCAATTCACACGCGTCAGGCGGGAACAATCACCATAAAAGTAGAATAAAAACAGACAAACAAATGCCAAACAACAGCGAAGCACAATGGACGTTGCCGGAGCAAGTACGGAGGAGAACCAGAAGCCCACAAGCCCCACCGAGGACCAGCCTGGGACTTCGGGGTCAGGGAAGGGCAAGGACAAGAAGAGTAGGAAGAAGCGGTTCAGTCTGCAGGAAAACAGGATCCTAATAACGGAGGTGACAGAACACCATCAACAACTGTTCGTCACCTCCACTGTGTCATTGGCAACAAAAAATGGACTATGGCAGTCCATCGTGGACAAGGTGAATGCAGTCGGAGTGCTGAAGAGGACAATGGACGAGGTCAAGAGGCCCTGGAATGATGTCAAGCGCAAAACCAAGCAGAAACTCGCCAACAACCGGAAGGCAGCAATGCAGACTGGAGGTGGGAGCCCAGCGCCACAGGAGGAGCTGGACGACATGGAGGAAATGGTGTCCACAGTCATCAGTGGGGAGACGGTGGCAGGAGTTGGGTGCCCGGACACTGCTCAACAGGACCGGACACAACAGCAACAGGGTGAGTAACGACCAGGGCCTGGGGGGACGGGGGGAGATGGGCACAATGGCACACATGCACAATTAAGTAGAGCACATCTGCGGACAAACCATGCCCCAGACCACCAACTCCCACCAAGAGACCAATGTACCCAAGTATGCAACATGTCAGCACTGTACAAGCACAGAAGTCAAAGGCACACCTCATGAAAGGGATAAGGGGCAGCAAAATCTGAGCTGCAGGGGCGACTCCCCCAAAATGCAGCACACAGATCACATGCAGAGCACATCAACATTGACAACGATGTGACACAATCCTCAAAACACCTACAACAGAACACAGGACACAACTGGTGCCGCTTGGGTGCAGACACTGGCCAATCACATTTGGCATTGCAGGTAAATGTGAGTTGATAATGTACAAGTACAAACACACACACACGTCTGTCGTCAAAATGTCCACTGTCCCCACTCAAATAGGCAGCTCCTCCCAAACAGCCACAATGTATCCAGTCATGCTGTCTGTATGAAAACATGTACAATGCGACAACATACATGTGGACACATTGTTAAACTGCATCTCCCCTTCACATTGCAGAGGGAGAATCAACACCTCCTGCAGAGCAGCCCGACCCTCTCTTCTCTGATGACGAAGAGGACCACCACAGCTTTGACTCTGACGCCCTCCAACTGTTCGTGGACAGCCTACGCAGCCCACTTCCAGGAGCTGGGCAGCCCAGCTGCTACGAGGAGACCCCACCCCGTGCACAGACCACACAGCAGGCAGCACCCACCACCACAGCTGCCTCCCAGGACCCCCACGAAGAACACATGGCCTTCCAACGCCGTGTCTTGGGGTGCCAGGAGAATCTGGCTGAACAGGTGCGGGTGGGCTTCGACCGCATGGCAGACAAACTAGATGCCATATGTGGGTGTCTAAGTCCCATCAGGGACCACTCACGGTCCCTAACGGACACCCACAGTCCACTCCATGCTCTCCAATGGACCATGGCTGACATCGCTGGAGCCCTGACTCAGAGAATAGAACAACTGTCCAGCCAGAGTGGCTCTAGCGATGTCACACGAGAGTTGGGAAACATGCGGAGGTTAATGGAGACCATGGAGCGGGCGAATGCGGAACGAGCAGCTGCCACGGCTGCACACCAGCGAGAGGTAGCTGGGTTCCTCAAGGACCTCAGGACCATCCTCATGGCATTGCTGCCACAAGGCCTGGCAGGGATGCATGCTGCTGCCACCACTCCATCCACATCTCCGCCCCCTGAAGTGTCAGTGCCACACAGTGCGGCAGACCTTCCACCTCCGGCCACTGATGTGTCACTGCCACACAGTGCTGGAGACAAAACACCACCACCCACACGTGAGGCACATGAAACAGCAGAGGACGAAGATGCGGTTGATTCTGTCCTCGTGGTAAGAAGGACGCAGCAGCATGCATCTCCGCCATAGGTCTGGCTTCAGCTTGGTACTGCCCTCTGCATCATCACCTTCCACTGTCCCCCGATGCACTCTGCGACACTCACCTTGGACCTCGACATGGACTGCCATATGCTGTTTTATCGCCATTGACACAGCAATCAGACTGCGGAATGAACTCTTCCTCTTCCTTTGGACTTGTCATTCCCTGGAGGACCCTGGCTGGCCCTCCACGGGACAACATCGTCATGTGGGGTTTGCATGGCCATGTACTGCTCCAGATGCAACACTCCACTGAATGTGCATTAAACATTCATATTCACACAGATGTGTCATGTCTATGGTCTTTCAAGTGTGAAAGTATGGATAAATGTAGGCTCACTGGACTCCTCCTACGTACATGTGGCTCATGTCGTAGAACAGGGATCACAAGGTGACACATTGCCGAATGCGGTCTGGGTGGCACTGGCACAACAACAGGGACACACGCATGAGTTACTCCCTTGTCCAGCCCAGTACGGAACCACGCCCAGGGCACCGGGGTCATTTACACACCCTCACGCTGGACTGGCATACGCCAGGCCAGCCCACTCCGCTTACGCTCACAGGGGGGGAAGGCAACGCTACATCTCCCATGTCTTTCCTGTAGTGATCTGCTGCTCACAGGTCTAGTTGTCAGCATGCCACAGCCACTCCCTCACGGCTGGTTTACACCCACACCACGCCCATCCAGTACACGCGTCACAGGACATGTGACCCTGCCAATGAAAAGGGCCGGGCGCACGTGCTCGACGCCATTTCCACTCTCTATCTGGGTGCATCTGTGTGGTGTTAATGTAGGCATGAAGGCCTCGGGCCCTATAACATCACATTCCCCAGGACCGGAGGTGACATAAGGGCGTCCGCAACATGATACCCAATCATACAGGGTCCATGACTTTGGGACACAGACTTGGTGGCACCGGTTACATTGTGGCCAGCACAGGCACACCGCCACGGGACGGTGACTTTGGGTGCACTGAGGTAGGGGCACCTTAACTGCTGAGCGGGTGTGCAGCCTGCGATGATGCCCCGTCCCGGCGGTCCGAACTGCTCAGGATTTGTGTGCCCTGCTGGACCGCAGTGTAGGCCAGAGCCAGCGGGCAGCGCGGGCCTACCGCCACGTGGCGTCGCATTCCAGATCACAGAGTTAGTGGCACCTCAAGGGCTGAGCGGGTGTGCTGCCTGCGATGATGCCGGGTGCACTGGTATGTTCTCTGCCATGGCAAAATCAAGACCCAGAATCATATGTGAGACCTGGTGGCCTGCGGAGCAGGGCTGCATGATGTGGAGGGTGCCATGTCCGCGGACCCCGGGCATGTGGCTTGCAGAGGCACGTGGTGGGCCCTCATTGCTACACGCCAAAAGCGGAAGGTGAGCAGTGAGGCCTGGGTGCACAGGGGCATGCATGCACCGCTGGGCGGCGGGAGGGGCTGGGGTGCATCTGCCTGGGTGCGCTGGGGCGGGCATGCACCGCTGGGCGGCGGGTGGGGCTAGGGTGCATCTGCCTGGGTGCGCAGGGGCGGACAGGCGATGATGTCTTGTGCAATTGTATGTACTTTGCCATTCATGTATCTAGACTCTGTTTCAGATGACGGATCTGCTTCAGATGTGTGACCTGGTGAACTGCACTACATACCGGTACGTGATTGGAGACACACCGGTGGCAGCAGGTGAGCAGTGTGGCCTGGGTGCGCATTGTCGGCACTCTCTCTCCCTGTTCATTTCTTCTGTTATCTGTGTCTCGCTCCCCCTCTCTGTCCGTCTTTCTCTCCCTCCCCCTCTCTGTCCGTCTTTCTCTCGCTCCCCCTCTCTGTCCATCTTTCTCACGCTCCCCCTCTCTGTCCGTCTTTCTCTCGCTCCCCCTCTCTGTCCGTCTTTCTCTTGCTCCCCCTCTCTGTCCGTCTTTCTCTCGCTCCCCCTCTCTGTCCGTCTTTCTCTCGCTCCCTCTCTTTCTCTCTCTCTCTCCTTCGCTCTCTCTCTGTCCTTTGATGTGCGCAAGACACACCTTCTCATCATGATTTTTGTCTTGCAGGATGTGACCTACGGATTGTCCCGAGGTGAGCCGCCATGTGTCTTCGTTTCTGTTCTGTGTTTCTTTGAATAAATTTTGATTTGTTACATCGAAGGTGAATGTGTGATGCTCATTTTTGTGACGACACATGCATGTCACCAAATGTGATTGTGCGACATCAGGCGGATTATTTGGTACATGATTCCGTGTAGTTGATGTGGCATGTCTTTGGCCGGGGGGGGAGGTGCCCGGGGAGGGGGGGTCCTGGGGGTGGTGGCGGTGGGTGTTGTGGCCCTGTTGGGGCTCCGAGCTGCATGATCAGTGGCTCCTTGGCATCTGTTGCCCTTCAGGTGTGGCTGTGGGCTGGCCTCCCTTTTGTGGTGCAGGCTGCTGTCCGACTTTACCAGGTCAGAGCAGGTGTTAATTTCCTCTGCAAACGCGCATTATCGCATGTTTCGTGGTCTTTTCGCCGATCTGGCTGGTCGTTGAGAATGTTGCGGAGTGGTGTTTTCGCTGCTTTTTGCACGTGTACGCCTACTCTGCATCTCATTAGCGATAGTTGCCGGGGTCATCTGTGGCGATGTTTTTTGCGGCTGCTATTGCGGGTAAACTGGTGTTATAGGCTGTTAACACCAGCTTGTGAATGGGGCGATAAATTTATCGAAACTTTGGCTGCGATAAAGTGCCGTTAACTCGGCGATGGCTCCTTGAGAATATGCCCCAGAGAATCTTAGGGGTATATTCACAAGAACGTGTGATAACTACCGCAAGAGTAGCGTAACGCAACTTTCAATATCGCAGCCTATCGCGGGAAAATAACCCCGTGTCAACGTGGAATTCACAACAAGGCGGTAGCATGCGATAGTCACCAGATAACGCGTCAAATGTCAGCGTGAAAATCAACGCCACGCCGAAATAATGCGATACGCGAACGCGAGAAATAATGCGATGAGGCCAATCGCGGTACAAAAAGTTGCGAAAAGCAGCCACAGGCCTGCAAATCCCACGCGTCTGGCGGGAAATTGCACCATAAAAACCACAGAAACAACACACCAGAAACAAGCCAAAGCACGTAGCAACATGGATACACCCTGACCCAGCGCAGAGGTCAACGCGAACCCCACAGCCCCCACATACCACCAGCAAGGAACAACTGGGTCGGGGAAGGCCAAGGAGAAAAGGGAGAGGAAGACAGGGTGCAGAACGCAGGAAAACAAGACCAGCGTCACGGAGGTGACAGAACACTACCAGCAACTGACCCACAAGCAGACCACCTGGAATGCAGTCGGAGTGCCGAGGAGGCCAATCCAGGAGGCCAAGAGGCGCCGGCAGGACGTGACAACCTAAACCAGGTACAAACCCGCTGCCAACAGGAAGGCAGCAACGGCGACAGGAGGTGGCAGTCCTGCACCACAGGAGGAGCTGGAGGAAACCCAGGCCACAGTCATCAGTGTGGAGAGGGTGCAAGGAGGTGGGAGTATGGACACAGCTCGACAGGACCCGACACAACAACAACAGGGTGAGGATCCAACAGGGACTGGGGGGACAGGGGGTGATAGGCACAATGGCACACATGCACAACGAGGTGTAGCACACTGCACACCCACAATTACCCAGGGCCATGTCCCCCATCCCCGTGGCACACTGCAGCACATACACATAGCAATCACAGCACATACCATGACAATGTGGCACAAAGTGCAACACCCACACTGCAGAACAGGGGACACAACTGGGTCCGCCCAGGCGCAGAAACAGAACAATCACATTGGACAGAGCAGGGAACCGTGAGATGCATATCTACGGCTACAACCCCACATCAGCCATGTAGGCCAAATGTACACTGTCCCAACTCAAATAGCTACCACCGCCCAAACAGTCACAATGTACATTGTCACACAGTCTGCATGTCGACAAGAACAAGGCGCCAACACAATGCCAACATGCACCTCCCCTTCACAATGCAGAGGGACAAACAACACCTCCAACAGGTCAGAACAGACAACCCATCAGTGATGCCGGAGACGAACACCACACCTTCGACACCGACGCCCTACAACAGCCCATGGACATCCCACACAACCCACCACCAGGACCAGGGCAGACAAGCTACTCAGAGGAGAAGCCAGCCCCTGCAACAGACTACACAGCATGAAGCACCCGCAATCACGGCTGGCTTGAGACCCTCACGGGTGAGTAGCGCGCTTACAATTCCCTGATTGATTGATTGATTGGCTCACAACACTTCACCGACCCACACATGGCACCCCAATGCCAGGTGTCAGAACGCCAAAAGGAGGTGGCCCAACAGGTGCGGGTGTTGCCCAACCCATGGAATGCGAACTAGAACACATACGTGGGTGTCCAATACCCTTCAGGGACCACCTACACCCCACAAAGGAGACCCACACTGCCATAGAGACACATGCAGATGCACATACCCAGTACAGAACCACGCCCAGGGGCACGCACATATCAGTCACACACCCACGTTGACTCTGCGTACGACGGCACAGTCCACTCCCCTTACGAATTGAGTGGGTGGCGACAAAGCTACATGTCCAGGTTCTAGCCCACTGCCTGCGGTGACATGTCTGCATCCGCTGTACACAGCACAATGTAATGTCGTAGGGCCCAGGGCCCCCATGCATACAACAAGACCACAGGGACACATGCACATATCATGTTGAACTGGCTACGGGCACGTGTGCCCGGCCGCTTTATTGGCAGGGCCACATGTACAGTGACGCCTGTGCTGGATGTGTGTGGGGTGAGTATAAGCCAGCCCGCACGGAGTGCTTGGTGCTGGCAACAACCTGAACAGTGGACACCAGTGTAATGGAAACAGAAAACACCAGCATAACAGAGTCAACTGCAGAGCAACATGGAGGGATCCGGAGTATGGACAGAGGTCACCCAATATTCAGTCAGGAGGTTCCGTGAGTTGCAGTGCACTGAGGTAGGGGCACTAGAGAAGAGCGCGCTCATGTGAGGAAATTGCTAGGATTGTGTCCCTTCGGGTTAGTCCTGATGCAGATGCAGTGGGGTGTGTTACACCTGCATCAACTTCCTCATCAACGTCCCCGGTCTCCCACACTGCCTGAGGTGACAGTTGCGTCCGCAGTCCACAGCGCAATACCCAGTAATAGATCCGGGTGTGTAGCTTGACTACCACCACCAGTCTGCATTCCTGCTTTGGGGCTGTTGCCTCATGCCCTCCCATTGTCTGTGCCTTCTCCCGTCCGCACACATGACACATCTTCCTCATCATAGTCCCAGGTCTACCCCACTGCATGAGGTGACATTGCTGCGCAACCTCACAACAGCACAAAACTCAATCAGTGACGGACAATGGCTTGCGGTGCACTGAGTCACTGGCACCTGAAGTGCTGAGCAGGGTATCAGGCCGATGATGGCATCCACGACAGGTCTGAGCAACTCCGTAGGTCTGTCAGGACCACAGTTTCGACTCTGGCAGATGGCGGTTGGAGGTGGTGCCTGCGGTGGTGGCGTATGCCTCCTGCGGTGATGCGACGTCCGGGCCGGTCAGGACTCGATGCTATGTGTGGGCCCTGGTGGCCCGCAGTTGAGGCCGGAGGCTGCGGAGAGCGCAGGACCACAGACACATGGCGTTGATGACCCCAAGACCATCGCTTCAGAGGCCATCCAATGTCTCAGGAGAAGGGGTCCCAGACCTGACAAGCACAGAGTTAGTGGCCCCGGATGCACTGCGGCCAGCACAGGCACCCAGCCACGGGACGGTGACTTGCGGTGCAGTCAGATGGGCCATGCGACCTGAGCGGGTCCCCATCAATGTCCGAGGTGTATGTTGCGGAGGGTTGCGGGGGACAGTGAAAGGTGTCCTCCAGGGCATGATGCGGAAGGTCTGATGTTATCTGGAAGCAGCAAATGGAGGAGTGGAAAGCGCAACCCTCGTCCTCACCAACAATTCGGTATCAGCTACATGAGGATGAAAACTAGCCCCTAGTCCATAGACTCAAACACCACCAATGTACGACCAGTGACTGTCCATGAATGTCGGGGAACAGACTTAGTGGCACAGGTGCTGTGAGGGGATGCAGTCTGCGATGATGCCGGTACACTAATATGAACTCCACCATTGCCAAATCAGGACTGTGACCCACTGGACCGCAGTGTAGGCCGGAGGCAGCGGTCAGCAGTGGCCCACAGCCACGTGTCGTTGGCTCGCGAGGCACAGAGTTAGTGACACAAGGGCAGTTGTCGGTAGTGTTCGATCACCTCCGTAACGATGATCCTGTTCCCTCCGGACTGCAACGCGTCATCCTCTCACGCCTCTCTGTGCGTGCGATCAATCAATCAATCAGGGAATTGAAAGCGTGCTACTCACCCGTGAGGGTCTCAAGGCGCTGAGGGGGGGGTCCGCAGATCTGTTTAGCCGAAGAGCCAGGTCTTGAGGGTCTTCCTGAAGGTGTTCAGGGAGGGGGCGCGTCTGATGTCTGCCAGTAGCTCGTTCCAGGTCTTGGCTGCAATGTGAGAGAAGGATCTTCCGCCTGCTCTGGCTCTGTGGATGCGTGGGGTTTCAGCCAGTGCGAGGTTGGAAGATCGGAGGTTTCTTTTGGGTACGTGGAAGTTGATTCTGTCGTTGAGGTATTTGGGTCCGTTGTTGTGTAGGCATTTGTAGGCGTGAGTGAGGATTTTGAAAGTGACTCTTTTCTCCACGGGGAGCCAGTGGAGACTTCGTAGGTGTTGGCTGATGTGTTCGTGTTGGGTGATGCCGAGGACGAGTCTGGCGGCGGTGTTCTGTACTGTCTGGAGTTTGCGGAGTAGGGACTTGTTGATGCCGGCGTAGAGTGCGTTTCCATAGTCCAGTCTGCTGGTGATGAGTGCGTGGGTAACTGTCTTCCTTGACTCAGGGGGGATCCACTTGAAGGTCTTGCGGAGGATGCGGAGGGTGTTGAAGCAGTTGGAGGTGACGGCGTTGACCTGTCGGTTCATGGAGAGTGATGAGTCGAGTACGATGCCGAGGTTCTTGGCGTGGTCTGAGGGGGTAGGTGGGCTTCCGAGGGCGGTCGGCCACCAGGTGCTGTCCTATGCAGAAGGGGTGGTACCGAGGACGAGGACTTCTGTCTTCTCGGCGTTGAGCTTCAGGCAGCTGTTGGTCATCCAGACTGTGACGTCTTGCATTCCTTTCTGGAAGTTGAGTTTGGCAGTGGTGGGGTCTTTGGTGAAGGAGAGGATGAGCTGGGTGTCGTCGGCGTAGGATACGATGTTGAGGCCGTGTTGTCGGACGATGGCTGCGAGGGGGGCCATGTAAATGTTGAAGAGGGTGGGGCTCAGTGATGAACCCTGTGGGACTCCGCAGGTGATTTTCGTGGGGTCGGAGAGGAAGGGTGGGAGTCTGATTCTTTGGCTTCTTCCGGTGAGGAATGATCGGATCCAGTCCAGGGCTGTTCCTTGTATGCCTGCGTCGTGTAGTCTGACGACTAGTGTGCGATGGGAGACAGTGTCGAAGGCCGCTGATAGGTCGAGTAGGATGAGGGCTGCGGAGTGGCCTTGGTCCAGGAGGGTGCAGATGTCGTCTGTGGCGGCGAGTAGGGCGGTCTCTGTGCTGTGGTTGCTTCGGAATCCGGATAGGGACGGGTCGAGGACGGCGTTTTCTTCAATGAATCGTGTCAGTTTCCTGTTGACTGTTTTCTCTGCAACTTTGGCTGCGAAGGGGAGGAGCGAGATGGGCCGATAGTTCTTGAGGTCGGTGGGGTCAGCTGTGGGCTTCTTGAGCAGGGGTCTGACTTCTGTGCGCTTCCAGTCGTCTGGGAAGGTGCCTGTTTTGAAGGTGGTGTTGATGGTGCGTTGTAGTTCGGGTGCGATGGCGGCCACGGCTCTGTGGTAGATGTGAGGTGGGCAGGGGTCGGTGGGGGCCCCCGAGTGGATGCTTTTCATGGTCGGGGCGGTGTCTTCGGCCGTGATCGGTGTCCAGTTGGAGATGGTGGGCTGGCTGGTGTTTCTGGGGGCGGGGGCCGTCTGTGGCGCCTGGTGGATGGTCGATGAAGTTGTCGTAGAGGTTTTTGATCTTGAGGTGGAAATAGGTTCCAAGCTTGTCGCAGAGGTCTTGGGATGGGGTGATGTCTGTGGCTTCGCTGCGTGGGTTGGTGAATTCTTGAATGACACTGAAAAGTTCCTTGGAGTTGGTGGAGTTGGCCAGGATTTTGTTGTGGATGAAGTTCCTTTTGGTGGCTCTGATCTGGTTGTGGTAGTCCGTCATGGCGTCCTTGTAGGTGGTGTGGTTTTCGGTTGTCTTGGTGTTTCTCCAGTTCTTCTCCAGGCGTCTGCAGGTGCGTCTGGCTTCTTGGAGAGCGGTTGTGAACCAAGCAGCTTTCCTGGGGTGTTGTCTGTCGGGGTTGCGTAGCGGGGCGAGCTCATCTGCGCAGTTGGAGATCCAGGTGTGGAGTTCTCTGGCTGCGTCGTTTGCGCTGTTTGCGTCGGGTGCCCAGGTGTGGTTGTCTCGGTTGAGGGTGGAGTTAAGTTGCTCGTCGGTAACCTTGCTCCAGTTCCTTCGTGGTGGGCGTGGGGCTGGTTTGGGTGCCTTGGGTTTGTTGATGGCGAAGTATACGCAGTGGTGGTCGGTCCATGGCGGCTGCGTTGTGTGGCTGAAATGGACGCTGTTTCCTGCCGCGAAGATGGGGTCGAGGGTGTGTCCTGCTCTGTGGGTCTGTGTGTTGACGAGTTGTTTAAGTCCGATGCTGGCGAGGTTGTCACGAAGGATAGTGAAGTTGGGGTCGCTGGGGTTATCGAGGTGGAAGTTCAGGTCTCCAATGAGTATGTAGTTTGTTGAGGTGATCGCGTGGGGTGCGATGAAGTCGGTGATGGTGGAGGCAAAGGGTGTTCGGGGGCCGGGGGGTCTGTAGATGAGGGTTCCTCGGAGTGTGGCTTTGGGGGTGGTCTGGATCTTGAAGTGCAGGTGTTCGGCGGAGGGGAAGGTTTCGCTGGAGGTGGTGAGGTGGAGGGTGCTCTTGTGGGCGATGGCGAGGCCCCCTCCTGGGTGGTTGGGGCGGTCTTTCCTCTGGATCTTGTATCCATCTGGGATGGCGGTGCTGATGTCGGGGGCGGAGGATGCGTTGGTCCAGGTCTCTGTGAAGAAGGCGATGTCGGGCGAAAGAGAGTCGAGTAGGTTCCAGATTTCCATGGCGTGTTTGTGTACGGAGCGTACGTTGAGGAGGATGCATTTTAGGGTGTCGCCGGTGCTGGCGTCGGCGGTGTTGGAGGCCGGGGTGGCGGTGAGGGTCTGGCGGCAGTGGAGGCAGGAGAACTGGCCATGGGTCGTGTTCGGCGAGGCCTGTTGGCATTCTCTGAGTCTTCCAGGGTTGAGTGCTAGGAGGGTGGTGGTGTCGTAGCGATGGGTAGTGGGAGGGCCAGGGTTCCTGGCGCTGGCCGCGGTCGGGTCGCGGATGGGTGCAGACGGGTGCAGACGGGCTTGCATTTGGCACGCCTTTGGCGTGCCGGCGGCGCAGCCGCCATTAAGTAGGGGAGGTGGGAGGGAGGAGAGGCTGGGAGGCGGGAGCAGGGGATTCCGGGGGAATTCCGGGGGGAGTCCGGGGGAAATTCCGGGGGGGAATTCCGTGGGGGAGGGGCCGCAGGGGCAGCAGCGGCGAAAGGCAAAAGGAACAGGCAGGCACAAGAAAATAAAAACAGTGGTGGAATTAGAGCAAGACACAGATGGGCACAATAACAGTGGCACAACAGGGAAAAAATTAAGAAAAAAAGCGTCTGAGAAAGGTTACGGTGGTTGGAGGCAGTCTGGTCCCAGTTGGAGCGGGCAGCAGGCGCAGGAGCGGGCAGAAGCCTCGAACCTCCCAAGGAGGAGGTCGGGGTCTGGAGGCAAGAGACGGCACAGCGGAGCATTGGGGAGAGAGTGGACCTAGACCGAGGGTCGATGATATGTATTCTGCCTTTTGAATTACCGATGTTCAGTTCCAAATCTGTGATCCCACTCATGAGCAGCGTAGGCCGAGGGCAGAGGTCCGCGTAGGCCCACAGACACGTGTGGTTGTGATGCCATGCACAGACTTGTTGGCACCACATCGAAGGGAGTATATTGAATTGTTCTCTGCCTTAAATGATGTTCACTGCCATGGTGTAATCAAGACTGTTCCAAATGTGTGACCTACCTGACCGTGGTGTAGGCCTGAGGCAGCGGTCAGCACGGCCCATTCACCTAGTGTCGCCGGCATAGGTTGGATGGCCCCACCGGCCTGCGTTGTTCAGGTTTCAGTGGCACCACGTGTAGCCGGCTTGCGTTGAACAGGGTTAGTGGCACCACGTGTAGCCGGCTGGCGTTGAACAGGGTTAGTGGCACCACGTGTAGCCGGCTGGCGTTGAACAGGGTTAGTGGCACCACGTGTAGCCGGCTGGCGTTGAACAGGGATAGTGGCACCACGTGTCGCAAGATGCTCATATGGAACTATGCCTCACTGATCGGGGGGGTCTGGTGCTGTGGCCGCTGGCCGGGATTTGGGGTCACTGCCATTCATGACTCAGGACACAGTTTCACATATGGGACCTACTGGTCCGAGGAGTAGGCCGAAGGCGGCAGTGGGGTACGTCAACGAAAAGGGAATAAAGCGGGCCTGTGTCATGGAGGCCGTGATGGTCTGAGGTGGCTGCCGAGGTCGCGGGACTCGGGCTTGGAGCTTGCGCCGGCACATGGTGGGCCTTCCTTGATGCACGCTGGTGTCGGCAGGTGATCAGTGTGGCCTGGCTGCGCAGGGGCGGGCCTGACGGGTTTGTGGTCCAGCGTGCCGGGGTCCGGCAGGCGCACAGCATCGCAGGCAACTCCGCTCATGAGGACGGCATCGGCCTCGTGGCGGGGTGGGAGGTGCCGCCCTGGCAGGGATGTGGGGCTTTCCGGGAGAGGACCACACCCAGGCCTATGTGCTTTTTATTCACACCCCTACGCTGGCGTGGCCTACGCCAGGCCATCCCACTCCGGTGACGCTTAGGGGGTGGCGTCACAGGCAACATTTCTGCGAGTTCCCCCACTTGCTGAGGTGGCATGGTTGCGTCCACTGTCCACTGCACTCCATACGCCAGAGGTGTATGTCGCCATGGATATGGGTGTGTTCTGCATACTGCGGAGTGTCCAGCACATCTCCGCCACTCTTGGCATTGTGTGCTTTCCTGATCATAGCTCTACTGCATCCTTCACACATGCCTGGTTGCCACCTCTACCCACATTCGGCTATTATGTGGCTGAGGTGCCATGCCGTCGATGGCTCATGTTCAGGGCTTGCCCAGGTTACCATTGTAAGTTGTTCTGTCGTGTCTGGTGGGTGGTCATGTTGTTGTGCATGTTGGTTGTGATTTTGTGGCGTGTGCATTGATAGAGTTGTGATTGGCATGGTTGTGGAGTTGAGGTGTGTGGGGTGTTCATTTCGGACTTGTCAAGGGGGTGTGCATTTCCCTTTTTGCCATCCTGGGAACGCTGGTTGATGATGGGCTGTCGGAGGATGAATGTATCATGCACACTGGCTGTGTATTTGAAGGCGACATAGTTGGGGGTTCCATGGTGTTCTGTTGTTGCCTGCACATTGATGTGAGACGTGTGCTTCCTGTTGAGGTGATTGTGTGCTGTGTCACCAGGGGGCACAGGTAGTACATGTGTGCTGTGGATTGCCCCCAACACATGCGTGCATCCTGCTATGGCGTATGGTCCTTGCTTGGTCTCCAGCGGATCCTGTGCAATGTGTTGTACGTATGGGGACTGGGGTACCAGGGTGATGGTGATGTCCAGGACAGGTGTGGGGGACTTGGATGTGGCTGGCTGTGTGACTCCTCCGACTCTGGCGGGTGTTGTTTGGGGGGGGGTACCAGGGGCCAACAGGTGCAGCCAAGCCATCAGCTTTGTGTGGGGTGGGATGCTGGTTGTCCGCTGTGTTGGTGCCGTAGGCCTGTTAGGCGATGATGGTCAGGAGGCGTAGGATGGATGTCCCTTTCAGCCTGTAGTGGACGGTGACATTGTCAGATGTTGGGTCTGTGCGGCTGGTACATTTTCTGGGGTTCCGCTGTCTTTGTCTGCGCTACGTCTGTGGTGGTCCGGGGGGGGGGGGTGTTCCGGGTGTGGGTTGCGGTCCTGGGGTGGTGGCGGTGGGTGTTGTGACCCTCTTGGGTGTCCGGGCCACATGATGGGTGGCTCCATGGCATCTGTTGCCCTTCGGATGTGGCCCTGGGCTGTGCTCCCTTTTGTGGTGCTGGCTGCCGTCCGACTTTACACCAGGTCAGAGCAGGTGTAAATTTCCTGGTGCTAACGCGCCTTATCGCCTGTTTTGTGTTTTTATCGCCAATGTGGCTGGTCGTTGTGAATGTTGAGGTGTGCTGTTGTCTCGGCTTTTGGCACAGGAACGCCTACTCTACATCTCATTAGCGATATTTGCGGGGGTCCTCTGTGGTGATGTTTTTTGAGGCTGCTATCGCGGGTAAACTGATGCTGTGGGCTGTTAACACCGGCTTGTGAATGGGGAGGTAAATTTATCACGACTTTGGCTGCGATAAAGTGCCGTTAATTCGGCGATGGCTCCTTGTGAATATGCCCCTTAGAGTAGAGGAAAGACTTTTGACTCCATTGTCAATTAGATTTGTGCTAAATTTCCCTAGGATAAAATTGCAATTTTATGCAAGATTAGCTCCTTGTCTTTCTTACCTGCGTTTTTGTGTCACTGGTGAAAAAAACAGTATCCTCTTTGTATACAATCTGTAAATTAAATCTGATATCAACATGTGCCATACATTTATAATCTCTCCTGGTCCACTAAGCAAGGTCATAATAAGGATATATGATTGAACTGAGAAGAACATCTTGGAATGTGTTTTTTTACGTGAAAATCAAGAAGCAAAGGTTCGCGTAATCCATAACCTAAACTGAAAAGGTAATTTGGTAAACAAATTCTGTAACCTATCATTGACTATTGCAATATTTGTACTAATGTAACAAGTTTTTGTTTTAGACATCCTGGGAAGAATGGGCCTGATTCACAGAACTAACTTACGTCAAAAACGTAAAGTTAGTACTTTTTGGTATTCACAGAATACACTTACTCATTTTGGTATTCACAGAATGAACTTACTCATTTCGGTATTCACAGAAGTTAGTAGTCCTAACTTTAGGACTCCTAAATGCCTTCTGTGAATACCGAAAGTCTTAAAGTTAGGATTTTTCTCAGTTTAGGAGTAGTAAAGTTAGGACTCCTAACTTTAGGACTCCTAAATGTGAGAAAAATCCTAACTTTAAGACTTTCGGTATTTACAGAAGGCATTTAGGAGTCCTAAAGTTAGGACTACTAACTTCTGTGAATACCGAAATGAGTAAGTTCATTCTGTGAATACCAAAATGAGTAAGTGTATTCTGTGAATACCAAAAGTACTAACTTTACGTTTTTGACGTAAGTTAGTTCTGTGAATCAGGCCCAATGTTTTTATTTTTTTTAACAACTTTTTTCATTTTAGAGTTAATGGTCTTGGTCAAAATTTGCAATAAAAAACATGAGGGCCCAAATCTAGAGTTAAGATGAATCAAAGTGATTAAATTTTTTTCAACTGCAGCTGTACATAAAATTATTATGATTGGCTAGAAAGAGTACCTCAACCCTCCATGAACTGAAATATGATGAAAAAGTGCATAAAATTGTTTAGGCTCAATATGCCCACGAGAATTAGTCACACAGTACAATCTTCCCATGGATCTTTGGTCCTCCTCTCTGCACAAGATCCCAAATGCACGGCTGCTGTGCAGCATGGCTGAAAATAATGTTTTAAAAAAACAGGACTATGACGCAGCCATCATGTCAGTTACTAGGCAGACGCCAACTCAGATGCACACATCTACAAAATGAAGCAACCATTTTTTATTTTACCACCCAAGATGAATTCCTAAAAAAAAAAGAGAAAAAAAGTTTGATGTAGCGCTAATCCACTTTTTTGATACAGCATCAATGCATTTTTTATTTTAAAAAAAACAGGGTAGTGGGTTGAAGGTGGGGAGCAGGCAACACAGAGGCAGCCAGGGGGAGAGAAGAATGCGGATGGGGAAGCAAACAGATTTTAGATGGGGAGGGGATAGGAAGCACGTAGACAATGGAGGGTCAATGGGAATGGTAAGCAGACGGACAATAGAAGGCGGGCGGGGCACCACACAAACAACTGAGGGTTGGCAGGCTAGTATGGTGGAGCACGTGTGCAATGGATTTATGGGTAAGCTCATAGCATGGTTCCTAAAAGGAGGCCCACTAAGCTGGCTGATGCTACTGATCCAGCGAAAGGCCAGGATGAACATTTCACAATCAGCAAATTTCTGAAAACTAGGCCCACATACACATTGAAATTTCCTGACTGTTTCGCTGGGGGTCAAGTTTTATTTTCACCTTGATCTTGATTAGCCAATGCCTAACTAACCTTCACAGATCAACACTCTTCCTTTGGTCAATGGACCATTAGTCGAGTAGTTGTTGGTGATATTAACAAATTCATTAATTTATCTTATAACTTTCAATAAAATAATGACAGACTCCGGGTAAGATTCAATGAATTGTATCTAATAACTCAGTCAAAATGAACGCTCATTTGTACAGATTCACAGTGCAAACTCCATCAACTTTCATGGGAGAGAAAAATTCATTTATCAAATGCATTCACTTTACAGACTTATTCAACAAATAAATGCATTAGGAATGGATAGATGAAGAGACAGAAGGCAATATAAACCATACATTTGCAAAATATGCAAATTTAAGGCAGAATAATATTTACACAATGGTGAAACGGGAAACCCAACCCTCTGGCCTAAGGACTGGTGGAGGTCACCTGATTAAGAGTCAGGAGACAAGCAGGAGGTGGGTGGGGACTAGTTAGATAGTTAAAGTTAGGTTAAACATAAATATGCTGGACATTATTGTCCTCAATGCAATTTACTGGCCGCTTATATGACCATACCTTTCATACCGCACAGGCGGACGACTGTCGAATTGCATCTGTAACCAGAAGTCTCTCATGGTCAAATATGTATTATATATATGATGGAAATAACAAAAACAAAATACCTTATGTATCAAAGGTTCCTGCTCCTACTCTGTCAAGGTGTTTTCAATAAAATATGTTTAAAAAAAAAAAAAGAGTCAGGAGACAAAGACTATAGGTCAGGATCAGGACAGGGAAATACTCACTAAAAGTTCTCTAGAACCCCGACACACCGGAACGCATCCCTCTCTTACACTCTCTCCCTCCTCGATATTCTTCCGCAGTCTTCAATCTAATCAGGCTGTCTTTCAAGAAATTTATCTTCCCAGTCTTCTTTACAGCAGCAGCTCTGGCCCACACCTCACTCAGCATCAATGACGAACGACCCATACCACCTAAGTCACTCTAGTTATACTCTTTAATTCTGCATGTCCCACCCTCAAAAGTTGCAAATCAATGAATCATGGACTGTGATTGGGCAGGGGCAGGGGAGTTGTCATCACCTCATGCTGTCATTTTTAATTTCTTAACTAATTCTTTGTTTAGCAAAACCTTCCCCTTTAGCTCATCGATGTCTTTCTTTCCCATACACATTTTGTAACTAATTAAATAACATTTTATTCAAGCTCCATTGAGAAATATCACACGTTTCCATGTTCACACAGCTTCTGTCTTTGATCTTTGGCAGATGTTCAACTTTTCGGACATTAGGTCACATTCCGTCTCTTTCCGGACATGCACAGTACAATCTTTCTTCCAGCGCCATTTTCTTTCGTTGTCAAGATATACCGGCCCAAATGTACACTGTTAATAAAAGAATCATAAACAGATGTTAATTTCCCAAATATGTGATTATCACTGTTCACCACCCACTTCTATTCTATCCCATGTTATTTTCTTCTTTGTTAAGCAAAAGTATTAGCAGCGACAGCTCTCTTTTGGTTCAGGCAAGCATATGCTAGGCACGCAGTGCCTCAAGACCTACAGTTAGTAACTCTTTGCGCATGCTTGAGAGTTTCCCTCTCAAATTAGTTAATCACATGGTTATTTACGCGGTTCTGGTTTGCACATGCGCAGAAGCATTTTTGGTTTAAAGTAGGATTTGATCGCGCAGTAAATTATTCTTTGTTATTTAAGCGTGCAAGAAGCTCTTTTCCCAGTATGTAAATGTCGTGTGTATGTTATTTTTCACTTATCTAGAGGTTAGTACTTATTAATGAGGAATTAATCCGAGCAAGTTCCGTTTTTCTTGGATCCTTGCTCCATCAATCCCCCCTCTGATGGCTTTTTAGAGCCATCATAAAATACCCATCATTACCAATTGCCAACTTTATTATTTAATCTTGGTACTTACGTTGTTTTCTACACATTCTTTATTTTCTCTTTTATGTTCATTTCTTTCATCTTACCATACAGATTGTCTCTCATTTCTTCTAACTCTATTTCCTCCCTTTTTCTCTTTCTTCCCATCCTTCTATTCTTGATTTCAATCATTGACCCAGTTCTCATTTTTCCCTTGCAACATTTATAAGTCATTACCATCATTAATATCACTAATGCTATTGAAATTACAGGGATTAGTACTTTCCCTAATAGACTACTTCCAAAGTAGAAAACCAGTTACCTATTTTAGAAAGACTTTTACTGAATTTTTCCCACGCACCGTCAACCTCCAGTTGGGTCAATTCTTTATGAATCTTTGTAATATTTTTGATATATCCCTCAATACCTTTACTTTTGTCCAGGATATATGTACAGCAGTGTTGAACTTTCAACATGCCACAGACTCCACCTTCTTTTGCCAATAGGATATCAAGGGCAAGTCTATTTTGCAGAACCATGGATCTGATCGCAACCATTTCAGTATTTATCATTAAGAATCCTCCAGCAGTATCTGTTGATAAACTGTCAACTACAGTGGACAATTGATGTATCTTATGTGAATTCAATATGACTCCAACTGACGGTATCAGTGCACCAAATATATCACCTACTATTTCTGAAAAACTTGGGGGCATATTATCAAGCCGGCGATAAGAAATTATCGCCGCTTTAGCGTCTGTTTTCAGACGAAAAGCGGCGATAATTTTATCGCTGTATTAGCAAGGTCACGCTATCGCGTGAATCCTTGCCCTATCGCCCTTTTCCATAACGCCCACCCTTGCATCTCTAATGAGATGCAAAATGGGCGTTCCGTCCCAAAATAACTTACTTTCCTTACGCATGCTTTTAGTTTGACTTAGCCATGATATCCAATGGAAGGTGGATATCATGGTTAAGTATGCCCAGACCTATCAACAAGCTATCGCCAAATGTCGAGCGATTATCGCTGGATTTCCAGCGATATTCGGACATTTGGCAGCTTGCGCCAGGAATTTTATCGATTCTGAGATAAGCGTTGCTAATAGCACGCTATCTCAGCGATAAAATTCATCGATAGCCGGCGATAAATATCCTAGCGCTAAGTGCGCTTAGCGATATTTATCGCCGGTTGTTGATAATATGCCCCTTGCTCTTTTATTTCTTGTTAGTCCTTTACTTATGTCATTCATTTCATTGTCCTTAGTGATGTGATATACCTTCGGAAATACAATGGCAATGTAACAACTGCCATACCATCGTCCAGGTAACCTATAATAGGCATTTTTACTGCACACATAATAAATTCCCGGGAATACGGGATCAGTTCCCCCTTTTAGTCCCCATCCCCCCATTATTAGGAAGGTATGTTCACATTCGCTAGTACCAATGAAAATAGTATTATACTCAGTTTTTAATCTATGTAGACAGAATTTCCCCAATTTTGACAAGTCTAGGGACATTGCAGCATGAGTCTCGCCTTTCTTATAATCCCCTTCTAAAACAGCCCATGGAGGTATATGGGACTTTTGCTCAACCGCTTTCTTTTGGAAATCCTGCCTTCTTTCTTCTACTAAATTAAGAAAATCTTTTTCTTCATCACGCAAAAGGCATGTTAAATTATTTCTATGCGCATGTGTTATGTCTATGGGATTCGTTGTTAGAAAGAATTCTCGCATAAACTCTGCATTTTTACCACTAAGTACTGGATTCATATTTCTTCTAATAGGGATTTCTGAAAATACTAAATCCATGTTACTATAATAGTATTGCAACTTACCAGTAACATAAAACAAACTAGTGGCAACACTACAAGACACACCATAGGTTAATGGAAGATGGTGGTATGTCACACCCTCTGAGACAGACGTAGGTAGTTTCATGCAAACATAACAGTCACTCACATCGATTGTGTTAACATATTGGTAAAGGAGTTTAGTAAATACATTTAATGATGAATCATTATTTGATTTATCATGATAATACATGCTTTTATCCAATCATTCTAAGTCTGTAGTAGATGTTTTCTTAGTAACTGTACTCACTCTTTCACTAGTATTGGTGTCTTATTATTAGTTACCATTAAGACAGATATCACAATTGTTAATAATAATTACATCAAAATTAACATTGTAATACTACATAGACAACATTTAACACATCGTCGTTTTAAGTTAGATGTTAGATGCTCAGTCACTTTTACTTCTGCCATTTTCGTATCTAAATTTTCTAAAAAAAAATAATTATCTTCTAAAAAAAAATTGTAAAATAGTAAAAAGTAAAACTTTGTGTGATCCCACACTTTAAAGGCTTTCAGTTTTTTTTGTTTTCAGTCCTTCTTCCTTTTCGATCTTTTCTTCTTTTGATAATTTCTCAACAGATCCACCCTTTGTACAAAAGTCTTTTCTTTAAGGTGGTCTTAAATCCCTTTCCTCAGATCCTTCAAAAATGTTTTTTTCTGGTTCTCCGTTTAGATCAAGGTTTTCAAAATCCTCTAATATGATATATGTCCACTCTGGAGCCTTATATTTTCTATTTGGTACCCTCGTTCCTTTTGACAATCTTAATGATCTTCTTCTTGTTTGTTCTTTCTCATCCTGACTTGATACCTCGTTTACTTGCTCTAATTCTTTCCCTGTATTTCTTCTTACAAAGTATCTCAGTCTTTTCGCTCCACTCGGCCAGTGATCTCCCTTTCTAACTCTTTTTGTCTGTACTGCTCTTTCACCGTCTTCACCTATTGCAAGTGTCCTTTTACTTTCTCTTTCTTTTGGTTGGATTTGTTCTGAATTTTCTGCTTCTTTTCCTTCTGTTGATTGTATTTTCTCTGAACCCTTTGGTTCTTCTTTTTCTTCTTCTGACTGTGCTTGATCTGGATTTTCTATAGAAGATTCTTCTATTCTTTGTTCACTTTGTTCTGGTCTTTCAAGCTCTAACTCTTTCTCAGTCTCTACAGCAGTCTCTTCAGTCCCAGTAACTGGTGCCCACTCTTCTTGACTTGTACTTGGCTGCTCTTCGTCAATGCGTTCTTCAGAGTTTGTCTCTCTGATTTCTGCGACTTCACAACTCTCAGCTTCTGGTTCTTGTCTTTGTTCTACCAGTTGCTGCTCTTGTCGTTCAGGTGGACTTGGGACTCTTTTAGTATGACTGGCATGGATCCAATTCGGCAAGCCAGCACACTTCACTGCTGTTGTCGTGACCAATATTACTTGATGAGGTCCTTTCCACCTGGGTTCCAAACACGACTTCCTTGTGTGCTTCTTTATCACAACCCAGTCTCCAGGACACAGATCATGAGCTTGATTTGGCTGTGCTGCATTTGCACCTTCTCCAACCTGGTGAGACACAGAATGTACCAGATCAGCTAGTCCTTTACAATACTCCAACACTAAATCATCAGTTGTATTCATTAATTTGTTTCCAGGTACAAATGCCTGTCTCATTGCTCTTCGCATGAGAATTTCATGCAGACTTAATCCTGTTCTTCGGTCAGGAATGCTTCTAAGGCTCATCAATACAATTGGCAAAGCATCGGGCCATTTCAGTGAAGTGGATGCACACACCTTTCCTAACCTGGATTTTATTGTACCATTGAGCTGTTCCACCACTCCAGAGGCTTCTGGTCGATAGGCACAATGTAATTTCTATTCAATTTTGAAAGCTTCACAAATTAGTTTAATTATCTCATTATTAAAATGAGGTCCTCTATCTGATTCCAAAGTGACTGGAAATCCAAATCGCGGAATGAGCTCTCTCAACAGTAGTTTGGCAACTGTGAGACTGTCATTCCTCCTCGTGGGATAGGCTTCCACCCATCGAGAAAACAGACACACAATGACAAGGACATACTTCAAACCGTTGCACGGTGGCAACCCAATGAAGTCTAGTTGCAATCTTGTGAATGGTCTTTCTGCCTTTCCAATCTTTCCCCAACTGACCACTGTCTTTCTCCCTGGATTTTGCAGTTGGCAAGTCAAACATCTTTGGCAGAGACTTTCTGCAACAACCCTGAACTTGGGATTAAACCACATCTGTCTGAAATGTCTAATCATGGCATCCCTCCCAACGTGTGTAGTTCCATGATATACCCTAGCCATTTGTGACAACAAGTATCTGGCATTATTGGTCTACCATCCGGACACACCCACACTTCATCGTCAGCCCTTCTTGTACAACCTGTTTTGATCCAGTGTTCCTTTTCTTTCATGTCTGCCTCATCCTGTAATTGTCTAACTTCATCCCATGTTTCAAGAGCAGAGAAAAACATTTGTTGGCAATTGATAACTTCTTTTTCCAACCCTGTGGAGCAAGACCACTGACTCATTGTCAGTGAAATTGCTCTCCCACCCTCGCAGCTCCACCATTAAGTGAGGCCTGCCCCTGCCCCTGCACTCTCGAGTGTTGGTGATGGAGGCCCTCCTCCACCCGCAGGTTTCCCTGCGCCTCATCCCCGGTGGTTCAGTGGACCTCTGTTTCCTTCCTCTCACTCTGCTCTTTCACTCGTTTTTCTACCCTTTTTTATCTTTCACCTTTCTGCACTTTTCTGCATCTCTGCTCTTTTGTGCCTTATTTCTGCTCATTTTCCCTTCCTCTCGCTCTGCTCTTTCACTCGTTTTCACTCGTTTTTCTACCCTCTTTTAGCTTTCACCTTTCTGCACTTTTCTGCATCTCTGCTCTTTTGTGCCTTATTTCTGCTTATTTTCCCTTTTTTCTTTATCCCTTACTTCCTCCCTTTACCTTTCCCCGCCGCTGCTGCCCCCGCGGCCCCTCCCCCCAGTGCGACCGGCCCAATCCAGCTACCCTCCCCGCTCCCGCCTCCCAGCTGTCCAGCCCTCCCGACCCCTACTTAATGGCGGCCGCTGCGGGGACAGGCGAGCAAGACCACTGACTCATTGTCAGTGAAATTGCTCTCCCACCCTCGCAGCTCCACCATTAAGTGAGGCCTGCCCCTGCCCCTGCACTCTCGAGTGTTGGTGATCGAGGCCCTCCTCCACCCGCAGGTTTCCCTGCGCCTCATCCCTGGTGGTCCAGTGGACCTCTGTTTCCTTCCTCTCACTCTGCTCTTTCACTCGTTTTCACTCATTTTTCTACCCTTTTTTATCTTTCACCTTTCTGCACTTTTCTGCATCTCTGCTCTTTTGTGCCTTATTTCTGCTCATTTTCCCTTCCTCTCGCTCTGCTCTTTCACTCGTTTTCACTCGTTTTCTACCCTCTTTTAGCTTTCACCTTTCTGCACTTTTCTGCATCTCTGCTCTTTTGTGCCTTATTTCTGCTTATTTTCCCTTTTTCTTTATCCCTTATTTCCTCCCTTTACCTTTCCCCGTCGCTGCTGCCCCCGCGGCCCCTCCCCCCCAGCACGACCGGCCCAATCCAGCTCCCCTCCCCGCTCCCACCTCCTAGCTGTCCAGCCCTCCCCGACCCCTACTTAATGGCGGCCGCTGCAGGGACAGGCGAGCAAGACCACTGGCTTATTATCAGTGAAATTGCTCTCCCACACTCGCAGCTCCACCATTAAGTGAGGCCTGCCCCTGCCCTCTCGAGTGTTGGTGATCGAGGCCCTCCTCCACCCGCAGGTTTCCCTGCGCCTCATCCCTGGTGGTCCAGTGGACCTGTTTCCTTCCTCTCACTCTGCTCTTTCACTCATTTTCACTCGTTTTTCTACCCTTTTTTATCTTTCACCTTTCTGCACTTTTCTGCATCTCTGCTCTTTTGTGCCTTATTTCTGCTCATTTTCCCTTCCTCTCGCTCTGCTCTTTCACTCGTTTTCACTCGTTTTTTCTACCCTCTTTTAGCATTCACCTTTCTGCACTTTTCTGCATCTCTGCTCTTTTGTGCCTTATTTCTGCTTATTTTCCCTTTTTTCTATATCCCTTAATTCCTCCCTTTACCTTTCCCCGCCGCTGCTGCCCCTGCGGCCCCTCCCCCCCAGCGCGACCGGCCCAATCCAGCTCCCCTCCCTGCTCCCGCCTCCCAGCTGTTCAGCCCTCCCCGACCCCTACATAATGGTGGCCGCGGGCAGCGGGCGGGCCGCTGGCGCACCGAAGGCGCGTCAAAGGCAAGCCCGTCTGTGCCCGTCTGCGACCCGACCAGCGCCAGGAACCCTGGACCTCCGCCCCGCCAACGCTACGACTCAGCAGCACTCCATGCACTCAACCCAGGCCGCAACAACAACTGCAAGCTAGCATCACCAGCCGACACCCACGGACCCTTCAGCTGTCACCGCTGCCGACACACCTGCAGCACTGCCAAGAACACGGATCCAGCACAACCCGCCCACAAGAACACAACCGAACCAAAGACCCTGCAATGCATCCTCCTCAACGTCCGATCCCTCCACAAACACGCCACCGAAATCTGGGACCTCCTCGACAGCACCACCCCGGACGTAGCGTTCTTCACCGAAACCTGGACCAACACCACCTCGGGACCGGACATCGCCATCTCCATCCCCCAAGGATACAAGATCTCCAGGAAGGACCGCCGCACCCGCCCAGGAGGAGGAATCGCCATCGTCCACAAATCCAGCCTCCGCCTGAGCACACTCCCCGACGAGCCCACAGAACTGATGGAACACCTTCACTTCAAGATACTGGCCAGCCCCACCGACACCCTCCGAGGAACCCTCATCTACCGACCCCTGGACCCCGCGGACCCTTCGCCAACTCCATCACGGACATTATCTCCCCGCAGGCCATCGCATCCACCAACTACACCCTGCTGGGAGACCTCAACTTCCACCTCGACAACCAACTGGACCCCAACACCACATCCCTCCTGGACAACCTCCACAACATTGGACTCCGCCAGATCGTGACCGAGCCCACGCACTCAGCAGGACACACCCTCGACCCCCTCTTCACTACAGGAAACTCCATCACCTTCAGCCACACCACCGAACTCCCATGGACCGACCATCGTTGCGTCCACTTCACCTTCAGAACACCCACCATCCACAGACACCAGCACCTGCTCCCACGAAGAAACTGGACCAAAATCACCAACGACCAGCTCACCTCCTCATTCAACAACTCCACCCCAACCATCGCGGAAAACGATGACCCCAACACCGCAGCCCAAACCTTGCATAGATGGATCTCGGACAGCACCAACACCATAGCCCCCCTCAAGAAAAACAACAATACCCGCGCCAAGAAAACCAGATGGTTTACCACCGAACTTCGAGAGTCCAGACGCACATGCCGCCGCCTCGAAAAGGCCTGGAGGAACACCAAATCCACAGAAGCCCACAACAACTTCAGAGCCGCCACCAATGCCCACCATCAACTCATCAGAGAAACGAGGAAAAAAGCGATTGAAGACAGAATCTCCACCCACGCGCACAACAGCAAGGAACTCTTCAGCATCATCAAGGAGTTCGCCCAACCCACTAGCGAGTCTACCGACATCCCTCCCTCACAAGACCTCTGCGACAAACTCAGCACCTTTTTCCACCACAAAATCAAGAGCATCTACGACAACTTCGACGAAGACAACCAACACACTGAACCCTCACCAACCACCCCCGACACCCGGAAACCAGCGATTGACGACTGGACAGCCCTCACCACCGAAGACACACTGAAGACAATGAAGTCAATCCACTCAGGGGCCCCCACGGACCCCTGCCCCACCACATCTTCAACAGAGCCGCCGACACCATCGCACCCATGCTCCGCCACACCATCAACCGCTCCCTGGCGACCGCCTCGTTCCCCGACGACTGGAAACACGCTGAGGTCAACCCCCTCCTAAAGAAACCCTCAGCGGACCCCACCGACCTCAAAAACTACAGACCCATCTCCCTGCTCCCGTTCCCAGCGAAAGTCATCGAGAAAGCCTTCAACAGCCAACTCGCCACATTCATTGAAGAACACAACATCCTCGACTCCTCCCAATCCGGCTTCAGAAAAAACCACAGTACGGAAACCGCCCTCCTCGCCACACCAGACGACATCCGCACCCTACTGGACAAAGGAGAAACAGTAGCCCTCATCCTCGTCAACCGATCAGCGGCATTCGACACAGTCTCCCACCGCACCCTAATACGCAGACTCTACGACGCAGGAATCCAGGACAAGGCCCTCGACTGGATCCGCTCCTTCCTCTCCGGCAGGATGCAGCGGGTAAGACTCCCCCCTTTCCTCTCGGACCCCACACCTACCACCTGCGGAGTCCCCCAGGGCTCCTCCCTCAGCCCGACGCTCTTCAACGTCTACATGGCTCCACTCGCCCCCATCGTCAGAACCTACGGACTAAACATTGTGTCATATGCAGACGACACCCAACTCATCCTCTCCCTATCCAACGAGCCCAACACTGCCAGATGCAACTTTCGAGAAGGCATGGAAGCCGTCGCCAAATGGATGAAAAACAGCTGCCTACAACTAAACACCAACAAAACAGAAGTACTCATCATGGGCCCAAACCCAGATGCCTGGAGCGACACCTGGTGGCCCCCTGCCCTCGGAAACCCGCCAACCCCCACGGACCACGCACGCAACCTGGGAATCATCCTGGACTCCGAGCTCAAAATGGACCGCCAGATCAACTCCGTCTCGTCTTCCTGCTTCCACACCCTCCGCCTCCTTCGTAAGACCTTCAAATGGATCTCCCTCGAACACCAAAAGACCGTCACTCACGACCTGGTCACCAGCAGACTCGACTACGGCAACGCACTCTACGCTGGAATAAACAAAAACCTCACCCGCAAGCTACAGAACATCCAGAACGCCGCCGCAAGACTGGTCCTCAACCTGCCAAAACACTGCCACATCTCCCAGCACCTGCGCACACTCCACTGGCTCCCCGTCGAGGCAAGAATCACCTTCAAGATGCTCACCCACGCACACAAGGCCCTCCACGGCACCGGACCAGCATACCTGAACAGCCGACTCAAATTCCACGCGCCCCAAAGGACCCTACGATCAGCCCAGCTCTCCTACGCCGTGGTCTCCCGCACCAGAAAGACCAGATCGGGAGGCCGCTCCTTCTCCTTCCTCGCGGCCAAAGCATGGAACGTCCTTCCGCTCCACCTCAGACAGACAACATCGCTCCCCATCTTCGCAAGAAACCTCAAAACCTGGCTCTTCGACAGACCCCCAAAGCAATATGAAGAATGCTCCCTCGTGACCTATATGCTTACTCTTACACATGCATGAGTCATGAAGAATAAAGAGCTCGAACAATAATTACATATCATGAAAAACAAGGACATTAGAAATTTATTTATGCATCTTTTATTTGCATTAATTTATTTTCCTTTATCACAGGCTTACTTGTCCTTATTTTTGTATTAATGTATTATGTGCAGTTTTTATTAAAAATTTATTCGGTAACAATGATCTTAAAAAATCTAATAAACATGTAAACAAAACAATATCAACACCAAATTTCATATACAAACATTAGACATTACCCCTGAATGAAAGACAAATAGTGAAAAAAATATATATATACCAATATCATACATACTAAGTTACATTCATACACTTACAACCACAATCATATCCCATCCAAAAATCACAACTATCTGTAGACTAAAAGATGTTAGGAGTCTCTAAGACCGAAAGGTCAAAGCTGTAGACAGCCAGTGCTGACCGACAGTGATCAATGGTCAGTGGCCAATGGTCGACGCGCGTTTCGGTGGATCAAAAGACATAGACACCACCTTCATCAGGACCTATACCAGATAGCAACATATTACAAACACATCCAAAGGGTACTGCTGAGGATGTTCTGAAAAATCAGACATCTTCACGTGGACCCACATAAAAATCAGAATAGATTGGATTCCAGCCGTGAATGAAACTGACCAGTCCAAGTCTGATCAGAGTTGAAAGACATGGAAATGGTCTCAACGGATTTCGCTGGTGAGGTACCCTTTTTAAATAACCATCACAAGTGGTGAAAATGAGCGGAGACTGGTACCCATCAGGGCAGACTTATTTCTGATAGATTGTCCTCTGTATATTTTCTGTATTAAATTGCCATAATTCTCAGTCCGGGTAGGAGTATTCTGCCGCCTCTCCCCCGCCCCGCGGCCTCCGCTTCCTGCCGGCCTCACACAGACAATATGGCGGAGCCCCTCCTTGATGGAATGGAACCTGCACCCGCCCCCCCACCCCTAGCGCCTTGAGACCCTTAAGGGTGAGTAGTCACGCTTTAACAAACCCCTGATTGATTGATTTATCTGTTCAAACACATTGTATTTCTCGCACAAAATTGTGCCACTTGGTCTGCGTACCGATTACCCAGTGTCACATAATCATTTCCTGACTTATGTGCGGCACATTTGACCACTGCAATTTCTTTTGGCAATTATAATGCTTCCAATAGTTCTTTAACATCTTTGCCATTTCTTATGGGAGATCCTAAAGAAGTCAGAAATCCCCTCTGTAGCCACAATTGGCCGAAGTCATGCACAACCCCGAAACCATATTGACTGTCCGTAAATATGGTTACTCTCAATTTCTTTCCAAATTTACAAGCCTTCGTCAATGCGAACAATTCAGCTATTTGTGCAGACTTGACTACTCTTAGACAGGAAGCTTCTATGATACCTGATATAGTACATACAGCATAACCAGACATCAATTCTCCATTCTCCCTTCTCAAACATGACCCATCAACAAACAGTACAAACTCTGACTCTTCCAGTGGAACGTCAAGGAGGTCAAGTCTGGGCTTTGTACACATTTCTGTCACATCCAACCAATCATGATCAACTTCTTCTTTCACTTCTTCACAACAAGGTTGCTGGATTCATCATGGTGCATCTTGTCACACTTACATTCTCAGCACCCAAGATTACTCTTTCATACTTAGTCAGCCGACTAGGGTTCAAATGTTGAGTACGAGTTCTTGTTAAAAGGATCTCAACTGAATGCGGAACATATACCTTCACAGAATGTCCCATCACAATCGTTTCACTCTTCTCCAGACTCACACAAGTAGCAGCTACTGCTTTTAAGCAACCAGGTAATGCTGCGGCCACTGGGTCAAGAGTAGCAGAAAAGTATGCTACTGGGCGTCGAGACAATCCATGTCTCTGGGTTAACACCGAAAGTGCACACCCTTCCCTTTCACAACAGAACAAAGCAAATTCTTTCGTATAGTCCGGCATCCCTAATGCTGGAGCTTGACACAAACAACTTTTCAATTTTATGAATGCTTCTTCACTTTCATCATCCCACTCAATTGGATCCGCCATCTCTTTTCGTGTCAACCTTATTAAAGGTTTTGCAAGTAGTGAAAATCCACTTATCCATTGACGACAGTATCCAACCACTCCCAAAAACATTCGCACTTCCTTTTTAGTTTTAGGCATGCTAATTTGTTGAATTACTTTTACTCTTTCCGGTGTCACCTTTCTGACTCCTTTCTCTATCTTATGTCCAAGATATTGAACTTCTTGTTTACAAAACTGTAATTTCTCTGGGGACACCTTGTGTCCTCCTTCTGCCAAATGGTTCAGTAAAGCTATTGAGTCAGTGACACAAGCTTCTCTTGTTTTTGATGCCACCAATAGGTCATCAATGTACTGAACTAAGACTGAGTTTCCTGGCATAACCAAGGTCTCTAAACATTTTTTCAAAATCTGATTGAATATCGACGGACTTTCTGTGTACCCTTGAGGAACTCGGCACCATGCCAAAACACGGTCTCCGAACCGAAAAGCAAAAAGATATTGGCTATCCGGATGCAGTGGAATCAAAAAGAATGCTTGGCACAAATCAATCACAGTATACCAATGAGCATCCTATGGTATCTGATAAAGAATCACTGCAGGATTTGGTACTACAGGACAACAGGGTACTACTATTTTATTGATTTTCCTCACATCTTGCACTATTCTATATTTTCCGCTAGGCTTTTTAAGTCCCATGATTGGCGAATTACAAGGACTCCTCAATATTTCTTTTAAAATTCCCTGTTCAATCATTTAGTCAATTACTGGGGCAACTCCTGCTTTTACTTCAGGGCTCATTCTGTATCGTGGTGTATTTGGATATATTGCACCTTCCTTTACCACAATTTTGACTGGATCTATCTTTGACATTAGACCAATTTCTTCTCCTGTAAAATCCCACACATCTGACCTCACTGTATTTCTTAATTCATCAGGCAAATCACTCTCAGTAAGAAGTGAAAACTTCTCATCCACTTCTGTTCCCTGTTTAGCTAGCATTATTTTGAAAGCTATGCCTTCATCCGGTGTTTGGAAAGCCACACAAGCAGGCGTACAATAGATGGTGCAGTTCATTTTGCACAACAAGTCCCTACCTAATAGGTTTACTGGACTTAAGTCGCATACCACAAATCGGTGCATGTCTCTGAAATTTTCAATATTCACTTCTATTGGTTTTGTGATTGGGGTCCTAATCTGCTTGTTTGAAACTCCTACAACTTGGATAGTTTCTCCCGAGAGGGGTAGGTTTGGGATTTCTGCTGTTCGTACAGTAGAACGGGTAGCACCAGTATCCACTAGGAAAGTGATGTTGTTTCCTTCAACCTTTCCATCAACAAATGGACCAGACTGATCTACCGCCAAGGATGCGCCAAGCACGCACTCCTCCTCCCCCCTCAGGCACCGTCATTGCGCCATTCCCAATTCACTCGCATCACTTTGCATCCAATATTGTTGAACGGTCTGTGTGTTCTTACCACTTTTTCCACGGAATCCGGTGTTCACACTGTATCTCTGCACCTGAGCATTCACATTGTTGGGTAAAGGGGCTTGTGGCACCTGTAACTGAGGAGTAACTATCTGCTGCTGTTGCTGCTGATTCACAACCACCTCATTCTGCATCTGTGGATTTAAAATTTGATTTACCCCATTATTCTGTTGAATATTTCTACACTCGTTCTTCCAATGTCCAAGCTTTCCACACCCATGACAAGAATATTTATTTCTCGCTTCTTCTCTACTCATTCATCCCTTTCCCTTGCTTTCATTCGAGACTTGACTATTCTGATTCTGTTCATTCGTCTGATTATCATTCTGAGAACCAGAAATTGCTTCCTGGCGTTCTGCTATCTTCACTTGTGCCCACATCATTTTCTCTTTTAACTTTTTATGCTTTACATCAATGTCATCACTGCAGTATTTTGCATACTTCAGAATATCATCGATCGGCTTACTTTGCCAACAAAGCATATGCTGCTGAATCATCTGGCTAATTTCTGATCTCAGCCCATAGACAGATCTATATACAAAATGTCCCATATCCTTATCACCAATGTTCTCAAATCCACTATACTGTTTAAACACCTGCAGCAGCCTCTCATAATACGCATGCACTGACTCCTTAGGTTCTTGAGTTGTTCTGTCTATTTTAACCCAATCTGTTTCTTTAGGGGGAATTTTCCCTTTCAGAAAAGTAATTACTTGATTATATTTCTTCATTACTTCCTCTGAAGGCGCACCTGTCTTTGCATCTCTAGGATACTCTTCAGTTGGCCAATCAACTGTAATCTTACATTCTGTCCACAAATCGGTTGGTACCACTATGTCAAATAGACCATCCAAATCCTTCAACAAAACCTTTGAAACTTTGACAAACCTCTCTACCTCCTTGTACCATTCAATTGGTTTTTCTCTCAATCTAGGGAAATCATTTGTAAAGGATAAAATATCCTGTCTGCTCCATGGAACATGAACATAACCACCACCTGGAACTTCTCTCATCGGACACATCCTTTCAACCATTTCTACTTCTTTCAACGGAAATGTAGATACCTCTTTTGTAACTGCTTCATCTCTTTTCTTTGTCCATCTACTTCTCCATCGATCTACATCTCCCCATTTCTTCAAAAGGTGTGTCAATTCTTTTATTTGTAATCTCCTTCCTGACGCATTCAAACTTTCTAAGTCCCTTTCGGTAAATTCTGATCTATAAGGTTTTTGTAGTACTTTTGACCTTTCTATATCTATTCCAAATTCCAAACCTGCTTCCGCTATTTTCTCATGTAAATTCTTTGTCCTCCAAGTTATACTTTTACACAGAAACAACAACAACTCTTCATCTCCATATGAACCTAGTCTATCAAGACTTATGGTACCAATCATCATTTCTTCTAAATCCACCCTTAACTTGCTTACATCTAAAGTTTTTGGTGGCATTTTCTGTTTTTCCAATCCTTTTGCTCATTCCTCCAGATCTTCAGGGGTAAATCCAGCGGAACTTCCTGCCACTGGAGTGACAGTTGACACTCTTCTCCTTGCATCTATGGGTGAAATTCTCTTTGGGGTCTCAGTCACAGTCTCAATATTTGGGAGATCCAATAATGAAACATTCGAATCACTTTCACTAGTTTGATCTTCTAACATGACTATCTCCTTTCTAGCACTATTCTGTGAAACTACCATATTTTGGGATTTTGGTGTACCTCGTTTATCAACATACAATGGAATAACAGGACCAATAGTTACTGGTACAGTCAATGCTTCCGCATTTAAGCCTAACTGATTTATTTTCTGAATTATCTCTTCTTTGGTTTTGTTCAATGCATCCCTGTCCTTTTCTTGTGATGCTCGAATGACTGTTGGATCATATAGTATTTGTGGAACCAATGGAGTTCCCATCATGGGGGCACTTGGAGTTGTATCTCTAGCACTTTCCTGATAAGGCGGGGGTCTTTTTACTAAAATATCTTCCAACAACTCATCATCAGATTCATCACACACTATTCCTGCCACACCTAAGTGTTTCATTTTCCCTTTACATTTACTCCCTTCTTGATCTTCAGCCACCAATACTGGATACAAACCCTCTGTTACTGCAGCCTTTCTCCATCTTTTCATTTGGTCTCCTCGAATGTCAAATGGGTATCTAGGTAAAAATCCTCTATTGATTCTCATACCTCCTCTGTATTTCTCACACTCAAATGCTTCAACTTTCCATTCTTCCAATGCCTCATACTGTGTTAACCTAGGATTTGGTTCCAATGAATTCATCCTATTTCTCAAATTCTGAAGAATTCTTACATTAAATGTACCATGTTCAGGGTAAGCTAAAACACCATCATCTTTCGTATACTCCACCCAATTTTCCAACCATACACACGTATGATATCCACTTTCCATCATCATATAGGAAGCAGGCGTATTCAGAGGTGGCATAAAAAATCCCTCCCTCGTTACTATGCGCTTGTCCTTCCTAAAGAAATTCTTGATCTTATTAATCAACTTCATTTTCTCGTTCTTTTATCTAATTCACTTGACAAAATCCAAGAAACTCTTCCATGTTCTCACTGAACCTATTAGCCAACACTCGTCCAATGCCTGCGCGACTCACACCAGCAATCCAATCAGAGCTCACTACGTATTCCCTTCTTCACCCAATACCAGCACGCTACCTGTCTACTTACAACACACCCACTTGTCTGACCAATGCCAGCGCGGCTCTTGTGACGTCAGTGTTACTCCTTCTACTGACCCTCCCTTTACAATCTGTAGTTTTCTCACGCCCGCTCCCTCAACCAATACCAGCGTGGCTCTCTGTGACGTCAGTATGGCTCCTGCTACTGACCCTCCCTTCACAAGGTAATACAACAATGTCTTTTCTAGTTTTTCTTTTTATAAATTCTTGTTAGTAACAACGTAAAAACGGCGCTACTCTGTCTGCTCCGCTAAACCAAAGATAGTTTCTTCACTCGCTACAAGGAGAAAAATTCCTTCCTGTCACTACGAGTAAAAACCACTGTTTACCCTTCACTTAAGCTCGGGGAGGACCTGCTACTCCTCTAGGGATACTCCTCCTTTGGGTAAGGCCAAAGTTTCACAGGCGGGCCCTCTGCTGTGATTCACACTCTACTCTTATACAATATAGTCCCTAATATAATACTGCAGCCTGCGTAGCTTCTCAGTATTATGACAACAGACGAGTAACCTTCTGCAGTGTGATTTCCATTTACCACACTCTTCTAAATTCCATTCCCGGGATTCCCAGGTATCTCAGTACCTGTGCTTCCAGACAACATAGAACAGGACACTAACTCTTAGTGTTAAACATATAGTCAATTAGTCAAAACCAATAATCAATAATCACTAAACTAATCGATAATAACCATCACTCTGCTACCAGAAAAACTGATCCAGCAAAAGGCCAGGATGAACATTTCACAATCAGCAAATTTCTCAAAACTGGGCCCACATACACATTCAAATTTCCTGACTGTTTCACTGGGGGTCAAGTTTTATTTTCACCTTGATCTTGATTAGCCAATGCCTAACTAACCTTCACAGATCAACACTCTTCCTTTGGTCAATGGACCATTAGTCGAGTAGTTGATGGTGATATTAACAAATTCATTAATTTATCTTATAACTTTCGATAAAATAATCATAGACTCCGGGTAAGATTCAATGAATTTTATCTAATAACGCAGTCAAAATGAACGCTCATTTGTACAGATCCACAGTGCAAACTCCATCAACTTTCATGGGAGAGAAAAATTCATTTATCAAATGCATTCACTTTACAGACTTATTCAACAAATTAATGCATTAGGAGTGGATAGATGAAGAGACAGAAGGCAAAATAAACCATACATTTGCAAAATATGCAAATTTAAGGCAGAATAATATTTACCCAATGGTGAAACGGGAAACTCAACCCTCTGGCCTAAGGACTGGTGGAGGTCACCTGATTAAGAGTCAGGAGACAAAGACTATAGGACAGGATTAGGACAGGGAAATACTTACTAAAACTTCTCTAGAACCCCGACGCACCGGAACGCATCCCTCTCTTACACTCACTCCCTCCTCGATATTCTTCCGCAGTCTTCAATCTAATCAGGCTGTCTTTCAAGAAATGAATCTTCCCAGTCTTCTTTCCAGCAGCAGCTCTGGCCCACACCTCACTCAGCATCAATGACAAACGACCCATACCACCTAAGTCACTCTAGTTATACTCTTTAATTCTGCATGTCCCACCCTCAAAAGTTGCAAATCAATGAATCATGGACTGTGATTGGGCAGGGGAGTTGTCATCACCTCATGCTGTCATTTTTAATTTCTTAACTAATTCTTTGTTTAGCAAAACCTTCCCCTTTAGCTCATCGATGTCTTTCTTTCCCATACACATTTTGTAACTAATTAAATAACATTTTATTCAAGCTCCATTGACAAATATCACACGTTCCCATGTTCACACAGCTTCTGTTAGCGACAGCTTTATGGCGAAAGCGACCGTTTTGGTGCCGCTTTGCATGTCAGCGATAATTATCGCTAATGACATGCAAAGTAGGCGTTCCCAACTAAAAGCGACTGCAAACAGTCGCAAACACAACTTCCCCCTATTAGCAATGCCCGCGAAGCGATAAAAAAAGTCACGCTAACCGCGATTATCGCTGGAATTTTACACCTGCTAAAAACTTGACTTAACCATTCTTGTCAATGGGAGGTGGATTGTAAGGTTAAGTCCTCACCTGCCTATTAGCAAGCTTTTCTTTAGCGCAGTGAATTTATCGCTGGATTTCTTGCGCTATTGCTGGGTTTCGCCGCTATCGCTGGATTTTTTATCGCCTTGGAGATAAGCGTTGATAATAACGCGTTATCGCCGCGATGAAATCCAGCGATAGCCGGCGGTCTAAAAAACATCGCTAAGCGCGCTTTGCGATAATTATCGCAATTCTTTGGAAATATGCCCCCAGGTTTTTAGCCTTTTTTGAAATAGGCAGTGATCGGTGACCATGCGTAGCTGCATAGGGAGTGCATTCCACAAAGTGGGCGCAAGATATGAGAACGATCTCCCACCATTCCTGGTAGTACGTATCCTAAGAGGAGGAAGGAGGAACTTGGTTCCTGATCTACGGGGTCTGTTGGGCAGGTACCAGTTGAGTTTTTTTGCCAAATAGCTAGGCCCATTCCCGAAAATGGTTTTATGTACCAGACTGATGATCTTAAAGCAGATTAGTTTCCTGATGGCAAGCCAGTGGAGGGCTCTCAGGCTTGGAGCCGACGGAGACCGGGACGGTGGATTTAGTACTAGTCTGGAGGCTGGATTTTGTAACACCTGAAGTTTAGTGAGAAGCTCTTCATTAATAGAAGCCATTAGAGCATTCCCGTAATCGAGCCGGCTGATTATTAGGCACTGCACAAGCGGTTTCCTTGACTTAATTGGAATTCATTGGAAAACCTTGTGTAGGCTCCGCATTAATCCATAGCGAATTGCTGCTACATGGTTAACATGGTCTTTCATGGACAGTTAGTTATCGATCATCATTCCTAGGTTGCAAACTTCATGTTTAGGGGATGGACAGGGGCCAAGATTCTGAGGCCACCAGTCAGTAGACCAGTGTTCACTGGCCTTCCCAAAATGAATGATCTCAGTTTTACTCGTGTTTAGCTGGAGGTGGTTAGTTTGCATCCAGGAGCTAATATGGACCATACAGTTTGCAAATCTGAGTTTAGTGTCGGATGGATCAGCGTCCAGGGTGATCAGTAGTTGCGTGTCGTCCGCATACGCCACTGTGTCAAACCCGTGGGATCTGATCACCCTTGCCAGGGGTCCCACATAAAGATTAAAAAAGGGTGGGGCTAAGGATAGATCCCTGGGGGACTCCTTTATCTACCATCCGACTTTGAGAGACAAAGCTTCCAGTTTGGATCAGCGAAGTTCGGTCCGTTAGGTAGCTCCTGAACCAATTTAGGGCATTTCCCCTGATTCCTTTCTCCCACAGTCGGTGTATTAGAATACTGTGGGAGATGGTATGGAACGCCGCCGACCGATCAAGAAGGACAAGCATAGATGACTGACCGCTGTCCTGGGCCAGTCTAATATTGTCAACTACCTCTATCAGCGAAGTTTCGGTACTATGGGCAGCCCTAAACCCTCCAGAAAGGTTGTAAGTTGCTTGTTGACCAAGGACTCTAAAACCTTTTCAAAATAGGGAAGGAGAGAGATTGGTCGATAATTGCTAGGTTCTTTAGGATCAATAGAAGCCTTTTTCGGGATGGGTTTGACCCTGGCTGCCTTCCAAATTAAGGGAAAGTTAGCACTATTTAGAGACAGATTAAAAAGGTCAGTTAGACTTTTAAGGAGAACTGAGGCAAGGCTAGGCATGATATGGGGTGAGACACGGTCAGTCGGGGAGCCTGATTTTATTTTGAAGAGGGCAAGACTCCTGTCTTCCTTGGTGAGTTCCGCAAATTCATTTAGATAATTTGGGACAGGTTCTGGATAGCTGACAGCCGCAGTCTCATGGTATTCAGTGGTTGAATTAGGAAAAAGGTTATAAATGGTGTTGATTTTTTCCTCAAAAAATGCAGAGAGTTCATTGGCTCATTCAGTTGAGGCATGGCTTTCAGACTGGCAGGAGGGGGACTGATAAAGTCCTTTAATATTTTATACAGTTCTTTGTTAGAATTTGCGGCTTTGTCGATTCGATTGCTAATATATCTTTTTTAGCTGATTTTATGTTATCAAGATAATGTCTGTGAATGAGGTTGCACTCCTGCCTATACTCTATATTTTTAGTTCTCCTCCATTTCCGCTCGGCTTTCCTGCTGGCCAATTTATCAGATTTTAAATCTTGACTTTAGTTAGGGGTGCAACCCTGTTGAGTGCTTGAGTGATTGCCTTCTCAAAGGCTACTGCTACATGATTTAGGTTATTGGTGTCTTTATAGGATGGAAGACTGATGTGGGGTAAAAGGGTAGCTATAGTAACTTTTTTCCAGGGTCTACTCAGCTTCTGTTCACTGATACAGTTACTATAAGTTGGAGCAGTCTTTATACAGATTTTTAATAAACAGTGGTCTGACCAGGGCACGGGGATAGGTGATTCAACTTTAATGTTAGCTGAATTCGTGAACAGGAGATCTAAAGTATGGTCTGCTATGTGCGTGGGCCCTGTCACCAATTGCCGTAGACCCAATGTTTCAAGATTAGAGATCAGTTGAATAGTATTGGTATCATCTAAGAGTTCTGCATGAAAATTGAAGTCGCCAATAAGGAGAAAATTGTTGGCTGCTAGCACGTGTGAAGCTATGATCTATATCAAGTGATTCGTGAAATTCGTTTTTGTGCCGGGTGGCCTATAAACTAAGGCGCCTCTCCAGGATCCCTTAGTTTAATTTCCTATTTTAAAAATGCACAGTTCAACCAATTCGGAGAGAAATGTATCAAGTATGTTGATCTTGATGTCGGCTCTGGCAGCAATTGCTAGGCCGCCTCCTCTCTTATGGTTTCTATCAAGTCTGTTCAATGTATACTCCGAGGGGAAAGCAATTGTAAACTCTGGGAGGGCGGCTTCATGAAGCCATGTTTCGGTAACAAAACATATGTCCGGTTTTTCAGAATCGAGTAGACTCCATATCTCAAGGGTATGTTTGGGAATTGATCGAGCATTAAAATAAAGTCCTCATAGTTGCTTTGGTTGTTTAAAATATTCAGCCCCATAGATCCCTACTGTATTTGTCAACCTCACGTTCAAATGAAGGTTGGGATTCAGTGGTGGCATGTTCTATGTCACCAACCGACTGCGTGCCAGATTCTGTGTCTAAATTATAAGGGATGAATAATAAAGGGATAGCCATAGAGTTAGTCTGGGGGGTAGCCGAACAGTGTTTATTTAATGCCTTGAGTTCTGAACTCGTATAGCGATGGACTGCCATTGGTGTAGATAAGACTATGGGCAAGTCAGTGACTAGTGGCAAACAAATTAAAAGAAGCCAGAGAAAAAAACGGGCAGGGGTTCTGGCGGCCGGCGGCATCCAGGTGCGGACTGGCACAGATGGGCTTATCTTCAGCGAGCCGCTGGAGCACTGCTGCACGCATCCACTGTGCGGCCCTTCTGAGTTTATGTTGGAGGGAGGCGGGAGGAAATGAGTGGCGTCTAGAGCACGGCCCTGTGAGTGAAGTTTCACTCCCTTCTGGTATGGCGAGTAGGTACTGCCGAGTACGTCCCTCCGCTCAAACGGAACCAGCCGTGCGGAACAGGGACAGTGGCAGGAAGGTGAAATCAGGTGAGGTTTAACAGTTAGAATAATATACGGCACAAATAAAATACCAGTGGGCAAAAATCAGAGTAAATATGAAGGCGCTTGTGCTATGTATTGCCGCGTTTTACCTTCCGCAGCGCGGGATCTGCTTCACGGCCGCATCCCTTCTGAGTTTATTAAGGAGGGAGGTGGGAGGAAATGAGCGGCGTCTAGAGCGCGGTCCTGTGAGTGAAGTTTCACTCACTTCCGGTATGGCGAGTAGGTACTGCCGAGTACGTCCCTCCGCTCAAACGGCACCAGCTGTGGAGGAACGGGGACAGTGGCAGGAAGGTGAAATCAAGTGAGGTTTTACAGTTAGAATAAAATACGGCACAAATAAAATACCAGTGGGCAAAAATCTGAGTAAATATGAAAGTGCTTGTGTTATGTATTGCTGCGTTTTACATTCCCCAGCGCGGGATCAGCTCCACGGCCGCGTCCCTCCAGAGTTTATGTAGGAGGGAGGCGGGAGGAAATGAGCGGTGTCTAGAGCGCGACCCTGTGAGTGAACTTTCACTCACTTCCATTATGGCGAGTAGGTACTGCCGAGTACGTCCCTTCGCTCTAACGGCAACAGCCGTGGCGGAACGGGGACAGTGGCAGGAAGGTGAAATCAGGTGAGGTTTAACAGTTAGAATAAAATACGGCGCAAATAAAATACCAGTAGGGAAAAATCTGAGTAATTATGAAGGCGCTTGTGTTATGTATTTCCTCATTTTACCTTCCGCAGCGCGGGATTAGCTGTGCGGCCGCGTCCCTTCTGAGTCTATGTAGGAGGGAGGCGGGAGGAAGTGAGCAGCGTATAGAGCGTGGCCCTGTGAGTGAAGTTTCACTCACTCCCGGAATGGCGAGTGGGTACTGCAGAGTACGTCCCTCCGCTCAAACAGCACCAGCGGAGGCGGAATGGGGACAGTGGCAGGAAGGTGAAATTAGGTGAGGTTTAACAGTTAGAATAAAATACGGCGCAAATAAAATATCAGAGGGCAAAAATCAGAGTAAATATGAAGGCGCTTGTGTTATGTATTGCCGCGTTTTACCTTCCGCAGCGCAGGATCAGCTGCACGACCGTGTCCCATCTGAGTTTATATAGGAGGGAGGCGGGAAGAAATGAGCGGCGTCTAGAGCGCGGCCCTGTGAGTGAAGTTTCACTCACTTCCGGTATGGCGAGTAGGTACTGCAGAGTACATCCCTCCGCTCAAACGGCACCAGCCGTGGCGGAACGGAGACAGTGGTAGGAAGGTGAAATCATTTGAGGTTTAACAGTTAGAATAAAATATGGCGCAAATAAAATACCAGTAGCAAAAATCAGAGTAAATATGAAGGCGCTTGTGTTATGTATTGCCCCGTTTTACCTTCTGCAGCGCGGGATTAGCTTAGTGTTACATGTCCAGGAAAGACAGGTTAAACATATGAGGTCGAGTATATAGATAATTTAAATGTAAAGGGCCCAAGCCTGTATATGTCAAGCCTAGGGAAGACCTTTTAAACACAGCGTGGAGCATCGCAAGCTTGATACAGGGTCTGTACAGTGCACAAGGGGAGGTGGCTCAGACAGCCTCTTTAGGAAATGTCTGATTTAATGAATTTCCCTCACTTTCCTGCATTGAATGTTGCTTTACTCACTCACTAAACCAGCATTGGCATAGCCAATAGGTGTCGCCTTTGGGACCTTATTAGTGTTTAGCCATGCAGCATATTATCCTGGGTGCTGTGCTGCTAGGGATTGAATAGCTATACAATTACTAAACACTGGGTCATGCAGTCTGAATCAGAAATACATGCTTGCCTGTGCCTCATGCTTCTTCTTCCTTGGTGGCATTTGGTAATTAAAAGCAACAACGGGCGGGGGGGTGAATTGAAAGCAAGTAAGGGAGGGTGGGAGAGAACTGGAAGCAACATTGTGGGGATGAAGGGAAATGAAAGTAGCAATGGGCGGATGGTGAGGGGATTATATAACAACGATGGGAGGGTGGGAAGGTTTGAAAACATGGTTTCCAAAATGAATGTTTCCAGCCTGCAGAGGATCACACGTGCATCAGGGCAATCTTGTGATTCACAGATAGTGCATTAATAATTAGTGTGGGGTATATATTATTAACAAAGACAGATGCAATGAGGCATATGCACTTTTAACATTTTGCAGACTACTTATTGAAATACTCAAACGACCTACCAAGTGTTGATATTTATCTACAGCGCAAGGAATCAGATTTGTTGGCACGCTCAAAATCCATTAATACTGCACCCATAAGCGGTTTACTAAAAGCACAAACACGTGCAGTTAACTGTACAGCACATATGCAATGTTAGATTTTAGCATGCAGCCAAATTATAGCATTTATCTGTAGATTATCAAAACTCCGACGTTGAGAGTGTACGTGTGCATTACAATAAAGGTACGCGTTGAATATAAAAGGATCACCACCAAATTAATTTAAAACAAGCAAATGTGAGTCACAAACCACAAAGTCAATGGTAAGCAATAGGCAGAAGGCATTCCTAGGGTAGCTTTCTGAATGTCCCCAAGATGATTTTAGCAAACTAGACAGCGGCGCTGCCTGGTAGGCTCCGACCTAAAAAGAGTACGGAAGACAGAAGTAGAAAAGAAAGCTAGGAGGCTGAAAGAAATAGCGATGCAGATGAGAGATAAGTGAATCAGAGAAACTGAAGAGAATGATATACTGAGAAGCAAAAAAAACAAAAACAGAAAACTAATAGCTTAAAGCCACAGCGTAACAAAGGCTCTAAAATAAAAAAGTCCTCATGTTAGACCTAGCATCCTTGGCGTGGTTTCCCCTGTCTTTTTTTTACCTCTGCCTCCTGTATTTTTGCTGTGTGATGTATTTTGTTGTTGCTTGTCTAGGTGCTTTAGTAGTAGTAAAGTTTGACTTTTGGTCTAAGTTAGACTTTTGGTCTAAACTTAGACCTAAAGTTAGACTTTTACTCGTAAATGCCCTTTGTGAATACCGAAAGTCGTAAAGTTAGACTTTCATCTCAGATTACTTCTGCTTAATCGGGCCCTAGTTGTTTACCAAATATCTGCATAACTGCATAACTGAGACGGCTTTCATACATTCCTGTTGAAATAAGAGCCTACTAGAGGCTGCTTTCAGTTCCAGTTCCATTTATTTGGCATCCTTACACTAAGCAAGACAAAGCATGCCTGCCTTTATGATTCCCTGCAGACGGTTTAATATATTATATACAGGTAACACAGTGTGCTTTGAACTACAGTGAACTCATCCCCTACCGGTCGCCCATGTGCAACGTGTTCTCTACCTCTCAGGAGTGCACGCCAGTGGCCAAGCCTAAGAAAGTAAGCAAAAAAACGCTGTACTGAAGGATAGCCGAGCCCACTTTCCTCCACACTGTCCCTTAACCCTCCCTCCCCATCCCAGTCCTTACGTTATGAGCAGGGCAACTGAAATTATGTGACAGGGAAGGGCCAAATTATGTGGCTGAGTTGAATAAATTATTTGGCAAGACATGCAAATTATGCGGTGTAGTGCAGACCATTTTGTGATAGTATCTCTTCATTATTTTGTCATTTTTACACGTGCTAATACTGTCTGGGCATTTGTTGTACCTCGTTACTACCAGTTTTGAACTATTTGACCTAGAAACCATTTTTTTTGTTAAAATTTGCAGATTATGCAGCAGATGATGGAATATGTATCAAATCTGTTATATCTATAAGTATGCGAAAAATGCTGTGCCTGCACAATTTCATAATTTCAGTGGTCCAAGGTTTGAGGAGGTGTGCCTCCTGTCAAGCGTTTTTTCTATACCCATGCATAGCACCTCCCTCTCAGTCATTAAAGGCCCCTCATGCCAGCAAAAACAATTTTCTGTGTGTCTCTGCACATTACTATGCTAAAGGAAGGACATTCTTTAAAAGAATAGCTGCCAAGGTTTCAGAAAGCTTATTTGTAGGCCTGGGCGGAGTTCGAATAGTCACGCAACGCAGAATTCCGCAAAGTGGAAAAAACTCTTTCGCAGAGTTCTGCAAGAGGGCGGAGCTGTCTCACTGTGCCACTTCACATGATGTTTTCGTCATTAGCAACGTGACGTGTGTTGTCACACCGGAAATCGCGCATGAATGGCACCGCGTGGTTTGCATGGGCACGGCCATCTTGTTTATGCTCTGTTTATGGTGCTGGGCCTACTTTTCAATCCTTCCTTAATCTCTTTAATCCTCATCCTATCTAACGTATCTACTCCTCATTTTACTTTCTCATTTTATTTCCTTCCTTTTCCTCTTTTCTATTCTTATCTTCTCTTCCTCCCACCCAGCGCCATGGCTGAGAAGGGGAGCAGCAGTGCCAGGCACCACCGAACAACCCATAGCACCAGCCGCATACCTTGCAGTCAGTGGAACCGAAAAGGTGGCTGCGCTAGTTTTTTATATGCAGTGCCAACTCCCCTCCACCCTGGCAGCATGCAGTAGGCCTGGCAGTGGGTGCTGCCTCCAGGAGCATAGGCAGCGCTGGGAGAGGGTGAGCCGAGTTGTGCACCACAGCTCTGGGTCCTGGCCCACCCAACAACAGCTTACCTACCAGTGGGCTGACATCCTGGATAGGGAGCAGGACCTGCTGGACCTGCTGGACTTGGAGTTTGCGGGGCTCGGTGCTTAATAATTATTTATTTGCTATGTACTTTGCTAAAAAAATTCCCCAAATAGCAAGCATTCTGCTCACACTCGGGTAAGTTAACTTTATGCTACAAATATTATGGGATCATCATCTAATAGGTGTTCAATGCTACCTAAACCTACTTGTTGTCGCTCGCTTGGGATGATTATTTTAGAAGCCATGCAGAGACACCTCTTTCCTGTCACTAAGATAGTGGTAGTTATTAGTATTCGTTCTCTCACTCCTCTGTGCCTATATTAGTATTAGTTCTCTCACTGCTCTGTGCCTATCTTTTTTTGTAGCTCGTACAGTCCCAAGAAATTTCCCAGTGATGTGTAGTATGCATGCATCTATGCATTGAAAAAAGTGCAGACGGAGTTGGCCCGTCAAAGGGAGTTAAGAGATTGAGAATGAGATGAGAAGCAAAGATCACTCATTGCAATTTATTAATAGTTCCAAAATGTAGTTTCGGAAATTTTTAATAGGGTTAGGTTTAGTAAATTAGGAATAGGTCCACAATACTAGCACTATATGCAATCTGATTTTGAAAAGTTCAATGTTACTGCGTTTGCCTTTCCCTATCAAAATATTTTTGGGGAGAATAATAACTGTATCACTAATCTTTTTTTCTTTTAATTTTCTTTATTTCTTACATCAGCATCCAGTGGCAAGAAGCGGGCTGGGCCTGGAACCACTGAGGCGGGTGGGGGAGCTAGAGGTGCCTCCACAAGTGCCGCTGCAGATGGCTCTGTTGGCCCAAGTAAGTCCTCCTGTTGTTAATATTATTATTATTTCCCTAACTGTTACCGCTCCAAATTTACAATGATTTTTTTCCTTTTACTGTGCCTGTCTCCTAATTTTTTGCAACTCCTCTATGATCTGTGTCTAAAATTCTTCTTCCCCTGCATTATCCTATTTACTTATTTTCTATATTTTAAGTTTCAAACTGTCTGTCCTGGTCTGTCTGTAGCTTCCTTTCTTCTGCTTTGTCAGAAAGGTTTTCCTCTCCTCTTATATATCCTGTGGAATGGTGGTACTGTAAGACTCAGAGAACCTGTTTTAGCTCAGGTACTCTACTGTGAAGATTGCATGCCCCAGGTATTCTAAGCATGTTTGCTGAGAAGGGTTTCTTTTTCTTGCTCATGCACAATATCTCAGATTCATCATAGCTCTGCCTCTCCACTACAAAAAGTTGTTGGTTGGCTTGACTACCTGGCTTCTCAAACATTGCCAACCAACAAAAATGCCCAAAGTTATATTTTGATAGAAGATACTGTAACTGAACTCAGTGTTGTGTATGTATTATTATCATAGTATACCAGCAGTTGATGACCGTGCAGCATGGCTGGAAGTATGAGGAGGATGGCCCCATTGCATTTGCCAACCAAGACCATATGTCGTTCATTGACCAATTATTGCATTCCTTCATTGTGCTTCAATATCTCAGATTCATCATAGCTCTGCCCCTCCATTACAAAATGTTTTTGGTTGGCTTGACTATCTGGCTTCTCAAACAATGCCAATAAAATGCCCAACATGATATTTAGATAGAAGATACTCTATCTGAACTGTAGTGATGTATTGTGATTGTATTTTGCTAGAAAAAATAATAGGGGGAGTCGCTTCTGGTATCTAAACTGTGTAATGTTATTTCTAGCCACACAGACCACCAGTGCCGGGGACGGCAGAGAGATCACCAGCAGAGCAGACGCAGCAGTTGAAGGGGTTTGGGGGTCCCACCAGCGACAGGGACAGGTGGTGGTAACTCACATAGCTTGCTTATTGACAATTAGTGATATACTCACTGCAAGAATGTTGACTCGTGAACACTCCACTTTAGCACATATAGTGAATGTTAAGTAGTTAATGGCCTCTTCTATCTGCAACACAGCAAACAGGTTCATTATGAAATTTAACAATGATGGGCTGACGAAAAAGGGAAAAAAGGATGGGTGAAATGTAATATAAGTGAAAGGATGCATGTGTGAAAGGATGCATATAGGTGGGTGATAGGATGCATGAGTGGGTGAGGATGGATGAAAGGGTATAAGGGTATAAGGTGAAAGGATGCCTGCCTGGGTCAGTGAAAGGGTATGGGTGAAAGGATGCCTGCCTGGGTGGGTGAAAGGAATGCTCAGGTGTGTTAAAGCAGGATGGGTGAATGGGTGAAAGGATGCGTGGGTGGGTAAATTAATGTTGGTGAAAAGTTCATTGAGAGCCATGTTTGGATGGATGGATATATATGGATGGAGGATTTTCATGGTGAGAGACTGGATGAGAGAATGTAAAGCTTAAATTGTGTGTATCTACAGAATTCAGAGTAATCTGCTGATGAAACACTTACATCCGATGTGGAACGAGGGGTCCACCGCGCAGCTTCCAAAGCTAAGCGTTATAGTTTAGCCTGTTCTTTCCTAGGTTATAGGGCAACAGATTACGGAAGTATAGGGCGGGGGTAGTGGGGGGACTTGGACCATTGTCCACAGTTTAGTTTTTTGTTTTGGGTTACTCTACCTTTTTCTAACAGCACACGACACTTTAGCACAGGGAAGCCACACATGCACTGCGCACCCGCATATTGGGCCACACGCTCCACATGAAGCACACAAACCAGGCTAGCAACTCTCTCTGGGTCATGTCCTGGAACGTTAATGGACTGCTTGATCACAGCAAGCGTACTGCAGTCTTGAAATACGCCCAAAGACACTCCCCTGATATCCTCCTGCTTCAGGAGACCCACCTTTTGGGAACCCACTGCTCCTTCCTTGCGCGTTATGGCTTCGACAGGGTGTGGCACTCCGGTTTTAACAGAGGCTCACGGGGGGTGGCCATCCTACTACGAAGAACCCTTCCATTTATCCCCACTCACGTTAATAGGGACCCACAGGGGCGATTTGTGACTCTCTCTGAAACGTGGGAAGGGAACACCCTTAACCTCATAACTATATACATTCCACCAGCGATGCTCACCCCAGCGCTGCGACACCTTACTGACGTCATTTCCACCCTTCCCTGGGGACAGACGATTCTGGAAGGTGATTTTAACATGGTCATACAGCCCACTCTTGACGCCATAGGGACACCCTCCCCCACCAGGGCGACCCAAGCTAAGAAATTGGTGGAGTTTGCGGCCGCCTCAGGCCTTTGCGATGTGTGGAGGGTCTGGAACACTCGAATCTCCCAATACACACACACCTCAGCAGCGCATCATACCCACGCGCGCACTGACATGGTCTTTAAGCCTGCCCCTGACTGCCACCATGTGACTGACATGTCCATCCTCACCCAGGGACTCTCGGACTACTCAGCATTACTCCTACGCCTAGGCGACACTCCTGCTGGGCTACGCCCGATGTGGCAATTAAACACCTGGTTTCTGCAACACAAGGAGTTCCAAAAGGCTATTGGAGAGGAACTGCAGCATTATTTTCTTACAAACCTAGGGTCGGTCTCCTTGCCGAGTACCCTTTGGGAGGCGAGCAAGGCAACCACCATCAGAGGGGTGGCCAGAACCCACCTTCGGGCCCATCGACGGACCCAAGAGAGTCACCTAGCCCTTCTTGTGGCGCAAGCGGTCCGACTAGAGACTGAACTTGCCAGAGCCCCGGACGGGGCCTGCGACAGGCAGCTGGCCACCCTGCACAAAGAGATCAAACAAATCTCGCTGGAGTCGGCCAAGTTGCTGTGGCACTCGTCCATCGCCCGGGTATATGGCTGGGGAGACAAAAACTGGAAGATGCTACATAGACTGGCCTCTTACTCCCTTGCAAATCGAATCATCCCCAAGATTCGAGATTCCTCAGGAGCCACTGACCATACCTCAGCCGAGATTGCGCAGACGTTTGCAGACTATTACGCCCGCTTATATTCAGCGCAAAAACTAGAGAATTCCCTCCCAGATTTTTGGGACCCTCTGAAGGTCCACATTCCTTGCTTGACACACTCTGAGGCGGCTAGCCTGGACCTTCCTTTTACCCCAGAGGAAATAGGTGCTGCAATCTCCCAGCTGGCGTCCCAGAAACCTCCGGGCCCAGATGGACTCCCTCAGGAATACTACGCTTCCTATCGGGAGCTGCTGATTCCCCACCTCTCCGCCCTCTTCCAGCACATGGCAGAGACCGGAGCATTCCCCCCAGAGATGGACATGGCGACCATTGTGGTCATTCCCAAGACCCAGCCACCCTTGTCGTCCTGCGCGGCCTACCGGCCCATCTCCCTAATTAACACCGAAGTCAAGATCTATGCCACGGTCTTGGCCCAGCGCCTGCATCCACTCCTTAACAATTTGGTCCACCCGGACCAATGCGGCTTCATGCCGACACGTAGCACCAGACACTGCCTGAGATGCCTTTAAGTAGCCCTTGCAAACTGCCAGACACTTACCCCATACCTGGCACTCCTGCTTGTGGACTTCGAGAAAGCTTTTGATACTGTTGACTGGCTCTACCTTGAGGACGTGCTCACAACGATGGGTATGGGTCAACAGTTTCGGCGCTTAGTCCACATCCTATACTCTAACCCCAGAGCCAGAGTTCATATTAACAGGACCCTCTCTGAGATATTTCCAATCCAGAGAGGTACGAGACAGGGCTGCTCCCTTTCCCCACTCCTGTTCACGTTAGTGATGGAACCCCTGGCGTGTCTTATCCGCGCAGATGACCTGATCCAGGGCTGGAAGTGGAGGAGTCACCACATTGACAAAATTGCCTTATATGCGGACGATGTCCTGCTCTTCTTGGGGGACCCGGCCCGCTCCGGCCCTAGGTGTCTCAAATGCCTCCAGGCCTTGGAAAGGGTTTCTGGTCTCCGGCTTAACCCGACAAAATCGACTCTTGTGCCTCTCCATCTCTCCAGGGAATGCTTTGACTGGCAGACTAACATCCCCATTAGATGGCAATCGTTTAAATATTTAGGTATATGGGTCGCTTTACTCCCTGGGTTAGAATGGGCGCTGAATATCACTCTGCATGTCACAAAGGCTAAGGAAGACCTCCCACGCTGGCAAACCCTACCACTTAATCCGCTCGGAAGGGTGGCATTATTTAAGATGATGATCCTCCTTCAATTCCTGTACATAATCCAAATACCCCCCTTCCACTATCCCCGGAGTTGGTTCAAAGAGATGGATGCTGTGATTTCTCAGTTTCTGTGGGGAGGTGGGAGGCCACGTATGGCTCTCGCCCGATGCCGTATTCCGACCTTTGACGGAGGCATGGGCATGACGGATTTATACCTCTACTACTTAGCCACCCGACTACTTGTCCTTCACGACTGGTTTACTGGTGGATGGTCCGACCCAGCCTACAGAACCGAACTGCGAGACATGGGCTTCCGCGGAATCCAGGCCACCATGTATGGATGCCCTATCCCAAAAACACTCCCAACGGTGACTCAGGCGGTCTTCATGGCCTGGCGCTTGGCCCTGCGACACACACAATGTGGCTCCAAACTGACCCAACAAACACCGCTTTGGCAGGGTGTGTGGTTGGCTGAAGTGGTGGCGTTGCAAGGCTTTAAGCAATGGGACCACATTGGCATTTCCCAGCTTGGAGACATGTGGGTGGGTGATCACATTAGGATCCTCCAAGACTTGCAGAAACGCCTTACCCTACATACCTCACAATTCTACAGATACCTACAGATACAACACGCCCTAAATGCGCACATATCCACAGGCACCACACTCCCCGAGTTCAGTCCACTGGAAGTGCAAGTCAGTCATGATGGGAAATCTGGGGAAGGGTGGAATATCACGTATATACCATTCCCTCACGAACAACAGCCCTATAACTATTGACTCGCTTAAACTCCGGTGGGAGGGATGGCTGGGTCCCCTGGAGGACAAGGATTGGCGAGACACCCTTATGGCCCCTAGGACTGTCACGGTCTCTGCCAGGCTTTGACTCATCCAAATTTACTACCTCCTCACTGCCTATCTTACCCCGGCGTGAATGCATAGAGCGGGGCTGCGTGCCTCGCCCGATTGTGCTCTCTGTGGACAACAACCAGCAGACTTCTACCACATGGTTTGTTCCTGCCCTCGCCTTATAAGATATTGGAACAAGATAGAATCTGAACTCACACACATCCTGGGATGGCACGTACCTCATGACCCCATGCGCCTCCTCCTGGGCGTCATGGACGGTCTAGACGGGTCCCGAGCAGATAAATTATTCTTGGGGACGGCTATTATGTTGGCCAAGCGCGATATCGCCATGGCCTGGATGCAGTCTGACCCCCCTACAGTAGCTAAATGGCGCAGAGGCGTGGATTGGTGCGCTGCTCAAGAGAAATCCTTGTTCGAAGCCAGGGGCTGCCCGGCCAAATACCAAAAGGTATGGGGCAAATGGATGAATCAACTGGGATAATGGAACCCGTAATGTTTAGCTCCTTCATTCTGATGGACTGCTTGATTTTCTGTGTGATGTGCTTGATCACTGTGCATATTGTGTACTGTTATTCTCTGCACACTAGCAATGTCATATATACATGGACCTGTGCGCTGTGCTGTTATTGCTCACTTCCTTTTTGTTCTCTAAAAAAAAATAAAGTTGATTATCAAAAATTGTGTGTATCAAAGCCAAGGGTGAAGATTAAGAATACTAGAAGAATAATGCAATGATGAAAGGATAATGGCTTGGATGAAGAAACAAGGGAGCTTTTCTGGATAGGGGTGTGCTCACTGCTCATCTACTTCACTTGCTTGAAATGGTTTTATCAAAGCTTTGATTCAAAGGGTTGGAGTGGTATTTCTGTCTACACTCTTGACTCATCCCACCCATCATCAATCATCACCTCTCTCCCTAGTCCCTACCTGTGAGAGGCTGGTTCAGTATATGATGGACACTTATGTCAGTGGCCACCTTGCACTGATCCAGACAACCCCTATGGTGATTTTAGTGGTCTTAGACAACTTTAGAAAGCTCTCTAAGTGGTAGCTGTGGAGATCAGCTTTCAGGCTTATTCCAGAAGGAGTGTAAAGCAGCTTGTTTCACCAGTATATCATCGTTTAGGTATAGATTAAATGAAAAAGAACCACACAGTGTATTTATAAAAATATGTATTTATTATAAGACACTCACTAACACATTTAGATATCGCCTAGCCGGAGATATACACAATACCCACAATACTTTGCAATAGAAACAGGTAAGTTGCACAAAATAGACAGTGGTCACCAGGGGGGGCCCAAACCATATACTAAAATAGTGGTATGCGAACCACGACTCGAGTCAAGACAATAATCAGAGGACGTAGAACCACCCAAGGAACCACCCAAGGTGAGTATCTAGGAGCCCCATGGAGGTTGTGTGGAGTGTAGGAACACGACCACGTTGTGCGTACAAATCAACGTGTAAGTCGCAGTTGCAATTTTAAAGAAGAAGGACCCTTCCCAGTGGACCCTGAAGATAGCCCATGGAAGACAGAAGGTTGGAGAGCCACCCCACCCGTGGATACCTTAGGAACCAGGATACCTGCCCCAGGGGAGCCTGGTGCATAGGTGTGAAGTGGCGTCGGAAACCACTGTCGAACCCAATGGAGGAACTTCAGGAAGATGCAGGTGCTGGAGAAGGTGAAAGTCGAGAAGTACCTGAAAGCAGAGGGGACAGAGTCTATGCCTCTTGAAAGTGACCAGGAGGCACGGAAGACAAATGCCCACCGATGTCGGGTGCTGTAGAAGAGTTGACAGTGACCTTGGAACTGCAGCTGTGTGGACCAGACGATGTTGTGAAAGACCAGGAGCCATACACGAGCTGTCCCACATTGGATGTCGAGAGTTGAGGGGTCGGTGTCCATCGGTTGCACCAACAAGCCTTGGCAACTGCAAACAACGTGGAAGTAGAAGAAGGTGCAATGTCGGGACCAGCATGGCCCAGGAGACTCACCACAAGCAGGGGAGTTAGGGCAGGCCCAGAGTAATCAGGGGAGCCCAAAAGAATTCAAAAGTGACCCTCAAGAGGACCCGGAGGCACTGGAGTGGCAGAGGACCTGGAGCAGCTCACCAAAGATGCAGGCCCACGGTGCAAGTGTTGTGGTGAGGACAAAGATCTTGGTCACTGGAGATGCTTGAGGTTGGGGCTACTTGGAGCCGGAAGTTCTTGGTGGAAGGAAGCCAACAAGCCTTGGCAACAGGGAGGGATACTGGCCTCAAACTTGGTGAGAGGACAGGGCAGGCCTCGAGGGATGTGAAGAACCACCACCTGGGTTGCTGAGCCTTTTGGAGTCCATAGGAGCCCAGGATCAGCATATCAGTCAGCTTAGTTGCAGTGCCTGTAGAAGCAGGGAAGTGACTTCAAGGGAGATTCCTTCAGGTGTCTTGGATGTCCACAAGCCCTAGACGGGTTCCTGTATGGCGCACAGGCACGGATGTGGCAGCAGACAAGCAGGGCAAAGAGATCAGGAGCAGCAGGAGTCTCCTGGTTGCAGCCTTGATACCCAGAGCGAAGTCCAGCGAAGTCCAGAGTGCCCAGACGGTCGAAGTTGAAGTGGTGTCTGAATTATATCGTGTCCCACGACAAATCTAGGGTCCCACCCACAGGTAACCCCTTAAGTACCCTGAGGAAAGTGTTGGGACGATACAGGGGTCCCTCCCTAAGGAGGGGCTAGACAAGGGGGAGGACACTCCCATATCCTTTGTCCAGTTTTCGCACCAGAGTGGGAGCCAATGGCTCCCTGAACTGGTTTGAACTGGACTATGCATTGAGGGCACGCAGACTATGAGGTGCTGGCAAGCGCTCCCAGCCTGCCCCAATACACTAAACCCTGTCTGAGAGGTGGTCACACCTCCCTGTGACAGGATGCCTATTGTTCTGCCTTCCCTTGCTCGAGCTTGGCTCAGTAGCAGGAGGGCAGAATCATGTCTCTGGTCAGCAGCAGCCATGTTGTGCTGTCCGGGTCTAGAAGACTGGTACCGGGAGCACTGAGGACCTAAAGGAGAGCCTTTACAGTGCTTGGAATCATACCCCCCACACCGTTTACGGAAGTATGATTCCAACATGTTTGATACCAAACATGACAGGGTTCATTTCAGCCAGTTTCGAGTTGGACATCGCATAATGACGTGGTAACCCTCTATATGTTATATGGCAGTCTCACTTACACCCCGGGAGAATGGACTCTGTATGCTGTAGGTGTGTCCTGCTCATGCAGGGGCACACTCACACTTAGAATCAAGCACCCTCCCTTCAGGATTGAAAAGGCCTGCTGTAGGGGTGACTTATAGGTTTTAAGTGCAGTGATCTTAGATATAGGGAAACCTATATCTTTCGTAAGTGGTGCTAGCACCAGCTTACACAGGCTGCAATGTCAGGCCTGTAGAGATAGTTTGAATGGTCTCCAATAGGTGGCATAATACATGCTTCATCCTAGTGGGAACCTCTGGGGTACCTATGCCCTGGGTACCTTAGTACCATATACTAGGGACTGATAAGGATACCCCAATATCCAATCTGGGATGTACCTAAGTACTTACCATAACAATTTAGGGGAGAAAACAGAGAGACTGGGGTCCTGATTAGCAGGATCTTAGTCAGACTAGTCATCAACAGCATTACATCAAGCAAAAAGTCAGGGTAACCATAGAAGCAGATCCTACTTTCCTACACAACCCATGACATTTTTCCAGTGCCACCCAGGATGACCTAACTGCTGTATGGTTCAATTCGGCGATGCAGTGTTGGCTGTGCAATGTGCATCTGCTTGAGTTGATGTGGCGTTTATAAAGTTTTCAATGCATGGCAATGCGAAAACAAGGTGTGTTTTCCTTCCCTCCCAGTGACCACTCAGTCACTTCCTAGTACTTCACTCCTTTATTCTTTCATAAGTTCTGTCCAAGCCTTCCCCATATTTTTAAAAATCCATTCTTTGCATGCATCACATTTTTCTGTCCAAGTGATATATTTCATCATGCCTTCCATAACGGATATACGCCTGTTCAAATTTTTCCCTTTCAACATTTGTCAACGATAATGACTCATACGCCAAAGCTTAGGCACATGATAATGATCAGTAAAACTTCTACTTACCTGGCCTAATCCCTCAAAATTACCATACAGTAGAGTAAGTTATGTTTCCTTTCCTTACTGCCAAGCAAATGTATTTGTTGGAAAAATAGTAATTTCAAAGTGTGGTGAAGGAGGGTGAGGCCAGGGAATAAAGTGGGACTAAGTAAGTGCCTTGACTTTTGCAGATGGGATAGTCTGTGATGAACATGCCAAATACAATCTATATCCTGTTCCCTAATCCTTTCCCTGTATTGCAGTGCACCCCATTTCCCACCGTCTACTTATGGCAGTTAGGATGTCCTCATGTTTGATTTTATACGTGACGTGTATCATTCATATTATTCATCTGCCTTGTAGTCAGGTAAAATTGAAAGGCATTTTGTAGAAGAGCAGTGTCATTGGAATAAGATAATTGTCTAATACAGATGCAGACTGCAGAGAGTAGAAAGTGTGACTAACAAGTACGACTAGGGTGCCAGCTGAGCGACCATGCCTCCATTAATTTAGCACAACAAGAGAGAGAATATTTGTACTCTATAGTGCATGATGCCTTACTCATTAGTTGTACTTACGTCCTTAGTTTTTCTTATGAAATCCTTCAAAAGAAAAATTACATAACAGTTTTTTTTTAACTGGCGTGCTGTGTTCTGCCTTAATTCCTTTCAGACAGTTAGTGCATTTGCCATTTGCCTTTAGTTTTATGTGAGGCATGTGTGGGTAATGGCTGTGACTCTAATCACACCAAAATTGAAATGCCCTAGGAGACAAGCAATGTACTGCTACTGTGCCACTACATAATTTTTAACAAGTGTTTTGCACAGAGCATTGTTTGCAATTTGTCTTTTTTCTTTGTTGATATAGCTGGTTCATCTCAGCAGAATATAGCAGCCCAGCTGCAGCAGCAAAAGCTGGAGGCCATACGGGCAGAGTACCAGGGGCTGGTGGCCCAGGGGGAGAAGGAGGAGGAGGCAGCTGCCCAGGGCCCCAGCCAGCCACCAGCGCCTCCAGCCTCTCAGCAACATCAGCACTGCAGTCAGCTTGCAGTCACCTGCCGTCATTCCATCACTGCCCCCTCCTCATTTTCTGACCGCAACTTCCAACGTCACGTCCTACGAGGCTGGCTCACATAGAAACCAGGCAGACACAGATAGAGGGGCACCGCAGAAAGCTCCTGGCCAGCCGTGTTTAGTGCCCTCTTCTGCCCCATTTGTTTTGGTGAGTAGGACTTGTGGGTGGAGAGGGTGGGAATGTGGGATTTGGGACTGGGACAGTTTGGACTTAGTTGTTGGACAATCAACATTTTAGACATTGGATGTGGACAGGGAGATTTGTTTGGGGAGAGGGATGGGCCAGTTGTAGGTGGAAGGGGTGGGTGTTACTATATTGTTAGGGTAATAAATAGTTATTTTACGTTATTTATGCCTCTAATCGTTTTTGGGGTGTTTAACTTTGCACTTCTGCCTTTTAGCACAGCCTGTTTTTAAAATCTGCTGATAGTGTATAACAATTAGTAATGCAGTACCCATGTCCTACTACTCTCCTAGTCTTTTCAGTCTGCAACTATATTGACCACTAAGGGGGTGGGGAGTTTATTTATTTATTTATTTATTAAACTTATAAGGCGCAGCAGCTACCCAAAAAGGGTTTCCCGGCGCCGAGACGGAACAAAAGAACACAAGGCGGCAAAGTTGATTACTGGTTAAAGAGCCAAGTCTTCAAAGATTTCCGAAATTGGGTGTATACTGTTTCGTTTCGGATAGCTTTTGGAAGTGAGTTCCATAGCAAGGGACCGAGGTAGGAGAAAGACCTTCCTCCCATCCGGGATAGCTTTATTCTAGGCATCGAAAAATTCCCTTGAGTGGATGAACGGAGGCATCGGGAGGGCACATAGGGGTTGACCAAGGCTTGGAGATATTTGGGGGCAACACCTGTTTTGATTTTGAACATATAGCTCAGGGCTTTGAACTTAATGCGGTTCTCCACCCTGAGCCAGTGCAGATCTCTCAAATGGCTTGAGACTGAGGTCATCCTGGGTACCTTACAAAGTAGTCTAGCGGCAGAGTTTTGGACCAGCTGAAGCCTGCGCGTCACTGCCTTGTTGGATCCAAGGTAGAGGGCATTGCAGTAGTCCAGTCTCGAGGTGATGAGGGCCTGGACTACTGTTTTCTGCGTGGGCTCTGGCAGCATCCAGATGATCTTTCTTAACCACTTCAAGATGGTAAAGCAGGTGGCTGCTACCTTGACTGTCTGATGGTGCATTGAAAGTTGGTCGTCAATGATAACACCAAGGTTGCAGACTTTGCTGGAGGGTCGGGGAAGAGCACCCATCGCACTAGGCCAGTGTTGTGGACCCCAGAGATCTTTGTTTTTGCCCAGGACCAATACCTCTGTTTTCTCTCCGTTTAATTTAAGATAATTGGTCTGCATCCAGGATGCAATTTTTCCCAGTCCAAGCTGAAGATGGGATGGCCCTGCTGCTTTGTTCGTGGAGAGAGAAAAAATGATTTGTGAGTCGTCAGCATAGGAGAACAGGGACAGTCCTGCTTCGTCTGCGACATTGACTAGGGGTCTAACATATAAGTTGAAGAGTAGGGGGCTGAGGATAGAACCCTGAGGCACCCCGTGGGGAAGAGGATGAATGTCAGAGCTGGTCGAGGAGGAAAAGATTTGGAAAGTACGGTTAGAGAGAAAAGAGATGAGCCAGCTGAGGGCAGAGCCTCTAATGCCCATAGAGCAAAGCGTTTTTACTAGTGTGGTGTGGCATACCGTATCAAATGCCGTGCTGAGGTCAAGCAGGATGAGGGCGACCGTGTCGCCAGCATCCAGATGATGGCGTAACTTTTCCGTTATTCCTAGTAAGGTGGTCTCGCTAGAGAAACCGGCTCTAAAACCGGATTGGGAATGGTGGAGAAGCTTTTGGTCTTCAACAAATTTAGTGAGTTGTGAATGTATGTGTTTTTCCAGAATTTTGGAAAAGGCCGGCAGCAAAGAGATAGGTCGGTAATTGGAAGATAAGTCTGGGTCAGCGTTGGCCTTTTTAAGGAGAGGAGCCACCATGGCATGCTTCCAGTCATGTGGGACCGTGGCTTCTTCTAAGGAGGCATTTAGAAGGTCCATGATGGCAAGTAGAGGTGGTGACTCTAGCTGCTTGAGTACTGAGATAGGCAAAGGGTCCTTAGGTGATCCTGATTTAATACTTTCAAGGATCTTTTTAAAAGAGGTTGAAGTAAGAGGGGACCAAGTGCCCAGGTTGTAAGGGGGGGTATGTTGTAACGTAACCTGGTCAGAACAGGCAGAGTCCATTGTGAGTGGTGTGGAAGCAGATTGGAAGGCATTCTCAGATTGCGAGGAAGGGGAAATGTCCGCCCAGAGCACGCTATGGCAGAGTGAATTTTCTCGACTTTCTGGATGAAGAAAGAAGCCAGTTCCTCGCATTTGCGTTTATTTAGTGGAGGGGGGCTGGCTAGAGTGGCAGAGCCAGCCAACTCCTTCACTGTATTAAATAGTGTCTTGGAGCAATTCAATGCAGCAGTAATGTGGTTGACGCAAATTCGGCACGGGCTAGTTTGCAGAGATTATGGTAAGCTTTTTTTGCCAAATTGTAGTTTGCTTTTGAGTCAAGGGCATAGTTTCTACGCCATCTGCGTTCCAGTGCTTTGCATTTAGATTTTTCGGCTTTCAGAGTGTCAGTATACCACGGCGCAGGCGGGCGGTGGTTATTGGTCTTTTTTTGGGAGAGAGGGAGACAAGTATCTATGGCATCAAGAAGCCATTTTTGAACAGAGTCAGAGAGCATAGATACCCTTTGTTGAGAAATGGGTGTGGTAGTGCATAGGATGTTATTCAGGGCAGTTATGTCCAATTTTTTCCAGTCTCTTGTTAATGACTTTAAAACAGGAAGGGTGATGGCAGCGTTGTCCGCGGGTGTCAGACTAAACCTGATGATGAAATGGTCCAACCAGCAGATAGGGAGCGCTGAGGGGCAGTGGATGCAAGGTAAGTTGGAGAAAATGGGGTCCAGAAGATGGCCAGCTTTATGTGTGGGGCCTGAATTGTGCAAAAGAATGTTCATAGCTGCCAGGTCGGAGATGAAGTTAGTGCTGCTTTTGCACGTAGGATCATCCAGATGAAGATTTAGGTCACCAAGAATGGAAAAGTTGGCAGTACTCATAATAATTGGATTTATTAGACTCGGAAAGGAAGGGGCGATACACAAGTATACCAGAGAGGGTAAATTTTGAAGTAAGGGCTAGTTTGAATATGGCCGCCTCACAGTCCATAGAGGTTAAAGGTTCAAATTTGCACTGATAAAGCTTTTTGAATACAATGGCAATGCCTCCCCCAATTTTATGGCCCCTGTCTTTCCTAACTATCACATAGTTGGTAGGCAAGGCTGCCGTTGCCTATATTGCCTATAAGTACAACAGCACTCCATAATTCTCTTACATGAATAGATGAAGCGAGGGCTGCGTGGTTTCCCATGGTTTCCCTAGGTGGTTCCCATGGTGGTGGTAGTAGTAGTAGGCTAGCGCACTCACAGTAAAAGAATTAGAAGTGAGGTCCCACTCCCAACTGTAGGATTAATCAGAAGAATTATTTATTGCAGGCAACTAATTAAAATAAAAACGGAGTCACAAGGTAATTATTACATCATAGCTTTACAAACAACTGAGATCAGACTACTAAGAATACCTGATAGTGAAAATATAGCAAGCAATACTAAATTATTCAGAGTAATGTTGAGCTAGTATTTTAAACTAAAAGTACAAAATACTCTAATCGTGAAGTGGACTCAAAGTCTGGAGTGGACAAGTTTAAGCGATTACGCAACACAATGCCAGAATGATGATGCTGTAATGGTGTATGGTGGAATGGTGTAAATTAAGTCACACCTCAATAAATCACACAGCCCAGAGGTAGAGAGTTAGAGGTTTGATCAATGAATGGGAAAGGGAATTTGGGGAAAGGTGTGACAAAGACAAACACTACACAAAGACAATATTCATCTGGGCGAGGAGCATCCAACCATCATCAATCTGTTGTGGAAGGAAATGATGGAATGTGTATGACACAGTTAACTTAAATGCATTGCAAACAGTCCGTCAGTCCCAGAGAGACCCAACTTATTATAATATTATATATCTAAATGTTCTGTCACCTAGGTTTGAAAAATAGTCAATACAAATTATGTAGGAGTGAAGCGAAAACACACAGTTCTAAAAAATTATTATTAAAAGAAAAATTATAGTGTATTGCCAAATTGAGTGGTGCATCTGCACTCTCCTTAGATTGACCATTAATCTTGGGTACCTGCCGGGCAGAAGCCGCCTGGTAGGATAAGTATGAGTGTTATGGTGCTTTTGCCTTTTGTGCTGGAGAAGAGAAGGCCTGTGGACTGTGAAAAAGAAATGATATTGTAGAATCAAGAAGATGGACAGAAGGTAAGTTTCTTAATGAGTGTACCAAAAAGACTCAGCGGCAGAGCAAGAGCATAGTCCTTTGCAATCATTCATTTTATGACTGATGTATGATCAATTAAGTGAGAACATTTACAACAACCAGCAATCACACCAACACCTAATTATGACTCCAAAATGTCTCAGAAGTCGCCGCGGTGGACGGTCTTTTCAAGTGCAAGTGGCTAGACACTGGAACAAACTGCCTCTCTCGCTCAGGCAGGCCACGAACATATTGGCGTTCAGGAAAGAACTAAAAACCTGGCTGTTCCAACAAATAGTTTAAAATCCGTTCTCCCCGGTACTGATGTGCTCCTCTGTCAGTCTTTGTGTCTCTTTCAATCTCAGCACCGGGACACTCTATTGAGTAGCTGCGCGCTCTACAAATCCACTCATAACATAACATAACAAGTGGCTGCATATATCGGGCTGTTCAAACTCGCAACTGTCATGATCATCATCAGAACATTTAGCCTAGCGCTTGCATAATGTGATGCTGTGGCATCATCACATATCTGTCTCTAGTTACTGACAACAGGCCCTCACACAACCACATAGTTTCAAATTTGAGTCAGCCAGCACACTCACTCAGCAACATTGCATTTCCCAAATCAAGTAATGATTGCACCTCTCACCAGTCCACAGAGTTGCGTAGGCCTCTGAGAGTCATCACAATGTTGTTTTCTGTGAAGTTGATAATGTCCTGCTTCTGGCAGTTGTTGAAATTGTCACACCCTAAGTCCTTCCATCACCTCCCAACTCAAATAAGAGAGTTCGACCTGTAGTGCAATGCTGTTTATGAACAACAAGAGAATTATTGAGTAATTGTTTTGTGTTTGTTAGCTAAACCGACTGGTGGGGTATTTGAGGAGTGTGAACTAGACAACAAAGCAGTGTGGACCCGGCAAACAAATCTCAATAAGTGTCAAAGAAGAAGGAAAGAATCGCCTTCAGGAAAAAAATTATCACCCATTATGCTACCAACATTTTAAATCATCACAAACACAATTAAGCTTAATCATTATAGTTAAACACCCATTCTCACAGTCTGCTACCACATGCATCATCTCAATACTCACAAAGAACAATCACTCATTTATCACTCATTGGTGCATTACTTACCTGTTCCAATTCAAGGAATGTGGTACATTGCCGATCCTCTTTGATTCCTGAAACACACATTGGCCAGTCTTGTAAATCAAATGTTCATGGTCAGTCCTGCTAGGGGATTAAAGAAAGGATAGGCATGAGATGAAGGCAGGCAATGTCTCTCCAATGTCCTTGAAGGGAATTGGAGGGGAGGCTTCCTCAATGCACACTGGTCCAAGTCCAATCTGGCCATACATGTGTCTAAAACGGTGGCACTGCATTAGTCACTGAGACACCAGGAAACCAAATAATATAAGTTCTTGCTATATCCTTTTTTTTTTCTTTTCCCCATGCAGTTCGGCGATAGAAAGTTTGATGGTGGCCCAGGCCTACTCGGTAGTCAGGGAAGTAGAGTTCATCCTCAAACTCAGATGGTTCGGCCAGAAGTTGGTCAGCAAACACACTACCATGCCCTCATCCTCCTCTTGTCGTACTTCACGGATGGTGTAATTTGGTGATATAAGGTCCTGCTTCATTTTGATCATGGTTAATCTCTCTATGTTTTGGGACGAGAGACTGGTCTTTCTCACAGTTACATCCTCTCAATAGTCCTTGGTGCTCCACTTTGCTTGACCTCTTTTACCTTCACCTCTGCACTGGACTGAATCCCTGCCATTAGAAACCACCCATATGCAGATTTTGGGGCTGATACACCTGTTCCTGCTGTTGCTGGTATTCTTGTTGTTGGTTTTGGATGCTGTGAGCCAACAGCACTGCCCTCAGAGTCTGAAGTTGAAGGCTGCACTACAGAACTTGTGCCCTGGAGGAGTGGGCCTCTAACTCCCAGCTGTTCTTTTTTGAAGTCACTGGCTTGCTCGGAAATCCACGTCTTGTAGTTTGAAACATTCGTCTTAAAAAGGAATGAAAGTGTCCAGTAAATGTTTGTACCGTGGATCAAGAATTGTGGCATAGATATAATGTTTGGATGACACAATATCTCTGTGCACCTTTGTAATAACAGATAAGCAAAGGATTAAGCTCTCTACCCACTCATGCACATCTTTTTTTTTTATACACCTGAGTACCTTTCAAACACCTCATTTAGCTGTCCTATAGCGTATGCAATAATGGTATAGCCTGGCCCAAGGTACTGTCCTTCTTGCTGACGTCCAGTGTGAAAACCAGTGTGAAAACCTCAAAAGGAAGCAGCAGCTCTGTCAGGAATTTGACTAGGCCCCATTGGTCCATCTCAGCCTTTCACAGTTACATCCCCTCTTTGCATTACATATTCATTGATCGGTCTGTACAGCTTAAACCGATGTTGCAACAAGAAATAAATTGAGTTCCAACGTGTTTGCACCTCCTCTATGAGTGGTTTAACAGGCATTTTATTGTCACGCTGAATGAACCTCAGCTGCTTCCGGGCTTTAAAAGAGTAACTGAAATGAGTGCAGATTCTTATGCAGGTGGACAATGATGTTGACACAGTGCGCCAAACACAGAAGCCTGAAATAGCCACCATTTGCCATGACCTTAACCATATTACCACCATTGTCTGTGGCAACAAATCCAGTGTTAAGCCCTCTGCATCTCAGCCATCCAAAGACCTTGTTGTTTAAATTATCCAAGATGTTTGCATCTGTATACGATTTCCCCATGGCGAACATTGCTACTGTTGCATGCTTCAGAGCACCATTAAAACTTTCAGCAGTGTCAGCACCTGCAGATTGAATTTCTCTACCCCCCACAAAAGAGATCCATTGTGCAGTGATGCCCGTGAAAACAGTGGCTAGTCTGTCATCAGGTGGATAGTGTGAACAGCCCTTTGTTGCAAAGCTTGTCCAACCAATTCCAGCACATCGTTATGTAGCGCTGGAATACCAACTCTAGCAAAATAGGTCCGACTGGGAACCTTCCATTTTGGGCAGATGGCCACCACAAATTCTAGAAAACCCACTCCTTCCTCAAAAGAAAAGGGAGGGAGGTCCAGCTCTAATATTTTAGCCAGCTTCACATTGTGCAAATGTGCCATTGGATGGTTGTGTTTGTCCTGCCCGCCTTCCTAAACATACCAGGAAGAGTAGCCTGGATTTTTCCTTTTCTGATGCAGGCGACATCTTGAGAGCAGAAGGTGGTAGGCTCAATGTGTGTCTCAGCGGGGCAGTTACTGTATGCTCTTGCCTTGGTGCCTCAGCCTTACTCTGAGTCTTGTGCCATTGCAATGTTGCTGATGTGGGCGATACTACTGCACTGCTGGGGACAGGGCCAATTTGCGTTACAAAAATGTCCCCCTCTTCTTCACCTTCACCTTCATCTTCCACCGTGATCAGACCAGATCCCCTGCTCTCACCACCTTCACCAACATAATTAGCAGTTTTTTGGCCGCTACGGTGCGCCTCCCATCTGATTGCATGGTGTTTTCTCAAATGAGTTGTTTGGCCTCTGGTACCATAGTTTTTACCAAGCTTACCCTGACTAACACTTGCTTTGCAAATGGAGCCCACAGCAATATTCAGCTCTTTATCTATAACCGTAAAGAAGTCCCAGACTAGGGAGGTCAACTTTCTGATACTGGTGTCACTGCCAATGTCAGAAGAAGTGGTGGTAGGTGAGTGTTTTGACCTTTGCCTCTCTGCAGTGCCTACTTCTGCTGAGGTAGTTGTGGATGTAGGTCGCAGCCGGGGCTTTGAAAATATGGAAGCTGGCAGTAGTGGTATCTGTGTACACAAAAGAAGCTACCCTGAGTGAAAGATGACCGAAGTTGAAATGTGTTAAGTGGAATGCCTGGCATCTCACAAAAAGTGAAGGACTGTCCTCACACACCACCAGGTGTCATGCTTCATCATCGGCAGTCCTCGCTCTCTAAAAACTTGGTTTGATAGAGAGCAGGCCTACACCTGGAGACAGGGAGGCACTTCTAAGTCTAAGTGGGGGCCCGTGATAGTGAGTGATAGTTTAAAAATCAATGTAATTACCAAAAATACATTTATTCGGGTGGTAACTACTAGATATTAAAATAGAAGCGGTGAAGAGGGGAAATTAGTACCCCATCACCGTAATGGTGGAGGTCGTCGACATGTTTTTGCCCTTATGGCCTAAAAGGTCCGCGGCATTCATCAGGACAAAATGAAAAAATGGGCTCCTATCTTACCAAAACCTTTGGTACGAAATTACCACTGGGTAGGTCAACCTGCATCATACTCTACCATAGAAAGTTTCCCGTAACCTGTAAAAAAGAAATTGAGATTGCCATCAGGATGGAGAATACTTGAAGGAATTCGGTCATAGTGAAATTAAAAAACTGCAGTGTAAATTGACCCACATGCAATAATATACATATAGTGGCTATTGTGTGAAACACGTGTCACTGCAAACGTGAGACACACATGGTATGTCATTTACACAGTTGTGAGACCGGCTCACAATCTTACCCCGTTGGTGGTTACTACACACCCCATGGGAGGAGGGTGAAGTAGAGACCCCTGTAGTCACACTCTAGGAAAAAACGGAAATGAAATTTCACATTTCAAGAGAAGCCCCCCGGTAAGGGTACTTTGATTATATAAAACCATGCATTCATACTACCACTCATACGCTTACTACATCAAGGTGCGTCACTCTCCTTGGTCCAAGCTGTGTTCTCTCCTCTTCCCCATGGTGGAATGAAGGGTGAGAGAATCCTGTTCAAATAGTCGCCTTAATTGGTAAAATAGGAAACATGTGTGGATTCTTACAAAGGCCAGAAAATGTATCCGGTGTCTGAAAACCTCTCTGTAAGGAGGCAAGTGTGTGCCTGACCCTCGCGTCAGGGAGAAAGTGCGGCGGTTGCTGCTATTATGCCGAACACCTGGAGATTCCCCGTGTCTTGCTGGAGGCCGACGGAGGTTTCCTGGCCTCTGTGTCATAATGAGAGCACCTGCGTTAGTAGCGGAAACGCGCGGTCGCCGGAATACAGGCGCACGTGTGCTATCAGTTGTATTGCACAGGGTGAAGCTGTACCGCCCGCTGAAGCTACGCGTGTAGAAATAACACAAAGACACGCGTCTATTTCAGTAAGCCCCGTGTGGAAATTGTACTTATGTTTGAAAAAGCAATGCTGTGAGGCTTTTCCGGGTAGCTACTAATTTCAGCATGTCGGGTGCCTATTTCTCAAGCCCCCGTGTTGGAGGTAGAGTGCTGTCCTTATGCTGATATTGTACGGCGTTACAACCTGGAACAAGGAGCTTGATCAGAGTGGGCCATGTTTCATAAGGGTGCAGTTAAATTTGCATGCCCTATAGTCGATGCGAAAAAAAAGGGGGGAAAAAACCTATTCAAGGTTTAATACATATGCACTGTGCCTCATGTCGGGGACAAGAACATGTGGTTTTAAATAGAAATAACCTAAGGTTTTTTTGCAGCAGAAGGTGGTGATAAGAGGGTCAGTGTTTGGCTGTACTTGTATACATGTATCCCTCCTTTCATAATTGTTCAATATAAGTGATAAGAGGGTCAGTGTTTGACTGTGCTTGTATACATGTGTCCCTCCTTTCATAACTGACCAATATGGAGCCATGGGATTTCATCATTCAATCCAGTGTCCCATGACCGAAGTCGATACACCCAAAGTTGTTCTCTGGTGTGAAGTATTCTCTGGATGTTTGGGTTCGTTCCCTTAGTGACCTCAAGAACTACCCATTTTAAATCAACATCTCTGTGGTTGTGTTCCAGATAGTGGCGCATCAGCTTTGTGTTCGTCTTTTTGCACCTGTTGGTGCTCCTGTGCTCGTTAATACAAATCTTGATCTTTTCTAGTTGTCATGCCCACATACATCAAGTTGCAGGGGCATGTGATGAGGTAGATGACATTCTCACTGTCACAATTGCTGAAGTTCTTAAGTACCCATGGTCTGTTGGTTTTTATGTCCACCTCCTTGGTTGTGCTAGTGTAGTTGCATGCCACACCGCTACCACAGGGGTAGTGACCCACTGGTCTGGGATTGCCCCATAGTGTGGTTTGGTTCTGAATTTGTCGGGAGGGTGTTTTCGCATGCAATAACTCGTCTCGTATGCTTGTGTTTTGTTTGAATGCGAAAAGTGGCGGCAGCCAATCTTTCATTGCTCCATTAAGGATGTGCCAATGTTTCTGTATAATGCTCTGTACTTTGTTCGAGATTGGAGTGTACGTGGTAACACATTCTAGTCTTTCATTGTCCTTTTTAGTTTGGGTTTCGAGAAGTGCCTCTCGGTTATTATTCCTGGCTCTCTTTCTGGCTTTTTTGATCATTTTTTTGGGGTAATGACAGGTTGTCAACTTATTTTCGAGTATCTCTGCTTGTTCGTCATAAGGTTCAATAGAGGAACAGTTCCTTCTGATCCTTAGGAATTGGTCTACCGGGAGGTTTTGTCGAAGGGACTTCGGGTGAAAACTTTCGAAAAGAAGGAGACTATTTCTGTCTGTACTTTTGTTGTGAACCTTAGTTGTGATCCCTTCCGGAGACAAGGAAATAACCAGATCTAAAAAGACTGACTCCTCTTTACTGATTGTGTGCGTAAATTTTAAATGTTCATCTCTGCTGTTGATCCATAGAACAAACTTCTCGGCTTCCTCCTGATTTCCATGCCAGATGATGATGATGACGTCGTCAATGTACTGCCTCCAAAGTTTCAGTTGGGTTCCGAAGGGATTGTTCTGATTGAAGATGTGATCTGCCTCGAATTGGTGGACGTAGAGGCACGCCATGGAAGTACCCCTGATTTGGTGGTATATTGTGTCCCCATATTCGAAAAGTTCTCGGTGAGTGCTAATTCTGCACATCCATGATGAAATGTCTAGGAGTCATATAATCCCAATCTCTATCAAGTAGGATGTGTTCTACCACTTCTAGAGTGCGTCTCTGCAGTATGCTGGTATACAGCGCCTCAATGTCCATTGTGATTATCAGGTCTTCAGCTGGGTTAATTTCCAGGTCTCTGAGGAGGCAGAGGACATCCTTTGTATCTCTCAGGTAAGAGGTAGATGTTTGGACAATTGGTCTTAGGAACCAATCACAAAAGTGTGATAGAGGTTCAAGAACTGAACCTATGCCTGACACAATAGGTCTTCCTGGCAGGGGCATTCTGTTTTTATGAATCTTGGGGAGGGTGTAGAACCTTGGAGTGCGAGGATTTTCACACACCACACCAAAAAGTCCAGCGAGACACCGGGGAATCTCCAGGTGTTTGGCATAATAGCAGCAACCGCCGCACTTCCTCCCTGACGCGACGGTCAGGCACACACTTGCCTCCTTACAGGGAGGTTTTCAGACACCGGATAAATGTTCTGGCCTTTGTAAGAATCCACACATATTTCCTATTTTACCAACTAAGGCGACTATTTAAACCGGATTCTGTCACCCTTCATTCCACCATGGGGAAGAGGAGAGAACACAGCTTGGACCAAGGAGAGAGACGCACCTTGATGTAGTAAGCGTATGAGTGGTAGTATAAATGCATGGTTTTATATAATCAAGCACCCTTACCAGGGGGCTTCTCTTGGAATGTGAAATTTCATTTCCTTTTTTCCTAGAGTGTGACTACAGGGGTCTCTACTTCACCCTCCTCCCATGGGGTGTGTAGTAACCACCAACGGGGTAAGATTGTGAGCCGGTCTCACAACTGTGTAAATAACATACCATGTGTGTCTCACATTTGCAGTGACACATGTTTCACACAATAGGCACTATGGGGCACATGCATCAAGCTAGGCAATTGCGATTCCTTAATAGCTATTATTAAGGAATCGCTATTAAGGAATCGCAATTGCCTATGCATGTAGAAATCGCTCAATAAATAGCGATTCCTAAACATTCCTTAATTGCTACTCGCAAATTGCGAGTCGCAATTAAGGAATACCTACCCATTCATTCCTATGGGCCAGGAGGCCCATAGGAATGAATGGGAAGATATTCACTATTAGCGATTCGCTATTAAAGAATGGCTAATAGCGGGATCTATTTCAAGGGTGCCAGGGTGTCAAAAGGACACCCTGTTGCACCCCCGAAATCTGCATATGAGTACATCTTGCACACACACATGCCCCAAGGGCATGTGTGTGTGTAAAATGGAAGTTTGAAAAATGAACTTTAGTGCATTTTTCAAAGTTTTTGCAAATTACCATGCAGTTTAACTTCATGGTAATTTGCTCCCCCTATTAGCGAAATCGCAAATTTTTTAACTTTAATGCATTGTATTTAAGGAATCTCAATTTGTGATTCCTTAAATGCAATTGCAATTTAAGGAATAGCAATTTTGCAATTCCTTAAATTGCGATTTCTGCATTTGGGATGATGCATCCCAAATGCAGAAATACTGGTCGCAACGGGGCAGATTCTGAGAATCTGCCCGTTTGCGACCAGTATTTCGGTTGATGCATGTGCCAGTATATGTATATTATTGCATGTGGGGCAATTTACACTGCAGTTTTTTGATTTCACTATGACCGAATTCCTTCAAGGATTCTCCATCCTGATGGCAATCTCAATTTCTTCTTTACAGGTTACAGGAAACTTTCTATGGTAGAGTATGACACAGGTCGACCTACCCAGTGGTAATTTCGTACCAAAGGTTTTGGTAAGATAGGAGCCCATTTTTTCTTTTAGTCCTGATGAATGCCGCGGACCTTTTAGGCCATAAGGGCAGAAACATGTTGACGACCTCCACCATTACAGTGATGGGGTACTAATTCCCCCTCTTTACCGCTTCTATTTTAATATCTAGTAGTTACCACCCGAATAATAGTATTTATGGTAATTACATTGATTTTTAAACTATTACTCACTATCAAGGGCCCCCACTTAGACTTAGAAGTGCCTCCCTGTCTCCAGGTGTAGGCCGCTCTTTGTCAAACCAAGTTTTTAGAGAGCGAGGACTGCCAATGATGAAGCATGACACCTGGTCGTGTGTGAGGACAGTCCTTTACTTTTGGTGAGATGCCAGGCATTCCACTTAACACCTTTTAACTTCGGTCATCTTTCACTCAGGGTAGTTTCTTTTGTGTACATATTTCAGTATGGAGGCCAGCTCACCCTGAATACCCTGTGTCTCTAGTTCCCTCCCGTGTGAGTGACCAGGGTTTTGGTGTTGGATGAGTGGTGGTATCTGTGCCACATCCCTCGGAGCAGGTTGAGATGGGGTAACGTCGGTCCCCACTGGGGCTGGGCTAACATCCATGGTGACTGGCTCAATGTTATCCTCCTCTTCTTTATCCATAACTCAAAGGCTTTCAGGAACCTTCCTTTTCACTAGCCTCTCCTGGCGTGTCTCAGACTGAGGTGGCATACAAGTGGAGTCTTGATCATCAGAAGGGGTGCTTGGAGAAGAATATGGTAGAGTACCCCGTCTTTTTCTTGCTGAAGATCTGGAAGACAATGGATCTTCTGAAAGAGGGGCTACTTCTACTTCCTCAGCATGGAGATCAATATCCGGAAGTGCTCCTACTTCTGGAGTAACTACTATAGCTGTCTGCAGCTGTTTTTGTCCACTTAGCTGAGTTTCCGGCAAAGATTGAATATTACTTTGCGAAAGAGATAACCCCAATTCAACATCACTGCTTGTAGGTGTTGCCATGATTAGAATGGCTGCCTCTGTGCCAGACATGGGCTGCAGCCTAGGTTGGGGGTGGGGCCGCAGATGCGGGACTGCTGCTCACAGCTTGCTCCCCAGAGGCCGGTGCGGCAGGCACATGTTTTCGCTCGAAAAAGGTCCGGTCGTAAGCTCATTCTTATTACAGGGCACTTTCTTGGTAGTACCTTTCTTTGGGGTCATCTTGAAGCTGTCAGTTGGCAGTGGCACTTAACTTCACAAGCTGAAGAGATGTCTGTGTTGTATGGTCACGTGTCACGTTGTGCACAGTCCTTCTGTCTGGCAGTACTGTGGGGTGATGTCTCTTCTCTTGAGCACTTAAAAGCAAACAAGCAAGAAGAACATCAGTGAAATGTGGCATTGGTGCAATTGAATTAGTAGTACAAACAATATCATTTAGTGGGGTTACTTAAGTTATAAATAATTAACAAAAATACAGTGTCTCCATTTGTAAAACCACACCAACATAAACTTTCATGTACACTCAGGAAGGATAATAAAGAGCAACAACATAGTAGTAACTGTTTGCTTTACATGCATCAAATTGGGATGTGGCTCTCAGGGAGGTGCAGGTGACAATGGAATAATCCTTAGAAAATGCTGTTGTGCAGCTGTGCACCTATGGCAGACATGGGGTTGATGGATGCTAGGAAAATAGGGAAAAAACAATTTAAAATAAAATTAAAAAATGTTTGTGAAAAAATTATCAAAAATTAAATAAATATAATTGCTGATGGCTGATGGCAATTGGGAGGCAATGAGTGGTGCAGGTGAAAAATACTAAAAAAAAGTATATAATAATATAAAACACAGTTCATATAGTACATTTAGTATGAGCCTTGAGCTACTAGGCCTCAAGCATAACACACGAAATGTCCACCAGCCACATGGTCAAACAACAAGCAAGAGGCATGGCCACAACAAAGAACACATGTAGGCCTATGGCAAAAGCACACTAGCTGGCTACACAAAATATCCGTCAGCCACATGACCAAACAACAAGCATGGGGCACGGCCACAACAAAGAACAACAAAGAACACATTCAGGCCTATGGCAAAAGCACACTGGCTAGCTACACAAAATGCCCCCAGCCACATGGTCAAACAACAAGCAAGAGGCATGCCCACAACAAAGAACACATGAAGGCCTATGGCAAAATCACACAGGCTGCCTAAACAAAATGCCCGCCAGCTACATGGTCACACAATAACAACAAGCATGAGGCATGGCCACAACAAGGAACACATCCAGCACTATGGTAAAAGCACACTGGCTGGCCACACAAAATGGCTGCCAGCCACATGGTCAAACAACAACCAGGAGGCATGGCCACAACAAAGAATATATGCAGGGCTATGGCGAAAGTACACTGGCTGACTACACAAAATGGCCACATGGTCAAACAACAAGTAGGAGGCATAGCTATAGCAAAGGACACATGCAGGCCGTTGGCAAAAGCACACTGGCTGCCTACACAAAATGTTCACCAGCCACATGTTCAAACAACAAAAATAACAAGCAGGAGGCTTGGCCACAACATAGAACACATGCAGGCCTATGGCAAAGCACACTGGCGGCCTACACAAAATGTGTGCCAGCCACATGCTCAAACAATAACAACAAGCAGGAAGCATGCCCAAAACAAAGAACAAATGTAGGCCTATAGCAAAAGCACACTGGGTGGCTACACAAAATGGCCTGCCAGCCACATGGTCAAACTACAAGCAGGAGGCATTGCCATAGTAAAGAACGCATGTAGGGATATGACAAAAGCACACTGGCTGGCTTCACAAAATATCCACCCGCCACATGATCAAACAACAACAATCATGAGGCACGGCCACAACAAAGAACACATGCAGTCCTATGGCAAAAGCACACTGTCTGGCTACACAAAATGCCCACCAGCCACATGGTCAAACAAAAAAGCAGGAGGCATGGCCACAACAAAGAACACATGCAGGCCTTTGGCAAAAGCACACTGGCTGCCTATATAAAATGTCACCAGCCACATGGTCCAACAAGAACAACAACAAACAGGAGGCATGGCCACAACAGTGAACACATTCAGGCCTATGGGAAAAGCACGCTGGCTGCCTACACAAAATGCCCACCAGCCACATGGTCAAACAAAAAATCAGGAGGCATGGCCACAACAAAGAACACATGCAGGCCTTTGGCAAAAGCACACTGGCTGCCTATATAAAATGTCACCAGCCACATGGTCCAACAAGAACAACAACAAGCAGGAGGCATGCCCACAACAAAGAACACATGAAGGCCTATGGCAAAAGCACACTGGCTGCCTGTACAAAATGTCTGCCAGACACATGGTCAAACAACAACAACAAACATGAGGCATCACCACAACAAAGAACATATGCAGGCCTATGGCAAAAGCACACTGGCTGCCTACACAAAATGTCCACATGATCAAACAACAACAAGCAGGAGGCATGGCCACAACAAAGAAAACATTCAGGTCTAAGGCAATAGCACACTGGGTGGCTACAGAAAATGGCCGCCAGCCACATGGTCACACAACAAGCAGGACGCATGCCCACAACAAAGAACACATGAAAGCCTATGGCAAAAGCACACTGGCTGCCTACACAAAATGTCTTCCAGCCACATTATCAAACAACAACAAGCATGAGGCATGGCCACAACAAAGAACACATGCAGGCCTGTGGCAAAAGCACCCTGGCTGGCTGCACAAAATGTATGCCAGTCACATTGTCTAGCAACAACAAGCAGGAAGGAGGCCAAAACAAAGAAAACATGCAAACCTATGGCAAAAGCACATTGGCTGCCTAAACAAAATGTCAGCCAGCTACATGGTCCAATAAATAGAACAACAACAAGCAGGAGGCATGGCCACAACAAAGAACACATGCACGCCTGTGGCAAAAGCACCCTGGCAGGATACACAAAATGGCTGCCAGCCACATGGTCAAACAACAAGCAGGAGACATGGCCACAACAAAGAACACATTCAGGCCTATTGGAAAAGCACACTGGGTGGTTACACAAAATGGCTGCCAGCCACATGGTCAAACAACAAGCAGGAGGCATGCCCACAACAAGGAACACATGATGGCCTATGGCAAAATCACACTGGCTACCTACACAAAATGGCCGCCAGCCACATATTCAAACAACAACAAAATAACCGCCAGCAACAAGGTCCAATAACAACAACAAGCAGGAGGCATGCCCACAACAAAGAAAACATGCAGGCCTGTGGCAAAAGCACATTGGCTGACTACACAAAATGTCTGCCAACCACATTGTCTAACAACAAGAAGCAGGAAGCATGGCCAAAACAAAGAACACATGCAAGCCTATGGCAAAAGCACATTGGCTGCCTAAACAAAATGTCAGCCAGCTACATGGTCCAATAAATAGAACAACAACAAGCAGGAGGCATGGCCACAACAAAGAACACATGCACACCTGTGGCAAAAGCACCCTGGCTGGATACACAAAATGGCTGCCAGCCACATGGTCAAACAACAAGCAGGAGGCATGGCCACAACAAAGAACACATTCGGGCCTATTGGAAAAGCACAATGGGTGGTTACACAAAATGGCTGCCAGCCACATGGTCAAACAACAAGCAGGACGCATGCCCACAACAAGGAACACATGAAGGCCTATGGCAAAATCACACTGGTTACCTACACAAAATGGCCACCAGCCACATGGTCAAACAACAACAAAATAACCGCCAGCAACAAGGTCCAATAACAACAACAAGCAGGAGGCATGCCCACAACAAAGAACACATGCAGGCCTGTGGCAAAAGCACGTTGGCTGACTACACAAAATGTCTGCCAACCACATTATCTAACAGCAAGAAGCAGGAAGCATGGCCAAAACAAAGAACACATGCAAGCCTATGGCAAAAGCACATTGGCTGCCTACACAAAATGTCCGCCAGCCACATGGTCCAATAACAAGAACAACAACAAGCAGGAGGCATGGCCACAACAAAGAACACATGCAGGCCTGTGGTAAAAGCACACTGACTTCCTACGCAAAAAGTCTGCCAGGCACATGGTCAAACAACAACAAGCAGGAGGCATGACCACAACAAAGAACTCATGCAGGCCTATGGTAAAAGCACTCTGGCTGCCTACACAAAATATCCACCAGCCACATGGTCAAACAACAACAAGAAGCAGGAGGCATAGCCAGAACAAAGAACACATCCAGGCTTATGGCAAAAGCACACTGGCTGGCTACACAAAATGGCCTCCCGCCACATGGTCAAACAACAAGCAGGAGGATTGGCCACAATAAAGAACACATGTAGGCCTATGGCAAAAGCACACTGGTTGGCTACACAAAATGGCCGCCAGCCACATGGTCAAACAACAAGCAGGAGGCATGGCCACAACAAAGAAGACATGTAGGCCTATCGCAAAAGCATACTGGCTGGCTAAACAAAATGTCCGCCAGCGACATGGTCAAACAACAACAAGTAGGATGCATGACCACCAGAAAGAACACCTGCAGGCCTATGGCAAATACACACTGGCTGGCTGCGCACAATGGCCACCAGCCACATGAGCAAACAATAAGCAGGAGGCATGGCCACAACAAAGAAAACATGCAGGCCTGTGGCAAAAGCACACTGGCTGCCTACATAAAATGTCCACCAGGCACCCTCAGGAGATGTTGGCCTGTAGTCCTGCTAGCTCGGGGTGCACCATTTGCACCCCTACCCTTACAGGGTAACAAATGTGTGTGGAACCTCAGAAAATGACAACCCTGACTCTCCAAGGAAATCGTGGTAACAGATCTAGAACTTTTTCTTATGGACTCTCATGCATACCCAAAGAAATACACAAGAAATAGACAGCCTGCAATTACAATATTTATTGAAGCAGTGAGATTACTAATAGAATGAAACAAATTAACATGATTAGCAATACAAGAATAGTGAGTAGGATGAATAATCCCACCAATGTGTTAAAAAAATGAACATTTTCTGACATATATGTGGTGTAATATAGTGTGCTCCTACCTAGAGCTCCCTAACCTAGTTTTGCCTAGGGTGGGTGAGCTGGCAAGAATCCCTGCCGGGTGATCTAACTCCTTATTACCTGCATTCAATTGTCATCAGGCTGTCCGTCTTGGTGTAGAGTGGGACAGCCCTCGTGGAGATGGCAGGAATCTGCTGAGTTGGGATTACGGCGTGCCGCAACCCCGAAGTGACAGCAGAGTGCTCCTCTTGCTTAAACGAGGAAGCAGATTAGTATATATAATAAATGATGCCCATGCTGACATGTTGGGGCTATGTCAAGCTGCAATTGTATATATTAGCTAGATAGTGTCATCGCCTACTCAGCAATAATAAGCCATAACATTTTGCACAGTGAACTCTGTATATTGTACTGAATGTTCAAGGTGTCATGAAGTGTGCCTACAAAGTTGAAATGTAAGTAAATGCAGTTTCGGGGAACGCTATCCTACACTGACATATATGCAAATGTATGTCTACAGTCACTGTGATGCAGAAAGAAGACAACCTAAGAAATGTGAGAATGAAAAATTGAGTCATTTCTGACCGGGCCACATAACAATCCTATGGGAGAGGTAGGCTTCACTTTAGCGAAAAATGAATTTGTGGTATTTTAACTACCAGGACATGTAAAACTCAAAAGTGTATATCCAACTTTTTAAATACACTACACCCTGCCCTATAGAGTGTTTACGGCTTACCTTAAGGGTGACATATGTATTAACAAGCATTTGCAATGCAATCGGTCTCGCCTTTGGGACCTTATATGTATTTAGCTATGCAGCACATTAGCCTGGGTGCTGAAACATCTACTGTTCTTTAACATGGAGGCAAAGTAAGCACCAAACTGCGTGACATGCCAGGTATGGGAACACATGGAAAGAAATATTGCCTTTTAGTGGGAGATGGCATAGTCCAAAGCTCTGTTTTTAATATAAAATCAGGGCCTTCAGTGATCATATCACTGAAAATACAAGATTTGTAAAGAATATTATTGTCTACGGTACTTGTGGAAGACAATTTCTATGGACTGGAATCTAGAGAATGCTAAAGTGATTCTGGTATTTTACTGACCTCTGCTGGTCGTTTTCTATCAAGAAAGTTAAATAGAGGCAGTTGCCAGAAAAATTTTAAAAAAAGAAAGTCTCTCAGCAGAAAGAAATTCTTGTATTTTACTGACCTCTGCTGGTCATTTTATATCAAAAAAGTTATATAGAGGCAGTTGCCAGAAAAAGAAAAAAAATAAAGTCTCTCAGCATAAAGCAATTCTGGTATTTTACTGACCTCTACTAGTCGTTTTCTATCAAGACAGTTATATAGAGGCAGTTGAACAGAAAAAAAGTCCCTAAGCGGAAGCTGACAAGTCCTAGGGCTGACCTCCAGAGCCCACAAAGTACATACACATCTAAGTATGTACTAAAGTATATACAAGAGGTCTTGAATGCTCGACCTAACAAAGGGTGGCTTCTTTTGCCCTTTGGTGCAGTGAGAAACTGTTCTAGCTACAGCAAAGGGCCCTGCACAGCAGTGGAAGAAAAGCTTCTCTTCTGCGACAATCCCCTGTCCGCTGTTCCATGCCCTCAAACCCTGTGAATAAATAACCAGGGCCTGACTCCTGCACTTTTTATGCCTGCTCCGCACCCATTTGAGCTATCTCTGCCGTCATACTGCAGCTACTCCACTATATGCCCCCAAACAGGCAGCCCTCATGATCTCCCCACATCTTGTAGCCGCACGGGCAGGAGCTGCTGCCCTGCCACTTCCTCCCATAGAATGTCCTGCTCACTGGACATCCTCTGCCAGGAAATCAAGCGTGCAGAAGTGCCATTGAAGTTTATCTGCACATGGGATGAAGCCAGGAAAGTCAAGAAGATTCAACTGTCTTTGACGAGACAATGAGGCACAATATTGCCTGACTTCAGCAGACTATGCAGGCAAAGGTATAAATTAGGAGTGCGAGAAAATCATGCAATATGCTTTTGGTAATTATGCAAAATGTCAGGAAAATTACACAACAGTGTGCACAATTTTAAGGAACACAAAACTGGTACTTGGCAATATAGTTTAGGACAAAGTGCATCCTCGTATGAATTTACGACACACAGACCCATTTGAAGCTAAAGCAGTGGTGCAAAAAACACAAGCACCCCAAATAGCAGCCGCTTGTGCTCTGGTTGATTATGATGAGAACTTTTAATGAGAAATGCGATTAACTATTTGATGTGGCATAAGAGCATCATTTCTGGAATTTCGCAGATCACGCGTAACATCACTCCTTGTTCTTTTATGATTCTTTTGTTCATAAGCAGGAGACACACTTGCAAACATCCTTTCCGGATCATTTTTTCGACCTTCCCTTTTTAGCCTATCCATAACAATTGCGTAAGCATTGTACATATTTTTCCTTCCTAAAAATCCATTCTCCCTATTGTTGGAAGGCACCTATTTACATAGTTATAAAGTAGGACCGGGGAGCAAGTTGCATGTAACCTACCCATAGGCTTCTTAATTTAAGAACCTAGGTTTTTATTACCATATTCAAATATACTAATTTTGTCCTTGTGACCAGCAAAAATGGGTTCTAATCCTGGCATCAGGACATGACCAAAAACACAGGTAATGGGAATATAGAGACAAGGTTGATCAAAAAAAAGCATTGTTTGGGCCATTTTGTAAAAAAAAAAAAAAAAAAATGTTTATAGTCTCCAGCTTCATGCCAGAAACAGGAGTGTATTCTCACCAGAATTTGACGTCTTCTAAGGGAAGTGACAAAAGGCAGTGCAGCTTAAAATATGCTCTATTGTGACTTATAAAGTAAGCCAGAACGGTTTTACTTTAGCTTTTCACCTTTTTGCCAATTTCTTTGCAGAGGAGAGTTTGTAAAACAAGCATTGGCAATGCAATAGGACTCGCATTTACACGAGACCTATTGCATTGCAAATGCCAATGCGTGCGGGCGATGAGGCACCGGGGGGGGTGGCGGCGAGAAGGCATCGGACTGTGGGATGGGGGGCACGGGAAGAAAGTAGTCTGTGCTGTAAAGGGGCCAGTAGCCATGGAAGGATACAAATGACTGACATGGCTGTCATGGGGAGGGACTAACAAGCTTAAAACCAATCGAAGGCAGCATTTATAACCTAAGCCAATGAAGAAGATGGGCCAGAGAGTGGGCGGAGCTTCCACGAAGCTTCCACACTATAGTGTATACTGCATGCCTCACAAAGCGATGGCAGCGCATTCGCGCTGCAACGCTGCAAAGCTGCAACTTTTATTTCTTTTTATTTCTCCTCTTTCTATGTGTGCTGCATTCTGCAGCATGCATAGAGAGAGAAAAATGCCATTCATTATTGTTTTTGTGCAGGAAGGTGTCCATTCCTGCACCAAAAAATCCTCCCAGCAACGCAGGCACCTTTGCAAAATGACGCCAGAGTGCCTGCGCTGGCGCATGGCAGCCAATTGTGTGCTAGCACAGGGATGCATTGTGTTCTTGTTAAAAAAATACATCCCTGTGCTTTGAAAATGATGCAGCACGGCGCAGATAAATGGCTTGCAGTGCCGCATCAGTTTCTTGTATATGAGGCCCTGAGTTTTACTGCCAAGGCATTTATATATTTATATTATAGAAAATCTGTCTGCATTAATATTCTTATGTCATACCAGTCAAAAATAATGTGGCCCAATAAAATATGTTATTTGGAGAAAGTGTAGTAATAAACAGATGTGGTCATTTATTTCTACAGTACGAAGATTCAATTCCATGCTTTGCCATTCTGTGGGGGGATTCTTCTGAGATACTTCTGGATCTTCATCCTATTGATGTTCCCTACTCACACAATCACCCTACCGAATCACAATATGCTCTGGTTGTGCTTAAATACAGAGGGGCAACAAATGCAGAACGAACAATTGATGGACAGAATGCTGAACAATGTCAAACATTCACCCCTAGTACTGAGATCTGGGCCTAAATTAATTGTTTTGTTGCTTCACATGGCATTCCAGATTAGAGTAGACCCAGCCATAGGCAAATCAGTCTTGAGTCTGACCATGCTCTCCATGGGAACAGTCCAGCCCAAACTTCCAGGGCAGGTCCTCCCTTAACTGGAAACAAGTATCCTGGGACCGGTTTCCGGGTATCATCCCTCATCAGCCAGGCTAGCTTGACTCCAGTGGGATGGAGAGCACGGGACCCTCGTCTGGGCATACCCATCCCACTTAGGGCAATAAATGCAAAAGTCCAGAGGGGCAGCATGATACCTACCAGCCAGCAACAGTCACACTTTACTGTTCACTGTTGTGCATGGCTGTAAATAGCTACAACAGTCACAATTCACAATCATTTGTGCCAAGAGACATCTCATTAAGGTTGAAGCTAAGCAGAAAGAAGGTTGATGATGGGTGCTTTCTCATTCAAGCAATCATAGTTATAAAGTGCACAGCTGCAATCTAGAGGGCAGATTTACAAGCCCCTTGCGACATCTTTACGCCGCCATTGCGTCACTTCTGTGACGCAGTGGCGTCGTAAACAATGCGCCATGTTGCGACATATTTACAATGTGACGCCTCTAAGGAGATGTGTCATGTTGTAAAGCCCTGCGCTACATTATACCTGCGTCAGGTATAATGTATGCAGGGTGGGCGTTCCGACGCAAGAGAGCCTCGTAAAAGTGACGCAGTGAAATCTACAAGATTTCACTGAGTCACTTTTATGACGCCACTGCGTCAAAACATTGCGCCTGCTTGAAGCAGGGGTAAGGAGTGACGCAGTGTAGTCGGAATAGGCATTCCTGTCCATTGCTGGAGTTGCGTCGTGCTTGCGACACGACGCCAGCAATGCGCTGCCCTTACGTCAAAAGATGCGTTACGCATCTGTTTATCCTTGCGCCACGGTGCGCCGCAATGTAAATGCGACGCATTCATGGTGGCGCAAGGGTTTTTTTTCATGTCGCAAATTAACTGGCGCATCCCTGCTAATATGCAGAGATGCGCCAGTTCTTGTAAATCTGCCCCTAGATGTCCCGGTGCTAGAAGCAAGGAAGGGAACCCACCAGAAAGAAGAATCATTCGTTGAACAGCCAGGTCTTCAATTGCTTCCCAAACTGGTTTTCCTTAGTAATTTGACGAAGGGAGAGAGGAATCTTGTTCCAAGCTTTGGAAGTCAGTTAGGTGAAAGAGCAGCCTCACTCTGTCTTAAGAGGAAACCTCTGGGTCTTCAGTAGTTAGGCCTCCTCTGATCAAAGAGGACGGCTCGGCACATATTGATAAAGCCTCTAACAAAGAAATTTATGGGCACTTTTATGAAAAGAGCAGAAAGCAAATGACCAAAGCTTTAAAAATAATGTGTTTCTTGATAGGGATCCAATTAAGTTCTTTAAGATGTTATTTTACTGATTGACATCTAGGGAACTCAAGGATCAACCTAGCGGCGGCATGTTGAATGACTTGCAGGCAATCAAGCAGGCAGCTGGGTAGACCCATAGACAAAGCACTTGCATAATAAAGTCTGGCGGTAATAGACGCATGTATAATATTTTTTTGAGTTTGCGTTGGGATGAACTCTAAGGTTTTCTTCGAAGTGAAGACTACAGAAAAATATGTGCCAGACACTTCTAAAATCTGTCTCACAGATAAAGTGTAAGCAGCCAGGATGTTAAAGGAAGTGAAACTTGCAGCCTGTGCAATAGCACACAGAGATCGGGGTAAAGGAAGGGGCCAATGGGAATGTAGTGTGACACTGGACCTTCTGGGGTTGAAAAGGCCACCACTCTGGGACCTAAAGGAAGATGATCTGTAGAGAATCAGTCAACTCCATGAAAGTTGTTAGGAATTCCCCTTTATTGCTGCTCACTACAGTACTCATTACTGTAGGCTGTGGTCCCTATGGTAATTGGGAGGGGCTATATACACAGGTGGCAAGAGGTAAGAAAGGTAACACCTTCACGACCACCCTTCAGGAAGCCAAACATAACCATGAGCCCCACAGACAAAATAGACATTAGGTGGCGGGATCAGCAGTGGACTATTTGTTCCTCTCAAGCTATAAGTAGTGTTGCATCTGCTCTCTCCCACCTCTATTTCTCCAGCCCCCTGGACACAGAAAGGAGCCATGGCATCCACCACTGACAAGGGTATTGGCTTATCTTCAGTAACATTGCGGGTCTGAAAGGACTGGTTCTGATGCGTTGAACTGAAGGAAATTGTCCCTTTCGACTTGAGACCAATTTCCCTTCCTTACTCCATTGTACGCATGCATGCAAGAACTCAAGAACAACCTGCCAAATGGCTCTTGGCCTGTGGGAGCACCGGCAGGGCCGGCTTTAGCGCAGTGAGACTGGTGCGCCCGCACTGGGCGCTGTGACCTCAGGGGACGCTGTGTTTAGCAATATCTTTTAATAGGAGAGAAGAGGGGCACTTTTGCAGGTGGTAGTGAGAGAATCTGAGGAGGCGGGCATGGGACGTGGGGGCACCAAAAGTGATTGTCGCACCGGGCGCCACCAGCGCTAAAGCCGATCCTGAGCACCGGGGGGTACTTTATGCTGGAAACGTACAGTTTGTGTCAGGGTGCGAGAACTAGCACTTTTTCGTTCCAATGTGTCAGCCTGGTGAAATGAACGGACCATGCTAAGCAACGCAAACCACCCCTCACAGCTACTAACATATGACAATGGCATAGATAGAAAGTTCTCACTTCTATGAGTTACTGAGGACTAAAACCCACATACCCAACATTTTGTCGTATTATAAACAATGTGCGTTTGATGTAAGGTCTGAATAAACACATTATCATTATAAGAATTCCTATGCTCCTCCTTGTGAGGCGCCAGGGTAACAAAGATATGCTCGGGGGAGCAGGCGTAGTACCAATCAGAGTATGCACAGGATATTTCTCCTCCAGGAAATACGTTACCCCAAGTATCAATATTAAAGAAATAGAATAATTGCTACTAACATGACTTTACTTTTCACAGACCAGGAGGACCAGACAGGCCCATTCCGTTCAGGACGCCGAGCAGCAAAAGGCTGCTCTTCCTCCTGAATAGGGCGACCAAAGGGATACATTCTTTTAAAACAGCGGAAAAGATTTACACTTGGAGCCAAGCTGGAATAAAAGCAAGAAACAGAGACAATATATTTATTGTTTGTTAGGCATAGGCGCTGTTGAGCACCGGCGGTGGATGTGTCCGTCTAGCTCAGATCCAGATCCCACTTTGCAAGGCAAAATATCTTGCCCTGTTTGGTGACTGTCCGAATAACGCACCAATCTCCCTGTCCCTAAGCTATCATTGGTACCACGGGCAGGGTACTTTCGCCCTATTCTTCAGCTACGCAGTCCATCCCTACTAACCTGATTTTCCCTTTGATGCACTGTTCCTCTTATGGGGGCGCAAATTGTACCTCAACACTCCAGGCACAGCGGGGTCAGAGAACAACGGGTCAGGTTCAAGGGGACCAAAGGGCGAAGGGTTGGACTCAGACAAGTCGGTGGATTGGGGCTCAACTGGACGTGACTCAATCACAAGTGGGCCAACAGGCTTGGGCTCCTAGACGGCCTTAATTTCAGGTGGCACCGCCTCATTCAGCACTGCATGACTGTCCTCCTCCGTCGGTGCCCACGTGAGCCGGGCGTCCGAGAAAGGAATGAACCGTGGCACCTGCTCTGTCTCACAATCCCCAATCCCGTCCGCGACCCACTGGTCGTAGGGCAGTGGGAGGGGCGCCCTCTTGCAATGAGTGCTGTGGATCCAATTCTTCCGATCGTCGACCTTCACCGCTGTCCTGGTGGCCAGAAGGACCTGCAGGGGTCCCTTCCAGCGTGGCTCCAAAAGGCTCTTCCGCTTAAAATTCCGGACCAGAATCCGATCACCTGGCCGTATCTCATGGCCCGGACCCTCTGGATGTTGCTGCAGTGTTTCAGCTATCTGTTGGTGAATAGAACGCAAATTTTTAGTCAACTCATAAAGGTAGTCTATAAGCAAGGGGTATTCTATGTCGGAAAACCTACGAGGTCGCAGGACGCCCTAAAGATTTGCCGGGTGCCCAAACATGACCTCATACGGGGACAATCCTGTTCTAGAGTGGGCTGTAACTCTTGTGGACATTAGTGCTAGGGGTAAAGCATCTCGCCACTGCAATCCTGTGCTCTCTTTGATCTTGGCCATTTTCAGCTTGAGAGTACCATTGTACTTCTCGACCAAGCCTGCTAATTGGGGGTGGTTCACTGCATGAAACTTTTGCCTAATGTGTAACCCGTCGCACACCAATTGGATGACCTTGGCATTGAAGTGGCTGCCATTGTCACCCCAAATCAAACGGGGCAAACCAAAACGCGGGAAGAACTCTTTCAAGAGTACCTTCACCGCCGCCATGGCGGTGTTCTCTTTAGTGGGATAGGCCTCAATCCATTTACTGAATGCACAGACAACCACCAACACATACTTCAAGTTATTACTCGTTCCATTTCGATGTAATCCATGTGGAGAAGCTCGAAAGGGAAGGAAGGCGGTGCAAAACTGCCAACAAGAGTGGGGGTACCCTTCCCAGGATTGTGCATTAGACAGATCATGCAGTACCTCACCAGGTGGACTGCAACCTTGGGAATATTGGCATTCCGCCATACGGGGTCTAGCAGCTTACAAATCCCCTTCGCACTAATGTGGGCTGGCCCGTGCGCCATGGTAACCACAGGGAGGACTTATGCATCAGGTAGCATCCATCTCTGCTTTCCGGATTTATCAATCCAGCACCCATCCTCATCCAAATTAGCCATGCTCTCTTGCCATATTGCTAACTCCTCAATTGTTGCCTCACTTTGAATCTCCTTGACACTTTCCAGTGTGTCCTCAAACATCCCATTTTCAGGCACTCATCAAGCTGGCCTGCCACAAACATCCTCTTCATTTTAGGCCGTGCTGTCTCCTTCGCTGTCTGATCTGCAAATGCGTTCCCCCTCCCAACATCATCAGTTATTGCCTTGTGAGCACTGCACTTCACTATTAAAGGGCTGACAAAAGTGTGTTTATTAGTGGGCCGTTCTGAATTCTCATTCCATGGGACGTAAGAAACCCCCTCTCTGGCCAGAGCTGCCCAAAATTATGAGCCACTCCGAATGCATACTGGCTGTCAGTCAGCCAGTCCCTCACTCAACTCGCAGGCACGAAGAAGGGCCACCAACTCTTCAGCTTGCACTGACTGATAGGGAACTCGTGATGTCTCAACTACAGTGCCTAGGGTGGTGATAGCATAGGCTGCTGTTGTTGTGCCATCTGGTAATTTAAAACAAGAGCCATCGACATATAGCTCCCCTTGGTGTTCAGATAGGGGAACATCAGTCAGGTCTACCTGTGCCTTCGTCTCTTCCTCCATCCGGAAGATGCAATCATGCATGTCTGTCTCCTCACTCTCAGAAGGGAGGGGTAGTAACTTGGCTGGGTTCAGGGTGGCACATCTTTTGATGGTGACATGTGGTGCAAACAGGGTCAGCTCATAGCCAGTCAGACGTGCACTGGTAAGGTGCTGCGTCTTTGTTATGTTCAAAAGTGTGTCCACAGCATGCAGGATCATGACTGTGAGATCAGTATCAAGGACGAGCCCTGCCGATTGTCGGATCGAGATGGCCACAGCCGCAACTGCTCTCAAACAGCTCGGGAGGGCTCTAGGGACGTTGTCAAGCAGAGCAGAGAAATAGGCACACAGCCTTTGCTTACCTCCAAAGGCCTGTGTTAAGACAGAGAGCGCGCAGCCAGCCGTTTCGTGTACATACAACACAAACGGCTTCTGATAGTCTGGAGTGCCAAGCACAGGTGCAGAGCAGAGCGCTATTTTTAGTTGCTCAAAAGCATGCTGACAGTCATGCGTTCATGGCAGGGGTTCATGCACTTCTTTAGTGGTTAGGCGTAGCAAGGGCTTCGTTAGTAAAGCAAAGTTAGGGATCCAGTGGTGACAATACGAAGTAATACCTATAATTGTTCGCACATCCCGTTGCGTCTTAGGGATGGGCATCTTAGTTATAGCAGCAATGCGCTCAGGTGTTAGTCTCCTTCCCTCCTTCAACAGTAGGTGACCTAAGTAGGTGACCTCCTGTCGACAATATTGAAATTTAGAAAGGGACACTTTATGTCCATGATGGGCCAAATGTAACAATAATATAACCGTTGCATTCTTGCAACCCTTTTCAGTATCCGAAGCGGTCAGGAGGTCATCCACGTACTGCAATAAGAGATTACCTGAGGGAAGGATATGGGAGTCCAATAGGCCTTTTAAAGCTTGGCTATAGATACTATGGCTTTCAGTATAGCCCTGAGGAGCCCGACCGAATCTAAAGCTTCTGCCGGCCAGGGAGAACTCAAACAGATACCTGCTATCTGGGTGTATGGGATGCTAAAGAATGCATTCTTCAAATCAATGACAGAAAAGTATGTGGCAGAGGGAGGAATCATGGTCAGGAGAGCAGTGATGTAGGGGAAAACAGGGAACTGGGGAACCACAATCTCATTCACCTCACGCAGGTCAATCACAAAGCGGTAGACATTGGGGTGATCATCTGGGGAACCCGATGATGCCCTTTTTAAGATGGGAAGAATAGGGCTATTGCTCACATTCGCAGTCGTCTCCTCAACAACCCCAGACGCAATCAAATCCTGTATAATCTGCAGCAGCGCCCGTTCTCCTGCCTTTGGTATCTTGTACTGGGGAATACGAGGCAGAACAGCATTGTCCCTAACCCTGATGGAGACCGGAGGTATCTGCAACAGCCCTACATCCGTATTACCTGTAGCCCATAATGTCGTCAGCACCTCCTTAAACTCAGCGGGAAGGGGCTCATTCTTTGACCAACACTGCTTAGAATTCACTACATTGGGTCCTATGGTCATGTAGACGCCATCCGGGGAGCACGAAATAGTCGCATGCAACTTCTTCAACAAGTCTAAACCCATTAAATCCTCCCCACAGTTAGATGTCAATAAGAAGGGCGAATCTACGGTAAAAGGACCGATAGTCAAGGCCAGCGGCTCAGAGATGGGGCTCACAACCGGTATACCTGAGAAGCCTACCGAAACGTTATTTTGGCCAGACAGGGCTGTCCCAGGGACCAGTGAACGAGAAACAGAGCTATTTATTGCGCCTGTGTCCACCAAGAATTTCTTCGCTGAGCCCTGCAGATCAGCAGTAACATAGGGTCCCCGCTGATCCACAGGGATCTGAACTGATCCCTCATCCTGCCCTTGGCTGTCCTAGCCATGGGTAAGTCCTGTCACCTCGTCCTGATCATAATCATTGTGGTAATACTGTCGCCCCCTCGGATCATCAAAATAGTTCTGCTCGGACCGACCTGGCTGTTCCTCTCCTCCTCGGCCTCCGCCAAAACCACCTGCTCCCCGGCCTCGTCCTCTGGACCCCTGTCCCCTCGGAGCTTCAACCCTTTGCAACAACATCGGACACTCACTACGCCAATGCCCCTCCTCCTTACAATACGTGCACTGGTTCGGCCCCACGGGTGTAGTATTCCTGCTAGTGCGGGGCAGGTGTCGGGCCGGACCAATGCCCCGTCCTCTGCCGTTGCCTCGGGACGCCTGTTGCATCAACACCTTTGTCTTCAGCTCCTTATATTTCTTCTCTCCCTTCTCCTCCTCTTCGTTCTCTCTCTGTGCTCGTAATACTGTGCCATACTTAATATTACCGACGGGGAGGAGGTAGTCCAAGTGCTCTCCGAAGCCTGCAACCGAGTCGCGATCTCAGGAAGCAGGTTCGTGACAAACCTGTTAACAAACAGCCGGACGCCTCCCTCCATCGACAAATCCTGTCAGCTAAAATCCCAAAACACCCCTTCAAACCTAGTGAAGAAGTCAGATACACTTTCCCATATTTCTTCAGACGACATGCTGTTAACTTATCCCAATCTACTTTTCTAGGTGGGATCAAGGAGTGCATATACGTGATAATTCGACACGGTAAAGCTAGTATCTCAGCCTTAGGCTTCTCGCCAGGCTTCCTTTCATTATCCCATGCCCTGATCTCACCCCAAGTGACACCTGTAGGAGAGTAGGATCTGCCTCTTATGGTTACCCCCACTTTTTGCTGATGCTTCACTGTATTTTTGACTTTAGTCTGGCTGGGGCCCTGCTAATCAGGTACCCAGCCTAGCTGCTCCTCTCTAAATGGATTCCAGGTACCTTCGGTACCTCTCTGATTGGATTCTGTGGTGCCCTTATAAGTCCCTAGTATATGGTATACTATGTACCCAGGGCATAGGTACCCCAGAGGCCTACCAGGGGCTGAAGCATGTATTGTGCCACCCCTGGAAGGCCCTCCAAAATGACACCACAGGTCTGCTACTGCAGCCTGGGTAAGGTGGTGCATGCACCCCTTACAGTGGTATAGGCTACCTATATCACTACCATTGCACACACCTATAAACCTATAAGTCACTCCTATGGCAGGCCTTGACAATTCTGAAGGCAGAGTGCTTGGTTTTTATGTGAGAGGGTGCCCCTGCATGAGTAGAGCCCCTCTGCAGCATTCGGAGTCCCTCCTCTGATGCTGTTTGTGGTGCAGCCTGACCATATACTCTTAAGTGCATTATAACCTCGCGTTAAATGCTAACTTTGGGATGGCTGCACGGAAACATGTTGTGTTTGGTGTCAAACATCTTGGAATACTACCCCCCCGCCAGTTCTGGCGGCGGGGGTAGCATTCCACCCTTCTAGAGGGAGAGACATGTACACACCGGCATACCCGGTATTAACTTTACAGGGCCCTGGCATCACAAAATGGATGCTGCAGCCACAGACACGGGTCTGACCTCCTGAGGCTGACCGAAACTCCGGCAGGGGAGGCCTGGACAATAGGTTTCCTGTTGCAGGGAGGTGTAACCACCTCCCAGACAGGCTGAAGTGTATTGGGGCTGGGTGGGTGCACTCTCAGAGTGCTTTGAAGTCCAGCACTGGGGGCACATTTGGTGTCCCTGTGCATACCCCAGTTCAAACCGGTTCAGGGGCTTCCAGCCCCTGCTCTGGCGCAAAACTGGACAAAGGGAATGGGTGTAACCACCCCTCTTCCCTGACCCTCCCATAGGTGGGTCCCCAGAGTATGTCCAACCCCCTAACTTAGTATAAGTATGGGACCCCAGTCCTTAGGACTTTAGATTACCCTGGACGAAACTCTGAAGCCGAATCCTGGACCTTCGACGCTCTACTTAAAGATTAGAGGACTGAAGAATCTCCCTTGGGGTCAAGGAGTGACTCCCCTGCTTGGCAGGCACCTAAGAAGCAATTGTCCGGTCTGCATCGCTGAAGCTCCCGCCGGACGCCGAAGTCTTTGCAACACCAGAGGTGGATTTCCAGACTTCTCCGAGGCTGCCCTGAGTCCCCAGCGAAGCTGAGGCCCGTAGCTGTCGTGGGTAATGTGGAACCATGACCCCTGGACACCAAGAACTTTTGCAAGTGCATCCTCTTCCTGGTCTCCCACGAAGTTGTGCTTTGGGCTCCGAGTAGCCCCTACCTCCAGCACCGACTGCACCAAAGATCACTGGCCTCCACTCCACGAGTGTCCCGTGAGCCAGCTCCAAGTGCATCCACTCGATGCTCCTTTGTGGTCGCTATTCCGTTGGCTAGTGGGCCCTCCCAAAGGCAACTTTTCTTCTGCTTGGGCTTTCCTGGTTGCTCCAGATGTGCCCTGACGTACCCTCACTGGGTGAGTCCCACAGACCTTGCTGGTCTGCATCAACGTCCTTTCTTTGTTTCCACGTGACTTGCCGTTGCCAAGGCTTGTTGGGTCCAATCCGGTCGCTGACACCACAGCAATCGACAGACGTTGTGGGACAGCTCGAATCCAGCTCCTGGTCATCGTCGACGCCTCCTGGACCTCGTGACTGAAGAGTCAAGACGACCATCAACCTACCTGAAGCACCCGACATCGGTGGGCATCTGCTCATCGCCTTCCTGGTCACTGGCTAGTGACCCAGACTCTGTCCCCTCTGCTTTCAGGTTCTTCAGATCTTCGATCCACCCTTGGATCCACCCGGACATTTTCGACTTGGCCGCCAGCAGCCTGCTGCAGCAGATCGCCATTGAAAACGACGACGAAACCCGACGACAAAAGACACCTATGCACCCGGCTTCCCTGGGTGAGGTAACTCGAGTACTCTGGTGCTCCCGTGGGTATTGACTCTAGAACTGCCTAGTTCTAAAGGGATTTGCTCCAAGTCCTCCTCTAAGTGTCCTTTCCTTTTAAAATTCCAACCGTGACTTTCCCCATAGAAGTTAACGGCGATTCGTGGCTGTGTTCTCACACTGCACGCGTCCCCCGTGGGTCCCCTGTGTCACTACCCTGGGTGGTTCCTTGTGGTCCAAGCACTTCTACAGGCTCTAGGCCTTGTGTCTAGCTCAGTCGTGGTTCTTATACCACTATTTTAGTATATGGTTTGGTACGCCCCTAGGGCTCAAACGTGTATTTGTGCTATTACTGTTGATATTTGACTTGTAAAGTATGTACTTCAAACTCTAGCCTCATAAAGAGACTAGAGGGGTGTGTTTAAGATTAAATACATATATTTTATATATATACCTGGTGTGGTCCTCTTTCATTTGGTCACTCAAGAGATTATAGACTGGTAAAACAAGCTGCTTTACATTCCTTCAAGACTTAGCCTGAAGGCTGCTCTCCATAGCTACCACTAGGATAGCTTTCAATAAAGGTTGTCTTTAACCTATCTCCAATTTGGGGTTGTTTGGACTTGTGCAAGGTGCCCACTATAATTAGTGGACAGCATATACCAGGCCAACTTCTCACATTGGTGTGCAGCGTGTGGGATTCCAGCTTGCTATTGTTTTACCAGATAATCTCAATTGAATTGATCAACTGAAAACCACTAAAGGTACCTTAGGTACATATAAAACAAGCTTAGTATACAGTAAGTTCTACTGAACTTAGAATTGTGTGTTAAGGGCTAGCACACCCTTTCTACAACTCAAGAGAGTTTAGTAGGCCACACTAGAGTAGGTAGTGCATACACCACACCTCACTAGTAATGTCTTCACTACCAGGAACCAGACGGCGCCATATTTACCAAGAATCAAGACAAACTCACCTGGTGCACACAGGTCGAACAAAGGTATTCTCCACTGCAGACTCTTCGGACCAAACGGCCAATTCCAAGGGTTTCGCCTTTCAGGACCCCAGCCGGGATGACCACTAGACAAGGCGCCGCTCGATCAGACAGGCGGGGCAGCTGCGAGAACTAAGCTCGGTCATGTGGGAATCCCCGGTCAGCCCGTCCGACCTGACTCGACCCCGTCCTCCACAACCGATTTCGGGCGAGGATGGGACACCCGATGGATTCCCTGTTCGAACGCCAAATGAAGGAAGTGACCCAATTAGGTTCACCCAGGTCACTCACGACCACCTCTCCGCCTTCCCAATAAATGAAGAGTCGGTCAGACAGTAGAGAATACACAACAATCAGTTTATTACTAATATGCTGCAGTGGAGCCCAGTCTGACCAGTCTCCTGAGATGACTGCCGAGGGACTGACCCCCGTCCACACAGTAACACAAAATATACATTTCCAACACCTCTAGAGTCCTGCCCAAGCTAGAATTTTCCAGCTTAGGCTGTGGTGAATAAAGAAGGCAAATAAGGATGAGCCATAGCACAGGGCTGGGTACATGCTATCTCGACTCCAAGGCTGCTCGGCCAGTGCCTACCATTCTCAAGATGTGGGAACGGGTTTATCTAACAGCAAAGGTAATCAACAATAGATCCTACATTCATTAGTGCAGCGAAGCTTCAACCTTGAGAAGTACAAGCTGGAGGCGCAGAGGCAGCCTTTCTGCTGAGGCAAGCATTATAAGACAGGAGCTCGATTTCAGTTGCAAAACAAGATGGCGCCATGAATGCTAACTTAATACGAAATAGAGGATAAGCATTGCAAAGGGAGCATTTCAAGTCTGTGCATCACGGGAATAACATTTCAAATCTAACACAGTGTACATACAAAACTTGAGACAATGAAAAAATATAGTGTCTGATGTCCAAATTTTAAAGTTCAGGATATCCTTATTTCTTCATTTTATATCATAGGATAGCTGATGTAGAACATAAAACAATGCCATTGACGTGTCGACCCTATGATCATGTGTTAGTAACTAAGAATCATACCAGGTCTTCCTCAGGACTAAAATGATAACAAACCAGAGGACAGTCTGTAAGGAAATGATACCATACATTAGTGTTGTGCAAATTATGTACAGTGGTTTTAAAAGGAAGGAGGGGACCCATAGGTGGTCACTCACCTTCAATATCTTGTAATTGTCTGTAAAATTGTAATACTTAAGTGAGTACGGTAAATGAGTCCCAGGTAATCTCTGGCAGCAAATGGTGGCTACTAGACTTCCCAAAAAGAAAAGAGGGGTGAAGCAACAGGAGGGGCAGGGAAGCAGCGGAGCAGCTATAAGTGGAGAGAAGAATAGCAAGCAACAAAAAAAGCTTGACGGGTTGGGGAAGAAATGGTCAAACTGGATGATGTTAGCAATATGACACATACAGGGGCGAGGGAACAGGAATTTGTAGGGGAAGCAGCACGAGGAAGAGAGAACGAAAGCTCATGCACTCTCATAGGGTGCTGGAAGATAAAGTTGGTCCCAAATGTGTTCAGTGGGAGGATATCAGTCATGCCCATGAAAGGATGGCAAAGATGCAATGCAGCAGGGGAGAGCACACTAAGGAAGGGGAAAGAAAGCCATGATGGCAGGCAAATAAAATAGAATCAAATTGGTCAGAAAGGCAACCAATGGTAGGCAATATGCTGGCCCAAAGCCCACTGTATGTTTTGGTATTGTCCACATTAGGTCTTTTTGACACCTAAAATCTCTCTGTAGGTGAGACCTGAATACGCTGAGGAAAAGGAAGTTATTCTACAAAACCTTTTTGTCTGAAAATATTCCTTCGAACAGGAAGTTATTGTATTTTTATCTCTGTCATAACCTTGTTTTGGTACATTTTTCACCTGCTTTTTAACCTTCATTCAATTTATAAAGTTTGCAATCTCTTAAGAAAACAAGTAGGTTTGCTAAAGCAAAGTCCCTCCCCTTTCATAAGAAACAAGTGTTTTTGAGTTCCTCTTGGCTTGTAAGCTTACGGTTTTATGGGACAGCTAAAGCAATGAGAGTTAGTAACCCACTGCCATTCACAGAAGTGCAAACAAGTGCTGATAAAAATCTGGGCAGGAGGAAGTTACTGGAGGAAATGCTTTAGAGAAGTAGTTTGAACACGAAGAAGGGGTAGCACTCAGTGTTTCGACTGAAACCTGGCAGCTGACCAGCAAGACGTAGGTCATGCAAAATTATATATATGCAAGAACTCTCCGTGCATGATTCATTGTCAATAATGCCCGCTTCTATAATGTATTTAAAGCAGTTTGTTTGTCACTGTATATGTCCAATGGCCTATATATCTCCCATGGGAGGCTTACAATATAAGTATTATTAACTGCATGCAGGCACCACAAATTTGTCAAAATTAGTCTTTCACAAAAAAAGATTTTTCTGCAAAAACATTTTACCATGGCATTTCTCGTTTAAAATGCTCTAGGTATGTCTCCTACCTTATTTATATTCCCTTTCCTTTTGCTATCATAACTTTCACTCCTGGAGTCGGTGTCAAAGAAGAATGAGTATCAAATAGAAACTCGAAAAATGATGGAAATGTAAGCAATGGGGGAATGTAAGAGAAAAAGGCTTAGGTAGAGAAAAAGATGGGACAGGGCAGTATTGGATTGTATTGGAGAATAGAGGTAACGTGGTTGCACAAAAGGAGGTGGAAGCAAGCTTTGGCAAAGCCAATAGAACTTGCTAATTTTAAAGACTCCTTTTTCAATGAGGCGTGCTTTACTCCAGGCTTGGGTTTGAGTTAAACAGTATCCATGGCGTGGCCACGAACCCTTTTCAATGAGGCGTGCTTTACTCCAGGCTTGGGTTTGAGTTAAACAGTATCCATGCCTTGGCCACGAACCCTTTTCAATGAGGCGTGCTTTACTCCAGGCTTGGGTTTGAGTTTAAACAGTATCCATGGCATGGCCACAAACCCTTTTCAATGAGGCGTGCTTTACTCGAGGCTTGGGTTTAAGTTAAACAGTATCTATGCCGTGGCCACGAACCCTTTTCAATGAGGCGTGCTTTACTCCAGGTTCGAGTTAAACAGTATCCATGCCTTGGTCACGAATCCTTTTCAATGAGCTGTGCTTTACTCCAGGCTTGCGTATAAGCTAAACAGTGTCCATGCCGTGGTCTTGAAGCCTTTTCAATGAGCTGTGCTTTACTCCAGGCTTGCGTATGAGCTAAACAGTGTCCATGCCGTGGTCTTGAACCCTTTTCAATGAGGCGTGCTTTACTCCAGGCTTGCGTATGAGCTAAACAGTGTCCATGCCGTGGTCTTGAAGCCTTTTCAATGAGCTGTGCTTTACTCCAGGATTGCGTAGGAGCTAAACAGTGTCCATGCCGTGGTCTTGAACCCTTTTCAATGAGGCGTGCTTTACTCCAGGCTTGCGTATGAGCTAAACAGTGTCCATGCCGTGGTCTTGAAGCCTTTTCAATAAAGCGTGCTTTACTCCAGGCTTGGGTTTGAGTTAAACAGTATCCATGGCGTGGCCACGAACCCTTTTCAATGAGGCGTGCTTTACTCCAGGCTTGGGTTTGAGTTAAACAGTATCCATGCCTTGGATCCAAAGCCTTTTCAATGAGCTGTGCTTTACTCCAGGCTTGCGTATGAGCTAAACAGTGTTGATGCCGTGGTCTTGAACCCTTTTCAATGAGGCGTGCTTTACTCCAGGCTTGCGTATGAGCTAAACAGTGTCCATGCCGTGGGCTTGAAGCCTTTTCAATAAAGCGTGCTTTACTCCAGGCTTGGGTTTGAGTTAAACAGTATCCACGGCGTGGTCACGAACCCTTTTCAATGAGGCGTGCTTTACTCCTGGCTTGGGTGTGAGTTAAACAGTATCCATGGCGTGGTCACGAACCCTTTTCAATGAGGCATGCTTTACTCCAGGCTTGGGTGTGAGTTAAACAGTATCCATGCCTTGGTCACGAAGCCTTTTCAATGAAGCGTGCTTTACTCCAGGCGTGGGTGTGAGTTAAACAGTATCCATGCCTTGGCCACGAACCCTTTTCAATGAGGCGTGCTTTACTCCAGGCTTGGGTTTGAGTTAAACAGTATCCATGGCGTGGCCACGAACCCTTTTCAATGAGGCGTGCTTTACTCCAGGCTTGGGTTTGAGTTTAAACAGTATCCATGGCGTGGCCACGAACCCTTTTCAATGAGGCGTGCTTTACTCCAGGCTTGGGTGTGAGTTAAACAGTATCCATGCCTTGGTCACGAAGCCTTTTCAATGAGGCGTGCTTTCCTCCAGGCTTGGGTTTGAGTTAAACAGTATCCATGCCGTGGTCATGAAACCTTTTCAATGAGGCGTGCTTTACTCCAGGCTTGGGTTTGAGTTTAAACAGTATCCATGGCGTGGCCACGAACCCTTTTCAATGAGGCGTGCTTTACTCCAGGCTTGGGTGTGAGTTAAACAGTATCCATGCCTTGGTCACAAAGCCTTTTCAATGAAGCGTGCTTTACTCCAGGCTTGGGTGTGAGTTAAACAGTATGCATGGCGTGGCCACGAACCCTTTTCAATGAGGCGTGCTTTACTCCAGGCTTGGGTGTGAGTTAAACAGTATCCATGGCGTGGTCACGAACCCTTTTCAATGAGGCATGCTTTACTCCAGGCTTGGGTGTGAGTTAAACAGTATCCAGGCCATGGTCATTAAGCCTTTTCAATGAAGCGTGCTTTACTCCAGGCTTGGGTGTGAGTTAAACAGTATCCATGCCTTGGTCACGAAGCCTTTTCAATGAGGCGTGCTTTACTCCAGGCTTGGGTGTGAGTTAAACAGTATCCATGGCGTGGTCACGAACCCTTTTCAATGAGGCATGCTTTACTCCAGGCTTGGGTGTGATTTAAACAGTATCCATGCCTTGGTCATGAAGCCTTTTCAATGAAGCGTGCTTTACTCCGGGCGTGGGTGTGAGTTAAACAGTATCCATGCCTTGGCCACGAACCCTTTTCAATGAGGCGTGCTTTACTCCAGGCTTGGGTTTGAGTTTAAACAGTATCCATGGCATGGCCACGAACCCTTTTCAATGAGGCGTGCTTTACTCCAGGCTTGGGTGTGAGTTAAACAGTATCCATGCCTTGGTCACGAAGCCTTTTCAATGAGGCGTGCTTTACTCCAGGCTTGGGTTTGAGTTAAACAGTATCCATGCCGTGGTCATGAAGCCTTTTCAATGAGGCGTGCTTTACTCCAGGCTTGGGTTTGAGTTTAAACAGTATCCATGGCGTGGCCACAAACCCTTTTCAATGAGGCGTGCTTTACTCCAGGCTTGGGTGTGAGTTAAACAGTATCCATGCCTTGGTCACAAAGCCTTTTCAATGAAGCGTGCTTTACTCCAGGCTTGGGTGTGAGTTAAACAGTATGCATGGCGTGGCCACGAACCCTTTTCAATGAGGCGTGCTTTACTCCAGGCTTGGGTGTGAGTTAAACAGTATCCATGCCTTGGTCACAAAGCCTTTTCAATGAAGCGTGCTTTACTCCAGGCTTGGGTGTGAGTTAAACAGTATCCATGCCTTGGTCACAAAGCCTTTTCAATGAGGCGTGCTTTACTCCAGGCTTGGGTTTGAGTTAAACAGTATCCATGCCGTGGTCATGAAGCCTTTTCAATGAGGCGTGCTTTACTCCAGGCTTGGGTTTGAGTTTAAACAGTATCCATGGCGTGGCCACGAACCCTTTTCAATGAGGCGTGCTTTACTCCAGGCTTGGGTGTGAGTTAAACAGTATCCATGCCTTGGTCACAAAGCCTTTTCAATGAAGCGTGCTTTACTCCAGGCTTGGGTGTGAGTTAAACAGTATGCATGGCGTGGCCACGAACCCTTTTCAATGAGGCGTGCTTTACTCCAGGCTTGGGTTTAAGTTAAACAGTATCCATGCCTTGGTCACGAAGCCTTTTTCAATGAAGCGTGCTTTAATCCAGGCTTGGATTCGAGTTAAAAATTATTCATGCCTTGTTCACAAAGCATTTTTAATGAATATGACAAGTTTATTTGTGGCTTTTGTGATGAAGCCTGTCTTACCCCTGAAAACTACTTAGGGGACATGCTTTGTGAATCAGTCTTTTTTTATCTAAACTCGGTCCTTGAGATGCATGATCCTAATAATTTGTATTCCTACGTTTAAATGTAGGCTCTGCACATTCTTCTAACAACTTTGAAACAGACATTATGTTTCAGGTTTAGAAAGATTTTGCATCCCGTTTGGGACACAAACTCCAAGTTGGTATTTACAAACCAACACAAATGATGGTTTGCATGTGGAACTACACGTAATGCAACACAGCGCAATGCGATGCCTGCAATACTTTGCATCAAAGAGGCATTCCATTGTTGCAGCATGGACGTTCCCATGCACCCACCCATGGATTGTGATGCAAATCCATATCTACAAAGAATTGTAGACAGCATTTTCCATCAAAGTCCTTCACCCCCCACACCCGCTGAGGCTGGTGTAACGAGGAGAAATAAAATATTATTATTTCTCCTCGTTTTTTTCTCTTTGCATGTGTGCTGCAGAATCTCCTTTCTATCCACCTATCGATATCCATGTATGTGTCTCTGTCTCTCTATATACCTATGTACCTAATTCTGTCTCTATTGGTCTGTATCTACCTCTATTTATCTCTGTCTCTATATGTATCTGTCTGTGTATAAATATATATCTACCTGTATACCCACCTCTGTGTTTCTGTTAGTATATCTCCATCTCTTATCCATCTTCATAAGTCTCTCCCTTTATCTCTTTGTCCCAGTCTGCGTACCTTTATGCATCTTTGTCCATGTACATCTCCCTTTCTTGATGTGTATGCCTCTCCTGCCTCCTTGCTCTGTCTTTCTAAATCCTAATAAGTTTAAATCATAATCTCTTCCACCTGCAGGGCCCCTAGTGCTTCCTGGCCACAATCTTACCATGAATCTGCTTGGATACTGGTTTATTCAATGCACAGTCTCACTACACAGCAGCGGGGACATGTTTTCAATATAGTTTTAAGGTTGGGCCTTATGTTCTCATGATAAATTACAAATGCTGTCGAATTCCAATGAACTGACACACATACAAAGAGGAAATTGCCTTAAAGCACATTTCTGTGCTGGAAGAAACCCCTTCCAGCACAAAAAATATGCTGACCACAATGCTGACACTCTTTCAATATGTCGCAATGGCTACTGAGTTGGTGCATGGCTGCTGGAAGGGCGCCAGCGCAGGGAGAGAGCAGACCTCTTTCTATATATGGCACCACTTCATTATAGATATGGCACAGTTTTAGTCTCTTCCATTAATGCAACGCAGTGCTGCAACCATATATGCTGTGCTGCATTATGTAATCTTTTTGCAAATCTGGCCCTACATTTCAACTATATGGAAAGCAATCTTCACAGCTTGATTACAAACAGCATTGGTTGGTAGCTGCTCTTTATTTGGGATGATGTCAGTGGTACATCATTCAGTAGTAGATGCTTTCAGGTTATCCCTGGATGCCGGAAACCCCGCCATGCTCGTCTTCCTGGACTCCTCGGCAGCTTTTGATACCATCTCCCAATCCATCTTGATTCAGCGTCTCGATCAGTTTGGCATTCCGGGCCCCGTCGACTGGCTCAGGGATTTCCTTAAGTCCAGGAACCAAACAGTCTCTATCGGCACCTACCAATCCAACACCATCTACATGGACAAGGGGGTCCCACAGGAATCTTCCGTGAGCCCTACGCTCTTCAACATCTATGCTGGGTCCCTAACTCAACTAGTTAAGTCGTATGGGTTTGAAAATTTCTCTTACGCAGACAAAACTCAGCTTGTTCACTCATTGGGGCAGGGCATGGAGAGTGTCAAACAGCGTTTTGTTACCTGCATGAGAAAAAGTGCCATCTGGATATCGCACAACTGTCTAGAATTGAATGGGGACAAAACAGAGATCCATCTGTTTGGAAAGGCTCAGCTCTACTGGGTGGATGACTGGTGGCCGCCCGAACTTGGCCCAGCCCCAGTGCCCAGTAGAAAAGCCAGGAACCTGGGTATACTTTTAGATGACAAGCTTTCCATGAAAGATCATATTACCTTCGGATGGCCGACAATCATATCTTGTCCTCGTTACAAGCAGGGTTTTGTCAAAAAATGGGAACAATTGACCAGGTCTTCTGTTTCCTTCTTCTTTACTGGATGGTGGTGATACTGAGTAAGGGGAGTCTATATGTAGCGTTTATAGACCTGAAGTCAGCGTTCCACCTCGTGCCCAGGAACAAGCTTTGGTTGGTGCTGAAGGAGATGGGGATGCCCCTAGAAATCTTGTCACTACTTGCACGCCTTCATGTAGACAAATATGCCAGGGTGAGCTGGGGTGGCCAGGGGCAAGTCACTGATCCTGTAAAGATTAGCCAGCGGTCTGACAGGGCTGTGTTTTGGCCCCAACATTATTTTCTCTATACATCAACCAAGTGGTTGATTTCTTAGCCGTAATACCAGAGGATGTGCCATCCCTAGGGAATGAGAACATTGCAACCCTCCTTTTCGCAGACAGCACTCTCCTCGTCTCTAAAACACCTATAGGGCTCCAAACTTTATTTAATTGATTTAATATCTTTTGTGATGAGCGGGGCCTCGAAATAAATACCTCCAAAACGAAACTGATGATGCTGAATCCACACAAATCATTCAAAGGGCGCTTATCTCTAAATAACATCTCCTTATAGAGAGTGAGTTGCTTTGAATATTTGGGCATCAAATGTCCCAAGGCTTGGCCTGGAAACAACATCTAAACAAGGCCTACCTCAAGTTCACACAGGTAGCCGGGGCCCTAGGGAAGGAACATTGTTGCTCCTATACTAAACTGGTTGCACCAGCCCTACATAATATATACATAAGCAATGCTGTAAGTAGCGCCGTTGTGGGCCATAGCTGTTGGGCTTTGAAAAAGCAAATGATCTAACAGTGATTGAGAATAAGTTCCTTAGGAACTTAGGGGCATATTCACAAGGAGCTATCGCCGAATTAACGGCACTTTATCGCAGCCAAAGTCGTGATAAATTTACCTCCCCATTCACAAGCCTGTGTCAACAGCCCACAGCACCAGTTTACCCGCGATAGCAGCCGCATAAAACATCGCCACAGAGGACCCCCGCAAATATCGCTAATGAGATGCAGAGTAGGCGTTCCCGTGCCAAAAGCCGAGACAACCTCACACCTCAACATTCACAACGACCAGCCACATCGGCGATAAAAACACAAAACCGGCGATAAGGCGCGTTAGCACCAGGAAATTTACACCTGCTCTGACCTGGTGTAAAGTTGGACGGCAACCAGCACCACAAAAGGGAGCACAGCCCAGGGCCACATCCGAAGGGCAACAGATTCCATGGAGCCACTCATCGTGCGGCCCGGACACCCAAGAGGGCCCAACACCCCCGCCACCACCCCAGAACCCCAAACCACACCCGGAACACCCCCCCCGGACCACCACAGACGCAGCGCAGACAAAGACACCGGAATCCCAGGAAATGTACCAGCCGCACAGACCCAACATCTGACAATGTCACCGTCCACTACAGGCTGAAAGAGACAACCATCCTACGCATCCTGCCCATCATCGCCTAACAGGCCTACGGCACCAACACAGCGGACAACCAACATCCCACCCCACACAAAGCTGCTGGCTTGGCTGCAACTGTTGGCCCCTGGTACCCCCCAAACAACACCCACCAGAGTCGGAGGAATCACACAGCCAGCCACATCCAAGTCCCCCACACCTGTCCTGGACATCACCATCACCCTGGTACCCCAGTCCCCATATGTACAACACAATGCGCAGGATCCCCTGGAGACCAAGCAAGGACCATACGCCATAGCAGGATGCACGCACGTGTTGGGGGCAATCCACAGCACACGTGTACTACCTGTGCCCCCTGGTGACACAGCACACAATCACCTCAACAGGAAGCACACGTCTCACATCAATGTGCAGGCAACAGCAGAACACCGTGGAACCTCCAACAATGTCGCCTTCAAATACACAGCCAGTGTGCATGATACCTTCAATCTCTGACAGTCCATCATCAACCAGTGTTCCCAGGATGGCAACAAGGGAAATGCACACCCCCTTGGCAAGTCTGAAATGAACACCCCACACACCTCAACTCCACAACCATGCAACTCACAACTCTGGCAATGCACACGTCACAAAATCACAACCAACATGCACAACAACATGACCACCCACCAGACACGACAGAACAACTTACAATGGTAACCTGGGCAAGCCCTGAATATGAGCCATCAACGGCATGGCACCTCAGCCACATAATAGCCGAATGTGGGGAGAGGTGGCAACCAGGCATGTGTGAAGGATGCAGTAGAACCATGATCGGGAAAGCACACAATGCCAAGAGTGGCGGAGATGTGCTGGACAGACTGCAGTATGCAGAACACACCCATATCCATGGCGACATACACCTCTGGCGTAAGGATTGCAGTGGACAGTGGACACAACCATGCCACCCCAGCCAGTGGGGGGACTCGCGGAAATGTTGCCTGTGACGCCACCCCCTAAGCGTCACCGGAGTGGGATGGCCCGGCATAGGCCATGCCAGCGTAGGGGTGTGAATAAAAAGCATGTAGGCCTGGGTGTGGTCCTCTCCCGGAAAGCCCCATGTCTCTGCCAGGGCGGCGCCTCCCACCCCGCCACGAGGCCGACGCCGTCCTCCTGAGCGTAGTTGCCTGCGATGCTGTGCGCCTGCCGGACCCCTGCACGCTGGACCACAAACCCGCCAGGCCCGCCCCTGCACAGCCAGGCCACACTGATCACCTGCCGACAACGGCGTGTGACAAGGAGGGCCCACCACGTGCCAGCGCAAGCTCCAAGTCCGAGGTCCGCGACCTTGGCAGCCACCTCAGACCATCACGGCCTCCACGACACAGGCCCGCTTTATTCCCTTTTCGTTGACATACTCCACTGCTGCCTTCGGCCTACCCTTCAGACCAGTAGGTCCCCTATGTGAAACTGTGTCCCAAGTCATGAATGGCAGTGACCCCAAATCCGGGCCAGCGGCCACAGCACCAGACCCCCCCCCGATCAGTGAGGCATAGTTCCATATGGGCATCTTGCGACACGTGGTGCCACTAACCCTGTTCAACGCCAGCCGGCTACACGTGGTGCCACTAACCCTGTTCAACGCCAGCCGGCTACACCTGGTGCCACTAACCCTGTTCAACATCATCCGGCTACACGTGGTGCCACTAACCCTGTTCAACGCCAGCCGGCGACACGTGGATGAGGGACCAGGACTACCCTGCGGAGCAGTAGGTCCCACATCCAGCACCTAGTCGCAAATCACGAATGGCAGAGTCCACACCAGTGGTCGCACGGAGAGGAGTAAGAGGAAGATGTGGCTCAGCCCGGATGAAAGCCGTGTCAGATACACGGAGGTGACCGAACACGTGGTGCCACTGAACCTGAACTACTTAGGCCGGTGGGGCCATCCAACCTATGCCGGCGACACTCAGTGAATGGGCCGTGCTGACCGCTGCCTCAGGCCTACACCACGGTCAGGTAGGTCACACATTTGGAACTGAGTCTTGATTACACCATGGCAGTGAATATCATTTAAGGCAGAGAACAATTCACTATACTCCCTTAGATGTGGTGCCAACAAGTCTGTGCATGGCATCACAACCACACGTGTCTGTGGGCCTACGCGGACAACTGCCCTCGGCCTACGCTGCGCACAAGTGGGATCACAGATTTGGAACTGAACATCGGTAATTCAAAAGGCAGAATACATTTCATCGCACGCACGGAGAGGCGTAAGAGGATGATGCGTTGCAGTCCGGAGGGAACAGGATCATCTTTATGGAGGTGATCGAACACTACCGACAACTGCCCTGGTGTCACTAACTCTGTGCCTCGCGAGCCAATGACATGTGGCTGTGGGCCACTGCTGACCGCTGCCTCCGGCCTACACTGCGGTCCAGTAGGTCACAGAGTCTTGATTTGGCAATGGTGGAGTTCATATCAGTGTACCGGCATCATCGCAGACTGCATCCCCTCTCAGCACCTGTGCCACTAAGTGTGTTCCCCGACAATCATGGACACTCACTGGTCATACATTGGTGGCGTTTGAGTCTATGGAATAGGGGCTAGTTTACATCCTCATGTAGCTGATCCCGAATTGTTGGTGAAAACGAGGCTTGCGCTTTCCACTCCTCCATCTGCTGCTTCCAGATAACATCAGACCTTCCTCATCATGCCCTGGAGGACACCTTCCACTGTCCCCCACAACCCTTCGCAACATACACTTCGGAAATTGATGGTGACCCACTCAGGTCGCATGGCCCATCTGACTGCACCGCAAGTCACCGTCCCGTGGCTGGGTGCCTGTGCCGGCCGCAGTGCATCCGGGGCCACTAACTCTGTGCTGCTCAGGCCTGGGACCCCTTCTTCTGAGACATTGAATGGCCTCTGTAGCGATGGTCTTGGGGTTATCAACGCCATGTGTCTGTGGCCCTGCGCTGTTCGAATCCTCCGGCCTCAACAGCGGGCCACCAGGGCCCACACATAGCATCAAGTCTTGACCGGCCCGGATGTCGCATCACCGCAGGAGGCACACGCCATCACCACAAGGACCACCTCCAACCGCCATCTACCAGAGTCGAAAGGGTGGTCCTGACAGACCTACAGAGTTGCTCAGACCTGTCGTGGATGCCCTCATCGGCCTGATACCCTGCTCAGCACTCCAGATGCCAGTGACTCAGTGCACTGCAAGCCATTGTCCGTTACTGATAGAGTTTTGTGCTGTTGTGAGGTTGCGCAGCAATGTCTCCTCATGCAGTGGGGAAGACCTGGGACTATGATGAGGAAGATGTGTCAAGTGTGCGGATGGGAGAAGGCACAGACAATGGGAGGGCAGGAGGCAACAGCCCCAAGGCAGGGATGCAGACTGGTGGTGGTAGTCAAGCTACACACCCGGATCTATTACTGAGTGTTGCGCTGTGGACTGTGGATGCAACTGTCACCTCAGGCAGTGTGGGAGACCTGGGACGTTGATGAGGAAGTTGATGCAGGTGTAACACACCCCACTGCATCTGCATCAGGACTAACCCCAAGGGACACAATCCTAGAAATTTCCTCACATGAGCGCGCTCTTCTCTAGTGCCCCTACCTCAGTGCACTGCAACTCACGGAACCTCCTGACTGAATATTGGCTGACCTCTGTCCTTACTCCGGATCCCTCCATGTTGCTCTGCAGTTGACTCTGTTATGCTGGTATTTTCTGTTTCCATTACACTGGTGTCCACTGTTCAGGTTGTTGCCAGCACCAAGCACTCCGTGCGGGCTGGCTTGTACTCACCCCACACACATCCAGCACAGGCGTCACTGTACATGTGGCCCTGCCAATAAAGGGGCCGGGCGCACGTGCCCGTAGCCAGTTCAACATGATATGTGCATGTGTCCCTGTGGTCTTGTTGTATGCATGGGGGCCCTGGGCCCTACGACATTACATTGTGCTGTGTACAGCGGACGCAGACATGTCACCGCAGGCAGCGGGCTAGAAACTGGACATGTAGCTTTGTCGTCACCCACTCAAATCGTAAGGGGAGTGGACTGTGCCGTTGTACGCAGAGCCAACGTGGGTGTGTGACTGATATGTGCGGGCCCCTGGGCGTGGTTCTGTACTGGGTATGTGCATCTGCATGTGTCTCTATGGCAGTGTGGGTCTCCTTTGTGGGGTGTAGGTGGTCCCTGAAGGGTATTGGACACCCACGTATGTGTTCTAGTTCGCATTCCATGGGTTCGGCAACACCTGCACCTGTTGGGCCACCTCCTTTTGGCGTTCTGACAGCTGGCATTGGGGTACCATGTGTGGGTCGGTGAAGTGTTGTGAGCCAGCCGTGATTGCGGGTGCTTCATGCTGTGTGGTCTGTTGCAAGGGCTGGATTCTCCTCTGAGTAGCTTGTCTGCCCTGGTCCTGGTGGTGGGTTGTGTGGGATGTCCATGGGCTGTTGTAGGGCGTCGGTGTCGAGGGTGTGGTGTTCGTCTCCGGCATCACTGATGGGTTGTCTGTTCTGACCTGCTGGAGGTGGTGTTTGTCCCTCTGCATTGTGAAGGGGAGGTGCATGTTGGCATTGTGTTGGCGCCTTGTTCTTGTCGACATGCAGACTGTGTGACAATGTACATTGTGACTGTTTGGGCGGTGGTGGCTATTTGAGTTGGGACAGTGTACATTTGGCCTACATGGCTGATGTGGGGTTGTAGCCGTAGATGTGCATCTCACAGTTCCCTGCTCTGTCCAATGTGATTGTTCTGTTTCTGCGCCTGGGCGGACCCAGTTGTGTCCCCTGTTCTGCAGTGTGGGTGTTGCACTTTGTGCCACATTGTCATGGTATGTGCTGTGATTGCTATGTGTGTATGCTGCAGTGTGGCACGGGGATGGGGGACATGTCCCTGGGTAATTGTGGGTGTGCAGTGTGCTACACCTCGTCGTGCATGTGTGCCATTGTGCCCATCACCCCCAGTCCCTGTTGGATCCTCACGCTGTTGTTGTTGTGTCGGGTCCTGTGTCCGTACTCCCACCTCCTTGCACCGTCTCCACACTGATTACTGTGGCCTGGGTTTCCTCCAGCTCCTCCTGTGGCGCTGGACTGCCACCTCCTGTCACCGTTGCTGCCTTTCTGTTGGCAGCGGGTTTGTGCCTGGTTTAGGTTGTCACGTCCTGGTGGCGCCTCTTGGCCTCCTGGATTGGCCTCCTGGGCACTCCGACTGCATTCCAGGTGGTGTGCTTGTGGGTCAGTTGCTGGTGGTGTTCTGTGACTCCGTGGCGCTGGTCTTGTTTTCCTGCGGTCTGCACCCCGTCTTCTTCTCCCTTTTCTCCTTGGCCTTCCCCGACCCCGTTGTTCCTTGCTGGTGGTCTGTGGTGGTTGTGGGGTTCGCGTTGGCCTCTGCGCTGGGTCAGGGTGCATCCATGTTGCTACGTGCTTTGGCTTGTTTCTGGTGTGTTGTTTCTGTGGTTTTTATGGTGCAATTTCCCGCCAGACGTGTGGGATTTGCAGGCCTGAGGCTGCTTTTCGCTACTTTTTGTACCGCGATTGGCCTCATCGCATGATTTCTCGCGTTCGCGTTTCGCATTTTTTCGGCGTGGCATTGGTTTTCATGCTGACATTTGACACGTTATCTGGTGACTATCGCATGCTACCGCCTTGTTGTGAATTCCACGTTGTCACAGGGTTATTTTCCCGCGATGGGCTGCGATATTAAAAGTTGCGTTATGCTACTCTTGCAGTAGTTATCACACGTTCTTGTGAATATACCCCTCAGTGCCTCTTTCACCAAGTACACCACTCTGTCCTCTTCAATTGAATAAGGGCATTAAACCTGTTAAAGATCTAGTAAAGCTGCACCCGCTGCTATTTTGGCAGAGGTTAGCATCCACCCCTCAATTGTCCCCGTACGCACTTGCTTTTGAAGAAGTTTTTTCACTGGACACATCGAAAAAAATAGGCTGGATTAGAAATATCAGAAACCTCCTCAACAACATTGGAGTAAAGGGGAGTAGCATTAATTGCCCAGAACTACCTACCAAGAAACAAATTAAAGCAATGCACTGGGATTGGGTAGCGCAGAATGAATTCAGCGGTAGTAGGCGGGGTAGACTAACCGAGGAATTTATGGACTTCAAACTATCATGTATCCTGGAAGGATAACTTTATCTTATCCAGGTGCCGGCTGATAGAAAGCTTTACACACAATTCAGGCACGGCTCTCTACCCCTGAATTCAATTAAAAACTCTTGGTTAGGTAACGCTGCCCCGACCAAAGGCTGCCCTTGTTGCTCTGCTCTGATCGAATCAATTGGCCATGCTCTTTTTGGCCCTCCTGCATATTCTAGACCTAGGAAAGAATGGCTACTCCCTATTTGTAAACAGCTTGGAACGAATATATGATGTTACAACGCATGCAATTACAATGCATGCTTTTACAACGCAGTCTTTACATAGCAACTACCATTACATTGCATGATTTTACAACGCATGCCATTACAACACATTTTAAAAAACTACCATTACAACGCATTCCATTACAACGCATACCATTACAACGCATACCATTACAACGCATAATACTTTTAGGGCAAACAGTAGGGTAAATGTTGGATAGTGTTAGGGTAAAAATTACTATTCCCACTCTAGTGAGTGCAACAGTAGGGAAAGTGTTGGATAGTGTAGGGGTAAAAATTACTATTCCCATGTACCCCAAAACCCATACCCACCCTAATACAAAACAAATCTCCATTACTTACCTTATAATGCGTTGTAATGGCATGCATTGTAATGGCATGCGTTGTAATGGCATGCGTTGTAGTGACATGTGTTGTAATGACATGCATTGTAATGGCATGCGATGTAAAGGCAGTTGCGTTGTAACAGTTGTGTTGTAAAGGTAGGTTGTTGTAATGACTGGGTGTAATTGATGTTTCCCGCTTGGAACCTGTGACTATGGGGCAGCTTTGCGCATACCATAATCAGACACAAGACCACTATTTGTTTGCGCAACAGCGAAGTTCCTGGGCCATATCTGGGGAATTAGAAGAAAGGCCGAGAGACTTATTTTGTCATCCCCTCTAATATGCCCATAGCACGGTATATCCCTATTAGGTTCTGCCAGCGGGGGAATTTAGTCTAATCACTATGGAGTGCAGCTAAATGAGCAACTATTCACGCCTCGATTCTTATGTGCTCTTGTGCCAGTGGAAGTATTATTGTAATAGTTTTATATACATTACTTTTGTGTTATAGCCTTAAATAACTTTGTGTATTTACGTACTAGGCAACATGAATTGATTAGCAAGTAGTTGTTTAAGGCACTCATTGTACAGTTTTAGTTTCAAGAGAAGGATTGTGTTTGTAAAGTTATCTCTTCTGTTTTTTTATGTGTAATGAAGGTTTTTAACATATTTAAATTTTACTGGGCTGCATATATGCACTTTGCACTTTTATGGTCTGATGACCGAATAAAGTTTATTGAATTGAATTCATTACCTCCATATGCATTTCCTGTTTTGGTACAATGTGCCTCCTCAGAAAAATCTTCTGGTGGCTTCCTTTGAGGTCCCTGAAGATACTCACCCAGGCTCTAATCATCAGTCGTATAGATTATGGCAATGCACTTACCTTTGCCTCAAATGAATCCCTCCTATCCAAAATGCAGGTTGTCCATAATGCTGCTGCGCGCATGATTAACAACTTGCCATCACAGACACCGCCAGCCCCCACGCTTAGAGCCCTACATTGGCTCCCAATTCAAAAGAGAGCAATGTTTAAGCTGCTCTGACTGACCGACAAATCTTTGTCAGGCTCAGCTCCAAAATATTTACAGGATAGACTCAATATGTACCTCCCGAACAGGAATCTAAGATCTAGGAACCAACTTCTGCTACATCCACAGCACATCCACGCAGGCAAACAGGGTGGGCGAGCTTTCTCTTATCTTGGCCCGTACCATTGGAACAGACTTCCTCTGTTAATTCGATCATGTACCAGTCTGGCGGGTTTAAAAAAAATACCTTAAAACCTGGCTGTCCTAATGTTGCTTCTGTCTATTTCATCTACCTGCCAGTCACAGCGCCGAGATATCCCTCTGGGGCTGAGTGTGTGCTATAGTAAGAACCAAATAACATAACATAACATTGGTCACAGTGAACGTGCTTTATTAACATTAATAAGTGGATTTAAACATGATTATTATTATTGATGATTCCATTTATGCGCTAAATTTTGGGGCCAGATGAACAAATCACGGAAGGCAGTTCAGCAGCCAAAATGCTGCACTGCATTGCATTAAAGGGATGGAGCAGGAGAGCGTTACCACAAGAGAGAGAAGGGAGGATAAAGGCACCCCTACTGTCCCTGCCCCCTTTCTTAACCACTCTGTAAACTTGCCTCCTGGTGCACTACTCATGAGGATATAAAGTCCCTTTAGATGCTGAGGGTCGTTGGGGCAAAGAATCCATATTGTAACTGCCAGTAAGTCCCACACAGTGGGATTGCTGCAAACTCATCGGAAGCCCTGCCCCCTTTCTGAACCACTCTTCAAACACCCATCCTGGCACACTACTGCTTGGGGGATGAAGTCCCCTTGGCTGCTGAGGTTTGTTGGGGGCCAAGAACCCCTCCTGGTACCACCAGTAAGTCCCACACAGTTGCATTGAAGATAGGTCGTCGGAGGTCCAGCCCTCTTTCTCCACCACTCTGCATATGCCACTCCTGGTGCACTACTGGTTGGGGGATGAAGTCCCCTTGGATGCTGAGGGTCATTGAGGGCCAAGAATCCCTCTGTTACCACCAGTAAACCCCACACCGTGGGGTTGCTGAGAGCTCATTGAAAGCCCCACCCCCTTTCTCAAAGACTTTGTAAACATGCCTCCCTGGTGCACTATTCTTGAGGGTATGAAGTCCCCTTGGATTCTGAGAGTCACTGGGGGCCAAGAACACCTTCCTGTTACTACAGTAAGTCCCTCACAGCAGGATTGCTGGGAGCTTGTTGGAGGCCCGCCCCCTTGCTCAACCACTCTGCAAACGCCCCTCCTGGCGCACTACTGGTTGTGAGATGAAGTCCCCTTGGCTGCTGAGGGTCGTTGGGGGCCAAGAACCCCTCCTGGTACCACCAGTAAGTCCCACACAGTGGAATTGCTGAGAGCTTATCAGAGTCCCGTCCCCTTTCTCCACCACCATACAAATGCTCCTCCTGGTGCACTACTCATTGGGGGATAAAGTCTAGGGGTGAGCATGCTGATAAAATTTGCGGCACTGGCAGTTGACCATGTTTTTGCGAACTCTGCTGTGCTTGGAGGGCGGATTGGCAGACTCCACGAATTTCGCCAGTGGAGCGGAATTTACTGCACGAAGCGACACAAAACCCTGTCTCTGATTTTTGGTAGATAGGGTTTTGCGTTAAAAAGCAATGGTGGTTGCATGGGAACACCCTAGTAAAGTCCCCCGTTAAGCTAAGTAATGCAAGGCAGAGCTTTGCGTTACTTTTAGGCAACAAACAGCACAAAAGAAGTTTGGCGCTGCAAAGTAAATATTTGAAAAAACATTTTGTGCTGCTTTGCATTACTTTTGTGACATAAACAATTACTATAAAGTGGTTCAGTTACTAAAGATATATTAAAGCTTCCAAAGTTGCCCAGGCCCTTCTATTCTTTAGTATATGCTCTTACTGATTTTAGAAGTTTCTTTTCAAACATGGCCATGAATTAGAGTTCAATATAACTTCATGCTGCAATATATCGGTGAAAATTATAGGGCAGCTCATATTTCAAGATTTTTTCATTGTGCTCTGGCAGTGGCATTGCATGTCAATTTTCTTTGTTGAGCACACTCAAAGATTGTGATGTCTCCTGGTACAGTACCAATAACTATTATTCAAAGGTAAAGAAGCCAGTATTTTATAAGAACAAAGATATTTTATCTGCCTAGAGCTTTAGTTTGTGGCATCATTCCAGGAACTGACACCAATTTCCTGATAGTAAACTTGGATATCACATGGTATCTGATAATGACTTCACTCTAGGAATTGAGGGGAGTTAAGAAACTTAAAGTCGGTCCTCATTGTAGGAGGCTGGCTTAGTATATGGTGCTCACTTATGTAAGTGTAGCACACTGCACTAATCCATACAAACCTTATGGTGATTTTAGTGGTCTTAGACAACCTTAGAAAGCTCTGTTAGTGGTAGCTGTGGAGAGCAGCCTTCAGGCTTAGTCCAGAAGGAGTGTAAAGCAGCTTGTTTTACCAGAACGAAGTCTTATTGGTATAGGTTAAGTGAAAAAAAAACACACATTGTATTTATAAAAATATGTATTTATTATAAGACACTCACTAACATCTAAAAATATATCCTACCCGGAGATGAAAACACAATGCACACAATACTTTGCAAATAGAACAGGTAAGTAGCCCAAATAGACAGTGGTTGCCAAGGGGAGACCAAACCATATACTACAATAGTGGGATGCGAACCACAACTCAAGTCAAGACTGTACCCAGAAGACGTAGAAGTGCTGGGGACCCAAGGAACCTCCCGAGTTAAGTACCCAGGAACCCCAATGAGGCCGTGTGCAGAGTGGAAACATGACAGCATGCCCAATTCAAGTCAATGGGTAAGTTGCTGTTGCAATTTTAAAGAAGAAGGACCCTTCCCAGTGGACCCTGAAGAAACCCCGTGGAAGACAGAAGGTTGGAGAGCCACCCCACCCATGGAACCAGGATACCTACACCAGGGAAGCCGGGTGCATAGCAAGCCTGGGCGTAGTTCGCGGTGTTTTGCTACGTGGAACTCCACGAAGTGACAAAAAAACTCTGCAGAGCTCCGCAAGTGGCGGAGTGCAGTGTGAACTGCTGTTCGCGCTGATCTTCCTGCTGCTCGGGTAGAAATTCTGCACGAGCGGGGAAAAAACTCTGCTGCACTACGTGGAGCGGAGTTTTCTGCACTCTATGAGCTCCGCGGAGCGCAGAGTGCAGAAAACTCCGCAAACTCTGTGAACGGAGCAGAGTTTACCGCCCAGGCCTAGTGCATAGGTGCGAAGTGGCATCGGAAATTGCAGTCAAACTCAATGGAGGACTTCAGGAAGATGCCAATGACTGATGAAGAAGTTGAAAGTGTCCAGTGGAACCCAAAGGTGGATTCAAGATGAGAAGTACCTGCAAGCATAGGGGAAAGAGTCTATGCCACTCAGGAGTGACCAGGAGGCACGGAAGACGAATGCCCACCGATGTCGGGTGATGCAGGAGAGTTGACAATGAACTTGGAGCTGCAGCTGTGTGGACCAGGCAATGCTGTGAAAGACCAGGATCCATTCATGAGCTGTCCCATGTTGGATGTCGAGAGTTGAGGGGTCGTGTCCGTTGGGAGCACCAACAAACCTTGGCAACTGTAAACAACATGGCAAGCAAAAAAGGTGCATTGTCGGGACCAGCAAGGTCCAAGTGGCTCACCACAAGCAGGAGAGTCAGAGTAGGACCTGAGCAATCAGGGGAGCCCACTGGAGTCAAAGAAGATCCTCGAGAGGACCCAAAGGCCGGAAGCACAGGACCGGAGGCCAGAGTCGCAAGAGGACCTCGAGCAGTTCACCAATGATGCAGGCCCACGGTGCAGGGGATGTGGTGAGGATGACGATCTTGGCTGCAGGAGATGCTTGAGGTTAGAGCTTCTTGGAGCCCGAAGATCTCTGAGGAAGAGAGACAAAAAGCCTTGGCAACGGCAAGTCGACGCGGTCCACAGGGGTTCTGTTCCAGCAGTTCCGACGAGGGATACTTGCATCAAACTCAGTGAGAAAACAGTGCAGGCCTAGAGGGTGTTGCAGAATCACCACCTGTGTTGCTGAGGCTTTTCGGAGTCCATGGGAGCCCAGGATCAGCAGACCGGTCAGCTGTGTTGCGGTGCCTGCAAATGCAGGGAAGTGACTCATTCACTTCAAGGGAGATTCCTTCAGGTGTCTTGGATGTCCACAGGCCTTGTGAGGATCCTGTATAGAGCACAGGCACAGACGTTGCAGCAGACTAGCAGGAGGACGAGACCAGGAGCAGCAGGAGTCTTCCAAGTTGCAGTCTTGGTGCCCAGAGCAAAGTCCAGGGAAGTCCAAAGGGTCGTAAATGAAGTGGCGTCTGATCTGAATCTTGTCCCATGATGAATCTAGGGACCCACCCACAGCTAAGCCCTTAAGTACCCTTAGGAAAGGGTTGGGACGATTCAGGGGTCCCTCCCAGAGGAGGGGCAGGACAGTGGGGAGGATACTCTCATGTCCTTGGTCCAGTTTCGTGCCAGAGAGGGATCCAACGGCTCCCTGAACTGGTTTGAACTGGAGTATGCAAGGAGGGCACCAAGTATGCCATTTAAGCAGTCTCAGCGGCGCTGTCAAGCGCCCCTACCCTGCCCCAATACACTAAACCCTGTCTGGGAAGTGGTCACACCTCCCTGTGACAGGATATCTATTGTTCTGCCTTCCCCTGCTCGAGCTTGGCTCAGCAGCAGGAGGGCAGAAACATGTCTCTGGTCGGCAGTAGCCCTAGCTTGCAGCCCGGTTCTGGAAGACTGGTACCATAAGCCCTGAAGGCCTCCCGGAGGAGCTTTACAGTGCATGAAATCATACTTACGGTGTTACGGTATGATTCCAACATGTTTGATACCAAACTTGACAGGGTTCGTTATAGCCAGTTTAGAGATGGTCATCGCATAATGACGTATGGCCACTCCATGTATTATAATGGCTGATGCACTTAAAACCCAGGAGAATAGACTCCGAAGGTTGTAGGGGTGTCCCGCTCATGCAGGGGCAACTCACACTTAGAACCGAGCACCCTGCCTTCAGGACTGAAAGGCCCGCCTTAGGGGTGACTTATAGGTTTTAAGTGCAGTGGACTCAGATTTAAGGAAACTTATATCTGTCGTAAGTGGTGCTAGCACCAGCTTACCCAGGCTGCAATGGCAGGGCTATAGTCACCATTTGAGTTGTCTCCCTTGGGTGGCACAATACATGCTTCAGTCCATGGGAGACCCCTGGGGTACCTATGCCCTGGGTAACCTGGTACCTGTTAGAGGGTGGTTCTGACCATCTGAGCCGCCCAGATTTTTCGCTTTTTGAACACCTAATTTTTGAGCTTTTACTGTGGGAGAGCCTCATAAGCTGGGACTCACCCACAGTGAACTCATGATGAAACAGACTGCATGTGGATTGCACCGGTGTCCCCCTTGTGAGAGAAGACTGCTGCGCTGCAGCCGGGGTAGGGGCACCGGACTGGTTACATGTAGACACGTGTGCACACATGTGTGCACCCATGTAAGGGCTGCGCGGGGGAGATTCCTGTCGTGCGCAGCCCAGGAGCAGGTACAGATAGAATGGTGTGGCAGGAATTAGGCAGAGTTGGGTGGTGACATGGAATAGGTTTTATAATGTGGGGAGACACATGTAAGGAAAAGTCAGTGTGCTTTACTGTTTTCACTGTAGGAACACTCCATTACTCTCCTATGAAGATGGGGACCATGTGGGGTAGTTTCACTTCCCTAGGGCCTACAGATTCCAGACACGCACCAAAGTACACTGTAAGTTGTGTAAAAAGAAGTATTTGGCTGAGTCCAAAGCCATATCTGTTCTGCTTATGGGTCATCCAGAAATGTCATATTCCTTTGATTCAGCTCTTAACCAGAGCCTGGCTGGGTGTGACCCTGCCAGGCTGGATTAATTACCTTCCTCCCCAAGCTGTAGCATCAGAGGCCTAACCCTTCACTGCAAGCATTCCAAGGGCGAAGGTCTTCTTTCCAAGAGGGAGAAATGGGGGTGGGGCTGCAGGTAATCCATCAGCAGCTGTCACCCGGTACCAGGCACCAGGCCTGCTCCGGGCCCGGGCCACAAAGGCAGCAAGGGGGTAAGGGGGCTTTTTCAGAGACCATGTGGCATGAGACCTCTGGAAGACGCCATTTTGAACTATCCCAGAGGCCTGTGCAGGAAGGAGGGAGCAGGGGCAGAGAGGTGATGTGTCGCTGCAGGATAGGGCAGAAGTGCCTACCTGCCAGCCCCCTCAAAATGCTTTTAAAAGGTCTTGCACAGGAAGAGGAGCTCTCTCTGAGGATTGGTCCTGCTGAGGAAGACTGGTGCTGGAGCCTGGCGCAATGGGCAGTTGGAAGGAGGAACCCCCTAATTGTCCCAGGACCCTAGACTGCGCCTTGGAGGGAGTCCATGGCTAGTGAGGAGAAGCCTGGGCCTCTTTGCAAGGAGAAGAGAGGCCCAGAAGGAGAGCCGGGCAAAAGGCTGGGGCGGGGAGCCAGTGAAGACAGCTCCCTGCTGAGTTCACCCTCTTGGAGACCAGGAGGGCAGCAAAAAGTGCTCCATGTGGCTTGGGCTGGCCACCAGGAGCAAGAAGAGGCCAAGATTGTCCAAATCGGCCGTGAGGGGCCCGAGAAACGCCCTCCAGAAGGTAGGTGACCTTTGACCTTTGGCCGAGACCGGCGACGAAGCACGTGGGGCTCTGTCGCCTGTCTTGGATGTGCCCCCGAAGTGGGTCAGGTCCCAGGGGCTGCCCCCAGAAGACAGAGAGGCCGGGTGGCGCCGGCGTGCCCCCGGAGAGGTACCCCCTGGGCCCCCCCACGAAGTAAAGTCAGGGAGCGCCATCGCGCTCCCTGTGACCTTGTCCCCAGGGGGTGCCAGAAGCCTACCCTGGCCCACCGATGAACGAAAGCTGGGGAGCGCTGTTGTGCTCCCCGCAAAGGAATTCTAGTTGCCCGGGACCCCCAACTCAGGGCCCAGCCGAAGACGAAGTCGGGGAGCGCCGTCGCACCCCCGTGAAGTGGAGAAGTCAAGGAGCGCTGTTGCGCTCCCCATGAAGGAATTCCAGGGGCCCGGGACCCCCAACTCCGGGCCCCGCCGAAGATGAAGTCGGGGAGTGCCATTGCGCTCCCCGTGAAGAATCCTGGGGCCCGGGACTCCCAACTCCGGGCTCCGGTGTCTGTGCGCGGAGGGGGGAGTGTCTTCGCAGTACCCCGTGGCAGGAGAAAAGAGGGGGGAGTGCCGTCACACTCCCCCGAGGCCCTGCCCCACCAGCGGCAGCCTCCGTGTCTGTCCACAGGAGCGGGCAGACGAGAATGGCAGTGCCGGCTCAGGGAGCCGAGGAGAGCAGCCGGGGGTGGGCTCCCTGGGCTGCTCTCCACCCTTACCTGCACGCGGGGTGCCTGGGCAGGACCGGGCCCCCGAGAAGGAGATGACACGGTGTAAGGCCGCCAGCAGGGTAGCGCGGCTCTCCCCGGAGCAGTGGGAGAGCCGCTGCTCTAATATGCAAGTGCATGAGGAAAGCTCGCCATAATGCCCTGCAGGGCCCGGGAAGGCCTGCAGAGGAAACCGGCTTGTTGGTGGCATGGGCTGGCCCCAGGAAGATGGGGTCACCGCAAAATGCATGCAAAGGATCTGAGGGAGCTGCAGGAGCAACGCAGACTCCCCCAGCACAAAAATGGAAAGTCCCCACCCTCAGTCTCTGTGGGACTCAAAGGAGGCTACCCCTCAAGGGTTCATCTGTGTTTTTAAACCTACCTCATGCTGGAGCTTTTGTTCTACAGCCAGGAGCTGAAGCTTAGGGTTGCACTGAAGTGTGCAGGGTCAAACATGGATTATCACCGAGGTGATATCCCCTAGAGGTGGGAAGGTGTAATTGCACAGGTGGTGCATTTACGAATGGTGCTCCTTTTGGGGACTGGGAATTACATGTGTAATGTGAAACGATAAGCGAATTGGGGTTATGTTGCTGGACATTCCTGCTAGGGTGTCTGGCTGTACATGCTTAATCCTGTGATTATAATTGTGATGCCTTTTAGGGGCTTTAATTGCAATGCATTATAACTCTTATCAGAAATGATAAGTAACTGCCATTCTAAAGGGATGCTTAGACATGTATTATTGCTACTGCATTAAGTGATGAACATCCTTGATTGTTAGCCACTGTGATTCAGGGGTGTATACTGTATGGTCAGTATGAGATGCTCAGTCAGGGTTATGTGTCACTAGGGCAGGTGTTCTCGTTATAAATGCTTGTTGAGATAATGGGGTGGGTCACCACTGGGATGGTGTCAGTGGACAGGGCCCTCACTCTAGGTTATGGTCAACCACCTGCATTAGGGGGCAAGATGATGTGCATACATGGGAGTGGTGGTACTAGACCCCACCCCCACTGCGGGAGGGGTGGGAATGTTATGCAATGTCACGAAGTAATTCCAACAGCTTATGTACATATGTAGATTGATGCATAGTATTGAGTAGTGTGTGTGTGTAATAAATGTACTCTTCCTTTTATAAAGCAAAGTACAGGCTGGACAAGCAGTTATTGAGTGTTATTTCTGGGTACTTGTAAATGGCAATTACTAGCCCACAACACCTCCCTTGAGTAAGCCTTAGACTGCTCTGCAACGCTACCCTCTGAGAGTCAAGCGCTACAATGGGGTGTTTGGTTCCCAGTGAAGGACAAATGTAGACATGTTATTTGTGCAGGCCTCACAGATACGGACTCATTTTCCAACAGTGCCATATACCAGGGACTTATAAGGGTACACCAGTGGCCAATCTGGGGTGTACCTAAGTACTCACCATATCCAATTTAGGGGAGAAAGCACAGAGACTGGGGACCTGATTAGCTGGAGCCCGGTCCGACTAGTTTGAAACAGTATAACACCAGGCAAAAAGTGGAAGTAACCATAAAAGCAGATCCTACTTTTCTGCACCCAAGATAAGCTGTATAACTCTCAATTTAAATGAAAAAGTGACAAAAACTTATAATGCACAAACAAAATTATAAAGACAAGAAGAAATTGGCAAAACACAATAAAAAGTTAAGATAAACCCAAATGAAGAGAACCATTTCAATATAAAACTATCTTCACAAGACAACATGAAATAAAACTGCCTATAACTTGTTTTCCTTATCATCTTTTGTAGGCCTGCATCAGTAGATGTCTGGGATGAGCTGATTGGAAAAACACATTTCTGCCATGGAAGAGGTCAGACTACCACAATTACTGGCCACCCTCTTTTTCATGTTCATCTTCATCATCGCATTAATGGTAAATAGTCTTTACATCTGGACACTTGGGTTCAAGATGAAGAAGACGATCAGCAGTATTTGGATTCTTCACCTCATCATAGCATCTTGGATATTCACCATTCTTTTGCCATTTTTCTCTGTTTCAGTCCTGATGGGCATGCACTGGATTTTTGGCAAGGCACTGTGTAAAATAATCAGCACTCTGGGCTTACTATGCATGTATGCCTCAGTGATAACTTTGATGATTATCAGCCTGGACCGCTACGTTTTGGTCATACATCCTCTATCGGGCAGGCATTGCAGGACCACAAAGCGGTCTACGGCTATCTGCGGTGTAGTGTGGATACTGGCCTTCCTCCTCAGCATACCTGAACTTGTTTTCATGGATACCAAGCCTGGTGAAAAAAACAGAACTCTCTGCCTAAGGAATTATGCTCTTTCAGAGGACTGGGACAGCCCCGAGGCCAATGTGATCAGGCAGAAGAACCATTGGGCAATGTTTATTTTCCAATTCATCTTTGGCTTTATTCTTCCTTTTACAGTCATCTGCTACTGCTACTTTGCTATCGCCATGAAGATGAGGATGAAGAAGCTGAACAAGTCCAAGAAGCCCTTCCAGGTTATTATGGCAGCCATTGGGTCTTTTTTTGTCTGCTGGATTCCCTATCACTTGTATCATGGCTTGACCATCTACAAAGGAGAAATTTCAGAGAATGTGGTCGATGCAATGTATATGGTTTCTGCCATACTGTGCTGTGTCAATGTTTGCTGCACTCCCATTCTTTATCTCTTCGTTGGGGAAAATTTTAAGGAAGTTTTCAAAAAGTCCATTCTGACATTGATCGAGAAAGCTTTCCACGAAGATCTTGACTCAATTGGTGGCAGTAAAGAGAGAACAATGGAGCTGTCTGTATCTGCTGTCTATGAGAGAAGGGTGTCATGGGATGATGTAGGAAAAACGACTTCAGCAACACTTGAAGGGGTTCCTAACATGCTTACTGTCCCTTGCTATACTCTGTCAAGATAATACTACAATGGCATCTCTGAAGTCATGGTGACCTAACCACTACTCCTAGACTTGGCTTTCCACATTCATGCAAAGGTGTATCGTTTATGATTGAAAGGAAATAGAATTGTACAATCAGAAGTGAATGTGAGGCCTATCAGCTAGAACTGGAATTGAAAGGGCAGTGAGGGAAAGTTGCTGTCAAGGCTGTAGGCAGAGTTTGACTATGAAGTGAGGTAGGGTCTTTTGGGGATGGATGCACTAAACTTGAGGTATGATTGGGCATAGAAAGTAATGCAGCGTCTCGAATTTTGGAAAGGAATTTGGAAAGGTAAGTGAAGCATGAGTTCTCAGCTGGAGACAGAGTTTGACAATGAAGTAGGACAGCAGTGCCTCTGGTGAGGGTGGAATATTAAGAGAAAGTGTTGCAGGACCTCTCAACTGTTAAGATGAGAGTTAGAAAGAGAAGTGATGGGAGTCATGAAAGCTGAATGCACAGTTTGAATATAAAGTGACACAGTCCTTCCTTGGGAAAAAGATCTTGAATATAAAGTAAAACAGGACCTCTTGGGGCATATAGATTGATTATGAAGTGAAGTAGCCCCTCCTTGATGCATAGATGTTAAATATGAAGTGAAGCAGGACCGCTTTGGAGCGCAGATGATGCACTCGAGCTGAAGCTGGACCTCTTTGTAGCCTAGATGTTGAATATGAAGTGAAGCAGGACTTCTATGGGGAGTAGATGTTGACCAGGAAGTTATGCAGGACCTTTCTGGGCCATGAATGTTGAATATGAAGTGAAGCAACAATATGTTGGGGTATAGATGTTGTATTTGAAGAGAAGCAGGTACTCCTTGGGGAATGGATGTTGAATATAAAGGCAAACAGGCTCTTTTTGGGCATATACCTTGAATATGAAGTAAAGCAGGAACTATTTAGGCAATAGGTGATGAATATGAAGTGAAGCAGCACCTCTTTGGGGAGTAGATGATGAATATACAGTGAATCAACAACATTTTGGGTTATAGTTGTTGAATTTGAAGAGAAGAAGGACCTCCTTAGGGAATAGATGCTGAACATGGAGTGAAGCAGCTCTTCTTTAGGGTATAGATGTTGAATGTGAAGTGAAGAAGGACAGCTTTGGGGTGTTGATGTTGACTATGGAGTGAAGCAAGACCTCTGCGGTGAGTGAATGTTGACTGAGACGTTATGGAGGACAATGTTGGGGCTTAGATGTTAAATATGAAGTCAAGCAACATCTCTTTGGGGCATGGATGCTGAATTTGATGGGAAGCAGGACCTTTTTGTGGTGTAGTTGTTGAATATTAGGTGAAGTAGGATCCCCTTGAGTTCTTAATGTTCAAGGTGAAGTGAAGGAGGACCTCATGGGTCATAATGTGATATAATTGTAACTATTTACTACAGCATTTCACCCGAATAGGGTTTCAGGAGCTGACCGATTAATACTACGAAGAGAGGACAGCAGAAGGAAACAGCAAATGCTACACAGGGGGCTACATCCATGTCTGTAGCAGTTTTGAAAGGTCCTCAAAGAGGTTTCTTTTCTCAAGTTGACAGGAATTTGGCCGTTCAAGTTAAAATGGTCTAAACATGCTGTTTCTTTTAACTGAGTGTGGACACTATTAAAATAAAGAATGTGTGGAATAGTTGTTCACAACTCACTTTTAATTAGGAGATTTATTCACCTTTTGTCACATTACGGGGCTTAGACGTTTGATAGATTACACCATCATTTACACGTTATTATTTTCTCACCCCTTCACAAGAACCTAAGAGTTAGGTCACACGTCTTTCTTTTCTGTCAAGAAAGTTGCAAATGTTAACAAAACGAGCAAACTGGTGAGTACCAACTAGTAGTTCCTTGGATGGTGCTTACGTGAGGCACTTTCTGACTTCTCTCACATTTTTTCTTTGGTGGGTGTGAGATTAGCTGTGGATGGTTGATAAGTTTTAAATGAGGAACACTTAGAGGTAGGCATGACTAGATAATTCAGCATAGCCATACCGAGGAGTACAAAATACCCACTTAATATTAGTTATAATGACTAGAAAGTGTTCTGTTTAACCAGGGTATTTTTGTATGAATGCTGTTCTTCCTCCCAGAGTTGTATATTGCCATGTAGGGATATTAAGAAGAGAATTTCCCTTTGATCTTTAGCTGCAGCAGGTTTATAAATCGAGAATTTTTTAGATTGTGTATTTACCCTTTGAGTGGCTTAAACATAACCGTCTTTACTACCAGCACCCAATGCAGCTTTCCTAGAACAACCAACATTGATGTGCATGTTTTATGTTAAATATGAATTTGGCCGATATGTTTTGTATCAAATGAAGTGTCCTTGTTATTTCTTCTGGGAGGTCGAGAAACAGCACATGACAATGATCCTGTCTCAATGATATAAATATAGTCATAATCTGGATTTGTTGTTTCCCAGGAAAACAGGTTAATTATCTGCTTTAAAATTCATATTTGATACAAGCATGACTTTGTCACTGTGTTCACTACCATTGTAAGTGATTCAAATTTGACCACTAGATTCTTGAAAACCTCTACTGGACTAGCTTCTGATCTTAGAGAAGGCTAGAACCGATAGTTCCATACTGATATATCATAGAATTGTGCAAAGATCTCCCTTGTATCCCCTTTAAAGGATATTTGGTCAGCCAGTGCTTTATCTTTGTCATCCAGTTACTCATGTTATCCTGCTATTATGTCTGGTTCCCTATCAATCACAAAAAGTATTTGGGTATCGTCTGCATACATAAGCAGAGTAAGACCAAAAGGTTACATTAGATATACCAAAGGGACCATGTATAGGTTGAACAGCAAATGTGAAAGGACGATCCCTGTGTTACTCCATATTTCAGTGTTTTTACCCTCAAAGTTGTAGGAATAACCAGTGAGACAAACAAATCTTCACACATGCATAGACTGTGTTTATGATGGCAAAGCCATCAAGACGGTCAAGCAGCAGCTGATGGTCAATGGTATCAAATGCTGCTGATAAGTGAAGCATACCTAGTGCTACTGGAATGTTTTTGTCTAAGTACACACTCAAATTGCCTAGCAGTGCTGTGACTACAGCCTCAATGCGGCACCCAGCAGGGAACCCTGGCTCCCAATGATGCAACAGGTTTTGTGATGTCACAAAGGGTGATCTCTTGTTAAAAACTGCCTGATCCAGTACTTTAGCCACAAATGTCAGTTGGAGTACTGGCCTATAAAGTTCCACACAGTCTGATTTTAAAGATGCCTTTTTTAGTAAGAGATGAATCAGTGCTATTTTTAACTCTTACAGGAGACACAGGGCCTTATTACGATGTCGGTTCGAAGGCCATCCAACAGCTCATTGGTGGCGTTCCGCCGGACATCTGAGGCATCAGTCCGACTGCTGTATTATGATACAGGCAATCCGACCTATGCCTGTGGGGGGAATCCGCACTGCCTCTGACAGGCTCAATGAGCCCCCCCCGGGGGCGGATGGCAGATCATATTCTCCAAAATGGAGGTGGTGCCTACTCAGGCACCGCCATGCGTAGGACGATGCACATTTCCAACAGTCTTTTCATGTTGGTTCTTCCGCCATGAAATGGCTTGCGGATAGGGTCTTTTGGGGCCCGTAGCAGGGCCCTTGTCCCCCATGGGAGACAGCTATGGGCCCTGGGGGCCACCTGTGGTTCCCCCCAAACATCCATGCATCGTGTGGCAGCACCAGATGTGCCTGCCACACGGTGCATGGATGTTTAAAAAGTGCATATTTCCTATTGCAGCTTGTGCTGTACCAGCGGCATAATGCTTAATGATGGGGTCCCCTGCACAATAGCTCAGTGGGGGACCCCTAAATGGTTGCCACCCCCTACACTGCAGGGGCCTGCTCAGTAAAGCAGAGTGGCTTTCCCGAGTGTTTAACTATTTCTTATTGCGTGCCCCCTGCACAATAGCTCAGTGGGGGACCCCTTAATGGTTGCCACCCCCTACACTGCAGGAGCCTGCTCAGTAAAGCAGAGTGGCTTTCCCGAATGTTTAACTATTTCTTATTGCATGCCATTGCACACTTTCTGCAAGGCATGCAATGGTATGGCTTAAAGGATGAGGGGCCCCTCACCAAAACAAGAAAAACCTGGGGGCACCCCGACCCCATGGAGGCGGCGGGGTCCTCTGTTATGCCCCTGGCGCGCACAGCGTCGCCTGAGCAACTAGGTTGCTGACCAAGATAGCGACTCACCTATGGAACAACAAGGAAGTGACTTCTGAAAATAAGTGAAATACAGGAGTTGAGTCTGATCAGGGTATTGAGCAGTATACTCTATTAGCTACAACTGAATGGTAGTTATGTAGGTTTTAGCAGCAATCTCAGTAAGAACAACACAAGTTTAAAACATCAATACACGTTTAAAAAGTTTTAAGGTGTTCAATTTATAGCACATATCACCACTCTCTTCATCAGTAAATTTATGAGCTGAATAAACGTATTGGTCCTGCTTAAATACGTTATCCCCACCATCGCCTTAACAGCAACACTGCTGCCCGGAGTCAACTCTGAACAAGTTAATGACCAACAGACGCTATTAACAACTCCTGGATGGCAGGTATGTAGGTTTTAGCACCAATATAACTCCTGTATTGAATTTGTAACCTTTCTTTAATTAATGTGATTATTTTTGTAACTTGTAACACTCTGTTGCCTTATGTAAAGCGCTCTGATACCTCCGGGTCTAGCCAGCGCTATATAAAACTCAAATAAAAAGATCAGTAAAAAAACTGCACAAGTTTAAAGTCTCAGCACAAGTTGAAAACTCTCACGCATGCGCAAGAATTACTAACACTAGGTCTTGAGGCACCGCATGCCCGGCATATGCTTCCCTGAATTTAAAGAAAGCTATTGCTGCTAAAGCCTTTGCTTAACCAAAGAGATAATAACAGGGGATAGAATAGAAGGGGGTGGCGAACAGTGAGTATAATTTATTTTAGAAATTAACATCTGTTTATGGTTCTTTTATTAATAGAGTACGTTTGGGCCTTCTGTTACACGCAAAGAAAAAAGATGGCGGCTAAATGGAGGCAAGCTACGCATGCGCATTGAAGCCATGAATGTGACCCGCTGACCGTGTTGCTGACAAGCTGCCAAGAGCCAAGGACAAGAGACGTGCGAAAGTTGTTCTCGACTGTGGAACTGCATTCAAAATGTTATTTGATTTGCAACATTAGATATATGGGAAAGGAAATAAGACAGAATAAAGAATGAGCTAAAGGGGAAGGGTTTGTTAGACAAAAGAGTATTAATGAAATTAAATATGTCAGCATGAGATGAATGACAACTCCCCTGTCCCTGCCCAATCAGAGTTCGTATTTCATCAAGATTTGTAACTTTTGAGGGTGGGACATGCAGAAATAAGACTATAACTAGTGTGACTTAAAGGGTGTTAGTCGTCGACATTACTGCAAGAGAGAGAGAGAGAGTGAGGTGAGAGTAGCTGCTGATGAGGAAAGGAGAGAACAGACTGGGAAGATTCATACCTGAATCACAACCTGATTAGATTGAAGATTCCGGAAGAATATCGAGGAGGGAGAGAGTGTAAGTGAGGGATGCGCTCCGGTGCGTCGGGTCTGTAGAGAAGTTGGGTAACTATTATTCTGTCTCAAATTTGCACAGCTTTTGCAAATGTATGATTTATTATGCCTTTTGTCTCTTCATCTATCCACTCTTAATGCAGTGATTTGTTGAATGAGTCTGTGAATTGAATGTATTTGCTAAATGAATTTTCTCTCCCATGAAAAGTTGATGGTGTTTGCACTGTGAATTTGTTCTAATGAGTGTTCATTTATGACTGAAGATTTAGATAAAATTCATTGAATCTTACCCAGAGTCTGTGGTTATTTTCACTAAGATCAGTAATTTCGTTAGTTAATTGTTAATATCACCATCAACTACTCAACTAATGGTCCACCGACCAAAGGAAGAGTGTTGATCTGTGAAGATCAGTTAGACACTGAATAAATCTCTCAAATAATTTTGAGTATACAAAGGAGTTAACTAATCAAGATTGAAGTGAAATTAGTTTAGTTTAGTTTAGTTTGGATTTATACAGCGCGTAGCTGCCCCAGCAACGGGGCGTCCCAGCGCTACCCAAAGTACAGGTGACTTAAAAATAACGCCCAGCCCACATGGAAAAAGAAAAATTAAGCCGGGAATACTTGACACCCAGCGAAACAGCCAGGAAATCTGATTGTGTATATGGGCCCATTGAAATTTTCATTGACTGGGAGGTGTTCATCCCTAGCCTTTCGCTGGTTCAGTTTTTCTGGTAGGAGAGCGATAGTTTTTATTGAGTAGTTTGGTGATTAGTGATTATTGAATATTGATTTTTGAATATTAACTATATGTTTAACACTAAGAGTTAGAGTCGTGTTCTATGTTGTCTGGAAGTACAGGTACAGAGATACCTGGGAATCCCGGGAACGGAATTTAGAAGAGTGTGGTAAGGAAATCGCACTGCAAGAGGTTACTCGTCTGTTGTCATAATACCTAAAAGTTACGCAGGACTGTAGGTGTTATATTAGGGACTATATTGTATAAGAGTAGAGTGTGTGTGACAGCAAAGGGCCCACCTGTGAAACTTTGGCCTTACCCAAAGGAGGAGTATCCCTAGAGGACTAATAGGTCCTCCCCGAGCTTAAGTGAAGGGTAAACAGTGGTTTTTACTCGTAGTGACAGGAAGAATTTTCTCTTTGAAGCGAGTGAAGAAACTATCTTTGGTTTAGCGGAACAGACAGAGTAGCGCTGTTTTTACGTTGTTACTAACAGAAATTTATAAAGAGAAAGTTAAGAAAATATTGTCGTATTACCTTGTGAAGGGAGGGTCAGTAGCAGGAGTCATACTGACATCACAGAGAGCCGCGCTGGTATTGGTCGAAACAGCGGGCGTGTGAAAAATCCAGATTGTAAAGGGAGGGTCAGTGGTGGGAGCAACACTGACGTCACAATAGTCGCGCTGGCATTGGTCAGACAAGTGGGTGTGTTGTGAGCTCTGATTGATCAGTAGTTAAGTACTGTGCTGGTATTGGTTGCAGAAGGGGATATGTAGTGAGACCTGATTGGATTGTTGGTGTGAGTCGCGCTGGTATAGGACGAGTGTTAGCAAACAGGATTCGTGAAAACATGGAAGAGTTTTTGGATTTTATCAACTGAATTAGATAAGTCACAAGAACGAGAGAAGGAAGTTGATTAATAAGATCAAGAATTTCTTTAGGAAGGACAAGCGTATAGTAACTAGGGAAGGAATTCTTATGCCACCTCCTAACACGCCTGCTTCCTATATGATGATGGAAAGTGGATGTCATACGTGTGTATGGTTGGAAAATTGGGTGGAGTATACGAAAGGTGATGGGGTTCTAGCTTTTCCAGAACATGGTACATTTAATGTAAGGATTCTTCAGAATTTGAGAAACAGGATGAATTCATTAGAACCAAATCCTAGGTTAACACAGTGTGAGGCTTTGGAAGAATGGGAACTTGAGGCATTTGAACGAGAGAAATACAGGGGAGGCAGAAGAATTAATAGAGGATTTTTACCAAGATACCCCTCTGACACTCGAGGAGATCAGATGAAAAGATGGAAAAGGGCTGTAGTAACGGAGGGTTTATATCCAGTTTTAATGGCTGAGTATCAAGAAGGGAGCAAATGTAAGGAAAAAATGAAACACATATGTGTGACAGGAATAGGGTGTGATGAATCTGATGATGAGTTGTTGGAAGGTATTCTAGTTAAAAGACCTCCGCCTTATCAAGAAAGTGCTAGCGATACAACTCCAAGTGCCCCTATGATGGGAACACCGTTGGTTCCACAAGTTCTATATGATCCAACAGTCATCCGAGCATCACAAGAAAAGGAAAGGGATGCATTGAATAAAACAAAAGAAGAGATAATTCAGAAAATAAATCAGTTAGGTTTGAATGCTGAAGCATTGACAGTGCCAGCAACTATTGGTCCTGTTATTCCATTGTATGGCGACAAACGTGGTGCACCAAAACCACAAAATGTGACAATTTCGCAGAATGGTGCTAGAAAAGAGATAGTAATGCTAGAAGACCAAACTAGTGAGAGTGATTCGAATGTTTCATTATTAGATCTCCCAAATCTTGAGACTGTGACTGAAACCCCAAAAAGAATTTTACCCATAGATATAAGGAGGAAAGTAACAACTGTTACCCCAGTGACAGGAAATTCAACTGGATTTTCACCTGAAGATCTAGAAGAATGGGCAAAAGGATTAGAGAAGAAGAAACCCCAACCAAAAACAATAGATGTGAGCAAATTGAGAGTGGATTTGGAGGAAATGATTATTGGTACAATAAGTCCAGACAGATTGGGTTCATATGGAGTTGAAGAATTGTTGTTTTTGTGTAAAAGTATAACCTGGAGAACAAAGAATCTTCATGAGAAGATAGTGGAAGCAGCTTTAGAATTTGGAATAGATGTGGAAAAGTCAAAAATATTACAAAAACCCTATAGATCAGAATTTACTGAAAAGGATTTGGAGAGTTTAAATGTGTCAGGAAGGAGATTGCAAATAAAAGAATTAATGCATATACTAAAGAAATGGGGAGAGATAGATCGATGGAGAAGTAGATGGACAAAAAAAAGAGATGAAGCAGCTACAAAAGAAGCATCTGCATTTCTGTTGAGAGAAGTAGAAAGGGTAGAAAGGATGTGTCCAATGAGAGAAGTTCCTGGTGGTGGATATGTTCATGTTCCATGGAATAGACAGGATAGTTTGTCCTTTACGAATGACTTCCCTAGGTTGAGAGAAAAACCCATTGAAATGTACAAGCAGGTAGAGAGATTTGTAAAGGTTTCGAAGGTTTTATTGAAAGATTTGGACGGACTGTTTGATATAGTGGTACCAACTGATTTGTGGACAGAATGTAAAATTGCAGTTGATTGGCCAACTGAAGAGTACCCTAGAGATACAAAGACAGGTGCGCCATCAGAGGAAGTAATGAAGAAATACAATCAAGTGATTACCTTTCTAAAAGGGAAAATTCCCCTAAAGAAACAGATTGGGTTAAGATAGACAGAACAACTCAAGAACCTAAAGAATCAGTGCATGCATACTACGAAAGGTTGCTACAAGTGTTTAAGCAGTATAGTGGATTCGAGAACATTGGTGATAAAGATATGGGACATTTTGTATATAGGTTTGTGTATGGATTAAGGTCAGAAATTAGTCAGATGATTCAACAACATATGCTTTGCTGGCAGAGTAAGCCGATTGATGACATTTTAAAGTATGCAAAGTATTGTAGTGATGACATTGATGCCAAACACAAAAAGTTAAAAGAGAAAATGATGTGGGCACAAGTGAAGTTAGCAGAACACCAAGAGGCAACTTCTGGTTCTCAAAATGATAACCAGATGAATGGGCAGAATCAGAATAGTCAAGTGTCAAATGGAAATAAAAGAAAAGGACGAATGAGTAGAGAAGAAACGAAAAAGAAATATCCTTGTCATGGGTGCGGAAAGCTTGGACATTGGAAGAATGAGTGTAGAAATATTCAACAGAATAATGGGGTAAATCAAATTTTAAATCCACAGATGTAGAATGAGGTGGTTGTGAACCAACAACAACAGCAACAGGTAGTTACTCCTCAGTTGCAGGTACCACAAGCCCCTATGCCCAACAATGTGAGCGCTCAGGTGCAGAGGTACAATGTGAACACCGGATTTCGTGGAGAAAGTGGTAAGAATACACAGACGGTTCAACAATATTGGATGCAAAGTAATGAGAGTGATTCGGAAATGCCCCAATGACGGTGCCTGAGGGGGGAGGAAGAGTGCGTGCTTGGCGCATCCTTGGCAGTAGATCAGTCAGGTCCATTTGTTGATGGAAAGGTTGAAGGAAATGATATCACCTTTCTAGTAGATACTGGTGCTACCCATTCTACTGTGAGAGCAGCAGAAATTCCAAACTTACCCCTCTCGGGAGAAATTATCCAAGTTGTAGGAGTCTCAAATAAACAAATAAGGACCCCAGTCACAAAACCAATAGAAGTAAATATTGGTAATTTCAGAGACATGCATCGGTTTGTGGTATGTGATTCAAGTCCAGTAAATTTGTTAGGTAGGGACTTGTTATGTAAGATGAACTGTACCATCTTCTGTACGCCTGATGGTGTTGCTTTCCAAACACCTGATGAAGACGTTGCTTTCAAGATGATGTTAGCGAAACAGGGAACAGAAGTGGATGAAATGTTTTCACTTCTTACTGAAAATGATTTGCCTGATGAATTAAAAACAACAGTGAGGTCAGATGTGTGGGATTTTACAGGAAAGGAAATTGGTCTAATGGCAAAAGTAGACCCAATTAAAATTGTGGTGAAAGAAGGTGCGATATATCTAAACACACCACAATACAAAATGAGTCCTGAAGTAAAAGCAGGAGTCACCCCAGTAATTGATCAAATGATTGAACAGGGTATTCTAAAAGAAATATTGAGCAGTCCTTGTAATTCGCCAATCATGGGACTTAAAAAGCCTAGAGGAATATATAGAGTAGTGCAAGATTTGAGGAAAGTCAATAAAATAGTAGTACCCTGTTGTCCAGTAGTACAGAATCCAGCAGTGATTCTTTATCAGATATCGTGGGATATCCATTGGTACACTGTGATTGATTTGTGCTAAGCATTCTTTTCAATTCCATTGCATCAAGATAGCCAATATCTTTTTGCATTTTGGTTTGGAGACCGTGTTTTGGCATGGTGCCGAGTTCCTCAAGGGTACACAGAGAGTCCCTCGATTTTCAATCAGATTCTTAAAAAATGTTTGGAGACTTTAGTAATGCCAGGAAATTCGGTCTTGGTTCAGTATATTGATGACCGATTGGTGGCATCAAAGACACGTGAAGCTTGTGTCATTGACACAATAGCTTTACTGAACCATTTAGCAGAAGGAGGACACAAGGTGTCCCCAGAAAAATTACAGTTTTGCCGACAAGAAGTTCAATATTTAGGACGCAAGATAGAAAGAGGAGTCAGAAAAGTGATGCCGGAAAGAATAAAAGTGATTCAACAAATGAGTCTGCCTAGAACTAAGAAAGAAGTGCAAATGTTTTTAGGAGTGGTTGGGTACTGTCGTCAATGGATTCTCACTGCTTGCAAATCCTTTGATAAGGTTGACACGGAAAGATGTGATGGATCTGATTGAGTCGGATGATGAAAGTGAAGAAGCATTCATAAAATTGAGAAGTTGTTTGTGTCAAGCACCAGCATTGGGAATGCCACACTATACGAAAGAGTTTGCTTTGTTCTGTTGTGAAAGAGAAGGGAGTGCACTTTCAGTGTTAACACAGAGACACGGATTGTCCCGACGTCCAGTAGCATACTTCTCTGCTACTCTGGATCCAGTGGCTGCGGCATTGCCTGGCTGCTTAAAAGCAGTAGCTGCTACTTGCGTGAATCTGGAACAGAGTTAATCGATTGTGATGGGACATCCCATCAAGGTGTATGTGCCACATTCAGTCGAGATCCTTTTAACAAGGACTCGTACTCAGCATTTGACCCCTAGTAGGCTGACTAAGTATGAAAGAGTAATATTGGGTGCTGAGAATGTAAGTGTAATAAGATGCACCATGATGAATCCAGCACCCTTATTGCCTGATTCATATTGTGAAGAAGTGAGAGAAGAAGTTGATCATGATTGTTTGGATGTGACAGAAATGTGTACAAAGCCCAGACCTGACATCCTTGACGTCCCCCTGGAAGAGTCAGACTATGTATTGTTTGTTGAAGGATCATGCTTGAGAAGGGAGAATGGAGAATTGAGTTCTGCTTATGCTGCATGTACTGTGTCAGGTACCCTAGAAGCTTCCTGTTTAACAGGAGTCAAGTCTGCACAAATAGCCGAATTGTTCGCTTTAACCAAAGCCTGCAAAATTGGGAGGAAATTGAGAGTAACCATATTTACGGATAGTCAATATGGTTTTGGGGTTGTGCACAACTTTGGCCAATTGTGGCTACAGAGGGGATTTCTGACCTCTTCAGGATCTCCTATCAGAAACGGGAAGAATGTCAAAGAACTATTGGAAGCATTGCAATTGCCAAAAGAAATTGCAGTGGTCAAATGTGCCGCACATAAGTCAGGAAATGATTATGTGACACTGGGCAATCGGTACGCTGACCAAGTTGCACAAATTTGTGCTCGACATACAATGTCTTTGAACAGAGGGTTGGAAAAAGAAGTTACCAACTGCCAACTAATGTTTTTCTCTGCTTTTGAAACATGGGACGAAGTTAGACAGTTGCAGGATGAGGCAGACGTAAAAGAGAAGGAACACTGGATCAAATCAGGTTGCACAAGGAGAGCAGACGATGAAGTGTGGGTGTGTCCAGATGGTAGGCCAATAATGCCAGATAGCTTGTTGTCACAAATGGCTAGGGTATATCATGGAACTACTCACATTGGAAGGGACGCCATGATTAGACATTTCAGACAGACATGGTATAATCCCAGGTTCAGCGTAGTCGCAGAGAGTCTCTGCCAGAGGTGTTTGACCTGCCAACAGCAAAACCCAGGTAGGAAAAAAGCTGTAAGTTGGGGAAAAATTGGAACAGCAGAGGGTCCATTCAAAAGATTGCAACTTGATTTTATTGAGTTGCCACCGTGCAACGGTTTGAGGTATGTCCTTGTCATTGTGTGTCTGTTTTCTCGATGGTTAGAAGCCTATCCCACGAGGAGGAATGACAGCCTCACAGTTGCCAAATTACTGTTGAGATAGCTCATTCCTCGATTCGGATTTCCAGTCCCTTTGGAATCAGATAGAGGACCTCATTTTAATAATGAGGTAATCAAACTGATCTGTACAGCTTTCAGAATTGAGCAGAAATTACATTGTGCCTATCGACCAGAAGCCTCTGGAGTGATTGAGCAGCTCAATGGCACAATAAAATCCAGGTTAGGGAAAGTGTGTGCATCCACTTCACTAAAATGGCCTGATGCTTTGCCCCTTGTATTGATGAGCCTTAGAAGCATTCCTGACCGAAGAACAGGATTAAGTCCACATGAGATCCTCATGGGAAGAGCAATGAGACAAGCATTTGTACCTGGAAACAAATTGATGAATATAACTGATGATCTAGTGTTGGACTATTGTAAAGGACTAGCTGATCTGGTACGTTCTGTGTCTCACCAGGTTGGAGAAGATGCAACAACAGCACAGCTGAATCAAGCTCATGATTTGTGTCCTGGAGACTGGGTCATGGTAAAGAAGCACACAAGGAAGTCATGTTTGGCACCCAGGTGGAAAGGACCTCATCAAATCATATTGGTCACGACAACAGCAGTGAAGTGTGCTGGCTTGCCAAATTGGATCCATGCCAATCATACCAAAAAGGTCCCAAGTCCACCTGAACGACAAGAGCAGCAACTGGTAGAACAAAGTAAGGAACCAGAAGCTGAGAGTTGTGAAGTCAAAGAAGTAAGAGAAACAGACTCTGAAGAATGCATTAACGTAGAACAACCAAGTACAAGTCAAATAGAGTGGGCACCAGTTACTGGGACTGAAGAGACTGCTGTAGAGACTGAGGAAGAACCAGAGCTTGAAAGACCAGAACAAAATGAGCAAAGAAGTGAAGAATCCACTTTAGAAAATCTAGATCAAGCTCAGTCAGAAGAAGAAAAAGAAAGACCGGAGGGTCCAGAACAAATACAAACAACAGAAGGAGAAGAAGCAGAAAGTTCAGAACAAGTCCAACCAAAGGAAAGAGAAAATAAAAGGACACTTGAAATAGGTGAAGAAGGTGAAAAGGCAGTACAGACAAAAAGGGTTAGAAAAGGAGAACACTGGCAGAGTAAAGTAAAAACAATGAGATATTTTTTAAGAAGGAAAACAGGGAAAGAATTAGAACAAGTAAATGAGGTGTCAAGTCAGGTTGAGCAAGAACATTCAAGAAGAAGATCATTGAAGTCGTCAAAGAGAGTGAGGGTTCCAAGTACAAAATATAAGGCTCCAGAGTGGACGTACATTATCCTTGAAGATTTTGAAAATCTTGATCTAAATGAGGAACCAAAAAGGGACATTATTGAAGGATCTGATGAAAGAAAATTGAGACCACCTTAAAGAAAGACTTTTTACACAAGAGGGTGAACTTTATTGAGAAGATAGTCAAACGAAAGGAAGAAAAGAAACAAAGAAAAGAGGGGCCATAAAGACGGAAAGCTTTTGAAGTGTGGGATCACACAAAGATTTCAATTTTAATTTTAATTTATTAGAAAATAATATTAGATATTAAAAGATTTCTTTTCGATACTAAAATGGCTGAAATGAAGGTGACTGAACATCCGAAATCTAATCTAAAGTGAAGATGTGTTAAATGTTGTTTGTGTAGTATTTCAATACTAATGTTGATGTGGTTATTACTAACGGTCATAGTACCTGTTCTAATAGTAACTAAAAATCAAAATAATACAAATATTAGTGAAAGAATGAATGCAGTCACTAAGAAAACTACTACAGATTTAGAACAAATGGATAAGAGCATGTATCAACATGACAAATCAAATAGTGATTCGTCGTTAAATGTATTTACTAAACTCCTTTATCAATATGTTGATACGATGGATGTGAGTGACTGTTATGTCTGTATGAAATTACCTACTTTGGTCTCAGAAGGTGTGACATATCACCATCTTCCATTAACTTATGGTGTGTCTTGTAGTGTTGTGTCTAGTTTGTTCTATGTAACCGGCAAATTGCAATATTACTATTCTAATTTGGATCTGGTCTTTTCGGAGGTCCCTATTCGAAGAAACTTGAATCCAGTCCTTAGTGGTAAAGATGCTGAGTTTATGGGTGAATTTTTCCTAACGACAAATCCCATAGATATAACACATGCTCATAGAAATAACTTAACGTGTCTTTTGCGAGATGAAGAGAAAGATTTTCTAAATTTAGTAGAGGAAAGAAGACAGGATTTCCAAAAGAAAGCTATTGAGCAGAAGTCACATGTACCACCATGGACTACTCAGGAGGGGGACTATAAGAAAGGCGAGACTCATGCTGTGATGTCCCTAGACTTGTCACAATTGGGGAAATTCTGCCTACATAGACTAAAAACAGAGTATAATAGCATTTTCATTGGTACTAGTGAATGTGAGCATACCTTCCTAATCATGGGGGGATGGGGACTGAAAGGGGTAACTGATCCTGTTTTCCCAGGTATTTATTACATGTGCAGCAAAAATGCCTATTACAGGTTGCCTGCACAATGGTATGGTAGTTGTTATTTTGGCATTGTATTCCCGAAGGTATATCACATAACTAAGAACAATGAAATGAATGTAATAAATAAAGGACTAACAAGAAGTAAAAGATCAAGTTTTTCAGAAATAGTAGGTGACATATTTGGTACACTGATACCATCAGTTGGAGTCGTATTGAATTCACATAAAATACGTCAATTATCCACAGTAGCTGATCGTTTATCAACCGATACTGCTGGAGGGTTCTTAATGATCAATACTGAAATGGTTGCAATCAGATCTATGGTTTTGCAAAATAGACTTGCCCTTGATATTTTACTGGCAAAGGAGGGCGGAGTCTGTGGCATGTTGAAAGTCCAACACTGCTGTACATATATCCCAGACAAAAGTAAAGGTATTGAGGGCTATATTAAGAATATTACAAAGATTCATAAAGATTTGACCCAACTGGAGGTTGACGGTGTTTGGGAAAGACTCAGTAAAAGTATTTCCACTATAGGTAGCTGGTTTTCCACTTTTGGGAGTAGCTTATTAGGTAAAATATTAATCCCTGTAATCTCAATAGTATTAGTCATCTTGATGATAATAATGATATATAAGTGTTGCAAAGGAAAATTGAGAACGAGATTAATGAATGAAACAAAGAATAAAAGGATGGGAAGAAAGAGAAAAAGGGAAGAAATTGAGTTAGAAGAAATGAAAGAGAATCTATATGGAAAAATGAAAGAGCTGAACATAAAAGAGAAAAATGAAGGGTGTGTAGAAAATAACGTAGATGCCAAGAATAGATAAAGTTGGCACTTGGTAATGATGGGTATTTTATGATGGCTCTAAAATGCCATCAGAGGGGGGATTGATGGAGCAAGGATTCAAGAAAACGAAACTTACTCAGAGCAATCCCTCATTAACAGTATTAATTGTTAGAAATAGTAAAGAAAACAAAATTATTATAAACGCAGAACATTTACATATGGGAAAAGAGCTTTACGCATGCTTAATTAATGAAAAGAAAAATGCAACGCGACTAAAACCTGCTTTAAACTGGAAAACGCTTTTGCGCATGTGCGAATTAGAATTACGTAGATAGTAACGTGACTAATCTGTTTTGAGAGGGAAAACTCTCACGCATGCGCAAGAATTACTAACACTAGGTCTTGAGGCACCGCATGCCCGGCATATGCTTGCCTGAATTTAAAGAAAGCTATTGCTGCTAATGCCTTTGCTTAACCAAAGAGATAATAACAGGGGATAGAATAGAAGGGGGTGGCGAACAGTGAGAATCATTTATTTTAGAAATTAACATCTGTTTATGGTTCTTTTATTAATAGAGTACGTTTGGGCCTTCTGTTACACGCAAAGAAAAAAGATGGCGGCTAAATGGAGGCAAGCTACGCATGCGCATTGAAGTCATGAATCTGACCCGCTGACAGTGTTGCTGACAAGCTGCCAAGAGCCAAGGACAAGAGACGTGCGAAAGTTGTTCTCGACTGTGGAACTGCATTCAAAATGTTATTTGATTTGCAACATTAGATATATGGGAAAGGAAATAAGACAGAATAATGAATGAGCTAAAGGGGAAGGGTTTGTTAGACAAAAGAGTATTAATGAAATTAAATATGTCAGCATGAGATGAATGACAACTCCCCTGCCCCTGCCCAATCAGAGTTTGTATTTAATCAAGATTTGTAACTTTTGAGGGTGGGACATGCAGAAATAAGACTATAACTAGTGGAAAGGAGTGAACAGACTGGGAAGATTCATACCTGAATCACAACCTGATTAGATTGAAGATTCCGGAAGAATATCGAGGAGGGAGAGAGTGTAAGTGAGGGATGCGCTCCGGTGCGTCGGGTCTGTAGAGAAGTTTAGTAAGTATTACCCTGCCCTGATCCTGTCCTATAGTCTTTGTCTCCTGATTCTTAATCAGGAGACCTCCACCAGCCCTTTTGGCCAGAGGGGTGGTTTTCTGTTATCACCATTGGGTAACTATTATTCTGTCTCAAATTTGCATAGCTTTTACAAATGTATGATTTATTATGCCTTTTGTCTTTTCATCCATCCACTCTTAATGCATTGATGTGTTGAATGAGTCTGTGAATTGAATGTATTTGCTAAATGAATTTTCTCTCCCATGAAATGTTGATGGTGTTTGCACTGTGAATTTGTACTAATGAGCGTTCATTTATGACTGAAGATTTAGATAAAATTCATTGAATCTTACCCAGAGTCTGTGGTTATTTTCACTAAGATCAGTAAGTTAGTTAGTTAATTGTTAATATCACCATCAACTACTCAACTAATGGTCCACCGACCAAAGGAAGAGTGTTGATCTGTGAAGATTAGTTAGACATTGAATAAATCTCTCAAATAATTTTGAGTATACAAAGGAGTTAACTAACCAAGATTCAAGTGAAATTACAAAACTTGACACCCAGCGAAACAGCCAGGAAATCTGATTGTGTATATGGGCCCATTGAAATTTTCATTGACTGTGAGGTGTTCATCCCTAGCCTTTCGCTGGATCAACAGGAAGTGAAACATTACATCTCAGCTTGTGGTGAAACTCCAGTAGCACGTGAGCCTTGATTTCTTATCTTGAGACAGAGCCTCAAGTTTATTTTAGCTGGTGAGGAAGCTGGAGTTTTACGTGCTGTAAGTGACGTTAGAACAGGAAGTGCACAGTCGGGCTAAACTTGGAACTGGAAGAATGCAAGACTTCCTAGCTGGAGTTGATGCTAAAATAGTACATGCTACAGGGCGTCTTAACTGGAGACAGCGATGTAGTACCAAGTGCTGCAGGCCCCCTTGGATAACAATGAGTACACCACAGCTCTCCTGTCATGAGGAAGGTCTAAAGATTATAAGGGGCAGATCAGAGCACATCATCTCTAGAATCCTTCCAAGATTGTGAAGAAAGTGGCCTCAGGTTCGATGTCAGGAGAAGTCTTGCTACAGGAGATTTGAAATAAAAGGAATTGACTTGGTCTGTGCATTTCATCATCTCTTTATTCTTTCACCACTTAACCAACAACCGCATATATAAAGCAAACAAACATGGTGATTTGAATGACTGAAGAAGGCTGCTGCGCAGTCGAAACGTGTCTCAGTAATTCTTAAATGCCTGATGTATTTGGATCCTGTTCAGTGCTGCCTGATGCAACAAAGGAGTGCACCTCTGCAGTCTTTGAGTGCAGGCTCTCTTTCAGTGTGGAGAAGTTGTATGGTAGTTTGAAAGGCGCCACCTGCGTTTAGGTGCATGGCGGCAAACCACAGCTTTTCCTGGTTAACACTTAACCAACATTTGTAATCGAACTGCATATTTAACTCTATTCATTCTGTGGTTTGCAATCTACATAAAAAGTCTAGGTTTTTCAATAAGTACTTTATTTCTGTTATTTTTTTAATGAATATTGTTATTCCTATTGTGGTGGGCAGCTTTTTATGCCAACAGAGGAGCCAATGGCACTCTTGTCTGTGTTAGGGACCTGGTAACACCGGGTGCTATCGATATTGCTTATTGCTGCAAGAAATATAATCATCCATGAGTAAAACACAAGGCGCTTGATTGACACTTTCGTGTTAATTGAAAGTCCTCCGATCCTGGTCGAAGTGCTTACTCCAGATGAGAAATGATCTGTGGCATCTTCACTGTCATGCTTTGCCTATGGGGGAGAATTGTCCCCTGAATTCAGCACTTGCTCCCGAAATCACAACTGAACTGAACTCAGACTTAAGTTGCAAATCTTTTGGGATGCCTGGATAGGGTTGAGAATCTCGGCCAACTATGTGCTGCTACCTAAAAGAAGACATTGAGAGACACAGAATCTGTGCATGAATCACACCATCTTCACCAGGCATTCTCTTTTCTTGTTTGCTAGCATCCTAAGAGTACCTTCCTCTCACCAGTCCAATTCTATGCCAATAAAGCAGAATGGGGATGCAGGCATGTGATATCTCTCCACTATTTTTATGAGGACCACCCTGCCATCCCCAACTGACTGCTGAGTGACGTGCTCAGTGACTCCTATATTCAGGCCTCAAAGGGGTGGGAATGTTCTCTAGTCTGAAACAAATTCTTCAATCTCTAGAGAGTACTCAATTCTATTTGAACGTTTTTACAATCCAGGAATCTAATACCCCAAGTGACACCTATCTGAACCACACCCCCACCAAAACATCATTCCTGCTATTTGCCAAGATCAGCGAGCAACAACGAGTCTAAACCTGGCTCTGTGACATGAACCTGGGCATCTTTAAACCCCTAATATCATCCAGCACCAAATCACATGGATTTACCCTGAATACCAACCACATCCTTAACGAACAAATTGCCAAGAAAAAAAGGATGGCCTGGTACTAGCTCTCTTTGCTCAAACCATTCATCTCTGAATGCAACTTCAGAAGTGTTCGCTGCCACAAAAAAGACCGTTTTTGGCCCCCATGGTTTCCCACAGAGGCTAGAGGGTAAGTGTATCCCTACTCTGCCCCTTATATATATGGAAGATGGAAACATGGGACCATAAGGTGAATTTATAGTCACCAACGAAACCCAAACTTGCAACGTTGCCTATGTTACCACAGAAGATATGAATAATGGTCTTGGAAAATTGGATAGTAAATTGGACCATCTCAAAAATATCATTCTATCTCTGATGGACAAAGTTGATAAGTTACAAAATAGAGTCTGCTGGTGTAATCATGGCAAAACCAATCAGAGGGGGAGTGCAGACTCCTTGCCTATAGCTCTGTCCAGCATTACTAGCAAATCCCATATTTCTGTGCCTCTAAGTATTGCACCTCAACAGGAGACTGCCACCATTCATTATAGATCTCAATCGGGGAATGCAGTTGCTCGGGGGAAGCTGTCAAGTAGTTTTCAGCATGTACCAACTAAATTAAACCCAGACAGATCAGGACAAACAAGATCATCGAACCTACTGGGTTATCCTATTAGCAATTTGCGACCAGCTATTTACTTCAGGAGGATGAGTAATAACTATCCTACTGACAGAAATATGTTGTTTAACGCCAATTCTCGGCTGCTAACCCCTAACTCCTCCAGGAATCTTGGTGACAACAATGGTCGTCTGGCTTCATTAGATTATCGTTATTCCATTTACATAACCCAGGTTCCAAAGCTGAAACCTGGTACCTATGAGGATCCAGAAGCTTTGATCAATAAAACTATCCACTGGTTGAGAGTTGAAAGGAAATGCTCCTCCGTGATTAGAGAAGATATCGTGCATGCCAAGAGGTACTCACTGCGTACATTGACCTATGACTATATACAAGTTGCTCTTACATCCCACTATTTGGTTGAGAACTTGGTTCATTTTGAGCTATGTACGAGCAATCTGCTTGAGAACCAATCATTGGGAATAAGACTAAAGGCATCACCACCATCTTTTGAAACCTTAGGGAACCCTGTTGCTGTCTCAACCAATTTGGACGAAATTGATTGACTAAGGTTGTCCCCTACAACGAATTCTATATCAGCGTTGAAGAGAAACACACCAAATACAATCTGTAGATCACACTTAGCTTTTTATGCCAATGGGTGTACTGAGGTTACTGCTCCATCCCCTGTTGCTCAAAGTAATTTTGTTGCTCATCATGCAGGAGGTGAAGCAAACCATCTTAGGGGCAATCACCATCAGGTGGGAACGAATGTCCTATGTAGCTCAATTTGGAACTAGGGTTATGCAGCTCCTTATGATACTGGGGGGGATATTCTCAAGAACGTGTGATAACTACCGCAAAATTAGTTTAATGCAACTCTTCACATCGCAGTCTATCGCGGGAAAACAACTCCGTATTAACGTGGAATTCACAACACAGCGGCCCCATGCGATAGTCCAACGATAACACGTCAAATGAACGTGTTAAAACTAACGCGACGCAGAAAAAACACGAAACACGAACGCGAAAATAGTAGCGATGAGGCCAATCGCGATACAAAAATCAGCGATAACCAGAGAGAGGCCTGCAAATCCCACGCGTCATGCGGGAAAATGCACAACAAAAGCAGAGTAAAAAAACGGTGAGATGACAATGTACGAGCACAACCCCACATCCGTGACGTAGAACAAATGACCATTGTCCCGCATCAAATAGGCATCTCCTCACAGTCACAATGTACATTGACATGCAGTCTGCATGTAAACTGCGCAAATGCTGAAACATGCAAGTAACACACAGTGAAACCACATCTCCCCCTCACATTGCAGAGGGACAAGCAACCCCTCCTGCACACAGACGTGTCATGACCATGATCAATCAATTATGAAAGCGTGGACGACTGTAGGGGCAGTGACTCCCGCTTACGTACATGTTGCCCATGTTGTGGGACTTGAGTCACAGGGGGCATCCCTGCATCATGGTGGTACATATCTGACCCCAAAAGGAGCCCTGTTGTCACCTGCAGGACACAAATGGCAGCCAAAATGGAATGAATTTGGACACATGTGAAACGCCAAAGAGTGGGATTCCCTACTAACTGCGACACACAGAACTGGCAGTTCGAATACGTGACACCCTAAACAGCCTCTCTGCACAGAGGTGACACACCCACCATACATGATCAAATCATAAAATTGTCAGCAATACATGTCGCACTCACACTTGTCTGAGTGATGTGCCTGTACAGATGAGAGACATGCACTCAGGGAATGTGTTCTTTGAATGCATTTATTTGCACATGCTGTGCCTGTGATCATTTCGTACTGTCCCATTACTGCCAAGGACTGCCACAATGTGACGTGCTCATGTGAAGAAATTGTCAATGATGGTGTTCCTACGGGCTATTCCTGCTGCGGCTGCAGTGGGGTGTGGTCCACCTGCCTCATCTCCATCATCATCGTCCGGTGCATCTGGCACTTGTATCCATGGTGCCTTGCTGCGTACACATATGTTGTGCAACACACAACATGCAACGATCATCTTGCACACGATGCCTAGGCTGTACAGGAGCCTTCCACCTGTGACGTCCAGGCACCTGAAACGTGACTTCAACACGCCAAATGTGCGTTCCACGATGCCCCTGGTGCGTCTGTGGGCCGCATTGTACTGCCTCTGGGCCTGTGTGTTCGGGGCTCGGAGGGGTGTCATCATCCAAGCGCAGAGTGCATATCCTTGGTCACCTGTGACAGTGCAGAGAGACATGAGTCAATAGTTGGTTCTGCATGATGTGTTGGCAGGCTCACTGGTTCATTGGTGTGTGATATGTGTGACTTTGTGTTTCCTGCATGACATCTACTGCTTGTTGCAAATGAGCGGCATCAATGTGTATTACGTAGCCTCAATGCCGCCCCTCCCTCCCCCGAGCATATTCACTAGTGTGTGCAGCACGGTTGCATCACTTGCACCCCTACGTCACACTATTGTCATGCCTGTCTGCGCATGTCCACAAGCCTGACAATGACACAGTGATATCGTGCGCTGAAGGTGGACGAACACGTGTGTGTAGGCCTATGGTAAGGACAGGGCGGACACAGATGTAGAGTTCATGCCTGGCTGAACCCACCATGCGGTTGAGGGTAGACCTTTGGCTTGTGCTGTGGAAATAGCGACACACACAACAGTTGGCATGTCTGATCCCTGACCCCGAGCGGGCCTGCGCACCCTCATTTACCCCTCGGCCGAGCCCGTACTCCGGGTGCATGCTACATGGCAACATTGTATATTGCGTGATGGGTGGCGCCGACACTACACCTGAGACACACGCATTAGTTACTTCCTTGTCAAGGCCTAAACTTAACCACACCCAGAGCCACGTGTTGAATGACCACACCCCTACGCCGTACTGCCGTACGCAGGTCCACTCCCTCTCGCTCACTGGGGGGGTCCGACACAGCTACATGTCCCAGGTCTACCCCACTGCCTGAGGTGACAAGGTTGCGTCCACTGTACACAGCACAATGTAATGTGGTATGGCCCTGGGGCCCTCATGTATACATAATGACCACACGGACACACTGAGATTATCCATGGAACTGGCTACGGACACGTGCGCCCGGCAACTCTCCTTGCCAGGGTCACACGTCCAGTGACGCCTGTGCCGGATGGGTGTTGGGTAGGGTAAGCCACCCCTCAGGGGTTGGTTGGTGCTGGCAACAACTACAACAGTGATCAGACAATCAGAAGTTCAAAGTACAAACAGCAAGGGTCCATGACTTGAGCTGCACAGAGTTGGCGGCCCCGTATGCACAGCGGCCAGCACAGGCACACCGCCACGGGACGGTGACTTGCGATGCACTGAGGTAGGGCCACGAGAGCTGAGCGGGTCATCGTTGATGTCGAAGGAGAATGTCACGGAGTGTTACTGGGAAAGTGGAAGGTGTCCGTCCAGGGCATGATGCAGAGGGCAGAAGCAAGCAGAAACAGGCAATATGGAGGAGTTGAATGCTACAGTCTCCTTTTTCCCACGATGTCAGTATCAGCTACATGATGAAGAAGACAACCCCCAGGCCATAGACTCAGACACCACCAGAGTTCAAACAGAGAGTGTCCATGACTCCCGTGGTACAGAGTCAGTAGCACCAGGGCCGGAAGGGGATGCAGTCTGTGATGAGGCCTGTACAATGATATGAAGTCTGCAATGGACAAATCAAGACTCAGTTCCAATTGTGTGTCCTACTCGACCGCAGTGGGTGCCGGAGGCAGCGTTCAGCGCGGGGCAACCGCTGGGCAGCCAGCTCCCCCTGGATCTCTAACACACGGCGTTGAAATGGCATGTGGAGAAGATTCCTGGTTGACGGAGGTGGGTACACCAGAGCTGAGCGGGTGTTTAGCCAGCGATGATGCTGTGTCCTGCCTGTTACGGACTGTATTGGATTGGTGTGAGGCCTGCTGGACCGCAGTGTAGGCCGGAGGCAGCGGTCAGCAAGGGCCCACAGACACGTGTGGTCGGAATGCTATGCACAGAGTTGGTGGCCCCACACCGAAGGGAGTATACTGATTTAAACTCTGCATTGAAATATGTACTCTGCCATTGTGTAATCAGGACTCAGTTCAAAATGTGTGACCTACTTGTCCGCTGTGTATGCTGGTGGAGTACGTCAACGACAAAGGAGTACTGTGAGCCTTGCCCGCGGAGGCCGTGATGGTCTGAGGAGGCTGCCAAGGTTGACGGCCTCTGGCTTGGAGCGAGCTCCGGCATGTGGTGGGCCCTCTTGGAGACACGCCGGTGTCGGCAGGTGAGCAGTGAGGCCTGGATGCGCAGGGGCGGACGGGACTGGTTCGGGGACCAGCGGGCCGGGCAGTGGCAGGCGCACAGGTTCGCAGGCCACACCGCTCATGGCGAAGGTGTCGGCCTCGTGGTGGGGTGGGTGGCGCCGCCCTGACAGACACGTTGGGCATTCCGGAAGAGAATCACGCCCAGAGCTACGTGCTTTTTATTCACACCCCTACGCTGGCCTGGCGTACGCCGGGCCAGCCCACTCTGCACACGCTTACAGGGGGGGACGTCACAAGCTACATTTCCTGGACCTTCCCCACTGGCTGGGGTGACATGGTTGCATCCACTGTCCACAACACTACCACCACCAGCAGTATATGTCGACATGGATATGTCTGTGGTCTGCATACTGCAGTCTGTACAGCACTTCCACGCCACACTTGGCATTGTGTGCATTCTCATTCATGGGTCACTTGCCACCTTCGCACATGCCTGGTTCCCACCTCTCCCCACATACTGCTATTGTGTGGCTGAGGTGCCATGCCGTTGATGGCTCATGTACATGGCTAGCCCAGGTTTCCGCAGTACGTTGTGCTGTCGTGTATGGTGGGTGGGCATGTTGTATGTGAGTTTGTAACATGTGCATTCCCAGAGTTGTGAGTTGCATGATTGTGGAGTTGAGGTGTGTGGTGTGTTCATTTGGTACTTACCAACGAGCACTGCATTTCCGTAGGTGCCATCCTGGAAGCGCCGGTTGATGATGGACTGTCGGAAGATGTATGAATCATGCACACTGCCTGGGTAGTTGGCGACGACATTGGTGAAGAGTCCCCGGTGGTCCACTATTGCCTGCACATTGATGGAATGCGTGTGCTTTCTGTTGCGGTAATTGTGTGCAGTGTCGGCAGGGGGCACAAGTAGGACATGTGTGCTGTCAATTGCCCCCAACATGTGCGGGAAGCCTGCTATGGCGTAGAAGCCTTGCTTGGTCTCCAGCTGTTCCTGCGCAGTGTGGGTGAAGTATAGGTACTGGGGTACCAAGCTGATGATGGCATCCAGGACAGGTTTGAGGAACTTGGATAGGGCTGGCTGTGAGACTCCTCTGACTCTGGCGGTTGTTGGTTGGAATGTCCCAGAGGCCAACAGGTGCAGCACAGCCAGCAGCTTTGTCTGAGGTGGGATGTTGGTTGTCCGCTGTGTTGGTACCATCAGACTGTGGGCAATGATGGTCAGGAGGCGGAGGATGGTTGACCTTTTGAGTCTCTAGTGGGCAATGACATTCTCTGGTGTCAAGTCCGTGAGGCTGGTGCGTTTCCTGAAGGTCCGCTGTCTTTGTCTGCGCTGCCTCCGTGGTGGTCCGGGGGGAGCGGGGGTGGACCTGGGTGTGGTGGCGGTGGGTGTTGTGGCCCTGTTGGGGCTCCGAGCTGCATGATGAGTAGCTCCATGGCATCTGTTGTTCTTCAGGTGTGGCTGTGGGCTGGGCTCCCTTTTCTGGTGCAGGTTGTCGTCCGACTTTGCACCAGGTCAGAGCAGGTGTTAATTTCCTGCTGCTAACGCGCCGTATCGCCTGTTTTGTGTTCTTATCGCCGATCTGGCTGGTCGTTGAGAATGTTGCGTTGTGGTGTTGTTGCGGATTATTGCTCGGGAACGCCTACTCTGCATCTCATTGGCGATAGTTGCCGGGCTCATCTGTGGCGATGATTTTTGCGGCTGCTATCGCAGGTAAACTTGTGATATCGGCTGTTTGCACCAGCTTGTGAATGGGGTGATGATTTTATCGCGACTTTGGCTGCGATAATGTGCCGTTAACTCGGCGATAGATCCTTGAGAATATGCCCCTGGGTGTACTGGAGCCCCTGCTTTATCTCCTGTTGCCTCAAGTAATTTTTGTGATTTTTGCCCAAGGGGTGTAGTGTCCAATCATATGCCTCACCATCGGGTGGGGTTTATTGACTCAACAATCCCAGTTGGGATTCAGGGCCATATTGATGCAACCCAAAAAATACCATCCCCTTGTGATTTGGATAAGAATCTTATTGACACTAGGTGTAAGTATTATAACGTTAATAGTATTAACTTTACTGGGAACCTTGACCAAGCCGAAATATTAGTTGCATCGTTTAGAAATGGGTTGACTAGACAGAACAATACCTTTCCCCTTTTTAAGCTATTACCCTGGAATATAGCGGGCTTGGGACCAAAATTATTTGATCCAGATTGGATGGCATATATAGCCAATCAAGATATTTGCTTGTTGCAAGAGACATGGGCGACAGAAAAAGTGTTCCTTGATGGGTTCACTAGTTATAATGTGGAAGCTAAACCTGCAGCCCACTTTGGGAGAGCCATAGGAGGGCTTATGATTTTAATTAAGAATGGCTGTGCCAGCAGCTCTACCCTGATGGTGATTGATAATTTAGAATTTAGATTTGATGGGAATTACTGTGACTTTTTCATCGGGTCTCTCTCTGTCCATTTTTAACATTTATCTTAGGAGTTCCAGGGGACTGGATAAATCGCCTACACTATCCCTTTTGGAGGGACTTATAGATAAATTGGAACCTAATACAAAAATCATAGTAGCAGGCGATTTCAATATAACCTTTGAACCTTCACCCTACCTAAATGAGATAACAAAAGAAGAGGATGAAGTTTGGGGTATACCACGTCTGATAGGCCCCCCCTTGAAAATGTCTTCAAGTGCTGCTTTAGAACTGGCCTCGTTTACATTAAACAAGGGTCTTAGAGCATGTAATGGGCGTACTCGCTCTGATCCAACTAGGGCAGTCACATTTAAAAGAGGGGCATGTACTAGCACTATTGACTATGTTTTGGTTGATGTAAGCTTATGGTCACTTATGTATGATATGAAAGTGGTGGCGCGCCTGGATAGTGACCACAATCCCCTTGAAGTAACTCTGATTGGTGTTTCCTTAAATCAAGACATAAATGACCAGATAACTATTGTACCTGCCCCTGTGGTATCTAACAATCGCCGCTACGTTTCATGGCCGAATGTTATGTCTAATCAGAATTTGTTTTTTCAGATTTATAAACTCTTTGTCACGTTTCTTGAAGCATATGTAGAACTGAGTGAGGATGTAATCCCTATCTTAACGCAAAAAGAACAATTGATGGACAGAATGCAGAACAATGTCATACATTCACCCCAGTACAGAGATCTGGGCCTAAATCCATCGTTTTTTCGCTCACCATGCCATTCCAGTTTGGACCCAGCCATATGCAAATCCCTCTTGACCCTGCGCCCAATGGGAACAGTCCAGCCAGAACTGCCAGGCCAGGTCCTCCCTGGACTGGAAACAAGCATCCTAGGACCAGTTTTGGGCTTTCAGCCCTCATCAGCCAGGATAGCTTGACTCCAGTGGCATGGAGAGCACGAGACCCACGTCTGGGCATACCCATCCCACTCAGGGTGACAAATGCAAAAAGAACAATTGATGGACAGAATGCAGAACAATGTCATATATTCACCCCAGTACAGAGATCTGGGCCTAAATCCATCGTTTTTTTGCTCACCATGCCATTCCAGTTTGGACCCAGCCATATGCAAATCTGTCTTGACCCTGCGCCCAATGGGAACAGTCCAGCCCGAACTGCCAGGCCAGGTCCTCCCTGGACTGGAAACAAGCATCCTAGGACCGGTTTAGGGATTTCAGCCCTCATCAGCCAGGATAGCTTGACTCCAGTGGCATGGAGAGCACGGGTCCCACGTCTGGGCATACCCGTCTCACTCAGGGTGACAAATGCAAAAAAAACAATTTATGGACAGAATGCAGAACAATGTCATACTTTCACCCCAGTACAGAGATCTGGGCCTAAATCCATCGTTTTTTCGCTCACCATGCTATTCCAGTTTGGACCCAGCCATATGAAAATCAGTCTTGACCCTGCGCCCAATGGGAACAGTCCAGCCCGAACGGCCAGTCCAGGTCCTCCCTGGACTGGAAACAAGCATCCTAGGGCCGGTTTCGGGCTTTCATCCTTCATCAGCCAGGATAGATTGACTCCAGTGGCATGGAGAGCACGGGAGGCACGTGTGGGCATACCCGTCCCACTCAGGCTGACGAAAGCAAAAAGAACAATTGATGGACAGAATGCAGAACAATGTCATACATTCACCCCAGGACAGAGATCTGGGCCTAAATCCATCGCTTTTTTGATCACCATGCCATTCCAGTTTGGACCCAGCCATATGCAAATCAGTCTTGATCCTGCGCCCAATGGGAACAGTCCAGCCCGAACTACCAGGCCAGGTCCTCCCTGGACTGGAAACAAGCATCCTAGGCTTTCAGCCCTCATCAGCCAGGATAGCTTGACTCGAGTGGCATGGAGAGCACAGGACCCAAGTCTGGGCATACCCGTCCCACTCAGGGTGACAAATGCAAAAAGAACAATTGATGGAGAGAATGCAGAACAATGTCATACATTCACCCCAGTACAGAGATCTGGGCATAAATCCATCGTTTTTTTGCGCACCATGCCATTCCAGTTTGGACCCAGCCATATGCAAATCAGTCTTGACCCTGCGCCCAATGGGAACAGTCCAGCCCGAACTGCCAGGCCAGGTCCTCCCTGGACTGGAAACAAGCATCCTAGGACCGGTTTCGGGCTTTCAGCAGGATGCTTGTTTCCGGTCAAGGGAGGAAGCCTTAGAAGCCTATAGGATCCTAAAAAGTGATACATCACAAAAAATAGTATTTGCTGTATTTAAATGTTTAGAAGCAATGTGGTACAAGAGATCAAAAGTTTAAAAGGCTTTTGAATGATGTGCCTCACTGGTTGACTTTTTCTATTATGTACTGTAGTTTAATTTTATATTATATTATGCACTATGCACGGTCACTTTCTTTCTGCACAGCCCTCACATTATAGGTGAGGACAGAATCTGCATATGTATAGGAGGCAAATTGCTGTTGTTTTTATAAATAATCAAAAAAGTGAATCCTGAGGCCCCAGTTATTTGATAGCTGAAGTAATACATATTTTTGCTTGTTTTGCACTCTTTTTATGAGATGTTTTTACTGTGTTTTCTGTGTATTTTAACTGCTTGGAGGGAAATGATGGAATTATGAATATTTATTGATATTATGAATGTTTTAATGAATTGACTGAAACATTCTATGGCAATTGTGATGATGTTGTGTTGGGTGTAAATAGGTCCCCCGTCTCTTTTTTTTTCCCATGTGAATTGATTGTTTGTGCTTTTGTATTTATTTGTTGTGTGTACTTTGATGGTTATTAAACCGAATAGAGTTATACTACTACTATATATATATATATTTTGTTTTTTTGCAAGACACCTTAAAAGAGTCCTTGAGTACTAAAATGGTTGTTAAAACATCTTTGTTGATGTGAGGCTGTCAACCAGATCCAAACGTTTCACCTGCCGTACTCGTGGTACTACAGAATCTCAATATATAAATACAGTTTGAACCTTGATTGAAAAACTACTGACGGATTTACACTAAATCACAAAAATCATGATTTCTATGTAAAGATCTAGCTTTCTGCCAAATTTGGTGTAATTCTGTTCAGTTGTTTTGGCTGTAGTGCTGTTCAATTTTCTCATGGGAAAATGCATGGCAAAGACACCTTTTGGGACTTCCCTTTTTCTTGGTCCCCGCTAACAGATCATTTTGAAATTTTCCAGGAAGGAACTAACACGTTCAGTGGAACATTTTAGGAAGGTTTGTCAAACAGCGGCAAAGCTATTAGCAAACAAAAAAATCTATTTCCTATAGAAACCCGGGTTTTACTGTATATATATCCCATTACTAGACATTACATTAAAGAGCACAAAATGGACAATCTGAATCACTACATTTTGTAGTGAGTAACCAGTAAGAGGGGGGGAGGTGATCGTGTCAACAACTTCAGACAATTCGAGTCAAAATATATAAATTTAAAAATGAAGGACCCTTCAGGACATAATCAGGATGCAGAATTCCATAACCATTTATGAGTTTCAGAAATTGCTGTGTCCAGAGACATTGGCTTTATTTATTTGCATAGACAGATACACATGATATATGAAAAGCTAACAATCATTGGGAAATTCTCACATAGGAACAATGACCACTAGAGGGCGGAACTGTGCATTTTAACTTATTACATTATAATGAAAGGACTTACACCCACTAGATGGCAGATTTGTACGCATGAAATTGTCACATTATAACGGAAAAATCATAATTGTCATCATTCGATTAGGTGTGACTTATCGGATGACATTTCTTAACAGATTAAGTGATTTGCCTCTACATAGTAAGGTATTAGGTGATATCTGCATTATAAATTCACCGGGAGGTTTCAATATGATTTTATGATATCAAATACCATGATTCGTTAATATGCAAAACGTACTGTTAGAGCTAGACATTTGATTTTCAGGATCATGACAATTAATTTAGAAATTGATTGCTTGAAAAGTGTGTGATTGTGAAATAATGTGTTTTTTACGTTTTTGCGGCCGCAATAAGTATTCGGAGGGTGTTGTATTTATGGCATAGACACGAAAGGCAGACTAAAGATGTGACAAAGACCCCAGGCCAGACTGCGTTGTGTCTGTACTGGATAATATGTGGTTCCCAGAGGCATATTAAAGAATATTTCACCACATTGGAGGCTTGCCTTCTTTTGCTGAGCGTCGCGAACTGATGAACCATTCTTGGCAAACAATGATGATGTTCCTCCTGCAGCCTGACCTCTAACTCAACATCTTCTGAGACAACCTCCTCTATCTCTCTAAGGCTAAAACCCTGTTGCTGCCTGAAAACCCCCTAAAACTTCCACTGGCTCTACTGAACTGTGTTTGGTCTTGATAATAGCCCAGAGTTCTAAAGTGTCCTTGACTGGGAAATTAACCTCTGCATCACCAGGCACTCGCAAAAATCCAGATTAGAAAAGGGTGATGCATACTTGACCAATTGTTTTATTAAACAGTCATCAGAAAACTTCCCCTGGGCAGTTTTCCATGTAGGCCATATCAATTAATTTTGAATTTATATGCCTCAAAATAGTCATTTTTCTCTCTGCAGTAAGGGATGCTTTAGAATTACCAATCAAGCATATGGCTGTCTGGATCCAACCTCACAGACAATCCATATTGATTGAAATTGCCATCAAGATTGATTTCTCTATCATGTCCATAATTCAAGCTACCTGTTCCACAACATCCAGCAATATGTTATGTGCCAAATGTGAAAAGGATTTGAAAAGGTTTGTGTTTTTTAATTGAGCCAATGAAGCTCATGTAGAATGAGTTTGGTTGAGGTTTAGCAGGATGTTTGTACAATGGCACAGGCCACCTTACTTTGTGTGATCTGTAATCAGTGCAGTTGATGTTTGGATATATTCATGCATAGGGAGTTACAATAGCCGAGCTTACATCCAATAGAGGTTGCAATTATAGTGTTTTTGTGATCAAGTGATAAAAGAGAAGACTTGGGTTTCTAGCTTCAGCTTAGAATCAAATTTGAATCCAAGACTTTTTAGACGGGGTTGGAGTTGCAGAAGTGATCCCAAGGAGGTATACCAGCTAATCTGAGTGCCAAGTTTCATGTTCAATACCTATCAATAAGATCTCAGTTTTTCCATATTTATCTTCAACCAATTTCCATCCATCTAGCTTGTAATGTTGTTGAGACTGTCTTGAAGGGCATTAATCAAACATTTCTGAACAGTGAGTCTGAAAATATGTTAGGCATTGTTGACATATGAATAAAGTTTTCAGCGGTAATCCTTGATGATGTTGAGATGTGGTCCAATATAGATGTTAAAAAAGGTAGGGTGAGTGTGTACAAACTTAAGAATTCCTGTTTGTACTGTTATAGATGGGGAGTTGAAATTATTTAGCATTATTTTCTGTGTGCAATTATATAAAAAGTTTTAAACCAGTTCAAGGCTGTGCCTTTTATCCCACACTCCGACAAACTGGATAATAGAAGCCTGTGGTCCACAGTGTTGAAAGCTGCCGATAGGTCTAATACAATTAAATCACATGTAGAATTCTGGTAAGCAGCCATCATAATATAATAAAGGCAATCAATTATTGCTGACTCAGTTCGTCTGTAAGGCAGTAGCTGGTCATTTTAAAGATAGGTGTCTATTGAATTCCGTGAGGATGTCAAGCCTTTTACCCTCTACAGGAAGCTGTGTTATATGCCTAGAATCAGGAGAGTCATTGGGTTAATTTTGGATTTCTTTAATAACATTCTAACTGTGCCTTGCTTAAGATTATAAGGGACAATATCAGATTGAACAAAATAGAGGTGAGCTCTGGGACGTTTTTGTGATTTTTATATAAATAAGAGTAGGATAAGATAAAGAGGAGAATCAGGTTTACAATCCTTCAAAATTATAAGAAAATCATCCAACGAGGGGCAGTTAAAATGATGAAGACGGGGGGAAGAGCTATCAGATAATATTAGAAAAGATGACGGCTTAAGCCTGCACCTCCTCTCAGGAAGACAAGTTATCGCTAGAAATTCCATGCTTCCAGGTCTCATAAAAGACTCTAATGATGATTGAGGATCACCGCTCGATGTAGGAAACAAATCCCTTCCTGTCCCGGCCGTCTTCAATTGTCTAAAAATGCATATGGGAACTCATGGAAGCTGCTCGGCCATCCAGCAATCTACAGTGTAAAAAACGTGAGCTTCGGAGACTACGTTGGTCCCTTACTGGTTCCTCCGCATCCGAACCTAGCCACAGCTTATTCCCCAAGTAAGGTCTACAATTTAATTACAATTATAGTTTAAATGAGAGACAGGCGCATCTGCTAACAGGTAAATAACAAACTCCGCCTGACTGCCTGACTCTAAGATGGTGACTGTCATCGACTGCCTGAGCAACATCGTAGGCTAATCAGGGCAATACCTCCTTCTTTTATCAACTGTGAAAATTAAGATCTACAGCAACTAAAGAGTGTAACAACTTTGTGTCACATATGACAAACTCAACCTCGCCGTCAGGTAATATCGAATACCGACACGCCTATATCCCTTCGGGCTCATGTGCTCATCACAACAGAAACACCACGCTGAGGTTACTGCTACTTCAATCAGCCATTACCAGCAAGGCTCATGCCCATAGGGTGGGAAGGATGGGAGCAAAACGAGTGACCCAACCTGACCGGAGTATTCAACACCAGCAGATCCAATGTTAACGTGCCACCTGTATCAGGAGTGATAAAATGGCGGCCGGAACCTAACTTTTGCAGGGCAGTGTGTGAGAAGAGCCCAAGGATACTCTTTAACTGCAATAAATATATGAGTCTCAGCGCTCCTCACGCTGAACTAACTCACTATATGGCAGACCAGGTCTTATTATTGTAGGGAAAGGCTTCAGAAAGTGCGGTGATCAAGAGATACGACCTCAATGATCTGTTCAGTCCGCCCATTTGCTTGCTTCAACAGTGTGAAAATGTCTCTCTCTACTTCTAAATAGCAATTGTAAGCAGCTGACCAACCATTTCATGTCACTGCTGATAGTCATATATACCAGACAAAACTTGAATTACAAAACCCAGTCTCCAAGGGTCCACAAGAAATACGTAAGATCTCCAGCACAGGGCCACTTGGGAATAATATACCCAACACCAAATTGCTTGTGCTAACTGCCCAACGGGTCCAAGAGATCAACAAGACCTTTTCACTGTCAGGAGCATAGTGGAGGATCTACAAAGCTGTCTCCTATTAAGGCTTCGAGCAAATATACCCTTCAACCAAATATGGCAGAGAAAGAAAATAAAGCAAGCCTGAAGAGAATAAAGGCTGATCCGCCGAATCCAGACTCACCAACTAAAAATAAACAAGACATTAATTCCACCATGTAAACCATCTTAAAAAACTCGCGGATGTACATGAATAAGCCAAGTCACTGAAAGAAAACACCGATATTATACAAAACAAAATCTTCACAATCCGCCAAGACATCAGAGAAACCAATACTAGAATTGCAGAGGCAGAGAGTAGGATCAGCCACCTAGAGGACTCAGACACTAAAATGAGTAAATCCCTCCAAACACTCAGTATTACCATGAACTCACTTACCAAACAACTCTTGGCTTTGGAAGACAGGAATAGATGTGGAAACCTCCGGATCTTTTGGTTCCCGGAATGGGAAGAAGACTCAGCTGGATCATGCATCGCCTTCTTAGAGAAATGGTTCACACAAGCCACAAATCTAGTACTTAACAAACCCTTGGAATTTGACAGGGCCCACAGAGTCCCAACAAGGAAATTAACGAACCAAAAATCTCCAAGACTGATCATTTGCAAACCACTTTGACACCAGCATGTAGAACTGATCTTATCTTTTATGAGAAAGCACAATCATATACTATGGAAGGGTAACAAAAACTTAATATCTCAGGATTATTGCAAGGCCACGGTGAAAATGAGAAAAGGCTTCCTAGTCCTCCGCCCAAGACTTAAGACCATGAACAATCAGTTCTCATTTGCTGGCCCAGGTAAATATCACATATTAGTCCAAGGGACTCCATACACTTTCACTGGTCACAATTCTCTGAAAAAGTTCACTGACGAGAAAGAGGAGGCACTAATGGACACCTCAAACCATGGCACAACAAGTTTGATATCCAAACATTAACTCTGGGTTCGAGCATGAATTTGATAGTACTGAGCTGGACAAGATGCCAGCGGTGCCACTGTTGCCTACCAATGTTGCATGACTGATGTCTGTGTGACACATAGAATTCACGATCCGGACATGTTCTATAAACAACTTGATATTCCTTGATAGAACTGTTATCTACAAGAAACCCCAGCATCACTTACTATATTTGCAAGCATACAAACTGGTGCTCTCTTTACTCTTTGCTGGTGCTCTCTTTGCTCCCTGGTATCTTTGATCCAAAGACCAAATTGGTTACTCTGATTGGTTTGCCACTATGGTGAAACTAATCAACCTGGTTATAATTTCCATGTGAGTAGGAGGTTGTAGTGGATTTGAGTAATAGTGTAATGAATTAGTAGACCTATATAATATCTCGGTTTGTTGTTAAAACTGTTCTTATGAGGCACTAAACGCAGCGGTTCCTTTGAATTTAGGAAATATCTGGGAACTAACCTGATTGAGATTATGCTTTGACTTCACCTGCTGCATATAGTTCATAACTGTTCCTCCATGGCTAAGAAGACTCCACTTTTCCAATATGTTGATGATTTGCCTTCACTTCATTTGTTGAATGCATATAATTAGATTTGATTTTCTGTTTTCCTGGGCGAGTGATTCTACCTCTTATCGCCATGCATCTTCCCTATTTTTGGGGTGTGGGCCACCAGACTATGGGCTTGGTTTAGTACACTCTATTATTTGCTTTTGTTGTTTTTCATTACCATTATTATTGTTTTTTTAATAGAGTGTAATACCCATTCAGTCAGCCTTATTGAGGGAAATATGATCAGCACTTACACCTCCATAATCTTTCAAGCAATGTACAATACTATTACACTTGTATTCACTATTACACTACTAGTAGTAGGACTACAATACCACAAGACTCTTAGGAGGATGTGCCTCACAATGATTCTATGCTTATATCCTGATGATATAGGGCCATTAAACAGTCGTTCGACGCTCACCAAGCGAACCATGCACACTCAGATGAGCCTTCACACACTGCCCAGACTTTTTTTATTATTGACTTGACAACCTGACAACTGCAGCTCATTACCTCATAGGGGCTCCCATGTAAAGACCGATCTACTACTAATAACGATGACATCGACACAACAGAATATTAAAATAATATCTCTGAATGTAAAAGGCATCAATCATCAGTCAAAAGAAGGGAAATTCTTGACTACATTCACAAACAGAAAAGCGAAATCATTCTCATGCACGAAACAAAGATTGATGCCACACAACTCAACTCATTTAGAAATAACCAATACTCTGATGTGACAGGTTCTCCAGCCATAGGTAAGAAAAACAGTGTCCTAACACTCATCTAAAAAAAAAAGCCAACATTGACCTAGTCACAAGCACAGCTGACACTCAGGGAAGATGGGTTATTTCAAAATTCAATGGCCCAATGACCTCTGAAGAAATTGTAGACACAATAAAATAACTTAAAACGGGGAAAGCACCAGGCCCTGATGGGTACAATGGCAAATGTTTTAAAACCTTCACTACCCCTCTTATTCCTCCTCTATTGAAACTGGTCAATCATTTTGCTGATACAGGACAAATCACAGGTACCCCGGAAGAGGCAATCATCACAGAGATACCAAAAGAAGGCAAAGACCCTTTACACCCTAAAAATTATAGACCAATCTTGTTGATAAATTTGTACTGTAAAATATATGCTATGATTCTAGCTACACGCCTGCAAAAACGTATTTACAAACTCATACATCCCTCACAAGTGGGTTTTTAAAACTGAGACTCTCCAGTGACAATACGCGTATCTTGTGCCATGCCCTAGAGATGGCCAAATAAATGGAATCCCCCATGGTAGCTATCACTTTGGATACTGAAAAAGCATCAAAGTTGACTAGTCATATTTAAAAGCAACACTAGAGAAATGTAACTTAGGCGAAGATCTAATGCGCATGATCATGGCCCTTTACCACAAACCGACTGCCAAGGTAAGAGCAGGAGGTACTGTTTCCTCCTCTCTTGATCTAAGTCAATGCACTAGACAGGGCTGCCCACTCTCACCCTCCCTATTTCTACTGGCTATAGAACCCTTCTTATACCACCTAAGGGAAGCTAAAGATATATCAGTCCTCCAATTTGGCGAAACCACAATCAAGATTAGTGCCTACGCAGATGACGTACTAATTGTCTCTGGAAATGCTGACACCGCTATTCTGGCTTTAATGTCATCGATACTAAGATTCTCCTAGATTTCTGGTTATACGCTCAACAAGGACAAAACAGGGGTTAAGCTCCTTAATAACATTGGTAACAAAGATCTTATTGGGAACTCAGGATTGATATGGCAACCAGGCTGCATCAAGGATTTAGGGTTAGAGTTCACGAAGGATCTAATCACCACCCTGCAGACTAATGAAAAAGATAACCACATTACTAGATGGTTGGTCACCCAAATTCTTATCAAGGTGGGAAAGAGTTAAAACTTTAAAAATGATGATCACGCCACTAATCAACAATCTAATCAGCATGCTTCCTATGACTCTATCTAATGATTTTCTGAACAAAGTAGACAATAACTTCCATTCTTTCCTTTGGCAAGGAAAGAAACCAAGAATATCACTTAAGAAACTTCAACTAGCCAAAGAGCAAGGGCCATTAAGCCTTCCCAGCTTCAGGAATTATCAAACGGCATACCTTTGCAAACAGGGATTTTACTGTTTCACAAATAATCTAGAATATTTTCCGACTTGGGTGAATATAGAAAAATCACTCTTAAACAGCATTCTCCTCCCCGCAATCTTAACAATGCACATCACCCACCTCCCACACTCTAAATATATCATCCAGAATATAAAAAAAACCCTCCTGCAGCTAGATTGCCAATCGCAGATAAAAATTTGCAAATCCAATCTGACCTCCCTATGGTACAACCCTGGCTTAAAAGTAGATGGACAAATGACATACTGGCAAAAATGGTCGAATAACGGTATCAACTTGGTCAAAGACTTCTTTGTGGGCAAATTACCCCAACCTTTCTCCAGCCTGCAATCACGCTTCAGTTTAGATACTCTGGACTTTTTCAAGTTCTTGAAATTAAAAGCTCAGAAAACGAAACACTCAATACACCTTATAAACCCCACAATCCTTACGCTTATGGGTCATCTCTTAAAAGCTGGACGTATTGTATCTACATTTTATAAACTAATACTCCCAAAGGCCAAAACCACGCAAATCCCATTCCCGTAACTAGCTGAAATGGGAATCAGAACCAAATACCAGAAATATAGCTTTTGACTGGTATATGATACATAACACCCCTTTCTCAAACAAGATCTCACTTTCAATTTCCCAAACAAAATGCATGATCATTAACAGAACATACTGAACTCCTTCTAGAATTTTAAAACTTAATCTTATTCAGAGCCCGACCTGCTGGAACTGCAATCTATATGAAGGGGATTTAGCCCATATGCTATTCCATTGCCCCATTATACAAAACTACTCGGCCAAAATATTTAGCTGTATAAAAAGCACTTTCAACATTGAGCACTCCAGATAATTCTCCTATATCCTCTTGGGCTTTCTAGACCCTCAACTACAAAAAGAATTGATCGCTTTCTTTTAGACTTAATGCTTACACTTGCATGTAAACTAATTCTTCATAACTGGAAAAACTCCAAAGCAGTCTCCTTCAAGATGTGGCAAGAAAGGCTCTTCTTTCTTAGAGGCTCGGATAATATCTCCCTATTGCTATCACCATGGCGACCCCCACTTTGGAAAATGTGGGATACACTTGATGCCTCTTCCTTTAACTATGAACCACCCTGAAAATACCTAACACCAACACTATGCTTCTTGGGGTATGGCAATAATTACGAGATAAAAAGTCCACCTTGGGGCATAACTGAACGATATCACCAGGTCGTGTCAAGCTCAGACTACTTAATTAATGCTGACAAACTTCTCCCTCGACTCAAATATATATGTTCTCATTCTCCTCCTCTTCCTTTTTGTTCCACCACTCACGGTATATATTAAGCTCAACATGCTTCACATTCCTTACTAGCTATACCCACTGGGTTAATGTGTTAATATGAGGTATTGATGAGACATATGTTGTTTATGTTATGATTGCCTCACTATGTTGTGATATAGGATAACCAGATGACCATGCTATCATAATAAGTGTATGATTCAATGCATGCTACAATGTTATGACGTATTTCCCTACTTGTTGCATTTCCAAGTAGTATGTATACCAAATCACAATTGTCCTCCACTGTACTTTCTGTATCGCTCTCTCTCATAAGCATGTCTGATTAACGGAATCTTCTTTATTCCTTTTTTAGATTTCTTTATATTATTTGTCCTTTTGTACTTTTGTTCCTATTCTGAAGATTTCAATAAAAATTACTTGAAAGAAAAAGAAAAGATGATTCCTCAAAAGAAGGTAAGGGTTGTATTCTATTTGGCGCTATGATGCCTGAGGAAGATTCATGATGTAGGATTGATTGATGAATGAGAGTGATCTTTTGCTCAAAGGATTTTTATGCTGGAGTATAGTGAGGCACCACTTACGTTCAGTTTGCCTGGTTTTGAACTTAAAAGTAGTTAGGAGAATTTGTTTTCTTTCACAATTTAAGAGGGGCAAGGGTATGCGCAATTGAAGCAGCCCATTAATGTTTATTTGAGTAACTATTAGTAGAGCTAGAGAGGTCAGGCGGAAAGGATTGAAGATTAGTTACTATTTGTTCTTTCACTATTTTATGTGTTCTGATCACTTTTGAATAATTAGAGGGATGTTTTAAAACTATACAGATCACTTAAGTTGAAGACTGTAAGTGAGTAGTCAGTCCATACTTGGGGATAATTCCGAGAGAAGGGGTGAGTAATTAATTCGAGTTTGAGTCATCAGGAATATTAAAATTGAAATCACTTTTTGGGGTCTTTGCCAAATTTGATCATATACTTGGCCACCCTATGTTCCAAATCTGGTGACTGAGACATTTTATCTGAAATGACCTGTCATGAGCATTCAGATCACATTAAATTCCTCTACAATGGCTCCAGAGGCTTCCGCAGTTTTGATTATATTTGCATATATATGAATATATTTGGAGACATGCTCCAGAGGCCACCACTCTTTTGACCTTGGATTATGAATACCTTCCAACTCAATCATTTTCCCACCTAATGGATCCATCCCCAAATCTCCTCCACTCTCTTGATTCATCTTGACAACGTTATAACTATCAGAAGTGTCAATAAAGAGATCATTATCTTATCGTTCTTTAGAGTCATAACCCTGGGTCTCTAATGAGTTTTTCTTTCTTCTTAAATCTCTTATTGGCTTTGTTTCTCAATTCATTTCTAGTAAAACCACAAGTAGAAAGAAAAGAATCACTTATCTTGAAAGGGCAAAATAGGTAGTCGTGCCTGTTTAAATCCTAAAGATTGACTTTAACTTTAATGAAAAACTGGTAAGACTGAATTGTCAATCCTTCATTCAATAACAGTACACCTTCTCCAGATGGCCACTCAGCCAAAACAAGAATGCTGTGCCCAAACAAAAATGGTGCCTTTGAATTGCTTTTTAAATTGAACTATACTTTTTCCAAAATGACCACCTGAGCCCTCCTTCATGAGAGGCCATCCTCCAAAGTGCTTTTTTCTTTCATTTTCAAAGAAGGCAGTTTCTCTACGCAGAGATTTCGCGCTTGCAGAGGCAAATCCCACAGAAACACAATGGCAAATTCCTTCGTGCTTGGCTGTTGCTGCTTTGGCAGAAAGCTTAGGGCAGATTATCGATGAGACATGCCCGACTTCCAACCAAAAAGTGCACATATTGCCACACAATAGGAGACACTGTCTCGCATCCATTGAAATGAGAGGTTCTGGCACATGAGGAGATTCTTCCAAGTAACCTCATAGCTACCTGAGAGTTCAGACTTTCTAGTGCTTATTATTATTATTATTATTATTATTATTTTAAACTTGTAAGGCGCACAGCTACCCGGAGGTTTCCCGGCGCCGCCTGACAGGAACAAAAGAAAGGGGAAAAAAAGATCTATTGATTAAACAGCCAAGTTTTTACACACTTTCGGAAGTTCTCATAAACTGTTTCAATTCGAAGTGACAACGGAAGGGAGTGCCACAAAGAGGGGCCTAGGCAAGAAAAGGACCGACCGCCCATTCGCGACAGTCTGATCCTCAGGGACCATGAATTTAGCCTGAGTGGAGGAACGAAGCAGACGAGTGAGTAAGATTCTCCACCCTGAGCCAGTGAAGGTCCCGAAGATATCCTGAGATGGAAGCCAATTTAGGGACCTGGCAAAGCAATCTCGAGGCCGCATTCTGCACCACTTGCAGTTTGCGTAACACATCCTTGTTGACTCCCAAATACAGGATGTTGCCATAATCCAGCCTCGAGGTGACAAGAGCCTGGACTACAGTTCTTTGAGTGGGACCAGGCAACATCCAAAGGATTTTTTTGAGCCATTTAAGGATAGTGAAGCATGTTGAGGCCACTTTCACAACCTACTGCTTCATTGCTTCATTGATAGATGTTCATCAATGATAAAGCCTAGGTTGCGGACCTGATCAGTGGGCTGGGGTAGTGGACCCATTTCAGTGGGCCAGTGTTGAGGACCCCAGAGATCCTTGTTCTTCCCCAGAATTAGCACTTCATTCTTTTCCCATTAAGTTTTAGCAGGTTGGTTTGCATCCAACCTGCAATATTCCTTAACCCAGTCTGAAGAGGAGATGATTTAAAGGCCCGTTCCGCACAGAGGGAAAAGATAATCTGGGTGTCATCGGCGTAGGAAAAAATAGACAACCCAGCTTCCTCTGCAATATCGGCCAAAGGCCTGACATAGATATTGAACAATAAAGGGCTAAGGATGGAGCCCTGCGGGACCCCATAAGGTGATATATGAGTTGTGGAGCTGGTCGTGGGAGAAAAGACTTGGAACGTGCGATCTGTCAGAAAGTCAGCCAGCCAACTAAGTGCCGGGCCATTAACACCTATAGACTGTAGGGCTTTCAGCAATATGGAATGAGATATCATGTCGAAAGCGGCACTTAAGTCAAGCAATATAAGGGCCACTGTCTCTCCCGCATCCAAACGGTTACGCATCATTTCAGTCACTCCAAGAAGAGTAGTTTCTGTCGAATAGCCTGCTCTGAATCCAGACTGTGAAGGGTGCAGAAACATTTGAGAATCCACGAAGTGAGTTAATTGTAGGTTAATATGTTTTTCCAGAATCTTGGAAAAAACCGGCAATAAGGAAATAGGCCGAAATTTGGATGGTTGTGCCAGGTCCGCATTAGCTTTTTTCAAAAGTGGAAGAACCATGGCATGCTTCCATTCCGATGGAACCATTGCTTCCTGTAAGGAAGCATTAAGTAGCTCCATAATTAACTTCAGTGACGATAGTTCTAATTTCTGCAGCACGGTAACAGGGAGAAGATCTCTAGCAGAGCCAGATTTAAGGCTGTCTAGAAGCCGTTTAAAAGATGTTATGTCTAGAGGTGACCAGTTTTCTAATTTATTAATGGATTCGGCAGTCTGGTAATCCAGTTGTACAGTGTTTCTTGATGTGACCAGCGAGTTCTTACTTTGTTGTGTTACGTTGACTTGCTCCACATTCAATGCCGAGTGTATTTTTTCCACTTTACTAAGGAAAAACTTAGCAAGATCCTCGCATTGTAATTCAGTGAGCACTGGGGGGGCGGATTGACTAGTTGCACCTGACAGTTCTTTAACTAGCTTAAACAGGATTTTTTAGCTATTCTGCACATTAGAGATGGTAGATCTCACGTACACCGCTCGGGCGGTATTGCAGAGTGAATGATAATCTTTTTTTGCCTTTTTGCATGCGCATTTCAGTTCGGGTGCATAGTCTTTCCTCCAGCGTCTTTCTAATGCTTTACATTTACTTTTCTCTAACTTTAGCTTTCCAGTAAACCAAGGGGCAAGGGGGCGGTGATTATTCACCTTCTTAATAGAGCGTGGAAGGCACACATCAATAGAATTTAGGATCCAGTTATGGATAATATCCAAGTCTGCCAAAGAGACTTGTTTAATGGTTGGAACATTTTTGGATAGCAACTTATTAAGAGTGTCTATATCCAGTTTCCCCCAATTTCTTGATGCGGATTTAGTACCCGAAGCATTTGTGGGTAAATTTTACATTTCATTTCTTATCTGGAAGCCGACCAAGAAATGATCTGACCAGGGTACTGGGAGAGCCGGGGAGCAAGAAATATTGACTAAGTTGGAAAAGATAGGGTCCAATAGGTGGCCAGCCTTATGGATTGAGCCTGAATTACAGAGCAAGATATTCATTGCTTCCAAGTCAGAAATTAATGTGGTGCTTGTCGCGCATGCCGGGTCGTCAAAATGAAGGTTCAAGTCGGCCAAAATAGTAAAATTAGTTGCGTCCAAAAGGAAGGGGGTCAAAAGCTCAGGGAAAGATGTTGCCCATAACCCAGCCGACCCATGCGGGCGATAAAGCAAAATTCCTGAGAATGTAAACTGGGGAGATAAGGTAAGCTTAAATAAAGCAGCCTCACATCCCTCAAAGGGTAAATCTTCAAATTTGCATGTATATAAGGTGTTATAGATGACTGCAATACCTCCCCCCATTTGAGCTCCCCTATCTTTCCTGATTATCACCTAATTGGAAGGCAGAGCGGACGCTACATCTGGGCCAGAACTTCCGTGCAACCATGTTTCTGTGAGAAAAATAGCATCTGGCCGCTCGCTCTCGAGGAGGTCAAAGATATCCTCCTTGTGTTTAGGCAGCGAGCTGCAATTGATGCTAAAAGATAGTAAGTTCCTTATTAGGTGAATGGCTCTTTTTTATTGAAAAGGTTTTTTCCTGAACATTATTAATCAAGGGGCTGGTAATAACGGCGTTATGTTCTTTATGGAACTGCTTCTTAAACGCAAAAGAGCAACAGCTGCAGCTAGAACCAATAATTTCAGGGTTGATTAGCGTGCAATCTGGTCGTGCCATACTACGCAAGTCCAACAATTGTTTTACAGAGTAACTAATAGTGGGCCCTTTAATTAAGACAGGGGTCCTGGCCCCTGGACCCGGTCGGGCGCAGATGGGCGCAGACAGGCTTGCCTTTGGCGCGCCCGCCGCGCGCGTCCGCTGTGCGTCCGAGCTAGGGCCATTAAATAATGTCGTGGTAGGACGGCGTGCAGCGACTAGAGTGCTGACCGACTTAGCGCGTGGCACTCACAAAATGGCCGCCCGGGGTCGAGAAACCCCAAGAAAAATGTGGCTAGAGGACAGAATGGAGTATAACACACTCCAGAAGGTGCAAGAAATAGCAGTAATATAAAGTTTCACACCAGGTATTTTAAAAGCAAACAGATCCTTCAAACAAAAACACAGGGTAAAAGGTATTAAAAGAACCTTACAAGCGCTGCGCGTCTGCCGCTCTGCCCGTTAAATAGTGTTGTGGCAGGACGGCGTGCAGCGACTAGAGCACTGACCGACTTAGCGCGTGGCACTCACAAAATGGCCGCCCGGGGTCGAGAAACCCCAAGAAAAATGTGGCTAGGGGACAGAATGGAGTATAACACACTCCAGAAGGTGCAAACGTTAACGTTAACTTGAGCAACCTTAACTGCAATGAATATTGTTACCCAAAGACGTTATGATTTCTCCCAAAATGTAAACTTTAGTGTAACTATAGCCACATTAACTAAACTGCTAAAACCCCTAGTGCCATATCTAACTGTCCAGCTCACAACTGATCCCACAATCAAATGATTTAAGTGCACTCAACCTCAACAACAATTAGTTCCCTTCAAAGCCAGTGCTTTCTACCTCAGTACAATTTTACCATAATCAACCCCATTCTCTCACAACACACCAGAAAGTATGTAAAACATTTATTACGCATATCCTTAACATCATATGAAATTGAAGAAAAAATTTAAAACATGACTTATCTTGTTGGAAGAAGAATTAAAAGAGTCTGAGTTCCAATGATATAATACTTCTGCGGTACTGATCTATTGTTGTGGTAAAGGAGCTGCTATTAGACGCATCATTAGAGGAAGATGAGCATGATCAGAGCCTCCGGTCTTAAATTCACAGCCCTCATTGCCTCAAATGGACAGGTTATGGCTTACATGCTAATGTATAAGCATCACATGAACAAAATTCCAATCATATCCTAGGATATCACTATTATGCCAAGGTGACTCTATTTATAGTCAAAGATGGCTATATGCAAAGAACGGTATCCACTATTCTAGCGCCAACATTACGGGAGGAAAATGCTCCAAATTGACAAGGATGCTGACAGTCTGTAAAGGATGGCCATCATTATTCCAGGGTGGTACTGCCATGCATGCTAAGGAACCCCACCATATGTCTGTAATGACCACCATTATGACAGAATGGGCCCATTTTTTAGGAATTTTCCCTTTTGTGCTGCATTCAATCAGTTTATCCATTCTGGACATTGAGGTTTTGACTTCTTCTCAATCCTTTATTATTTAAATACGCCAAACAACATGTGTTCAGCTAATTAACATAGATTTTACTCATGTACGATATCTGGTTATGTAGACCCTCTGTAAATCTGTATGTGGGGGAAATGGTAGTGAATAATAAAGCTACCGCACTCTCAGTTATAAAACTAAAATATATGGGGTCTGATTCACAAACTGCATTTTGTAGTGTGAAAAATTCCATACACAAAACCACAAGTGGGGATCTTCACCTTCCCTATCTTTTCTTTGGGGAGGTCGCCACACATGTAAGTTTACCACTTACGGGGCGATTACGATGTCGTTAGGAAGGGCTCCGGATGGGATTCAGTATTGGAGAATCCAATACGAAACCCTTGTTTCCTACCGAATCGTACTGTTTTTCCAATGACCGATTACAATGCCCAGAAACCGTTTGAGCAGTCTTTCAGAGCCGATTCGTGCAGCTCGATGGACATGGTTTCTGGACAAGCGATTACGATGACTGATTCAGACAGCCGTTCCAATTTGGTTTGCCCGAGATGAATCGGTTGCCAAAATCTGTCTTTGGGGGCCCATAGCAGGCCTCCCTTCACCCGGAGCCTTCCGAATCCATCCTGTGGGGGTACCCAAGGGAACCCCCTTTCCAACCATGCACAATGGGGCAGGCACCAACGGGTGTTATTGTGGTTGCCCTGGTACCCACACAGGGTATCCACACTTTTTAAAGATGGAAGCCACAGGTGTAGCCTCAAGGCCCACACGGCTCCTCCCAGGTCCCCAGCCAGCACACACCCTAATTGCAGCAAGAGCCGGTTACATTTTTTTCCTCCTACCCAGGCTGGTATAGATTTAATCCGTGCTCCTGCCAGATGGAAGTAAAATTGTGTTCCCTGCCCAGGAGAGTGTGGGCACGAAATTAGATTTGTATTCCCTGCCCTCACTTTCCAGGGCAGGGAACAGTAGTGTCCCACGGGACACTGCTCTCATCAGTCTCCAGTGGATGGGTCCCCCTGAATAGTGCACAGCTCAGGATGAGGGCTTGATACCCAGCAGCTAAATGTAACAATACGCCATGGTACCTGGGGCTTCTGAGAGGCTCAGGAAGGGGGGCTGCATATACTCTCCAATATCAATATCGGTGACGGGAAAAGGGGTCCCGGGGCTTCATAAAGACTCGAGGTAGAGTGGGCTGCATTCCCCCTCCCCCAAAAAGTTTTATTCTCCAACCCCCGGGTCTAGGCTCCCCCTATGCGGATTATCGTTGTGTGTTGGGGAGCAATCAGTTAATGCAATCCTCATTGCAATTGAGAACCACAAGTGTTAGTTTTTTTTTTATCTTTATGCAATGAGTTTTAATTCCATTATTTTTTCAATGTTTTTCTTGTTGATTCTGTTTAAAAAAAAAAAAATGTAAACAAAAAAAAACACCCAAAAAATGTAAAAAGGAGTTTAAAAAATACAAAAAAGAAGAAAACAAAAAGAAGAAAAAAAATAGTTCTTTTCAGAATTACATATTTGGTTTAAAAAAGAAAAAACTTGTTACTGTTGTATGAATTGTAGTAAGTGGAATATATGGAGATGTGTATGGTTAGTGTATATATGATTGAAACAATGTATGTGTAATGCCAGGGTGATTGTAAGAGTGCAAAACAAATGTCTGGTCGATTGTATGAATGCAGAGATAATGTTTGCGTGATTTTATGACTGCATGTCTAATGCCTGAGTGATTGCATTAGTGCAAGGGTAGTGCGTAACTAATTGAAGGAATGCATATGTAATGGCTGAATAATTGTGTAACTGCAATGGTAGTGTCTGAGTGATTGGAGGAGTGCATGGGTAGTGAATGTGTGTTTGGAGGAGTGCATGGGTAGTGAGTAGGTGATTGGAGGAGTGCATGGGTAGTGCCTGAAAAATCGACAGACTGAATGAGTAGTGTCTAGCTGATTAGAGGACTGCATGGGTAGTGTAGAAGTGATTGGAGCAGTGCATGCGTAGTGTCTGGGTTATTGGATGAGTGTATGGGTAGTGCTAGGGTGATTGTAAGTGTAGTAACTGGTTGATTGTTGGAGTGCATGCATAGTGTCTGGGTAATTGAAGGAGTGAATGAGTAGTGTGTAGGTGATTAGAGGACTGCATCGGTAGTGTACAGGTGATTGTAGCAGTGCATGGGTAGTACCTGGGTTATTGCATAAGTGCATGAGTAGTGCGTGGGTGATAGCAAGTGTACATGGGTTGTGCCTGGCTGATTTTGTAAGTGCACGGATATTTCTTGGGTGATTTTGTAAGTGCATGGATAATGCCTGAGTAATTACATGAGTTTATAGTTAATGCATCGATCATTGCAAGAGTGCATGGTTAGTCTCTGGGTGTTTGGAGAAGTGCAGGGATACCGCATGGTGATTTCATAAGTGCCTGGGCATTGGCGGAGTGATTGGGTAAGTACATGCTACTGGCTGGGTGATTGGAGACGTGCATGGGTAGTGACTGGGTGATTAGAGGACTGCAAAGATAGTGCATGGTGATTTTATAAGTAGATGGGTATTGGCAGAGTGATTGGATAAGTGCATGGGTACTAGCTCGGTGATAGGAGGAGTGCATGGGTAGTGCCTGTGTCATTGCATGAATACATGGGTACTGCCTGGATGATTAGAGGACTGCAAGGATAGTGCATGGTGATTTTATAAGTGGATGGGTATTCGCAGAGTGATTGGATAAGTGTATGGGTGCTGGCTGGGTGATAGGAGGAGTGCATGGGTAGTGTCTGGGTTATTGCATGAGTGGATGAGTAGTGCATGGGTGATTGGAGGAGTGCAGGGATACCGCATGGTGATTTCATAAGTGCTTGGGTATTGGCGGAGTGATTGGATAAGTACATGGTACTCGCTTGGTGATTGCAGGAGTGCATGGGTAATAACTGGGTGATTAGAGGACTGCTAAAATTGTGGAGGAGTGCATGGGTAGTACCTGGGTTATTGCATGAGTGGATGACTAGTGCCTGGGTGATTGGAGGAGTGCAGTGATACCGCATGGTGATTTCATAAGTGCTTGGGTATTGGTGGAGTGATTGGGTAAGTACATGGTACTGGTTTGGTGATTGCAGTAGTGCATGGGTAATAACTGGGTGATTAGAGGACTGCTAGAATAGTGGATGGTGATTTTATAAGTGCACAGGTATTCCTTGGGTGATTTTGTAAGTGCATGGCTAATGTCTGGGTAATTACATGAGTTTATAGTTAATGCATGGATCATTGCAAGAGTGCATGGTTAGTGTCTAGGTAATTGGAGGAGAGCAGAGATACTGCATGGTGATATCATAAGTGCTTGGGAATTGGTGGAGTGATTGTGTAAGTGCATGGTATTGCCTGGGTGATTGTAGGAGTGCATGGGGTAGTGCACGGTTAATTGGAGCAGTACATGGGTAGTACCTGGGTTATTGCATAAGTGCATGAGTAGTGCCTGGGTGATAGCAGGAGTACATGTGTAGTGCCTGCATGATTTTCTAAGTGCATGGGTATTGCTTGGTTGATTTTACAACTGCATGCTTAATGCTTGGGTAATTACATGAGTTTATAGGTAATGTCTGGATGATTGCTTGAATACATGGTTAGTGCCTGGGTCATTGCATGAATACATGGGTACTGCCTGGATGATTAGAGGACTGCAAGGATAGTGCATGGTGATTTTATAAGTGGATGGGTATTCGCAGAGTGATTGGAAAAGTGTATGGGTACTGGCTGGGTGATAGGAGGAGTGCATGTGTAGTGCCTGGGGTATTGCATGAGTGGATGAGTAGTGCTTGGGTGATTGGAGGAGTGCAGGGATACCGCATGGTGATTTCATAAGTGCTTCGGTATTGGCGGAGTGATTGGGTAAGTACATGATACTGGCTTAGTGATTGCAGTAGTACATGGGTGATAACTGGGTGATTAGAGGACTGCTAGAATAGTGGATGGTGATTTTATAAGTGCATGGGTATTGTCAGAGTGATTGGATAACTGCATGTCTAGTGCTTGGGGAATTACAGGAGTGCATGGGTAGGGCCTGGGTAATCGAAAGAGTAAATGAGAAGTGTCCAGATGATTAGAGAACTGCATGGGTAGTTGATAGATGATTGGAGCAGTGCATCGGTAATACCTGTGTTATTGCATGAGTGGATGACTAGTGCCTGGGTGATTGCATGAGTACATGGGTTGTGCCTGGTTAATTTTGTAAGTGCACGGGTATTCCTTGGGTGATTTTGTAAGTGCATGGCTAATGTCTGGATAATTACATGAGTTTATAGTTAATGCATGGATCATTGCAAGAGTGCATGGTTAGTATCTGGGTGATTGGAGGAGTGCACAGATACTGCATGGTGATTTCATAAGTGCTTGGGTATTGGTGGAGTCATTGGGTAAATACATGGTACTGGCTGGGTGATTGTAGGAGTGCATGGGGTAGTGCACGGGTGATTGGAGCAGTGCATGGGTAGTACCTGGGTTTTTGCATAAGTGCATGGGTAGTGACTGGGTGATTGGAGGAGTACATGGGTAGTGGTAGGGTGATTTTTTAAGTGCATGAGTATTGCTTGGATGATTGCATGAATACATTGTTACTGCTCAGTTGATTGTATAAGTGGAGGAGAAATGTCTGGATGATTGAAGGACTGCATAGGTAATACTTGAGTTATTGCAACATTCTACAAGTAATGTGTGGGTGATTACAGAGCTGTATCGCTACTGCCGTAGTGAATAAAGCTGTATATTGGTAATGCATAGCTGATTTTGTAAGTACAGAGGTTATATTTCAGAGATTGAAGAAGAGCATGGGTTCTGGTAAAGTGGTTTTATGAGTGAGATAATTTAGTTTAAAAAAATGAATGACTGCAATAAAAGTGACTGTAAATATTAATTCATAACATTATGCTTATTACATTACTTTGTCTTACCTTCTTTATTGAAGTACATATGAAAGTCATTGAAACAATTATGCAGTTGCTTTACTATAATCTAAATTTAAAATATTTTCAAACTTTAGAATTGCTTTCTGTAAAAGAGAAGAAAAAATACTGTTATTGCATATAATATTATAGTTTTAAGAACACAACATCATTTTAGAATTACATAACATATACAGTTTGCCTTTTTTGCTGTTTTCAGATTCTATTGAATTTCACCATATACAGTGATTTCAATGGTGATCATCACGTAACAGCGGGCAAAAAAATACAATCAATAAGATTGTTAAAAAAAAACAAATCTGTATTCAAAATGTTCACAACAAAATCAACTATCTGTTTACATTTTCAAAAATAAACATTCTCATTCACATTGAATATAATACAAAGATCAAATGTATGAACTGTTTCTTTCAAACACAATTTTCCAAATGCAAAATCAAAGAACAGAAATGATAATTCAAACACTAATTCTTGACATCTTCCCAATAGGCAGAATGATGTTTCAGAAATCATTTGCATTGAAAATATCCAAAATAAACTCGTGTATTTGTGTTCACATCTTCCCAATAGGCTGAATGATGTTTTCGAAACTTTGGCATCAAAAATATCAGATATGAATTTGGTAATTCGTAAGGCAACCGACATTTGAATTCCAAATGGGCATCATTACAATGTGTCCTTCCTTTATTGCATCTTAAATACACAGTATAGTGTCCAGATGTTGTACTAGGTCCATCATGGAAAATAATAGCCACTGCTTTAAATGTTCTTCCTGAAATTGGCACTTGACTTGCCACAAAATCTTTATTTTGGCTTCCAATTTTCTTCCATCTGCTCTACAACGTTGCAGCATTAAAATTACATATTGTCCAAATCTTTCTATAAATAATGTTGACAACATTTCTGATTTGCAGTGACTACATTTCATATCTTGATTAGCTGATTTTACTAATTTGTTCAAAGACACTGTTTTGCAATCTGGTATTGTCAAATATATGAATCGTTCAGTGTCTATTTCAGTGGTAGAAGAAAATGAACAGTCTTCACATTTATGATCCCATCTGTAACGTACTCCAAACAGATTTTCAATTTGTATTCCTTCACCTTCCAATACTGCAGGCATAAACATAAGAAATTCTTGAGCATCTTGCTGTACATTAAGTGTAAATTGTGAAGAACCAGAACATATATCCAAAAGATGCCGAATGCCAGAAGTAGTTTGGATTTTAGTTTTATCAGTTGTCAATTTTTCAAAAATATAATGCAACATAGAACAACATTTTTTTCTCGATTCTCCATAATTTGATGATAAATATTTTCTAGAAAAAACACGACGTTCACAATTACATTAGCATAGCAGTTGATACCTGAACTATTTTCTAACTGGTATCCTACAATATCATCAACAGTGTCCATTTTCATTTTCTTTGGAGCCTCAACATTCTCTTGATTTTTTTTCTTCTTTCCAACCTCACTACAGTGTTTCTCATATGTTTGATTTGGACATACTACACGCTTTTCATATACGGGATATTCACCTAATTGGTGAGCATACAGTCTTCTTAACCGGTTATACTCTCTTACACAATTTGCATCAGCACTAATCTTTCTTTCATCAAAATCAGTCAAATACAATCCAGATAATGTTCTTACTCGAGACAATGCAACATATGCCTTGCCCTCTTTAAACACTGTACTTCCAATGTTTACCAAAGCACTATCTAGACTTAAACCGTGAGATTTATGAATGTTCACCGCATATGCTAAAGAAAGAGAAACTGTTTTCTACAAACATAGAAGTCTTTAACAAGCAAAAAACGAACAGCACAGCGTCCAATCTGTTTTACCTCTTCAATCTGATCAAATTTAATCTTCAAAAATTCAATTCCATCTCTATTTGGATAATTAACAAAATCAACAACTTTCCCAATTGCTCCATTTACTAAACCTTTTTCCACATCCAAATTACGCCATAAAATTACCCGACAGTTTTCACATACATATAAATTCTTTTCTAAACCAGCAGTCTTAGATATAGATTTTTCCAAAGAATCCAATTTTGATTTTAATTTTTCTGACAAAATAATAGTAATTCCTTCATGTTCTATTTTATCAATGGCTTCCATTTTTATTATTTGTTGTTTTTCCAGCTTCAAAAGTTCTTGATTGAATGTAGAACACTCTTGCAGTGTTGGCATTAGGCAAATTATAGATTTATTTTCTCAAATTTTTTTGTCTATTATTTCCGGAGCAACATTTTCATTTGGAAACAAGTTTGTAAGTAGCCGACTTTGCAAAGCTTCTTTACCATGTTTTGTCAATACACCAATTCTCATATCTTGAAGAATGCTTCCATAATGTTCATCACTTGCTTGTCGCATATTCTTAATAAGTTCTTTATATTCAAAATGAGACTAAATGTTGACATTTCCAATACTTCCTAAAGATTTCCTGGTGTCCTCATGCACAAGTGTTTTAAAAACTGGTTGCCCTTTTACAGGAGTAAGTTGCAGTAGGAGGCCGAATACAATCACATGTTTTCCTCCAAATAAGACATCATAATCTGTTTTTAAAATCTGCTGCATTCTTAAATGTACAAAGGCAAGCATTAAGTTTGAGACCATGCTCACCTCATCAATTATCAGAAGTTTCATTTTCTTTAGTACTCTTGAAACTTCATAACAAGCTTCTCCAGATAGCTTGTGATATTCCACCTTGTTTTCATGTTCAACTGGTAGCCTCAGTAAACGATGTAACGTAATCCCTTTAATGTTGTGTGCTGCTAACCCAGTTGGAGCGGTTACAACACAAGATAAATGTGATTCAGTGGTTTTCTGTAGATAACTGGTCAAAACTTTAATTAAGAAACTTTTTCCTGTACCAGCTTGACCACTGATATACATTTGAATAGGTTTAAATGATGTGCAGTTGCATTCTTTTTTTTCATGAAGTAAACCATTGTGTAACTTGCTGATATATTTCTTTCTGTTCAATATTTAGTTGTTCTTCCAAGTTTCCCAACTCCATAATATCCTGTTGAGCTTGATGCATTGCTGTTTCTACTTCACTCATGGCTATTGCTGCTTCATTTTCAAGAATTAGTTCTCCTAGTGGATCTTGACGCAGTGGGGCAGAACTTTGACTATCTTGAGAACTGTCTCTAGCAATTTCAGCTACAATAGTAGTTTCTTGTTCAATCTCTTCATTCAACATTTGTAGATAATTTGGAAAAACTGTGCATTCAATGCTATCTTTACATGCATTAAAAGAATCTTCATAGCACTGAAAATCTCCAAGTAATTCAATTTCAGTACGCCAAGGCTTGAAGAGTTGCAGAAGTGCTAAATAGAAAAATTCCCTTATATCTGGAGTATTGTAACTGAGTTTCCTGAGATTAATGAGATTTCCTTTGGTATGTTTCACCAAACATCCATCACATCCAATGACTGCATATTTTTCTTCATTTATATTTTCTGTAATATTTCTCTTAAAGCTGTAATATTGCAGTACTTCATAGAGACATATGTTTTCAAGATGTGGACTTCTTTTAGGATAGTACGTATCCAACATGTTTATTTTAACAATATCTGTACTTTCCGGTTCATTTAATGCTAAGTATTCAATTTCTTGTACAGATTTCAATACTCGATTTCGTGTTGCAGCAAGACCTAGACTTACCCAAATGATTCCTCTTGACTTTGAATATAAACTTGCAGATGTCAACCGATCCGAACATTTGTAGGATCCAATCTCTCAATGGGAAAGCATCTTCAAATTAAAGCTGTACATTTTGTTACTAAGAGTCTTCTCTTGTGAAATTTCTTCCCACATTCCTTTCAACTACGTCTTTTCAGATTTTGTTATGTATGACGTAACATAGCGAGCAACAGCAATCGAATTATCTGCAACATACTGGATATCCATATTTGCATTCCACATCGTCAAAATTGCTTGATTGTCATCATTAATATACTTTGAATGTTCACATCTTTTTATATTGTAAGTATTTTTTGGAGATTTTTGAGTTATAGTATGCCTCACTGCTGACATGAAACTGTTGACTCTTCCTTTTGAAATTGCTCGACGTGGGAATCCAAACCGACATTTTGTATAAAGTTTTTCCTTTGACTTGTATTTCCGTCGACAATATTTCCCACATCGATGAGTTTGAAATCGTAAAACTTGTTGTCTTAAGGTATTTTCTTCTCCTGTTTTTGGAATACCACATGTAACATAGTCTTCAATGAAAGATAAAACAGTCTCATCAGAATCAGTTCCAAATTTAGGTGCATCCTTGATCCATAAAAGCATATGTACATGAGGAGCTCCTCTAGCTTGGTACTCCTTTCTCCAAAAGAAATCAATAACTTCTCCAAGAGGTGGGTTGTTTTTATTGCAGATAAAAGACATCATAGCTTGAAACCTATGATTAAAATATCTGCACACATTTACAGGATCCAAGGAACACAGTTCTCCAGCTGTCTTGAATTCAATGTTTTTAATATTTGAATTTGCTTCTCGAAGAAATTCAAGTAAATCTTCCCATGCGTATTCAGCACAGCTTAGCGTAACAAACCATGTAGGGGTTCCTAATTTCCTTAACATACATTTAAGTTCTCCATGACGACGATACCAATACTCATTAGTACCACGTTGACACGCCATCAATTTAATCAATTGAGATTCTAAATTATCGTCTCTCTGTTGTACTTTGTCCATGAATTCCTTTGCAGAAACATGTTGAAGATGAACTCCTGTTTTTAATATGTGGTTTACTGCATATGAAAGTCCAGACAAGTCACTTTCATACAAAAGATGAAATATATATGGAATACATTGTCGAAATCTTGGAACTTCTGAGTACAATCTTGTTGTACGATATTCTGAAGCTGGAATCTGCACGGGTCGTTCATCACATCGTCCACCTTTTCCAGTGGGGAAGAGCTGTGGAAAACAACGGGCTTCTAAACTTCTTTCCCAAACACTCATAGGAGTTCCGTTCGCTTTCTTCATTTGGAATAATTCAATAGTATTTCCAATCACTTCCTTTGAATGTAAAGGATGTACACTATAATGTTCATACATTTCTTCACTCCTGGAGGGGTCCACTTTTTCAATTCGGCCACTTGAAATTTTGCTATCATCTCCTAAAACTATTTCTTCTTCTTCCAGATATACATTTTTGTAATAAAGATTGTTTTTTATGAGATATAACGTAGCCTTTTGAACTTTGGTGACATCTACTAACTCTTGCCATATTTTCCGACTCTTTGTTGGAACACCATTAACTAGAATAACTACAGGTTCAGTTTCCTCTCTGTCTATACCAATAGTTTCAATATTTTTCTTTAAATCTAAAGGTAAATACACAACTCTTCCTTTTAAGCCTCTTTGTAAATCTGATGGAGGCAGCTTACCAGTTTTAGGCTCCATACGAACAATAGCCTGAAATGGGTATACAGATTGAATCAGAATGGACTCATACGTATTTAAATCTACCAGTTCTGCAGGAATAGCTTCCAACGCTAGGTTATTATGTACAGCTCTAGCTGGCATTTTGTTCTCTTCTAATTTGCTGTAACAATATTTACAAATACGTTGATAAATACCCAACTCAAAAACACCTTTAACAAACAAATAAGTGCCTAATTCCTCCCACTTATCATTGTTTTCCTTTTCACTTTTTAAATACAGATCAACATGGGGCGCTAGAGAGCGCAAAGCAAAATGGCCGCTCGTTAGAGCTGCTCCGCCGGCCGGATTATTAATCCGTCATTTATCCTTGCCATCCTGCCCCGCACCTGGCTGAAAACTACAGGACACAGTACCCGGAGGTGTTGCTGACCGATCTCCTGGACACTGTAGACCGGATCGCTGCTGAGGAGGAGTAAAGGGCGGAGAGGCTCCGGAGCGCTCGCGGTCAATGTGGCGACCCCGGGCTGGCGAGGCTGGGCCGTGCTGAGGTAGGCCGGGGCTGGGGCTGGCGGCGGGTGCCTGGGGGTGAGTGCCTGGCTCGACGGGCCGGGTGTCCAATAGGCGACGCGGCGCACCCGGGGGTGGAAGGGTCGGCCCTCGTGTTGCTCGGTTGGGTGATTCGGGGGCTGCGCCGCCTCCGGGCTGTAGTCGGTAGGCCTGCGGGCACCGGGCTCATGGTGTGGGCCGGGCGGCGTCCTCTGGTGCTGCGGTCATCTGCCGGGCCGGTGCGGGCCTATCTTGCTGTTCGTTGGAGACCGGGCTGCCTCCTGGGGTTCTGCCAGCGCTGAGCTACTGCCGTGGAAGGCCCCCCTCCGCATTCCGAGGGCCCTGTGAGGAGGGCCGTGCAGTGAACTGGACTGGGCCTGAGGCGCTGGCCTTGCACCAGGGTCCCGCTGCTTGGTACCGGTGGCTGTTGCGGCTGTGCCTGGTGGCTTGGACTGATGCGAGCAAGGGTCGCACATCCATGTTTCCCACTGTGGGGGGGAGCCAGCGGTGACATCGGCCCGCTTCTGCCGACCTGGTGATCAGCGGTGATCTTGCGGCGCCCACGGCGATAGTCTGCATGCCGACGCTGCATTGGGGCCTACTCTCCATCCTCGCCCTGGATTGTCGACAGTGCGGGCCGCGCGGGCGGAGTTGCTGCCACAGCCCATTGGAGCGGCCAAAACGTCCGTTGGCCATAAGCAGCGCTATCCTTGGGACACTACGCGAGTGTTAGACTGTGATCTCAGGGCCCACTGAGTCACCTCATTGCGAGTGATGGCAGGCTCTGTCCGTTTTGCTGCATAACTATTATAGCGACGCTGACTGTGTGGGCACTTGCAGTGATATAGACCGCTACAGGGGTGCTCATCATCACTGACGTACCCTCCTCACTGTGCTGTGTGGCAGGTTATTATTGGAGCTGTGGGATCTGTGTAGCACTGCCGGCATTGAAAGTGAAGTCACCCGGGGCCCTCTGAGCCACCCAAGGTGGGCTGGCTATGGGGACTGTACTCCTTACTGCATTGCTGCTGCGGTAGCCTGGGCCGTGTGTGCATTGGGGGCGCAGCGGACTGGACTGGCTGCTTCAGAGGCGCTCATCATCTCTGCTTTGCCTCTCTATTGAGCTGTGAGGCGGGTCGCTACCCGGGCTGCGAGACCTGTGAAGCGGTGTTACCCCTGTAAGCGGAATAATACTGGCCCGTGCGGACGACATGGGGAAAAGTGAGAGAAGCCAGCCCCGACTCACTTTCGAGCCACGGAAAACTGGCAGGGCCACTCAACATGCAGCATCGGACTCTGAGGTGGACCCGCCAACTGACCATCTTAACAATATTGATAAGCCTCTTCTTGCTGTGCAGGCCAGTCTACAATCTATTGACGGTAAAATCGATCATCTCAATCTTCGCATGGACCATATGTCTTCCAAACTGGACAAACATGCCCAAAGATTAGGGGAGGCGGAGACACGGATTTCGGACGCCGAGGATGGCCTGCAGCAAGTAACAACAAAGGCGGCCTCCATGGAGAAGGTTCTGGCCGTCATACAGGCCCGTAACGAAGATTTAGAAGCCAGATCGAGACGCAACAATGTGCGCATTATGGGCCTGCCAGAATCCACGAACACAGGCCGCCTGGAGTCCTTTCTCGAAAAGCTCCTGCGAGACATCTTCGGTGAGGAGCACCTGTCCCAGGTTCTCATTGTAGAGCGTGCGCATCGATCCTTGGCTGCGCGGCCGCCCCTGGGCGCCCCGCCTCGGCCCATAATAGCCCAGCTGTTAAATTATAGAGATCGAGATGCAGTGCTCCGTCTTGCAAGGGAAAAGGGTACCATTGTACACGAAGGAAATACACTCGCTTTTTATCCAGACTTCACCATGGCAGTGCAGGAGGCGCGTAGGGAATATCAGCCCGCTAAGAAACTGCTGATGGCCGCGCAAATACCCTATGCCATGCTCTACCCGGCAAGACTGCGAGTGGAAGATAATGGGAAATACAAATTTTTCACGTGCCCTAAATCAGCACTGGACTTTACCAAGTCTGTCTCTCGCCGGAACCGCTCACCCAGACATGTAGAAAATGCGGAAGAGACTGCATTAGGCGACTCAGCAAGTGGCCGGGGTTGACTCTGTCTGGGTGGAAAGAGGGGCTGAGACGAGGCGAGGGTGCTGACATAGCTCGCAGGCTGTTTTGATTTTTTGCTATCCTGCTATTCTACAATGTATTGCAGTGCTTATTGTTGGGGTGTGTCCTCATGTATGTTCCTCTGACAAGCAGGTGTGGGGATGGGGAAGGGCAATGCACAATGATTCGGCCACCTCCTCACTTCAGCGGGAGGGAGTTTGTGCTCTGGCGTCCCCCCTATATGGGTGTTCCCCGCATATGTTTTTTTCCCCAGTACAACACTTGGGATTTGGTTCTGGGGTTACGGGATGGCTTTGGCGTGTTGGGGTTGCTAAAGTGGGTGGGGGGTGAGAGGGTGGTGGGTAAGGTTTTGGGGTTTGTTTGTGTGGCCACATATTGTTGCTCTCCGGCTGGAGGTAGCCGGCATACCCCTAGTCCTGTATTGGATGCAGGCAGATTCCTCTTCTCATACATGCTACTCTTGACATGCATAATGCCGGTCTGACAATCTCTTGCCTTACCTGGAACGTGCGGGGGCTCAATTTGCCTAAACAAATTAGACAGGTGATAGCTCACTTAGAACGCCATAGAATTGATGTCGCTATCCTACAGGAAACTCACCTCACGAAACATACAGACACGTTGGTTGGGGCTCGCTGGGCTGGGTACAGACTGGCCTCCTCCTACTCTTCCTACAGTAGAGGAGTGTTCACATTAGTAAAGAAAGGCCTCTCATTTACGGCACACCACACTCATGTCGACTGTGCAGGAAGATATGCCATGGTACACGGTACGCTAGCAGGCAAACTGATCACTATTGTGAATTCCTACGGGCCCAACATAGATGACCCCGACCTCTTTGAGTGCATCCTTGCTGTACTGCGTGACTGGCCGGAGGCTGCAATCTTCTGGGGGGGTGATCTTAATACTCATTTGGACCCTGGCAAGGAAAAATCTAGTGGCAAAGAGGGGCACTCACCGGGTGTAGCACGTGTGATTGGCAATGTGATGACGGAACTTGGTTTGCTTGATATATGGCGTCACAGACATACGGAGTTGCGGGAGGGCACACACATCTCCACAGCTCATGGCAGCTGGTCCCGACTCGATTACTGGCTGGTGAGTGAGGAGGTGGCAGGGTGGGTGACTGGGGTGGAACATTTGCCGCGCACACTTTCCGATCACTGCCCGGTTCGCCTAACTATTACCATCCCTCAACAGGTTCCCCGGGCCTTCACATGGCGGCTTCGCACTGAGGCACTGCTGGATCCCCTTTACCTGGAATCTATTCGCGAAGCCATTGTCCGCTACTTTGATCATAACAAGGGTTCTGTAGATAGTGCCGGGGTATTGTGGGAGGGTTTTAAAGCCACCATTCGCGGTGACTGTATCAGCACATCTGCGGGTATTCTCAAGGACTTACGGGTACAAATCAACAGAGTAGAAACCACACTGTCCCAGCTTGAACGCGAATATAAGCGGGCACCCTGCGATGCAACTTGTGCCTCCATTAAGGAGGCTCTTCTTACCCATGCCCAACTAGCAGATTCAGAGATCTGTTATATATCAAAGCGTGCAGTGGCACGGTCGTATGGTGAGGGTGGTAGACCAGGGCACCATCTGGCAACTAAGATCAAACACAGCACACATCACAACGTCATTACTAAAATCACAGATGGGGCTGGGCAGGACCACTTCAGCGTCCCTGATATTCTAGACCAGTTCAGACAAACATACATGAACCTATACACGTCACACTGCGATATGGCTGCTGAGGAGCTGGATGAGTATTTGTCACACGTAGCCATCGCGTGGCTGTCAGATGGTCAGAGAGAAATTCTCAGTCAGCCCATCACAATGGAGGATATTCGTGCGGCGATAGCCTCTCTGCCTAACAAAAAAGCGCCTGGGCCGGATGGATTCCCACCCGAATTCTACAAGGCCTATGCTGAGGAGATCACCCCCTTTCTGATAGAGATGTACGCTGAAGCCCACGAATCCGGCGTGCTCCCCCCTTCCCTTCGTGAAGCTCTCATTATAACCCTATTAAAAAAAGATAAATCACCAGATTTCTGTGACTCCTATCGTCCCCTATCGTTAATTAATACAGACATAAAGATCTTGGCTAAGATAATCGCTACCCGCCTCCATCCACTTATGCAAAATCTGGTGCTCCCGGACCAATCGGGGTTTATACCTACGCGCTCTACATCCCACAACCTCCGTACGCTATTTGCCCTTCTGCACACTTTCTCTCCTGATATTCCAGCGGCAGCAGTCATGCTTGACGCTGCCAAAGCATTTGATTCAATTGAATGGGACTATCTCTTCTTCATTCTTCAGCGGATGGGCCTCCCCCCCATGTTTATCACCTGGGTACGACTCCTGTATGCAAAGCCTACGGCGCGAGTCCGGGTGGGTGGGCACACTTCGGAACCTTTTCGTATCACTAGAGGCACCCGGCAAGGGGTGTCCGTTTTCGCCCCTCCTGTTCGCCTTAACACTGGAGCCACTGGCATGTCTCATAAGGCAACGTCATAAACATGCGGCCCTTAATTTGCACCACCGTCCGCTCATCATTTCACTGTATGCGGATGACATGTTGCTTTTTATTCGCGAGCCCCAAGTACACCTGGCAGCAGTGCTGCGGGAGTATGTAAGATTTGCCAGGTTTTCCGGATTACACATCAATTGGTCCAAATCAGTGATTTTACCATTGACTGAAAGCACACACCCACACGAGCTGTATTTTCCACTAGAATGGGCGGTGGACGCAGTTAAATACCTGGGGATCTGGGTGCACCGTGATCCAGAAAGAGTCGTTCGTGAGAACTGGAGCAACAGATCGACAGATGGGTTCGATTGCCGCTTTCACTCGCCGATCGTATTGCCTTAATAAAAATGGTGGTATTGCCTAAATTTCTCTATCTTTTTAATAACATACCGATCCCTCTCTCCACACCATTTTTAAAAACGCTACGTTCCCTACTGCTCCATCTAATATGGGGCGGAAAACAAGCTCGAGTAAACTGGCGCACACTAACCCTTGACTATAGACATGGGGGATTTGGGGTGCCTGACCTACACGTCTATTATTTATGCGCGCATGCACAATACGGGCATTTCTGGTTTAGTAATCACAATTTCATCCCACATGTGGCGGTGGAGCACTGGGACGCATACCCCATTCCGTTAGGCTCCATCATAACTCATAGAAGCCGGCTCACCTCCCGTACTGCGATTAATACTATCAATACGACGATCGCAGCTTGGCAGGCACTGGGCAGACTGGCTGGTAAATTGCCACTATACTCTCCACTGCTGCCTCTTGCCTATCACGAGAACCTGTCGGTGACGCATGAGAAAGGGGCTATGCATATACTGGCTCAGGCAGGCATTGATACAATGCAGGACTTATATCCTAACGGCTATTTCTCGACACCTGCTGACACTGAATATATTCAACACCAGACCCTCTTATTTACTTTCTCGATCCATAGACTGAGGAATGCGGCTCGTGCCTACTATCCGACGTTCCCCGCAGAGCCCCCCGAGTCTCTCGTCCTGCGCGTCTTACTCACTAGTCCGACTCGACACAAACTGGTCACTAAACTATATCGTGCTGTTAGAGAGGACAGGACCCTCCCTGTTAATACCAGTCTGAACAAGTGGAATGAATATCTGGACCCCCCACTGTCACAGGACGATTGGGTGCATTGTTGTAGTCTGACTGGATCCCTCACATCAAATGGGAATTTGCGTATCATTCATTTTAAATTCCTACATCAGGTTTACCACACACCTCACAGACTTTATAGGTTTGGGCTACGTGACACAGACACATGTACGCGCTGTAGTGCTTCTAGTGCAGATTTCTGGCATTTAGCATGGGCATGCGGGCAAGTGAGAGCATAATGGGATGCGGTAATTGAACAGTTGTCCAAAATCCTGGAGGTTGATGTGCCCTGCACGCCACATGTGTGCTTATTGGGTCTGCTCCCCTTTCTTAGAGGGGTGAGGGGCAGGCTGGCACGGGTGGCCCTGCTTCTAGCCAAACGGCGAGTGGCAATGTCTTGGAACAGCCGCTGCAGTCCCAAGGTTGAACTTTGGCTAAAGGATTTGATCTATTGTAGAGAGAACTTGGTGCTGTATGCAGAGGAGCTACCAGTAACCTCTCGTCCGAATGATATATGGGAGCCACTATTGAACTATTTACGCACGGCTGTTTCACCGATTAATACGAATGAGGCCTGCACGTAGGTGATGGACTACGGTAAAGTGCATGCTGTGGAGACAATTGTAACATTATGATATCTGCCTCCTCCCTTTGTTATACACGGCCACGGGGTTGTTGATTGTGTTATCTGTATGTCAAAAATGTGATACTTGATGTTAATGCCACTTAAATACCAGGACTGTATTGTATGTAACATTATGAAAGCCACAATAAAAAAAAAATAAAAAAAAATACAGATCAACATTCCTAGTTTGATTTCTATATTGAGTACGTCGACAACAAATACAAACATAGTTTGGTTTTTCAGAACAAATTACCTTAAACTTTGTAATTTCTTCTACAAACTTCTCAGTAGTACTATCTTCCACCTCCTCTTCAACACCTACACTTATCAAACTCTCACTTTGTGTACAGTCTTCTCCAGTACTGAAGAAACGAAACTCAATATCATCACAAACTTTTTTTACATCCGATACTGTCCCATGCAAAAGAGCAGTGTTTATTTCACTTAAAAATAATGCAGGACTTTTTACATAGTACAATCTTCTTACTAACTTCGGCATTGCAGAGTGATGTACTGCTAACATTCTCAAATGATGAAAAACACTTTGACACACTTTTCTAGAAAGACAAGCCAGAGAATGACCTTGCAAACCAGTATTTTTTCTCACTTTCAAGGATCTAGTTCTTGCAACATCTTAATCTTTTGTTTAATACTTTTTTTATAGTATACTCTCGTAAGAAATTTCGTAAAATATCAATAGACTCCTGTCATATACTACAAATACTACTACAATCCCATGTATACACTGGGGCTTGAGAACTTCTCCCTTGAACTTCTTCAGCTATCACTTCTTCCACATTTCTAGGAGCCATCTTTTCTTTTTCAATTGCACAACCGTTCTTCACTTCATAAGCACGACCACTGGTATCAACTGCGTGTACTAATGTATTGTTTTGAAAATAGCTCTCTTCATTAAAAAAAGGTTCTGAACTAGAAGTGTGCTTCCATTTACCCAAACAAATTTACAAAAGTTAGTTCTGTTAATTAGTCTTTTCCTTTTACTTTTGTCCTTCATAGAATGCATTGGTTTATCTAATGTTCGCATTCTCTTTAAAACTAAAATGAACAATCTTCTTTTCAATTCAAAAGCCTTTTCGACTATACTTTCAATCTGTTTTTTCTTTTTATAAAATGCAAATCTTCTTTTATATTTCTTGCCATCTTTCAATAAATTTTGTAGTTCTCTACTTTTATACATACGTTTCCTTATATCATGATATTTTTTCATCCTTCTTTCAACATAGATTGTTTTATCAGAACGTGATTTGCCATTAATTTGTCCTTTTTTCATTTCATTCTTCTTCGTTCTAGAACGATTCTTTCTATTTTCTGCATTTTCAAAATTGTTTCCAGTTCTAAAAAGTCTTTTAACAAATTCTTTTGTTCTCTTACCACAAGACTTTTTCTTCACTGCCACATGTTGTACTTCATCTAATTCCTGCGTTTGTCTCTCCTTTAAATAGTACTGTTTTCGTTGTTCTTTTTTCTTTTGCAATTTTTTTGTCATGGTGAACCTTTCTTAATAATAATGGAGAATATCTGAAAAAATGAATTTTTAAAATAATTTATTATTATTAAAATAATTATATATAAAAGAGGTACAGAAAGAAGGAATAGGTGGTCAGAGTAACGCAAAAGAGGTGCATTAAGAGGGAAGAACGGTACAGAAAAAGGAAAGAGGGATGCAGAAATTTGGAACAGAGGTACAGTAAGAAGCCAAAGTAGTGCAGAAAGAACCAACAGAGCTGCAGAAAGAGGCAAGAGGGGTACAGAAAAAGGCAAGTGAAGTGCAGAACGAAGCAAAAGACGTGCAGAAAGAACAAACAGAGCTGGAAAAAGAGGTAAGAGGAGTGCAGAAAGGAGTAGGAGAAACGCACAATGACGCAAGAGGGGTACAGAAAGAGGCAGGAGGGGTGCAGAAACAGGAACAAAACTGCAGAAACAGGAAAAGGGGTACATAAAGAAGCAAGTGAAGGGCAGAAAGAGGCAGAGAGGTGCACAAAGAGGCAAGAGAGTTACAGAAAGAGGCAAATTAAGTGCAGGAGAAGACAACAGAATTGCAGAAACAGGCAATATGGATACAGAAAGAAGCAAGACAGGTGCAGAAAGAAACAAAAGAAGTGCAGAAAGAAGGAATAAAGGTGCAGAAAGATGCAAAAACCGTGCAGAGAGATATAGAGGGGTACAGGAAAAAACAATTGAGGTGCATAAATAGGCAACAGACGCCTAGATAGTGCCTAAATGATTGCATCAGTGTAGCAGTAATGCATGAGTGATTACAGCACTGCATATGTAATGCCTGCATCATTGTAAGACTGCATGGCGAGTACTTGGGTGTTTTTATAAGTGCATGAGAGTTCGGCCTAGCCAAATATAAAGCAGCACACTATTACATAACTCAACTATGAGTTTCTCCATATTGTTAAAAGCACGCATACATATCTATCTACGTTATCAAATCATCATGATATGCAAAAGAAATATGTATACAATATTTGTGAAATATGTTCAAACCTAGAAACTGAGACACGTAATAGATCTCACTAACTAATTCCAACACTCAATGGGTGCTCCTTGGGTAATTGTATGACTGCAAGGGTAGTCACTGGGTAAGTACAGGACAAGATGAAAAGTGGCTGGCTAATTTCATGAGTGCAAACATACACATTGAGTGCATGGATAAGTGTATAAAGAGCACCTGAAGGCATAGATGAGTCATTGAGTACTGCCTAGGTGAATACATGAATGCAACAGAAAGGCATGGGTGATTCGACGACTGCAAGGGTAGTGTGTAGGTAATTACATGACTGAACACCAACAGCCTGTATGATTGCATAACTGTAGGGGTAGTACATAACTAGACCCTGAGTGATTCCTTGCCTGCAAGGGTAATATCTGGGGGATTACTGAAGTAGATAGCAAATGAGTGGGTGATTTTATAAGTTCATGAGTACCCCCTGGGTGATTACTGAACTACTAAGATACAACCTGAGTGATTACAGGTGTGAAAAGGTAGTGACTGAGTGATTTTAGAAGTACATGACTACTGGCTGAGTGATTACATAAGTACAAGAAAAGTGCGTATGTGATTGAAAGAGTACAAGGGAATTAAAGGACTACATAGATAACATCTCACTGATTGCATGACTACAGGGAGAATGTCTAGGGATTGACATGACTACACACCAAGTGACTGAGTGATTTCATAAGTGCATGGGTACTTCTTGGGTGATTGCAGGACTACTGAGGAAGAGTCTGAGTAAATACAAGTGTGCGAAAGTAGTGCCTGGGTGATTTCATAACAGCATGACTACTGGCTGAGTGATTACATGAGTACAAAGGTAGTGCCTCCATGATTCAAAGAGTGCAGCAGTAGTGCCTGGGTGATTACATAAGTACATGAGTAATACCTTACTGATTGAATAACTACATAGATACTGTGTAAATGATTGCATCAGTGCAGCAGTAATGCCTGAGTGATTACAGCACTGCATATGTAATGCCTGCATCATTGTAAGACTGCATGGCGAGTACTTGGGTGTTTTTATAAGTGCATGAGAGTTCGGCCTAGCCAAAAATAAAGCAGCACACTATTACATAACTCAACTATAAGTGTCTCCATATTGTTAAAACCACGCATACATATCTCTCTACATTATCAAATCATCATGATATGTAAAAGAAATATGTATACAATATGTTTGAAATATGTTCAAACCTAGAAACTGAGGCACGTAATAGATCTCACTAACTAATTACAACACTCAATGGGTGCTCCTTGGGTAATTGTATGAGTGCAAGGGTAGTCACTGGGTAAGTACAGGACAAGATGAAAAGTGGCTGGCTAATTTCATGAGTGCAAACATACACATTGAGTGCATGGATAAGTGTATAAAGAGCACCTGAAGGCATAGATGAGTCATTGAGTACTGCCTAGGTGAATACATGAATGCAGCAGAAAGGCATGAGTGATTCGACAACTGCAAGGGTAGTGTGTAGGTAATTACATAACTGCACAGCAACAGCCTGTATGTTTGCATAACTGTAGGGGTAGTACATAACTAGACCCTGAGTGATTCCTTCCCTGCAATGGTAATATCTGAGGGATTACTGAAGTAGATAGCAAGTGAGTGGGTGATTTTATAAGTTCATGAGTACCGCCTGGGTGATTACTGAACTACTAAGATACAGCCTGAGTGATTACAGGTGTGGAAAGGTAGTGACTGGGTGATTTTAGAAGTACATGACTACTGGCTGAGTGATTACATAGGTACAAGAAAAGTGCGTATGTGATTGAAAGAGTACAAGGGGAGTAAAGGACTACATAGATAACATCTCACTGATTGCATGACTACAGGGAGAATGTCTAGTGATTTCATAAGTGCATGGGTACTTCTTGGGTGATTGCTGAACACAAACCTAAGCCACTCCCCTCCCACACCAACCCCCCAATCGGGTTGTGAAATATTACCCGCCCCCCAATACCGGAAAAATACAAACTAGGAGCGCAGGCCGGGTATACATCTGGGGCTGGGAATCACCAAGCGAACTACCCTGCAGAACAGGCTGGGTGGCCAAGCTATCGATTTAGGGGCGGCCTAATATTTCACAGTGACTTTATCATTTAAACAGCAAAAAGAATCATGAAAAGCAAGTGGAAGCATCGCACCCGGAAAGGTTGACATGTACTTTGCAATAGGGTAATCTCTCAGGGCTGGCCCCCTTCCCAAAAACCACCCATCTGCACATCGGGTTATGTGTGTGTAACACAGCGATTGTTTAGTCATGGTCACTGACCTGGGCCTGTTTGCATGAGCGAGGTGAGGATGTGGGGGATTGCTGCATCTTGCTTATATGTTTGGCGAATTTCAAAGCAGATTAGGCCTCAGCGAAGAAGTGCGTTTTATCCTCGAATGAGACTCGCAATTTGGACGGATATAGGAGAGTGTATGGTGTGCCAGCTTGTTGAAGGATTTTCTTGGCGGGCAAAAGCCCTGATTGGCCGCCTGTACCACCAATGTGAATTCTGGATAGAAGGATATATTGTTTCCTTAGTATTGTATTGCCCCTCGCTCATGAGCCATGCTGAAGGATTACATCACGTCTCTGTAGTTCAGCAAACGGGCCACAATGGGACGCGCTGGTGCACCCACCGGTGGCTTGGGACCGAGAGAGCGATCGGCCAACTCAACAGTTAAGACAGTTGATAGATCTTAGGGTCTCAATGTAGTCCTTCATCTTTGAGATAGCTGTAGTTCCTGGAATGCCCGTAATGTAAAGGGTATTACATCTGGAGCGAGCTTTCAAGTCTTCCTTCTTGGCTTTAATGATATCTACCACTTTGCCCATTCGCAATAAATGTTCCTTTGTTTCTACTTGTATATCATCTGCGTCAGAAATCCTATTTTACAGATGATCCAACCTTTTTTCGTAGTTATCAACTCGTTTTTTACATGGTCCAGGTGACTTGTAAGGAGATCCAGTATAGAAGCAACAGTTTTCAGGCTGGATTTAACATCTATTATAATTGTGCGAAGATCATCATACTGGATTCAGGATCATGGCCGAGCTCCCTTTGGCATGTAAGGAGTTTGGTTTTAAAGGAAATCTTTGGTTGTTTACTGTCATGCTGCCCCATCTTGTGGTGAACAACGCGTGTCCAACTTGTACCTGAAGTTATTTATGTCTGGTGTATTGAGGGGACTCCGAAGGGGGGGGGGTCCCCCAGTTCAAAGGCGTAGGGGCCAATGTGAGTAAAGTGAGACACCAACGGTGAAGCCCCAGATTCCTGCCACACCCAGGCAACTCGCCACTCCTAGGGGCATGAGCAGACTCCATAGTCAGATCGATATTAAAGGACACAGGAGTGTGGTAACCACCGAGGGGCACTAGTCAATGTTAGTTTATATGATGGTTGACTGAGAATTCGATATGCTGAGCCTCTTGACGCAGGTGACCAAAGCTGCTTCCCTGCAGATTTTTGCAGCAGTGCAGATGCTACTTGTAAACTCACCAAGGCCAGGGCTTTTCCCTGATGTGGCACATGCTCAGATGACAAGAAAGGGGACACAAATAGTGTCATTGAATGTTGTCTGGTGCCAAATTATCTTTGAGCTGGGCCTGAAATTATATCCTCTGAGGGTGGCTTGCATTTCTCATAGCACCTTAATGGCCTTAATAGCCAGTCCATCAGGCAACCTCCCACCGGGGGCTAATTTAAAATAATATGATAGTCACTCACCCTGTCACTCGAATCTGCAATGCAGTTAAGATAGGCACCAGGCCAAGGGGGTTGCAGAGGAGGTGGATCAGTCCCCCCTCAAGATATATGCCCCCCCTCTACCTACAGGGGGCACCGTTACTTGCTGGATGTCTACAGAGACACCGTGGCCCGGCCGCCAGCCTCTTATAGTCTTCGACTCTGCGGTCCATGCCGTCAAGGAGGACTGGGCCATTGGCACCGGTCGCGTGACCCCAGCAGGCCGCGGTCTGTCTTCAGCAAAGCAGCCCAGTCACGAGATGACTTGGTCCGGGCCCCCAGCTGGGAAATGCATGGATGGGTGAAGGAAGTCCACACAGCTCCCGGTAAGGGAGAACTCAGTGTCCGGCATGGCCCGGCAGACTCCGCACGCCCAGGCAGCACAGGCCTGCCAAGCCATGCTACAAATGCAGCAGCAGGCAGGTCTGGTAGTGCCACCCTTGCCGCAAGCACAGGGGGGGAGACCCAAGCCCCCAAAGTGGTATCAGTTGGGCCCGGTAGGGTAAATGGTTGCTGTGTCCTTTGTGACCAGTGTTGGGTGCCCACAAGAGCATTGGATAATAATAGGATTTTGTGCTTCACTGGCAAAGTACTCTCAATGAGCGGCCATCTTGCTGCTCGGTGAGACCACACCCCTCCCCCCACCGGTTTGTCTGTGTTAATTTGTATTGTTCTATATAAGATCACATGTATGAATCTCCATTACATGTCACCTGTTGCAATGGTGTCTGTAAGTGTTTTACTATTAAATTATCAACCCGGGTCCCATGATATGTGTAACTTAATATGTAAATGTATGGTCCAGCCCAACTGTATTTTGGCAACAGGTATGTTACACTAACCATTTCGCAAGTGTTGGTAAGTAGAGATTGTAATGACTACAACTACCATGAGGCCCTGTTTCTGTAACTCTAAACAAGATGAAAATGTGAGTTTGCCCATTCTTGCTTATCTGACATATTACAATTGATGTTCATGTCTCATGGAGTTAACCATTTGTTAAGTGTTGGTAAGTAGATATTGCAATGACTACAACTACCAGGAGGCCCTGTTTCTGTAACTCTAAACAACATGAAATTGTGAGTTTGCCCATTCTTGCTTATTTGACATATTACAACTGATGTTCATGTCTCACGGAGTTAACCATTTGTCAAGTGTTGATAAGTAGAGCTTGTAATGACTACAACTACCATGAGGTAGTAACTCTAAACAAGATGAAATTGTGAGTTTGACCATTTTCACTTGTCTGACATGGTACCACTGATATACAATTCTTACGGATTGTGCAATGTGCATACAATGCTCTACTCAGACACATGTCTGACTACTTTGCTTGATGTTGTTCTGGTCTCCTCAACTGAAACTATTGAGGGCATGAGTGACCCCATACTAAGTGTGTACCTCAAATATTTGTAAGACAGTAAGCTAAGTCAGCTGATTAGAACTGGCAGGTGACCCATTGCAGGAAAGTAGGATCTGCTTCTTATGGTTACCCCCACTTTTTGCTTGATGCTACACTGTTTTTGACTAGTCTGACTGGGATCCTGCTAATCATGACCCCAGTCTATCTGCTTTCTCCCTAAAATGTAATGACATGTACTAGGTACACTCCAGATTGGATACTGGGGTACCCTTATAAGTCCCTAATATATGATACACATGTACCCAAGGCATAGGTACCCCAGAGGCCTCCCATGGGCTGAAGCATGTATTATGCCACCCATGAGAGGCCATGCAAAATGGAACTACAGGTCTGCCATTGCAGCCTGTGTAAGATGGCGCATGCACCACTTACTTTAGATATAGGTTTACAATATCTATAGGTCACTAACTTAAAACCTGTAAGTCACCCCTATAACAGTCCTTAACAATCCTGAAGGCAGGGTGCTGGGTTTTACGTGAGAGGGTGCCCCTGCATGAGCAGAGCACCCCTGCAGCCTTCGGAGACCATTCTCCCGGATTGTCGGTGACACAGCCAGACATATAGGTAGAGGTGCATTATATGCTCACATGAAATGCTATCTCGAAAACGGCTGCAACAAACCATGTCATGTTTGGTATCAAACACCTTGGAATCATACCTCCACACCGGTAACCGGTGTGGGAGGTATGATTCTACCCTTTAAACGCAAGCATCGTGGGGTCCCTGGTCTTCCCGGTACCAGCCTTCTCGACCCGGACAGCACAAAATGGTCACTGCCAACCAGAGACACATTTCTGCCCTCCTGCTGCTGAGCCAAGCTCGAGCAGGGGAAGTCAGCACAATAGGCATCCTGCCACAGGGATGTGTGACCACCTCCCATACAGGATTTAGCGTATTGGAGCTGGGTGGGTGCACTTCCAAAGTGCCTGAAAGTCTGCACGAGGGGCACATTTGGTGTCCCTGTGCATAGTCCAGTTTAAACCAGACCTGGGAGCCGTTGGCTCCTGCTGTGGCGCAAAACTGGACAAAGGACATGGGAGTAACCTCCCCCCTGTCCGGACCCTCCCCTGGGAGGGTCCCCTGAACCTGTCCAACCCTCTCCTGGGGGTACAAAAGGGCTTACCTGACTGTAGGACCCTAGATTCTACGTGGACAAGATTAGGAACAACAAACCACTGACCTTCGACCGTCTGCACACTCTGGACTTCGACTGGGCCCGAATTACTCTCCCTCTCTGTCCAAAGTCTCGATTGTGCCCATGCACCATACAGGCTCTGTGCAGGACCTGTGGAGCATCAAGGACAACTGAAGTATCTCCCTTAGAGTGAAGGAGTCACTCCCCTGCATTTGCAGGCACCGTAACGCAACTGATCAGTCTGCTGATCCTGAGCTCCTGCGGACTCTGAAGACTCCAGAAACACAGGAGGTGGGTTCCTACATTCCCTGAGGTTGAGCTGCCCTCTCACCAAGTTTGAGGCCAGTATCCTTCTTGGGAATCGCATAACCTGAACCCCTGTGCACCGCGTACATTTGCAAGTGCATATTCTTGTTGGTGTTTTCTAACTTCGTGCATTGGGCTGTTGATAGCCCCAATCTCTGCGCACCTTTCATACAAAGGACTTCAGCCTCCTCACACTCTGTGCCCTGCAAGCTTTCGTTTTGGAAACTGCTAGAGGTTCCCTTGCGACTCCTGTGACATCGGCCTGTGGGTCCACTTGAGGGACAATCCTGCATTTCTTGGGCTCCCCTGGTTGCTCCAGGCCTGCCCTGACTCTTCTTGGTGTGGTGAGTCCCCTGGTCCTTGCTAGGCCAGACCGTAACCTTTCTTGACCTTCTTCATGGGTTGCTGCTGCCAAGGCTTGTTGGTGCTCCCGCCAGACACCGACCCCTCAGCACTCGACATCCTTTGTGGGACAGCTCATATCCGGCTCCTGGTTGTCCTCGACGTCTCCTGGTCCCTGCAGCTGTAGAGTCAAGGCTCCTTCTGTACACCAGTAGCACTCGACATCGGTGGGCATTCGTCTACCGAGCCCCTGGTCACTCCTGAGTGACCTGGACTCTGTCCCCTCTGCTTTCAGGTTCCTTCCATCAAGAATCCACTGACACTTTTCTTCTTTCCACCAGTGGCATTTCTCTGAAGACTCCCATTGAGAACGACAGCGGTTTCCGAGCCACGTCAGCCCTATGTACCCGGCTTCCCTGGGATAGGTAACTCTGGTACTTCGGTATCCACGGGTGGGGTGGCTCTCCAACCTTCTAAGTTCCAAAGGGTTTCCTCGTAATCCACCGGGAAGGGTCCTTAATCTGTAAAACTGCAACCGCAACTCTCCCATCGAATTTTGCGCAGTACGCGATCGTGTTCTCACACTGCACCCATCCTCCGTGGGGTCCCTACTTACTCACCTCGGGTGGTCCTTGCGGTCCCAGCGATTCTCTACTCTCTAGACACTGTCTTGACTCGAGTCGTGGTTCTTATAGCACTATTTTAGTATATAGTTTGGTCTCCCCCGGGAGCCCACTGTGTATTAGTGCTACTTACGATTGTTTCTGTGCTACAGTATTGTGTGCTTTGTGTTTATCTGCGTGTAGCAGATACTGTGCGGTATTTAAGGTGTTATAATAATAAATATATATTCTTATAACTACTGTGTGGTTCTCCTTTCATTTAACCAATACAATAAGGTTGATTCCTGGTAAAACAAGCTGTTTAACATTCCTTCAAGACTAAGCCTGAAGGCTGCTCTCCACAGTTACCACTTGGATAGCTTTCTAAGGTTATCATTGACCTCTTAAATCACCATAAGGGTTGTTTGGACTGGTGCAAGGTGCCCTCTTTAATTAGTGGACATCATATACCAGGCCAACTTCTCACACCCATTGACCCTGCACTGCTCACATGATGACTGATGCTAAATAAACAACCAAGTTGTGTGATTGCATGTTTTGTACACAACCAGGCTTTGGAATGATAAAATACACGTGTTTCTACTCCACTGTGTTGGCTTAAATGTTTGGGAGATGTCATGTTCATTCCCTAATCCAAAATGCAACATATCAACACACCTAATGAGCTGCTCAATTCTAGTACATGTATTGAATGGCTCCAGGTGTCTTGTTAACATGTGAAACACCACAGCAATAGATCACAATAGTAATCTCTAACTAGTTTGTTTTTCCTAGGTCTCTACTTACTGTGATGCTAAACATTTGGATGTAGATACCACACTTCTAGTTATGACAAAAGAATATCCCTCCTGGGACCAGGGTGGTCCCTAGTGAAAAATGGGAGAAGGGGAAGAAACAGCACATGAGGAATGAGGTGTATTGGGTAGTTGAAAACACCCAACCCGGTCTATAGGTCTCTAGGCCTGTTAGCCCCCTTTATTCAAGGGTGGAAAGAGAAGGAGACCCTTTTCTTATTATAGCCCTCACTAACTCTAACAGTGACATGCTTCATCATTGGGCTCACCCGTCTACTAAAGGTCAGGGTGGGCTCAACCGTGTTTCAGGGAGCCCTTAGAGATATTGTGTATGGGGGTGTAACGTTAAAGATAAAATTCCTCTCTCATTCCCAAAGACCTGTAGACCGGGTTGGGTGTTTTCAAACACCCAATACACCTCATTCCTCATGTGCTGTTTCTTCCCCTTCTCCCATTTTTCACTAGGGACCACCCTGGTCCCAGGAGGGATATTCTTTCGTCATACCAAGTATACAAAGGGAGGATATATCCCTTCCCACCTCCTAAGAGATGCCCTCTCTACCCTCGTGTAGGCCCACCTGGGCCCCGCACCCAGTGGTACAGATACCACACTTCTACCAATAGAAATGTTCTCTATTTCACAACAAGTCGATCTGTCACAGCATCCGGGCAGAGCTTGGCCTCCAAAGAGACTCCCACTCCACTCCAGGATCAACCCCCCTATGATGATAACACTCCTCTACATGTGGATGTGGATGACAGTCCTGGCACATCTGGTCAGCTTGGGCAGACAGCAACTGTGGGTCTCACTGTGCCCACACCAACACCTCCAACCCAAGCTGCAACACCTGAGCCAACACCAGTCACCGCAACCTGTGTGCTTAGCACAATTCCTAACTTGTAACCCCCCAGTCCTGGATTCTGAGGTGACAATCACCAACCCAGTCATAGATGATCCAGGACCCAGTGGGAGAGGGCACCTTGGCCAAGGGCAAAGGCTCGTGGGGTTAGGGTTCTTGGGAGGGATACTGTAGGCCGTCAGAGTGAGGCCTCAGGGGCCACTCACACCCAGGACACCATCAACCAATTCTTGGGAGGCTATCAGAACTCCTAAGACGTGATGGGCCAGGTATTGATTGAAATCCAGGAAATGAAGCAGCTGCAGAGGGACAATCAATCAATCAATCAAGTGTTTTGTAGAGCACGACTACTCACCTGTAAGGGTCTCAAGGTGCTGGGGGGACTGCTGATCCGTTGAAGGCACTGTGGTTCAGTCAAAGAGCCAGGTTTTGAGGTCCTTCCTGAATTGGGGCAGTGCCGGTGATTACCTGAGGTGGAGAGGCAGGGTGTTCCAGGTCTTTTCTGCGAGGTAGGAAAAAGACATACATCAGAAGCCGACCACCCACAGCACCAACATGGGCCAGCTTGTTGGGGTACTCAGGACATCAACACAACACATGACCATCTACCTCAGTCCTGTGGTCCAACGATATCTGGGCCATCTACATCTGTGATAGCTGCAGGAAGGGAGGCCCTGCCAGAGGAAGACATCCTGCAGACATCCCTGTCCCTGCAGCAGTGGATCCCTCCCTGTTTCCTAGTGGGGACGTCCATCCAAACATCCAGGTGGTGCGGATGGGAAGACAGCCACCACCTCCGGCAAGAAACCTGAACCTTAATTTCCTTGACTGTGTGTAACACATTCACTCTGTGGACTATTTCTGGACACTTTTCCATTTCTGATGGGTGTAGCATTTTGGACTTCAGACAAATTGGCATCTACAACTATGGTTTCATTCATCATGGCTGACTTCTTCACTTTTCAGTTTTCCTGTTTGTTTTTGCACAATGTTTATTTTCTCCTTGTTCACTTCAATAAATTCACTAGTTTGAAACTCTTTGCCTGCTGTAGTAAATCTCACATCTAGCAAGGTGTATCTGTACTCCCATGTGAACTTTACAATGCCAAAACAAGCTATGTGTGTAAGCATGGATATGCTGCATGAACACAATGTTTAGCTCAGGATCATAACCATGTCACACCAACACATACATACAAGTGTCTTGTCTCATAACATCTTTATACCATTGTTCCAATCAGAGCCTGGCATGATTTCAGATACATAGCAAATCATACATAACTCAAATATTGTGTGTCAGTGATCATATTTTTAGTTGCAGACCTCAACAACATGGAAGGAATGGATACATCAGACAATTTCCTATAAAAATCGGTCTACCTCATCAGATGGAGCCATATTGCCTACCTCACAAAAGGAATCCCACGTAGTTTAAACCAATAAACAGACACATGGCAGTACAACAGTTTCTGAGCACAGGGCCATTCAAATCCAGTGTTGCTGCATCTGGCGGAATTTCACAAACAAATTTCAGTGATGTTCCACAAACACTTTGGCCTACAGTGAGGAGACGCATCAACAGCTATATACAGTTCATACACAATAAGGATTTAGCCAATGTGAAGGGAGCCTAGCATGATTTTGGCCCAACACAACATTGTGCTGGAGCACACGATGGTACTCATATTGCATTAGGACTACCTCACAACAATGAACAAGTCCAATGGATTCCTCTTAACTTCCATCCTATTGCTATGCAAGCTGTCTTGGTACAGGTTTTGTACACCCAAAGTCTGTGATAGACATTCCCTGGAACAATCCAAGTCCACTTTGTACGTCCAAAGAGCATAATATACCTGGTAATGTCACAACTCTGAAATGTCCAAATGAAGATGCCAGGGTGAAGGTACCTAAAACAAACATAAACAAAGATATTAGCTTTGAAACCATACATATGACTAGGCCTGGGCGGTAAATTCCATTCCGCTCGCGGAATTTGCGGAATTTGGGTAATTTCGCGTTCCGCGGAGACCGCGGAATTGCCCAAAATTCCGCGATCCGCGACTTCGCAGAATTTTTTGCTTGTTCGCGCTTTCAAAATGCGTGTTTGCGAGATATTTCTCCCCGAGCACGCAAACAGCATTCGCGAACAGGAAAAAAGCATCGCGAACGGGCGAAACAAGCAATTCTGCGTGTTCGCGGAACATTTGCGTGCTCACGGAGTTTTTTACCGTTTCGCGGAGCTTTGCGTAGCGCGACTACGCAAATTCCGCCCACCCCTACATATGACACAATTCACATACTCAACTGCTGGAGAACACAGTCCATGACAAAAATGTAAGCTAAACAAAGCAACAGTAACTAAATGAGCATCTGTCAAAAACTTCCCCAACAAACACATTTCACCTGAATTTGCCAGAGGTTCAGCTTCCTAATATTTTCTATAAACATCCTCCTCACATCATTACAAGAGTTGCTTTAATAGTCAAAGTTATGACATCTGACAACATACTTCCACTCATGAGACGATGTTGTCGATGAGATATTGACGCAAGTAAGCTCCTTCCTCTTCACCACTATCATCATCATTTGGCACTTCAGGATCCTCATCTGGTGGCACTTCATGGCTTCCATGCTCTGCGATATAAGGGATATGCTACCGCAGGGTGATGTTGTGGAGTATGGAGCAGGCCAATGTAATTTGACACACCTTCCCTTGTGAGTAGAGGAGGGCTCTCCCAGTCTTATCCTGACATCTGAATCTGGCTTTCAGGAGCCCAAAAGCCCGCTCAACTGGCCGTCATGTTCTTCCATGGACCTCATTGAAGCAGACTTCCTCTGGCATAGTTGGATTCCTCAGCAGTGCCAACAACAATGGACAGTTGGGATACGCTGAGTGTCCTAGATGGATGAGAGACATTAGTACAACAATTAGTTACACACTTTCTGATTACAGTACCTGACACTACCCACACAATGTTAGGACAGATCAAACATACCAACAAGCCAGTCCCTCTCTGGTAGTAGTTGTGACATCAGCTTGGGTATGGTGCTGTTCCACAGTATGAGGAATCATGGGCTGATTCTGGGAACCTGGCACATTTGTTTGAGATGTACAAATCCGATAAGCAGCAAACTTGCATATTGAAAGAAAGGAACTGCTTCCTGTTACGATAAACTTATTCCCTGGCTTGCAGTGGTATTAAGGCAATATGGGTGCCATCAAGGGCTCCAACCACATGTGGGATGGAACCAAATCCATAAATGCAGCTTTCACAGTGGCTCAATTTTCATGTCTGGGGTACTGGATGTAGCTGTCCATGTGTGTCATCATTGCCGACCGCACGTCTTGTAGTGCACCACTGAACTTTGTTTTTGACATACCACCGGATATAGCCACAGTGTATTGAAAGGAACCTGTGGCCAGAAAATGCAAAACTTCCATGAGTTTCACAGTAGGTGGGATCCATGTAGGATTAGTGTTTTGAGAAAGGAGATCAGGCTCTAACTGGATTGTTTTCCTGTTCAATTTAAACGTTTTGATTACATCCCTTTCTTCCATGGTCTGAAGGTCTGGAAATGGGCGGAACACTGGAGGCTGTCATCTCCTCCCTCTCCCAGGGAAACCTCTGTACGGAGCGAAAACAATTTTGAACAGTGTCCTGAGTAATATATATGAAGAGCAAGCAAAAAGTAATGTGACAAAACATAACTGCTTCAAAAAGCATTACACATAATTCACATTATAACAGTGAAATGAAATGAAATGAAATTGTGATATATAAAGCGCGCTACTACCCTTGGCTGTCTAGGAGCAGAGACTTTCTGGCAGGTGAGAAAAGAAAGAGACAAAAATTCCACCAAGCGTTAGGGCAGCGAAAACCATGAAGAGAAAGTGAGGCCATAGTATTTGTTAAACAACCATGTTTTAAGGGCCTTATGAAAGGTAAATAGGTTGTTGATATTTTTTAACTTAAGGGGCATTGAGTTCCAAAGTTTGGCCATAGCCGCTGTGAAGCTCTTGCCTCCCAAGGTGGCTATCTTGATTTTGGGCATGACTAAATTAGCCAGAGAAGATGATCTTAAAGTTCTGGAGGGGGTGTACCATTGAAAGAGCTACCTGATAGATTCTGGACCCTCAAGGTGTAGGGCCTTAAAAGCGATACACAGAGGTTTGAACTCCCCAGAAGTAATCCAGAACTCCCCAGAAGTAATCTTGCTGCCGCATTTTGGACCATCTGGAGCTTATGCTGTGCTTTCTTATGGGCAGTTAGAAGCCGCCCACTACAGTAGTACATTTTTAAAAAAGCTGAATGCAGTGATCACTGCCTTACACAAGTACACAGGAATAAAGGAAAATACTTTCCTAAGTGATGTAAACATTAGGAAACAGGAGGAGGTGATGGCGTTAGCATGTCCAACAAAAGAGAGTTTTTCGTCAAAGTGGACTCCCAAGTTTTTCACTTTGGCGACAGGGATTGGGCAAGCTCCCATTTCCTGAGGCCACCACTTGGGAGACCAAAATGATGGACACTTACCGAAGAGTAGGACCTCGGTTTTGTCCGAGTTTAGCTGAAGACAGTTGTTAGACATCCAGCTCCCAATCTGTTGCATACAGTTGTGGAAACACCCGGCAGTCCCCTCTAAATCTTCCATGACCGACACCACAATCTGGCTGTCTTCAGCGTACGAAACAACTGAGAAACCAAAGCTTTTAATCAATGAAGCTAAAGGTGTTACATATAGATTAAAAAGAGTTGGACTAAGTGTAGATCCTTGCGGTACACCACAGGGTAGTGTAAAAGAAGGAGAGCTGTAGCCATTAGATTCCACAAACTGTACTCTTTTGGAAAGAAAAATTGCAAGAGCTTGAGTGCAACGCCCCTTATGCCTAACGCATGAAGACATTTGATGAGAAGTCCATGATTTACAGTGTCAAACTGTTGGAAAACGAGGCCGTATCTGTGAGGCCTGCACAAATAACATGACTACATTTGTCCTTCACTGGGAACCAAACACCCAATTGTAGCGCCTGACTCTCAGAGGGTAGCGTTGCAGAGCAGTCTGAGGCTTTACTCAAGGGAGGTGGTGTGGGCTAGTAATCGCCATTTGCAGGTGCGCAGAAATAACACTCAATAATTGATTGTCCAGTCTGTACTTTGCTTTATAAAAGTAAGAGTACATTTATTAAACACACACACTACTCAATACTATGCACCAATTTACAAATATACATAAGCTGTTGGAATTACTTTGTGACATTGCGTAACATCTCCACCCCTCCCAAAAGGGGGTGGGGTCTAGTACCACCACTCCCATGTATGCACATCATCTTGCCCCCTAATGCAGTGTGTTGAGCCTAACCTGGAGCGAGGGCCCTGCGCACTGGCTCCATCCCAGTGGCGACCCACCCCATTACCTCAACGCGCATTAAAAATGGGTACACCTGCCTTGGTGACACATAACCCTGACTGAGCATTTCCTACTGACCATAAAGTATGCACCTCTATATCTTAAGGGCTAGCAGTCTGGGTCTTCACCTAAGTGCAGCAGCAAGAATACATGTTTACGCACACCTTAGAATGACAGTACTCATCACCTTTGTTGGACATTAGAATGCATTGCAATTACAGCCCCTAAGGGCATCACAGATGAAATCACAGGATTACGCCTATACAGCCAGACACCCTAGCAGGAATGTCTGGCAACATAACCCCCTTTGCTTATGGCATCACCTTACACAGGTACCTCACATTACATATGTGACCTTCAGTCCCTCTAAAAAGGAATAACCGTTAGTAAATGCAGTTCTGGTGCAATTACACCTCTTCACCTCCAGGGGATGCCCTTCTCCAGACATCCCCAACTCAGCCCTTCACTCCATGAAGCACTTTGCAATACACCCTCAGCTGAAGAACAAAAGTTCCAGCCCAGAAGGTTTAATAAGGCAAGCTGAGCCCTTGAGGGGTTATTCTTTTTAGCTCCCTATGACACTTAGGGAGGGACTTTTCTTCGTGCTGGGGAGACTGCGCTTCTTCAGCAGCTCCCCCAACACCTTTGCACAAATTTGGTGGTGACCCCGTTCTCCTGGGGCCACCACGAGCAGGGAAAACGCTGTTCTGCCCTTGCAGGCCGGTCCTGGCCTGCAAGGCATTATGGGAGTCCCCGCATATTCTAACAGCGGCTCTCCCGCTGTGCCGGGGAGAGCCGCGCAGCCTTCCTTGCCTCGCGGGGTCCCGGTCCCACCCCGGCCCTCCCGCATCTCTTCACTCGTTGGGGCCTCCTGCCCGTGGAAGCCGGCTCGGGGAGCCCACCCCCGGCCGCTCCGGCCGGCTACCTGTCCGGCCCGCACCTCCGTGTGCTGCCGCAGGAGCCGGCACATCACTTCTGGTCTGCCCGCTCTGGCGGGCAGACACGCCGACAGCCGCTGGCCCAGCGAGGGTCCGGGGGAGTGCGACGGCACTCCCCCCTCTTCACCGCAGCACACGGGGCGATCTTCGCGGGGAGCGCGCCGGCGCTCCCCGTCTTCCATTGTTCGCCGGGGGCCAGGGTGGGCTCCTGGCACCCCCGCCTCCCGCATCTTCGCGGGGAGCGCGACGGCGCTCCCGACTTTGCTTCGGGGCCCGGGGATGGGCTCCCGGGCCCCCTTGGGCACCTCTTCGCGGGGCGCGACGGCACTCCCCGCCCCTCCCTGCAACTCTTCACGGGGAGCGCGACGGCGCTCCCCGGCTTTGTTTTCAGTGGGGGCCAGGGTGGGCTCCTGGCACCCGCGGGGGCACTTCACGGGGTGCGCGACGGCGCACCCGACTTTCCTTCTTCTTGGGGGCAGCCCCGGGACCTGACCCACCCGGGGGCATCTCATGGACCGGCGGCGGAGCCCACGTGCTTCGTCGTCGGTCTTCTTAGGGGTCAAAGGTCGCTCACCTTCCGGGGGCCATATCTCAGCCCCTGGGGTCCGATCGGCCCCATTTTCGCGTCTGCTTGCTCCTGAAGGCGGCCCCCAGCCACTGGGAGCACTCTCCTTCGCCCTCCAGGTCTCCAAGAGGGGCATTCTGCAGGGAGCGGTCTTCACTGGCTCCCTGCGCCAGACTTTCGCCTGTCTCCCCTCCTTGGCCTCTCTTCTCCCTGCGCAGAGGCCTCTGCTTCTGCGCACTGGTCCTGGGCTCTTCTTCTGGTGCTGGCAGGCCCTGGGGGACAGTCAGGGGTTCCTCCTTCCAACTGCCCATTGCCAGGCTCCAGCACCTTCCGCCTCCGCAGACCACACCCAAGAGAGCTTCTCTTCCTGTCCAAGCACTTTTTAAAAGTTGAGTAGGGGGCTGGCAGGAAGTCTCTGTTTGTCCTATCAAACAGCGACACATCACTTCCCTGCCCCTGCTCCCTCCTCCTAGTCCAGCCTCTGGGCTTGTTCAAAATGGGGTCGTCCAGGGTCTCTGGCCACATGGTCTCTGAAACAAGACCCTTTCCCCAGTGCTGCCTTCATCTTGGTTCAGCTTGGTGCCTGGCACCCAGCGACAGTTGCTGATGGATTAGCCGGTAGCTCCACCTATCTCCTCTCCTGGGAGGGAAGATCTTGGCTCTGGGAAGAAGGGTCATTAATCTAAACTGGCAGGGCCAGACCCCAGCCAGGGACTCAGAGAAATATGACATTCCTGGATGACCCAAAAGCAGTACAAATATGACTTTGGACTCTGCAGAATACTTCTTTTCACATCCGCTACCGTGGACTTTAGTGTGTGTCTGGAATCTGTAGGCCTTATGGAAGTTAATCTAACACATGGGCTCCACATTCCCGTAGGGGAATAATGAAGTGAAAAACACAGTAAAGCACACTGACTTTCCCTGGCATGTTCCTTCCTAGTGTATAAGGCCTATTCCGTGTCACCACCCAATTCTGCATAAGTCCTGCCACACCATTCATTTTTTAGCTGCTCCTGGACTGCGCACGCTAGGAATCTCCCCTGCGCAGCCCCTACATGTGTGCACACGCCTGTACACAGGTGTCTGCATGTAACCAGCCCGGTGCCCCTTACTCCAGCTGCTGCGCAGCCGCCTAGTCAAGCTAGGGGGACACCAGTAAAATCCACATGCAGTCTCTTCCATCATGAGTTCACTGTGGATGAGTCCCAATTTACGAGGCTCTCCCACAGTAAAAGCTCAACAATTAGGTGCTCAAAAAGCAAAAAATCCGGGCGGCCCATAGTGTCAGAACCACCTTCTAACACAAACGCTGCCGAAAGGTCTAAAAAAATTAAGGCAGCGTTGCCTCCACTGTTTTTCTTATATATTCTGTGGCTGTGATCAGACCCAACTCAGCACAGTGTTGGCTTCTGAAGCCAATCTGGGATGGATCCAGCAGCTTTATGCCTGGATAAATAGAGAAAGCTCAATGTTCATGGCTTTTTCCACCATCTTAGCAGGGAAAGGAAGGCGAGATATTGGTCTGTAGTTACTGGGATTGTCGGCATCCAAATTTGGTTTTTTAAAAGTGGAAGAATAGGTGATATCTTCCATTTTTTAGGAAAATACCCTGACAGGAACATTTGATTAAAGATCAATAGTAGAGTGCTTTGGACAATGCCAGAGGCTAGGTGTAAGACTCTGGGTGGGCAGGGGTCAAGAGGTGATCCTGATTTAATTTGGTTAAACATGTCTAGCACCTGTTCTACAGTGAGGGTGTAAAGGCAAGAAGAATACCGTTCGTTTGCTCATATGGTTCATGGAATTCGGTGGCTGACATTGCTGCCTTCCTGGTGTTGGAAGCTGTTTGAGTACCACCTGCTGCCTCAGCCTGTAGGAAATTAGTCCTGCAGGCCTCTTCAGAGCTTTGGTTTGCGACAAAGAAGTAAAAAATAGCCTCCACTTTATCTTTAAAAAAGACAGCAAGTTTGTTGCAAAAAGAGTTGTTTAAATTGGAGCTTTTAGCTTCTGGTAGATTGCTCAGTTTAGTCACTGTGGAAAAAAGCTCTTTGGGAGTGTTAATGGCAGATTTAATCTTATTTATAAAATAATTAGACTTTGCTTTAGTCAACAGTTTTTTTTATAAGATTGCATCGCCGCTTTGTACATGGTCTTGTCCTCAGCACTGTAGTTGACCCTCCATTTCCTCTCTAGTCTTCTGCAAGATTGCTTGAGGAGTCTAAGTTCTTCATCAAATCATGGTTCCGATGGTAAGGAACTGTTTTTATTACCATGTTTAACAGGGGCAAGACAGTTGATGGATGAACTGATCCATTGATGGTAGGATTCTGTAGCTATGTCAAGGTCAGATATTTCTGTTAATTTGGATCTAGTTAAGGAGTCAACAAGATGGTCTGCCGATATTTTATGCCAAGGACAATGACTGGGGATGGATGGAGCCGGGGTCTCTACAGAGCTATGATTCGACATATTAAGTTGGAACATTACTGCCCTGTGGTCTGACCATGCAAGCGGTAAAGAGGAGGTGACCTGAATAAAAGGGCAGTCTGAAAAGATTCCGTCAAGAGTGTAACCCCCCGAATGCGTCCAACAGTCCAACATCGACCAATAATCCCAATTGTGGCCTTCACATGTGTCTGTAACAGAAATGTGCACATTATACTTTCAGAAATGTAATCTTAGCACAATAATGATGAATTTAGGATATTTTATCTCAAAAACCGCCAACTGCGGTGTACAGTGCAGTGCGCTCATTTTGCCTTTATGCACAGTAACGCACTACACAGATGATTTGTGTCATGGAAATTACATGGCAATAGAGTAGTCCAAACATGTTAGCCCTCATTTGAAGTGGTGATGACACACTTAACAGTTACCAATACTATACTTTCAACTACTAAAATGGCAGATGCCTGACCTCACATATAGGACATTTGTACCGTACCACCTCTGGCGGAAGTTGACTGCGCAGTGAGCGGTTTCATCCATCACGGACACAGCATTGGCTAATGGTGATTGTGACAGTCGCAGTCCAATGACTGTGTGCGTCTATGCTGATGACTGCGCACGTGGCATACATGTATGCCGCGGTTTGAAAAATAACTCACTTGCCTCCTGACACTGCTGCCATCAACACCTCCACCACTTTCCCTGCTGTTTGCCACCTCTGGGAGCAATCATGCCCAGCCAATCTGGAGAGAGGGCCCATGCCTTCTCTCCAGAGTAGCTGGAGACCCTGGCTGAACAGGGCCTTCCCCTGTATGGCAAGCTCTTTAGCTCACCGGAGGAAAAGGTAACTATCTCAGATACATATTTTACTCTGTTCAACTCCATCCTTTCCATCAATCAATCAGGGATTTGTGAAGTGCGCTACTCACCCATAAGGGTCTCCAGGCGCTGGGGGACGGGGGTGCAGCTCCGTTCAGCTGAAGAGCTAGGTCTTGAGGGTCTTCCTGAAGATGTGTAGAGTGGGGGCATTTCTGATGTTGATTGGGAGCTCGTTCCAGGTCTTTGTAGCGATGTAGGAGAAGGCTCTTCCACCCATTCTGGCTCTGTGGATGAGTGGGGTTTCGGCGAGGGCAAGGTTGGCAGAACTGAGGTTTCTCTTGGGTACGTGGAAGGAGATTCTTTTGTTGAGATATTGGGGTCCGGTGTTGTGGAGGCATTTGTAGCGATTCCCACGGGCTACAATGTGCCTCTAAGTCCCAGAGTGAAATCAGATTACCGGTGAAAATATTTATGGTCCCTACAAAGGACAATCATGTAATGGATTATATGGCACTGTACTTTATGTGCTTAACATCACCAGTGTGATGTGTGATGTGTGATAAGCCATAGATTCTACTTGTATTACATGCACTTGTCTATGCATGTATACAGTTCATGGTATATTGTATTGTAACGTACAAAGAAATGTAGAGCCTTTACAGCATGAGCTGTATGTTAGTAGTGGGCGGTGGACTCCACTACGCCACCGGAGTTTACGGAGTTTTGCTAACTTCGCGCTCCGCTGGGAGCACTTAGTTTGGCCAAAAACCATGTGGCGGAGTTTGGCTCCACCACCCACCCCTACGTTTTTCCCCAGTTCAAGACTTATGGTTATTTAAGCCTAGTAAGACCTCTCGCTGTGCCTCTCAATACATCTGCTGGTATCTCGTGCCCTCTACAGGAAAAAGTGAGGACTTTCAGCCATACATCCAAACATCATCTGTCAGGTAGTCAACAACACATGACGTACCTGCCAATCCTCGCGATTTAAAAGCAATGCTATTCCTTTTTCAACAAAACTGCAGCCTTGGGATTTGTCACCGTCACCCCCTGCTTTTGTGGAAGGTGATTGGCCCTGTTGGTTAAGGTCCCTCCCTGAGCAGGTCTTACCTACACACAGGCCCCCGCATCTCCCGCGGTGTGGCGGGCCCCCTCAGCAAGGTACTCAGGACTAAGCGCTTCGCATTAAATATGGAGTGGGGTCCCCTCCGTGTACATTGGAGGGGGGCCCCTTAAACATTTGTTACGCCACTGCCTTCACACCTGTGTGAAGGCTGCCTCAGGGAACTGGGGGAGGGATCGTCATTGTACTGCACAGGTCTGATTGAGGATGAAGAGGTGTGTCAGAGACTTTGTGTGGCATAGCACACAGAAGTAACTCGTACGCCACTCGCAAGTTCAACATGTATCTCATGATCCCGCTGAGGACTGGTCGGTGCCTCCTCTGTGACATCTGCTCATCAACTTGAGGGAGACACTACACTACACCCGACCCCTACTAAACTCCGACAATCCGATTTGGAGTTTGCCCCCGCCACCACCCTAGTTGGCATGGAGCAGGACAGGGAAGTAACTGGCAGGCCTCGGGCAGCCCTCTACAAACACGTCAATAATTGAGTACATAATCCTGGCCTCCTCACGTGAACAAACTAAGGGGCATATTATCAAGCCTATTATCGCCGCTTTAGCGGCCGTTTTTGGCCGAAAAGCAGCGATAATGGCATCACAGTATTAGCAAGGACACGCTAGCGCGTTTCCTTGTCTTAGCACCGGCTTTCCTTACGCCTTGCATCGCATCTCTAATGAGATGCAAAGTAGGCGTTCCCTAGCAAAACAACATTGAAAATATCGCTATCTGTCCTTCGAGGTATTTACAAGCCCGCCCAGGACACATATAGCGAAATTAAAAGCCGCTCTAACTATTTTACGTCTGTGAAAATCCTGACTTGACTATCTTTTACATGGGAGGTGGATTGTACAGCTAAATCCACATCTCCCTATCACTAAGGATTCCCCTATCGATGCAGGTTTATCGCTGGATTCACAGCGATAAACCTGCATTTCGCCGCTATCGCCGGATTTTTCATCGCCGTGGAGATAAGCGTTGTAAATAACGCGATATCTCTGCGATCAAATCCGGCGATAGCTGGCGTTAAACAAAATCGCGCTAAGCGCGCTCTGCGATATTTATCGCTGATCGTTGATGATATGCCCCTTGGTGATCCTGGGTAATTCACTCAATCACTCTCTACCTCGGTTTCTTCTTCAGTCAGAATTGTATAAAAATAGGGTAAATGTACCACATACAAAATACACATTGAATGCACTATAATTTACCCCTTGGCCTCTATACCGGTCTAAATTTTTAGGTCTCGCCTACTCAGAGCGCATGCGCTGCATAGGCAAAAAGACCTTTTGGAATCGCTTCGGCTTTTCAGCCAAAAACATGCACGCGTTCCATTGCCTTCAATGGCAACGCGTGCACGTTTGGCGATTCACTTGCGGGAGTGAGCGGCGCCATATGGTAGCAATTATCGCTCCTGGCGCTGCTCGCTCCCGCAAGGGAATCACACTCCCACCACCCCTCCCACTTCTTAACCCGGAGCACTGTTTCCCATTCGCGGCCGTGACGCGGGCCGCACTTGTGTTTCAGTGCTTGTTTACCTACCTGTGCTGACTGCTTCTGCCTGTACTCTGCCCCCCTGTTGCTTTCAGTCCTCTCGTGCACCACACCCTGTCTGTGCATTGTTACTCTATATCTCTGCCCTTGATCTCCTGCCTATGCTGTCCCCCCGCACCTTTGCTTTTGTGCAGCTCCTCGTACTTCTGCCTGCGTGTGATTGTCACTGCTCTACTTCTTCCTGTGCTCTTCTCCCCTACATGACTACTCCATGCTTGCCTCGTTAGTCCGTACTTATGTCTGTACTCTCCCCTGTATGTCACACTCTCCCAATCTTCCCTTCGCTGTCCCCTATACATAAAACACTGCCCGTGTTTTGCTCCCTAGTGTGCTCTCGTCTCATGTCCTCCGCCTCTTGTTTCCCACCCCTATCTGTGCTCTTATCCCCCCAAACCAGTCGGTGGCTCATCTCCCCCACACCTCCCTCCAAGTGCTCCCTACCTGTAATTTTGCATCCGGTGTGATCTTTGCACCTCCACATGTATACTGCGCCCTCTTAATGTGCTTGACTTGAGCTCTGTGTCTGTGTTTGTTCTTTTGTCTTTTCTGCTCGTCTTCTACTCGTACCTGTGTAGGAAAGTGGGTTTCTGTTGCAGTAACCCCCCCACTTTTTGCCTGATAACTGATGCACTTTTCCTTGGTGTGCCCTGGGTCCCTGCCTATCGGGTACCCAGGGCCTGTGTTCCTTCCCTAAAAACTGTACTAAAGCCTAAACCCAATTGGCATCTCTGGCCACAGGTAAGCCCCTGGTAAATGGTACCCTAGGTACCCAGGGCACTGTGACTAGAGAAGACCCCTAAGGGCTGCAGCACTTATTGTGCCACCCTTAGAGGCCCTGTACCCTGACACACACACACTGCCCTTGCAGGCTGAGTGTCTTGGTGCAGAACAAAACAGAGAGTCGACATGGCACACATACCTGTGTGCCATGCCCACAAACACACTGCCCTGGCATACCTCAGTCACCCCTCTAGCTGGGTGCCCTATGCCAGTGGTGAGGGTACAGGTGCATGAGCCCTGTGCCCCTACAGTACCCAGGTCCATTCCTGGGCACTGTAAGTGCAGTGCTGCCATTCCGAGTATATGGTGCTGGGAGGTCGTCAGCACGAACTCCACAGCACCATGATGGCTGCACTGAAGACTGAGAAGTTTGGTATCAAACTTCTCAGCACAGTAAACCCACACTGATGCCAGTGTGGGATTTACTGTAAAATGCACGACAGAGGGCAACTTAAAGTTGCCCCCTGAACCTAACCTACAATCCACGTCTTGTCTGAGGGGCTGCCTAGGCTGCCACACAGCAGACATGTTGCTGGACCCCTGGGTAGAGAGCCATCCGCTCTCCCGGGCCTGCAACAATGCACGTCCTGGGCGAGGTGCTAGGCCTCCTCCCCCAGGATGGGCAGGGAGAAGCTTCAAAGGCATTCTGCCTTTGTGAGCTTCCCCAGACCACTTGCTGTACTCAGCAACTGGCCCCCATCGGTTCTTCCCCCCATCCTGGCGGGAAGACTGGCGGGAAACACCAAGGGAGGAAAGGGGGTGTGCCAGCCTCTGCCAACCCCACCCCTCAGGTGGGGGAGGCGAGGTGAAGCACATCTCCGGGCTCTCGCCATCTTGAAGATGGGGAGCCCTGCCCAATCAGGACTAGGCTCCTGCCCCCTCCCACAGGAGAGTGGCAGGATAGGGGTGTACCCACCCCAGGGCAGGGACCCATTGGTCCCTTCCCTTTACCTACCTGTAACGCCCCTAAATCTAGTATTTAGGGGCACCCTGAACCTTCCTTCCTCAGATTCCCGCAACCTAAGAAGAAAAAGGACAAAAGAAGACGCAGAGCAGAGGAGACTGCAGAGAACAACTGACTTGGCCCCAGCCCTACCGGCCCGTCTGCAGTTTCCAGAGATCCTGCGCCAAAAATCGTCTTGTCCTGCAGCCAGCGACCTCCAGGACCCCGGGGAGGACTGACTGCCTTCAACAAAGATCGGATCTCCTGTGAACAGCAGCTCTGTTCAAAAGAAACACCAAACAAAGACTCCGAGCCTGCTGAGGAAAAAGAAACCCGACGCCTGGAACCACCACTGCACCCGTCGCCTACAGCCCGAGTTCAAGTGGCCCACCGGTCCCAGCGAGATCCCCCAGCGCTCCAGAGTCCGAGTCCACCGTGGGTTGACCCCTCCAGGACTCCCCGACGTCACCTGCAGCCTCTGCACGGAGACCCCCCCAACCGCGAGTGGCCCGGTAAGGTGAAATCCGACCTCAAAAGACACCCCTGCATCCAGCCGCCCTGCGCCCTGGAGAAAGGAACCCGAGGTGCACCTACGTCCCTGAGCCCTCCAACTTACCTGCCCAGCTGTTGGTTCCTCCTGGAAGTCTTCCTGGACCGAGCCTGCAGCTGAAAACCAAAACCAAAAATCTCCATTGAAATCAACAGGGCACCCGACCTCAAAACAGCACCCTGCACCCGGCCGCCCTAGTGCCGCTGAGGGTGCCCCTTCTGTGCTAACTTCGTCCCCAACGTGCCCTGAGCTTAACCCTAGGAGCTTTGCTCCCACAACCCCGTGGCCTGCTTGCCAGCCGCCACCAACCGGAGTCCCCCTATCCTCCATAGGATAACATTGGGCCTCAACACTCTGCACCCGGCCGCCCTAGTGCCGCTGAGGGTGCAACAACAGTGCATCACTGACCCTGGGAGACCCCTGAGTCTAACCCCAGAACCCTAACTCAAAAGACCGACTACTTACCTCGAAACCGATAATTCATTTTTCCTCATAGGATAACATGGACACTTTTTCTTCCAAAAAGTTTCGAAGTGTCGACTTTTGAAAACTAAGAATATTCCTTAAAAATCGCACAAATAACCTAACCGAATTTTCTCAACTGTTTGCAGGAAAGGTCCCAGGGCTGAACCTAGGTGTCCAGCACTGAGTAACAAAAGTAATTAAAAAGTAACTTACCTGTGAATTGAATTTCCTTCCATAGGATAACATTGGTGGTTCTTTGTGAAAAAGTTTCTGTGTCAACTTTTGAAATACAAGAATATTCTTTAAAAATCATACAAACTACAAAAACGTAATTACTTACCTGTTTTAAGTAAATGTCCCAGTGCTGAATCTAGGAGTCCAGCACTGGATTACAAAAGTAACGTTAAAGTAACTTACCGGCGAATTGAATTTCCTTCCATAGGGTAACAATGACTGGTTTCACTTGGAAATTCTTCTAAGTGTCGAGTTTTGAGACTTTAAAATATTCACCTAAAATCAGCCGAATTACGAAAACGAATTTACTCACCTGCTATCAGGAGAAATCCCAGTGCTGGATCTTGGTGCCCAGCACTGACCCTAAAAAGTAATCACAACTGTACTTACTGGTAACTTGAATTTCCTTCCATAGGATAACATTGCCTGGTTTTTGCTGAAAAAGTTTCTAAGTGTCGATTTTGCAAACTTACAAATATTCGTTAAAAATCGCCTGTATAACAAAAACACATTCTTTCAACTGTTTACAGGAGATGCACCAGTGCTGGATCCAGGATCCAACACTGAGTAAGAAAAAGTAACGATAACACTACTTACCTGCTAAGTGAATTTCCTCCCATAGGATAACATTGGTGATTCTATGTGAAAAAGTTTCTAAGTGCCAACTTTTAAAATACAATAATATTCCTTAAAAATCACAACTGTAACCAAAACGTTTTTACTCAACTGTTTACAGGAGATGTCCCAGGACTGAATCTAGGATCCAGTCCTGAGGTTAGAAAAGTAATCCAAAAAGTAATCTATTGCATTTAACTAGAAATTCCCATTCAGCTCAATGTATAATTGTGTTTAAAATTGTGTTGCCTATTGCAACAACTGTAACGATTGCATTCAAAAGTCTATTGCCTATTGAAAGTATTTACCTAAAGCATCTCAATCTGAGAAAGTATATTTTGATACCTATTGTTGGTTCTAAAATAAAACAAGCATATATTTTTATATACAACCATTGGCCTAGAGTTCAGTTCTTGAGTGTGTGGCTTCATTTGCTGACTGAGTGTGTACAACAAATGCTTTACACTGTCCTCTGATACTGCCTTACTGCTCGACCAAGCTACCACTTTAGAGAGTAAGGTTATATCTAACTTTAGCCTCTTCCAAACCTCTGGGGACTGTGGACTCTGTGCACGCTGTACCTTACTTGGTCCAGTATATACAGAGCCACTTTCTTACAACCAGAGATGCACATTTTTCAGTATTATCTTCTGCAATTTTACATTTTTGCACATTTGTGTCACTTTGTGGTTAGATCTGGATCAGTCTGAAGGGCTGGAGGACCCGGTGAACGGAGCTCAGTGTTTTCTAACAGATAAAAGAGATGGAACCACAAAACCACTTTGCTATGACGTTCTGTTTCTTCGTTGTTTCCCATAGCTGTCAGTTTGGCATTCATTGTTTATTTTAATTTTATTTTTTATAATTGCACCATAGAAACCTATGAACTTCCTTTGTTTGAGCACAATTCTTATCGACTTTTAGGGATGGGCAAGCCCTGTTAAGGTTCTGCTGTCTGCCCGATGGCTACCAATGTTCTATATTTAGATCCTCTAGCGAGGGATTTCCAAGAAACACCCAGCCAAGGCCCAAAGAGCTCCGAATTCAAGGCCCCGGTTGGCCACCGCTCTTGGAAATTGAGACCTTTTTCCGACAATTGTAGACAAGCAAGGTCATTTCTGAAACTTGGGTGTTGAGGAGCATTTGCTCGTTTGAATTAACATGTGCTTTATCCTTTAACTCCAGTTGAAACCTGGATTATTTAATAATGCTTGGTGGCCTTTTCGGCCATTAACTGCTGGTCAATACCAGTATGGAACGGATTTGGATGTCGAGTGAGGCACTGTGTTTTCTACTGGGCAGAGACTGCACTCAAGACAGGATAACATTTCAATGTCTGCTTAATGCGCAGCCTTCCGTGCTGGCTGGATGTATGAGTGCTTCAGCACTGGCTGTTGTGCCTGCAACAAAAGGCTAAAATCATGCAAATGTATGTATGTAGCAAAATAACTTGCTTGCCTCTAACACTATTTTATAGTCATAGATTCTAGCACAACAGACTGTTGCTCCCCAAAATGCAACCTTAAGGTGGCACTCAAGTCTGTGTGTTTAGAGGTTCTCCTCCAGGGGATCTTTATTATTAGTTGTACGTACTGAATTGTTCCACCCAAGGGTGGGATGCCGGAGTGGTAATTTATAATTATATATGCAAATTATGACTTTTCAAAAGAAAGCCCCATCCTGAAACAAAAAACACGCACGCGCGCACAGAGGTGCACAGACACACACACACAACACACACCCGTTTCTCTGTATTCACACCGCTTCCTGTTTAGAGATCAGTAGCACCAGGTAACAGTCGTACAAGAATCCGTTATCCCACCCAAAAATGAGGAATCTCTTGTATTGCAAAAGTACTACATTTATTCTGTTAAAATCCATACTATAACCAGTCGGTGCGTTTCTTCAACCGTGCCAACACCGCAAACCAGCAGCCTCGCTTTTTGTGCAGTCCTTTCTTTATTACTATGCCATTTATGCCCCCTCCTCTTTTGGACACTCGCATTCAGGGGTGGATTCCGCCGAATATTTTCTGTCCCATTTTATTTTCATTCTTCCCCTTTTCTCTCCCTCCCATCTGTCCCCTTCACCAATTTAGCTCCCTCCTGATTTCTTTACATGCACCTGTCTTTTGTTATCTCTGTCTCTTGTTATCTCTGTCTCTTTGCTCCTCTCACTTTTCTTCTCTCCTCGATTTTTACCATTCCTCCCCTCTTTCAATAATGTCTCCATTGTCTCTTAACTCACTCCTCCCGACCCCTTACCGTCCCCACTTCCTTCATCTCCCGTTGTACCTTCCCCTCTCACTCCTCCACATTTTGTACCATTCCCTCCTCAATCTTTGCCTTTATTTGCGTCTATCCTTGAGTCCCCCCACCCACACTCTTTTGCCTCCTCACTCAGCTTCTCAGCTCTTTTCTATATCTCTGTACCCTCCTCTATGCCTCCCTCTCTCCTTTAGCTCTCTGTGGCTCTCCCTCCACCACCCATTCTTTTACCACCTCCTCTGTGTTTATCCCACTTTATTTCTTTCTCGCTCTCTAGCCTTCTCCGCCTGTGTGCCCTGCTCTTTACACCAACACCCTTTACGCCCCATCATGCTCCCCCTTTTTTACAGCCTACACCTGTCCGGTTTCCTCTTGTCGCACTCCCTCTTTTGCATGCATTCTCTCTCCTCCTTTCTCGCAAACCTTCTCCAGCAGTTTCACATCTGTATTCTCTCACTTCCACCTCTTTTCTCGGTTTGATTTCCCTTTACATCTTCAATTAATGCCCCCATATGCCTTCCCCTCACCCTCACTCCACCTGCCCACTCATGTTAACTCAGTCTTTACTTCCGCCCACAAATTCCTACCTCGGCCCTGCCTTTCCTCTCTTGACCCATCTCGGCTTCCCTACAACCCCCTAGGGTCTCTCTCACCCCCACAGCCATAGATTATTTCCTCGCCCACTTCACAACCCTTAACTTCCCCGAAACCGCTCCGCACTACCCGTTTATCCCTCACCCTGAAAATGTATTCTAACCCTCTTCCATATCTTCCCTCCCACACCCCCTTTCGCTGCCCTCCCGTACTCATTTGTCTCCGACACCAAAATTCTTTGAGTCCTATCTTGCCTCCACAGCCCTCAGTGGGTCCCCATCTCACTTCCACGCTCCTCATATGATCCTTCCCTCGTGCATTCATGCCCTCCTTTTACTACCCGCCCCATCCTCACCATGATACTTCGCCTCCCTCATTCCTCGTCTCCTCCTTTACCACCTCACCACATCCTTCATAGCCACGCCCATTCCTTCCTTCACTCACCTTCACCCCCTTTACTCTTCATTCCTTGTTCCTTCCACTGCGTTCGCACAACGAGCATGAAAATGCTCATTTAAAGAAAAAAAACATAAGTGGACAAGGATGTATCAGTTTGCTAATGTCCACATTTATGGAATAAATGTATCCCACAATTTACAGCGTAAGCTACACTTTTTTTCTCACGACTATTGTCACACTTCGAGCGGTGTGAAGATAGTAAAATATTTAAATAGGATTTGCAGCCAAAGGAGTGGAAAGTAGGTGGAAAATGAGTAAAACCTGTTTAAAAGATAACATTTTTAACAAGCATTGGCATAGCCAATAGGTCTCGCCTTTGGGACCTTATAAGTGTTTAGCTATGCAACACTTGATGTTGTTGCACCAAGGATATTGTGCAGGATAACTTCAGCACAATATCCTTGGTGCAACAACATCAACTGTTGCATGGCTAAACACTTATAAGGTACAAGGTTTAGCCATGCAACAGCTGATGTTGTTGCACCAATAATATTGTGCTGCAAAACTAAATACTTATAAGGTCCCAAAAGCGAGACCTATTGGCTATGCCAATGCTTGTTGTTTTGGTCGGGGCAAATTGTTGGAGATGTAATGATCCATATATGGTTTTAAATCAGAACAACAAATGACCTATCCATGATTTGAACTGGTGCTTTTTACTTAAACAGGTACATGATTTTAACAGCATGAGAAGCCGAGCCTGCTGTCTGCTCCTTGAAGGGGGTGCGGGCCCTCCTTCCCAGTCCCCGACGCTTCACTCCCATGAAAAAACACATCACAAATGAAGGTCAGCTCTGTTTCTAGATCGATTTAATGTTAACAAGCACCTCATTTTATTCAAACTTATTAAATGATAAAACATTGTCATAAAAAGTCCATTGGAAACAGGCATGAAGTCTGTGGCGCACGCCTGCAGTTCTCTAATAGTCATCCCTCTTATAATCCAACAATAATATTTCATGTTGTGGGTGATAATTATGCGTTTGTGCCTAGAGGGGAACATGCTGCCGCTTTGTCATAATCTGCTGCTGAGCGCTTCCTTGCCTGCATCGAGCTTCTGAATGTTCTAAGATTTCTCCTCGTTACTTCCTCTTTGCGTGTTTGTTGTATTCTGGGACTCTGCGTAAAGAGGAAGCCTTTAAATACCATTCTGCAGAAATAAGAAGAAAGACGGGAAATGGCTATTAAAGTCCAGACCAACAATACCGAGGAGCTCTCGATGTCGCAAGCCTTCATTGTCTGTTGCAAGTATTCACTCTTGCAGCAAGTCGCCATTTTATGCTCCACTTGTTGATCAGGTGACCCGCCTGCGTGTCATATATTACACCTCTTCATGCTATGTCACTTCTTTTCATGGTGCAAACCAGCGTTCCCTGTTGCCCGTCTTCATTGGACGCTTCAAGTCTTCAGTTCGTGTGTCAGGCCTTCATTTACCTCACATCTCATGCTGATTTTATTCTACAAGCGTTCAGTTCATGCTGCAAAGCGCAATTTCAGATTATATCCTGTAAAAAATAGTGTAATATTGAAAACCTGCAGATGTTATTTCACTCTGGAATCCCGTATTTCATATTACGCGTCTGCATTTCCTGGTATAATTTTAATTTCATCTCACAAGTTTATATTTTATGCCTAAAGTATTTGACTTCTAATTGCAAGTTTTATTTTATATCACAAGCTTTCATGTCATGTTGCGAACCTTCAACCCATAACGCAATATCAAGTACAAGTTATTGTACAAACCTAGATTTCACGCACGTCTTCATTTCTTGCCGCAACAGGGCAGGCAGTGGGGAGGGAATGCAGGTTGGTACCTTAGAGTTGCATCTGCAAAAACTAATGAGGGCAGGGGACATGTCACATTTCGTCCTGAAAAAGCAGTAGTGAAGCATTACACTCAGTCACGTGTCAGGCTCTGATGCTCAAATACCAGTAAAGACTAGTAAAGCTAGTCCAGAGTGAGTCGCATCAGGGTGCTGCTTGAAAAGCCGGGAGAGCTGGGGCACAGCCAGTCCCATGAAAGCCTAAGCTGTGCCTTACATGTGACTAACCCTGCCCCAGCCCTATCAACCTGTCTGAGGGGTATATTCACAAGAACGTGTGATAACTACCGCAAGAGTAGCGTAACGCAACTTTCAATAACGCAGCCTATCACGGGAAAATAACCCCGTGTCAACGTGGAATTCACAACAAGGCGGTACCACCTAGACAAAGTCCGCGATACAACCACCATGATGGAGATAAAAACACAAACCACAACACTAAAAAACACGCGATGGGCCAAAGCGCGATGAGGAAACCAGCGACAAGCAGCGCCAAGCCTGCAACACACACCTGGCAGGCGTCAGAAACCTCCATAAAAGCAGAAAAAAAGACCCACACACAAACTGACCAACACACAAGCACTATGGAGGCAGCCGGAGCAGGCGCAGAGGACCAGCGCAACCCCACAAGCACCCCGGACGACCAGCCTGGGACCTCGGAGACAGGGCAGGGCAAGGACAAGAAGACCAGGAAGACCAAGTTCAGTCCGCAGGCGAACAGGATCATAGGGCCCGATTCACAGAACTAACTTAAGACAAAATCCTAAACTTACTACCATTTTGGTATTCACAGAAGGCACTTACTCATTTTGGTATTCACAGAAGGCACTTACTCATTTCGGTATTCACAGAAGTTAGGAGTCCTAACTTTAGGACTCCTAAATGCCTTCTGTGAATACCGAAAGTCTTAAAGTTAGGATTTTTCTCAGTTTAGGAGTAGTAAAGTTAGGACTCCTAACTTTAGGACTCCTAAATGCCTTCTGTGAATCCCGAAAGTCTTAAAGTTAGTAAAGTTAAACTTTACTACTCCTAAACTGAGAAAAATCCTAACTTTAAGACTTTCGGTATTCACAGAAGGCATGTGTGGCGGGTTCCGTGAACACTGCAGCAGTGACACATGCATCAGTCACTTCCTTGTCCGGACATGGACTGAACCGCGCCCAGAGCCCACGAGTCATTGTTGCAAGCCCTGCGCTGGTCGGGCGTACGGCAGGCCAGTCCACTCCGCTTACGCCCCGAGGGGGGGCCCTCATTGCTACCCGTCGCAGCCGTACTCGCTGGTGGTGTGCAGGTCACTGGTCTAGTTGTCAGCATGTCACAGCCACTCCCTGAGGGCAGGTTTTCACACACACCACACCCATCCGGCACAGTCGTCACAGGCCATGTGACTCGGCCAACATAAGGGTCCGACGACGTCACATTCCCCTCTTCCGGTGGTGACTGGATGACGGACGCCGCACGGTTCGCACTCATATAGGGCCCATGAGTTGCTGCGCACATGGTTAGTGGCATCCGAGGCCTGTGAGTATGGCACGGGCCTACCACCACGTGGTGCAGACTGGGGTTGCACAGGTTTAGTGGCACCGCCACGGGACGGTGACTTTGGGTGCACTGAGTCAGTGGCACCTTGAGCTGCTGAGCGGGTGTGCAGCCTGCGATGATGCCCCGTCCCAGCGGTCTGAACAGCTCAGGTTTTGTGTGCCATGCTGGACCGCAGTGTAGGCCAGAGCCAGCGGGCAGCGCGGGCCTACCACCCCGTGGCGTCGCTTCCGGGATGCCAGAGTTGGTGGCACCCTTTGGGCTGAGCGGGTGTGCAGCCTGCGATGGTGCCGGGTGCACTGGTATGTCCTCTGCCATGGAGTAATCAAGAACCAGCACCAAAGTAAGACCTGGTGGCCTGCGGAGCGGGGCTGCATGATGTGGAGGGTGCCATGTCCGCGGGCCCCGGGCTTGTGGCTCGCAGCGGCAAGTGGTGGGACCTCCTGTCTACGCGCCGGTGGCGGAAGGTGAGCATTGAGGCCTGGGTGTGCATGGGCGGGCATGCTCCGATGGGCGGCGGGAGAGGTTGGGGTGCCTCTGCCTGGGTGTGCATGGGCAGGCAGGCGATGTTGTCTTGTGCAAGTGTGTGTACTGTGCCAGTCATGTATCTGGGCTCTGTTTCAGTAGACGGCTCTGAATAAGATGTGTGACCTGGTGAACTGCCCTACATACCGGCACGTGGTTGGAGACACACCGGTGGCAGCAGGTGAGCAGTGTGGCCTGGGTGCGCAGGGGCGGCACTCTCTCTCCCTCTCTTCCTCTCTCTCCTCTTCTCTCTCTCTCTCCCTCCCTCTCTTCCTCTCTCTCTCCTCTTCTCTCTCTCTCTCTCTCCCTCTCTTCCTCTCTCTCTCCCTCTCTCTCTTCCTCTCTCTCTCTCCTCTTCTCTCTCTCTCTCTCTCCCTCTCTTCCTCTCTCTCTCCTTCGCTCTCTCTCTGTCCTCTGATGTGCGCAGGACACACCTTCTCATCATGTTTTTTATCTTACAGGCTGTGACCTACGTATTGTCCGGAGGGGAGCGGCCATGTTATGTTATGTTATGTTATATGACTTTTATATAGCGCAAAATCACCTTCAGGTCTCTAAGCGCATGTGTCTTCATTTCATTTCGTTATTCATTTTAATAAAGTTTCATTTGTTGCTTCGAAAGTGAATGTGTGCTGGTCATTTCTGTGACGACACATCCATGTCACCAGTTGTGATTGGGTGGCATCAAGCTGAATATTTTGTACATGTTTAGGTGTGGCTGATGTGGCATGTCTTTGGTCGGGGGGGAGTGCCAGGGAGGGGTGGTCCTGGGGTGGTGGGGGTGGGTGTTGTGGCCCTCTTGGGTGTCCGGGCCGCATGATGGGTGGCTCCATGGCATCTGTTGCCCTTCGGATGTGGCCCTGGGCTGTGCTCCCTTTTGTGGTGCTGGCTGCCGTCCGAGTTTACACCAGGTCAGAGCAGGTGTAGTTTTCCTGGTGCTAACGCGCCTTATCGCCTGTTTTGTGTTTTTATTGTGGATGTGGCTGGTTGTTGTGAATGTTGAGGTGTGCTGTTGTCTCGGCTTTAGTCACGGGAACGCCTACTCTGCATCTCATTAGCGATACTTGCGAGGGTCCTCTGTGGCGATGTTTTTTGCGGCTGCTATCGCGGGTAAACTGGTGCTGTGGGCTGTTAACACCGGCTTGTGAATGGGGGTGTAAATTTATCACGACTTTGGCTGCGATAAAGTGCTGTTAATTCGGCGATAGCTCCTTGTGAATATGCTCCTGAGTTTGCAAAAAATACACGTTCGCCCTTTGTGACACCTCGGTGCTGAATCACGGATGCTTATAGCTACCCAAGTCAATGGCACTCATTTTATCAAATGAAAAGGAGGGTGACTTTGCTCTACCAAATTCAGTAAATGCAGCTTGCATGTGATTTTTCTGTTGCAAAGCCTGGGTGGCAGGCGCTTAGAAACAGGTGACAGATAAAGATTAAGGGCCTGATTTAGAGTTTGGTGGACAAGTATTCCACCACAAATTTGAATGGGTACCCCGCCTGCCCAAATGGCAGACCGTCCATCTACTAGATTTAAAGTCAGGTGAATATTCATGTTTTCCCCGGCGCTGCCCCCACTAGCTCCTCTAGTGAAAACTATGCAACAATGGCCTGATGGACTGGCCCGTCGGTGTAGGTGCATCACACCATCTGCACTATTGAGAGCGGATGGTCAGATTTAAATTTTTTAAGTTCATAGCCACCAAGAAAATGCTAGCGGTCCTAAAGAGAAAAAAATAAAAACGCCCCTCATTCCACCCCCAGGGTTATTATTTTTTTGTTTTTCAAAGACAAACCCTTTAGGAGTTTGTTTTTGAAAACTAAAAAAGCTTGCTCAGGTACCACCTGAACATGGTGGCCAGTCAGGAAATTTTCAGTGCCTTCAGAAGATACGCCATGCTGGCAGCTCTTCGGAAGGCACACATTGGGATGGAGAGGATCTCAAAATATGGTCCGTGGTAGTTCGGCAAACATTACACACAGCAACCCTCCAACCATACACCATGTGAAGCCCTCAGAGTCTGATGTACTACGTTGGAGTAGCAAATCAGTGGATGTTTTTTGTACACAGACTGCTTTGCCACCCCACCTTCACCTTGCAGCGCAACATGCCTATTTAGGACTATGCACACTTTGCCACTACTAACCAGTGCTAAGATGCTTGGACTCACTCCTCTAAACATGGTAAAATAGACTTGCAGCCAATTGGCACATGTAATTTACTTATATGTCCCTAGTAAATTGGTAGTACCTGTACCCAGCGACAGTAAATTAAATGCTACTAAAGGGCCAGCAGCACCTATTGATTCAACCACTTAAGTAGACTTTGTAAATATGTCTCAGGTCTGCTTTTGCAGCCTATGTGCTGTTGAAACTGCCAATAAATGTTTTTGTCAGGCCTAAATCTTAGTTTTTAATACTTATATGTTACCCCTAGGGTAGGCCCTAAACAGTGTGCATTGGGCCCGATTCACAGAACTAACTTAAGACAAAATCCTAAACTTACTACCATTTTGGTATTCACAGAAGGCACTTACTCATTTTGGTATTCACAGAAGGCACTTACTCATTTCGGTATTCACAGAAGTTAGGAGTCCTAACTTTAGGACTCCTAAATGCCTTCTGTGAATACCAAAAGTCTTAAAGTTAGGATTTTTCTCAGTTTAGGAGTAGTAAAGTTCGGACTCCTAACTTTAGGACTCCTAAATGCCTTCTGTGAATACCGAAAGTCTTAAAGTTAGGATTTTTCTCAGTTTAGGAGTAGTAAAGTTAGGAGTCCTAACATTTCAAATAAGCTGCCACAGCATACCCATAAGGAACTTCACACCAACTTTTTGTCACCCCTGACCCCTTGGAGCCTGAGCAGGGAGGAAAGAAATTCCAGAACCAGCTGCGGGGTAAAGAGGTTTTTTCCCACTTTAAAGCTGGCACCAAGTATAAAAATGGGACCCTCAGACCATCTCTTCAGTAGAATCCTGGACCTATGGAAGACTTTAGAAGAACTGTGTTGTATTTCAGAGAACTGCCCTGCTGCTTGAGGCCTGGCTTGTTTCTCAGAGGATTGCTGTGCTAATACCAAAGGACTGCACTGCTGCTTGAGGCCTGTCTTTTTCTTTAGAGATAAGGCCTTCATTGCTGCTTGAAGGCCTTGAACCCAGGACTGCCAGAGTGACTCCAAGGTCACTTGGCTGACCTGTTCTAAACTACAGGGACTCAGCAAGCTCCAGACGCCTCCCTGCCACTGCCCAACTAAGCTGCTACCACTGGCCCTGTCTGGCCCTGGAACAGGACCTGCCTCAGCCCTGTTTGCCTCTGATGGAGGGAGTTCCTGTTCCCAAAAGGAACTTCCACAGGTCCTGGCCCCTTGGTTACCATCAGTGGAGTTCCTTCTGCGAAATGCTGAAGTTTTGAACATTGCGCACCAGACTTTGAGGAGGTAATTTTTTCAGGGGATTTTTGTCATTTTGGTCTTATTTTACTCATAAAAGTTTACTCTAGCTTTTTCTAAATTGGTGCAGGCTATCTCTTGTGTTGTGTTTTCACTTTATTTTGTTTGTGTGCTACATAAATACTTAACACAGTGCCTCTAGGTTAAGCCTGGCTGTTTTTGTGCAAGGCTGCCAGAGTGTTAAGCACAGGTTAATTAAGTGACTTTTGAAGTTCAGCCTGACAAAAACTGTGGTTGCTGCTTGAGAAGGATTTTCACCTTCCTCAATCAAAAAACCCAATTTCTTACAGAACGTTAGTGATGGCATTTAGGTGTGAGAAAGTGATATATCAGTTGAGAAGACTGAGGTCCACCACAAGTAATAAATGGACTTTCTTGATAGGTATAATAAAATGTTTCAGCAATTTAAACCTGACGTCAACCCTTTGTAGCTATTGTACAGAGCAGACAGGTTTAGCTAAGAGAAATTCCATAAAGCATTTAGTGATACAAAAAGGGTTAAAAAGGCAAAAACACACACACAGTTGAAGTCCCACTCCAATTTTTAAAAATGACGACTAATTTAATGAGCAAAATGACACAGAAATGATAAAATACAAAACAGGAAAAATTTAAGTACACATGGTCAGAGTAGACCAGGACCTAGACACAATTTGTTGTCGGACGCAATAGATCACAGGTCGGTTACACGAACCACGTTCCACAGGATCTTAGGTTTTGCATTGGAGATTAGTCTTCTTTCTGAAAATCAAACTCCTTCAGCAAAGCAAGGTAGCACGCTGTAGCTGAAGAGAGCTCCATGATGTCGGAAAGGAGTCAGGCGAGGTCCCGGTGAAGCAGTTGGTTTTGATGAGAAAAGTTAAAAGCAGCAAAATTCGAATTTTGTGCCCAGGGAAGTCATCTCGCCAGTTGGATCCTTTTGGAGCCTTCGCCCTATCAGGATTTTTACCTTTGGACTTAGTCACTTTTTGCATCTCAGAATCCTCTAGCGGGGAAAGTCTACGGGCTATGTATGATGAGAGTTCCACAAGCCTGGATACCTTCTTGCCGTGGTCCTGCTGAAACAGATTTGCTGCTTTTGAGAAGCTCTGAGCAGAGGAAACCTATTTTTGTCAGCCAAGCAAGGTTCAACCTTGGGCATATCTATATTTCATGTTTGTCCTGGTCCTCAAAGGTTTTGGAGTCTAAACATTTTCTAAGTCCCAGGTTTTCAGGGGTGATAGGAGAAGTTCATTTAGACACAGACAAGGGTCCAAGGACCGCTTCACTTGGGAGTCAAGACTCACTCAGGACAAGCCACCAGCAAGATCGGGCCAGGTACACTTGATACTGGTCAGCTGGGCACTTCAGGAAAAAGAACTCTTGCAGATTGTTGTGACCCTAACATCACACAAGAAGTCAGTCAACTGACTCCTAGAGTCCATTTTTTTGTCCTGAGTACAAGCTGGAGCACGCCCAGCCCTTCAGGTCTCCTCACAGTTCACAAACAGCAGGTGCAGTTCTTCTTCTGTTCTTTCACAGGACCATAGGGTTATCAAGAAGGTGTCTTGGGGTTCTACATTTATGCCCGGCTCTAGCTTGTGGGTGGTGACAACTCCTGACCACTCCATAACCAATAAGCTAAAAAAGTAGAGGTAACCCTACCCACTTTTGCAGCACTTCCTGTGTGCCTTACTGCAAACAATCATACAGTGCCTCTCACTTACTAGATTGAAAATGGAGAAACTCTTCTTACCTTGTGCAGAGCCTGTGTGCCCAACAAGAGGATTGGCCAGGGTAAATAGTAGCCCCTTCTCTGGGGTCACTCAAAACCAGTTCTGGAGGCAGCTTTCCCCCTCCTGGTTTGGTCCCTCCCTGATTTGGAGGATAAATTAAGGGCCTGTGATGGTGCCATCTGCTTGTGACAGAAAAGGCCCCTTTGAAGTAAATCAGGTTCCTGGGCACAGTCCAACTGATCTTCCTTCCAGGGGAAGAAAAACGCATCCCCAAACCCAGGCCATTGTCCCTGCTCTCTTAACAGATCTGATGAGGTTCCTCACCTCATCAGATCCATTCACCATTTGGGTGACAGTGGGTGACTAACGTAAATTAGCCTCCAAGAGTTTCAGGCAGGGAAAAGGTAACTTTCTAAAATAAAATTTTCCTTAATATTTAGCAAAACTCCAATGTCACCATTATGTTGGGTTTTTAATAAAAATCAAAAATAGCCCTTTAATAATTTTTTAGCTGGTCCCTAGTTTCCGATAGCGATATTATTATTTAATATTGCTTCTCATTGTCTCTCAATGGGCCAGATAGCCTTCCTACAGTAAACGTTGTTTTTAGATGCTAGTCACTATAAGAACAAATTAATTTTACATTTCTACATATCCTATTCTTAAATACCATGCACCCTGCCTTGTGGGCTACAAGGCCTACATAGAGGTAACTTGTTAATATTTAAAAGGAAGGTTTCTCCTGTCAGGTCTCGCCTGTCAAAAAGAGTAATTTTAAAACTACAGCAACCACGGTACAGTGGTAGGCCTGTAGGAATGTGTGTCTTGTCACACTAGTGAATGGCACATTAGTGCAATAGTCCTTAGGTGACATTTATCTTTCCATGCCATTCCATGTATTTTGGGATATCATACACTATGGCCTTATAGGACAGTTAAATAGGCCAATTAGGAGTAAGCCAATTACAACATGTTTTAGGGGTTAGAGCACCTACACTGGGGCCTGATTAGCAGAGTCCCAGTGTGGCAAGTCAAACAACTAGCATCATCAGTCCATGAGGGTGACCATGCAAAGGAGGCACTTTCTGATAGAAGGTGTGGTAGGTTACTAGATAGGTATTGTGGCTAAGTAGATTTATATGGTAGTCATATGCAATATGGTGTGATCAGTATGATGGGTTAGTTATGGTTTAGTAAATTAGTTTAAGTGTGATAAGTGTGGTAGGTAGGTATGGAGGTAGGTATGTGTGGTAGTAAGGTTGGTAAGAGGTAGCTATGGTAAGTATGCACAGTATATATTGCAGGTTGGTATCATAAGTTAGTTATTGTTGATTAGGTATGGACATTAAAGTAGGTATGGTACATTAGTTGTGGTAAATAAAGTAGAAGAAGTATGGTGGGAAAGGTAGGTTGGTAGATACAGTAGTAATGGTAGATAGAGATGAATGGCAGTTATCATGGCTATGGTGTGGTATGTTGGTATGCTATGTATGGTAGGTATGGCAGATAACTGGCTATGGTAAGTAGGTATGATACATAGGTTTGGGAGGCATGACTGGTTACAGTATGGTAGGTAAATTAGATGTGATACAGTAGGTATGAAGCTTATGGTAGATTAGTAACAGTTAGTTTAAGTATGGTAGGTGTAGAAGAAATGTACTGTATATGTCCTAGACAGCTAGGTATGGTAGGGTACGTATCGTAAGTAAGGTATGTAATGGCTGATGAGGAATGGTAGTAAATGATAGCAGTTTTGTCTGGTAATGTTTGCAAGGACTTCTTGCTTATAAATCATAGCATTGTTTTTAGGGAAGTGAGGAATTCACATAATTTGTTTCTCATGATAGCACAAAATTTCAGCAAAAATATCATTGGTGGCTCCTCTGCAATGGCAGAGGAACATCGCCCCACTGAGAATGAAAAATCAAACAACAACAAAACAATTTTATGTTGTTTTATTTTTCACTGGCAGCCGACGCTGCCGAGTGTAGGCCGGGACCAGATAATCTTCTCAACACTAGTGAGGGACTAGGAGGAGGAGTAGAGGGCACTTGTAAGTGCACATGTCTGTTTGGCTGGCCGTCTTAGGCCGGCCAAACAGACATGCGCACTTAGAATTTCTCCACCTAGCTGAATTGTACAGCTGGTGGAGAAATGACATAGGCTCCCAGTCTCCATGTGAGTGCCTAACCAGGCCGCTCATACCAATCCAGGCTCTGTTCTCACAGAATGAGAACAGTGTCTGGATTGGGTGGGGAGTCTGGGAGCCTGTGCTGGCCCAGGAATTCTGGAAGAGGAGCCCTGAGGCGTCAGGCAGACAGAGCAGCAGCAGGAAAAGCAGGTAAGTGCATTTTCTTTTAATTATATGCCCCCGCGCAGCCTCACCATTTTATTTTGGCAGCAGCCACTGCTGAGAATTATATAGAATTACAAAAAAAGTAAATCGGTAATTTTGTGCTATATTTTAGCTCAAAATGTGCCCTTGTGTCTATTCAAGTTTTTAGACAAAATAGCAGCAATAGGCGTAAAGTGCCACCTGTGGATATCTGGTCACGCCAGATCGGGACAAAGTCACAAGTTTAGGCTGACCGCAATGGGAGTGGGCTGGCTTCAGGGATCCAATTGGGCCTGGTGAACAAAAATACCTTCAATCCTCGTTTGCTTAGAGTTGCGTGGATCCACGTAGAAACTGCATTGTGCATTTGAAGCAATGCGTCAGTTCCAAGATGCGGCGAGGCTGCTGTGCGAGGACCTGTTTCATCGCTGAGGCGCCCATTGACGGGGCTTAGTATGCCAAGTCTGGCGCCGAGGATGTGGCATGCAGTCAGGACGATGTGTCATTCTAAAGAGATGTGTGTCTGCAATACGGAGTCTGGCATCATTGTCACGGCTGCCATTGAAGAGAGATGTGAGCACCTGTGCCAAGGATGCGTCGTGCTGTGGCAGTTCTGAAGGCGTTGCGGGTTGCGCAAGAGATGTGAGTCTTTGCGTTGGGTCCAATCCATTCAGCAGCGGAGATGTGTTCATTCTGCTTGGGGGTTGCGTCACACAGCAGAGGAGATGCGTTGGTTCTGCTTGATCCTCAGAGGCTGGTAAAGCATGTAAAGCCCACTTCCAAAGGTCCAGGACTGGGGTGGCACCACATGGGCAGGGTAGACTTACTCACAGATGGCAGAATCCAGGCGCAGATGCAAGTCTGTTGGAAGGCTTTTATCTTCCTGATGCTTCTGATCAGGAGGCCAGCCAACTAGCCCTTAGTGTCACTCTGGGTTCTGGGTTCAAGAGATGCAGGTCCAGTGCTTCTCAGCCAGGCTGGAGGGCAGCAGGCAGAAGTTCATCACAGCAATGCAGGAGTCCAGCAGAGTGCAGTTCCCCAGTAGCACAGCAGTCCTTCTTCCTGACAGAGAATTCACAGGTCCGGAAGTGTGCTGAAGTGGTGGTGTCTGAGGTCCAATATGTATACCCAGTTGCGCTTTTGATTGGGGGAGAAGCTTCTAGAGGTTTCCCTTTGAGATAACAAGACATCTTGCCTCCCTGCCCTGGCTACAGACTAATTACAGGGGTGTGCAGCCCTTTGTGTGGAGGCAGGACACAGGGGGATATTACCAAGGAATTGCGATAATTATCGCAAAGCGCACTTAGCGCTGTTTTTTTTATCGCCGGCTATCGCTGGATTTCATCGCGCAGATTACGCGTTATTATCAACGCTTATCTCCAAGGTGATAATAAATCCAGCGATAGCGGCGAAACCCAGCAATAGCGCGAGAAATCGAGCGATAAATTCAACGCGCTAATGAAAAGCTTGCTAATAGGCAGGTGAGGACTTAACCTTACAATCCACCTCCCATTGACTAGAATGGTTAAGTCCGGTTTTTAGCAGGTGTTAGATTCTAGCGATAATCGCGGTTAGCGCAAGTTTTTTTATCGCTTCGCGGGCATTGCTAATAGGGGGAAGTTGTGTTTGCGACTGTTTTCAGTCGCTTTTAGTTGGGAACGCCTACTTTGCATGTCATTAGCGATATATATCGCTGACATGCAAAGTGGCACCAAAACGGTCGCTTTCGCCATAAAGCTGTCGCTAACAGCTGTTAGCGACAGCTTGCTAATAGGGCGATAGAAATATCGCCGCTTTAGCGGCAATAAGTGCCTCTAAAGCGGCGATAAGGCCCTTGCTAATATGCCCCTCAGTCTATTCAGGTGTAAGTTGTGCTGTGCCCAGATCCTCCCTCCCATCCTGCCAGTGATGACCCATCCAGACACACCTAAGCCCCCTTGTGTGTGTGGCTGTCTAGGAGGAATACACAAAGCTCAACTGTTAGCTACACCCAGTCATGTGACCATAAACAGGCTACAGGCACTAAATGGCTAAGGGAAGAAAATGCCAACTTTCTAAAAGTGTACAATGCTAGGACTGAAGTCATAGCCTTCAAGTGCACTACCCTAAAGCACTCCAATGGAGTATATCACATATTATTCTAAGTAATCTAATATCACAGGTAAGTGCATGTGCAATGATACTAATCAGAAACCAAAATATCCAAGGTAAGTAACAAGAAAAATACAAAGAACATTGATGGTAGCTCAAAAAATTCTTCTTTTATTGGCAAACTTTATGAGTCTCCCGTAGAGAACTTCAAACAGTGATGAAAATGACGGTTGCGAGCTTCATGCAGATTATAAAAGAGTCCCAATGCATTTCAGGCATAAAAAACTGCCCTTCCTCAGGGGAATCTACAAATGAATAAACATAGTATCTTGATTTTTAAATTTTTACATGACTAAAAATACAAAAGCAGTGCGGGCATAGAGAGAGCACAGGTTGAATAGCAAAAAGAGTTAGTAACTGTAACCAGATAAAAAAAATAGACTCCAAGGTCTTGAGATGACATTTATTTTGCTCATCACTCATGAAGAAAAAGAAAAAGGAAAGCAATAATAAAGTCCATCACCTGGTCCACCAAGATGTGAATGATAATGTTAGAACAGTGTGAACTGCACAAGCTTTTCAGTGTGCACTGGTGTTCTGTGTCTACAGAAAGAGACTGGTATACAACATAAGTTGAAAAGGTGCTCAAAAATACCATGGGCTGTACCTTTTGTTTAATTGAGTGCATACCAGCTGTTCTTCCTAAACTTTCTAAAAGTGGCATTTTCAGGAATGCAATTCAAAATCCAACTTCATCATGTTAGGATTTTAAATTATGATTCCAGAGACACCAAACATGAACTGGTTATCACTTTCCATTTGGGTATTACACTTATCCTATGTTATTCTATGGGACAGATAGACCTTTCAGTAGTGAAAAATTAATTTAAGAGTTTTGCACTACAGGACATGTAATACTTAAAAGTACATGCCCAACTTTTTAATTATACTGCACCATGCCCTATGGAATGTTTAGGGCCTACCTTAGGGGTGACTTATATGTATTAAAAAGGGAGCTTTAGGCTTGGCAAAAGGGTTATTTTGCCTAGTCGAATTGGCAGTTTAAAAATGCTGGCAGGCTGCAATGGCAGTCAATACACTTGAGGGCCTGAGGAGTTTTAAGGACCTGCGTGAGCTTACTCCCCACCAAACTAATGTCACACAAGAAAAGAGCCACGGGTCCGAATTAGAAGGAGGTTAGTTAACTGTTTAGATGTGATATGCCATGCAGACCGTGGGGGATTCCCTTTTCAGGACGGTTCCCCTCACACACCAGAGGTGTCATGCTTCATCATAGGGGGCCTCCTCACACGAAAGACCTAGTCTTCGTGCGGGCTACAACCCCCTCTCTATGAGGGAGGAGCTCAGGGATGTTTTTATTGAGTCAGACGGGGTGTACTAAACCCCTATGTGAGCTTGGCGTGTGTGTAACAAAAAAGTGCAGTGCTGTGATGTGACAAGTTAAAACTGGCTACAGGGTTAGCTATAGTGTAACTTTATTCAGCTACCCAGTGTCAGGATTAAAAGCAATAAGGAGCTGATAACACAAGTGTCATCATTAGAGACAGATGTGTAGATCGCTAGACCATGTTTCAGCCAGAAAGACCTGGGTAGTGTCGCGGCCTTCTTCAGGGTCAGTTTGTTCAGCTACTGCAAAAATAAAGTGCAACTACGTGAAAAAGCATGAAAAACACGTGAATAAATCAGAAATATAATACTGAACCAGTAATATTGACTGTTCAGTGTGGACTGCATACAACCTATATTAGAAACAAAAAGGCATGTTTGTCACAAAAAGCATATCCAGTACATCTATAGCATAAATCAAATATATAGTTTCTGACCTCCTGAATGATATCATTATGGGCACACATTAACATTTTATATCAATGTGTAATTAACAAAGACGTGTGACTCACCACAAGGGATTGTGCAATTCAATACGTCTGTCCAGGCATATTAGCCATATTGTACGTGCACCAAAACCTGCCAAAAAAGAGGTATATGGTTTTAAAAGACAAGAGATCCCAATATAGGGATTTAAAGCTAGAGAATAAGCGTGACTTTGGTTATGTCAGATGGCCTCTCCATAGATATCAGCGAGAAGGGTGTAGATACGGATTCGCTGTCATAGAGGATCATCGATATAGCTGTAAGCTCAGACTGTAGTGGAAGCTGGCATTAAACTTGATTCATAGACTGGTGGCAAGGGCGTAACAAAGACAGGGATACAGATCAGAGCCCCAGACACGTGCCGATATTGGCCATGGTTAGTGAAAAAAGGGTGATTAAAGACGCAAAGTGTTGCTGGTAACAGGAATAAAGATACAATTTGTTTCCCAAATTGGTCTGACGTGGCTCAATAGTGTAGCCCGAAGCGCATTACCTTAGCCTGTCAATTGTGATGACGAGCGGGCCGGGGGGGAATGGGGTTTGGAGCGGGGGGAGGGAGGGGGAGCGCGAAGGGACGGGGGCGAGCGGCGCAGGGGCGCCTTAGTTTTAAGATACCGGAACCAGTGTGTAGAAATAAAGCCAGAACGTGAAATAGGAGCATTGCGGGAAACCCAGTATGGGTCAAAATGGCCCGCAGCGTCTCTAGGGGGTAAAAGGGCAATGGTTCCCCAGTGACCAAAGAGGAGAGGGGGAAAAAAACTTACCACAGAATCGTGGGTCCTAGCAAAACGCACACACCCGGGGACAGGAATCTAGATGCTGGGACGGCTCTCGCTTAAATACACATGACGTGTATTGCAAACTAGAATCAGCTGGGTAATGAGGCGCGTGTCTGGAAGTGCGAGCCTCATGGGATATGTAGTTTCCGAGGGCTGGAACTCGGGTAAAGCAAGCGGCGTCGCTTCATGTGCACTGTAAAAATTGGATCAGTGTGATACCGCCCAATGATGATGGATATCGGCTAATGGAAAGCCGTACAGACTGGGAGACTGTCGCTGGCCGGTTCAGGCAGAGAAAGGTCCTGCCCGATGTAGAGGAAGGGAAAGGGAGAAGGAAATATTATCTCAAACGTGATGGGACGGTGCACATCCAAATGGGAACGCACCCTCCTTATGAAAAAGGTTTGATCGGCAGTGGCGAGCAAAATCAGCCTAATATGCAAACCCATATTTTGCCTATGGAGAAATTAAGATTGCCATGGTAACCGCTAGGTGAGAGGAAAGGCAATGATATGCTCCACAAGGGAGCAGACGTCCCACACAAGACAATATGGTGAATCTGCATGGTAGGGCAGAAACAATTGGGGGCATCAAACTTGATGGGATAATGTCAGAATAAGGTCTACAAGTGTCCAGGGGGGGAAAAGGGGGACAACCGTAGGATGGAATGGTCCTGGGGGCGCGCTCGGGTTGGAAAGAGGAGGGGAAAAGAAGGAATAGGAGGGTAGCACTTGGGTCAGTGTTAGTTGGCAACCAGGGGGTGTATGCTACCAGTGACATGTCCTGGAGGAATGGTCAGTAACTCAAGAGAGTGCCAACCAAGGAATCTCATCATTGAGGCCCGTCTCTAAAGTTCCCAACCTATACACCCATCTTTGTTCCAGTCTAAGGAGTTTGGTCGTGAGACCGGGAGTATTGGCATTCAAATTTGGTTTATCTAGGACCGTCCAGTGTAGGGAGTCTGGGCCATGTTTCCTGTCAAAGAAATGTTTAGTCATCTTAGTCATTTGTTTCGCACACCTAATAGTACTTTTATGTTCTAAAATCCTAGTGCGTACTTTCCGGGTGGTCATACCGATATATCGCAAACCACAAGGGCACGTGATAAGGTAGATCACCCGCTCGCTGTTGCAATTGGTGTGTTTTTGTAAAACCCAAGGTCTGGTAGTCCCTATATCGATGCTTTTAGTCATACTGGTTTGAGCACAGGCTGTGCATGACCCACAGGGGTAGTGCCCTTGGACAGGAGGTAGGTCCCAAAGAGTGTTTTGTCTTGTTATTTCTGGCATGACTGGTCTTGTGTGGATCAGAGTTTCTTTTAAATTTCGTCCTCTTTTAAAAGCGAAAAGAGGTTTTTCAAGGGTCAATCGTCCTTTATTCAGAATGTCCCAGTTATGTAGTATAGATTTTTTCACTACATTAGAAAGGGAGCTGTAGGTATTGACACAGACAAGTTTCGATGGTGTTGGTTTCACAAATGGCTGATCTAAAAGGGCCTCCCGATTAGTGTTGAATGCCCGTTTTGCTGATTTTTTAACCAGTTTGGCAGGGTAGTGCCTATCCAATAGGTTGCTTCTGAGTTTCGCGGCATGTGTGTTATATTTCTCCGTTGTGGAGCAATTGCGGCGGACTCACAAGAACTGTCCGTATGGTAAATTGTCCCGCAATGACTTCGGATGATAACTCTCATACTGGAGGAGTGCATTGCGGGCAATTGGCTTCTGATAAAGTTCAGTTTCCAGAGTACCTCCTGTCGAGTAAATCAAGAGGTCAAGGAAGGCCAGTTTGTCTTTACTATACTCACAAGTAAAGCGAAGATGTTCATTGGTGTTGTTTAGCCAGTTGTGAAAATGGTTGATGGTAACCTCATCTCCTCGCCAGATGACAAAGATGTCATCTATATATCTCTTCCATAGAAGTATGTGTGTGAGAAATGGATTCCGGCCATCCAGGACAGCACCTTCTTCGAACACATGCATATAGAGGTTCGCTAAACTAGGCGCGAAGGTGCTGCCCATGGAAGTGCCAGAGATTTGTAAGTATAACTCTCTCTCAAACTGGAAAAAGTTCTCCTTCATGGCCATTCGTGTGCACTGCATTATGAATGGAATCGGTGTGATCGTGTCGGGTGGGTGTTTTAACTTGTCACATCACAGCACTGCACTTTTTTGTTACACACACGCCAAGCTCACATAGGGGTTTAGTACACACCGCCTGACTCAATAAAAACATCCCTGAGCTCCTCCCTCGTAGAGAGGGGGTTGTAGCCCGCACGAAGACTAGGTCTTTCGTGTGAGGAGGCCCCCTATGATGAAGCATGACACCTCTGGTGTGTGAGGGGAACCGTCCTGAAAAGGGAATCCCCCACGGTCTGCATGGCATATCACATCTAACCAGTTAACTAACCTCCTTCTAATTTGGACCTGTGGCTCTTTTCTTGTGTGACAGGCTGCAATGGCAGGCCAGAGACAAGTGTTAAAGGGCTACTTAAGTACATGTCCTACCTTTTAAATACATTGCACCCTGCCCTCTGGGCTGTTCAGGGCCAACCCTAGGGGTGACGCATGTAATTAAAAAGAAGGTTTGGGCCTGGCAAAAGGTTTATTTTGCAAGGTCAAAATGGCAGTTTAAAACTGTACAGACAGGCTCTAAACTTGGCAGGCCTGAGACATGTTGGAAGGACTACTTAAGTGGGTGGCACACCCAGTTCTGCAGGCCCACTAGTAGCATTTAATTTACAAGCCTTGGGTACATGTAGTACCACTCTACTAGAGTGGTATAAGTAAATTAAATATGTCAGATGGGGATAAGCCAATATTACCATGTTTGGAGGAGAGAGCACAAGCACTTTAGCAACGGTTAACAGTGGTAAAGTGCACAGAGTCCTAAGGCCAGCATAACCAAGGTAAGAAAAAATGGACGAGGAAGTCAAAAAGTTGGGGGGAAGGCTGACAGGTCTAACACACAGGGATTTAAACAAGGCTCTGTTGATATCAGCTCACCCACTGCATGTGGCCTTGAGGTGAATTAATTTTTCTGTGGAGTTGGGGGGTAATCACCTAAGGCAGCAAGGCTGCCTCAGAAAAAGAACCATAGGAAGTCTCAAATAAAACTGTTTAGAATTTTAACTATAAGTGATCAGCCAATCATGGGGGAAATCATACAAATGACAGAAAGGTCAAACTTTCAAGATGGAGAATACCTCGAATCAATTGAGAAAAGCATAAACGGGGAACAATTGCTACCATTAATCCACAGCTTGAATTCAGGAGCACATACACATTCAAAGGTTTCCTTCTGGTATAAGGTTGGCACCTAGGATGGTAAACTAGGCCCTACCCCCGTGTCCACATGAATTCCACTGAATCAAATAACAACACAAATAATAGCTTATATGCCCACCATAACGTGGTGGGCAAATAACACCACAGCGGATTCAGTCTTGAGCAATATTGCTACCCTTGCTAATTGGTGCATATTAGTATGCAAGGGTTTACCTGAACCATATCCGATGGCTCTTGAAAAGGGTTAAGTCTTGCCCATTATCAAGCAGCTTGAAGTGCTCTTTAAGTCCTCCGCCTTTGTATCAGCCTGAGGGGTCTCTAGTCATAATTTCGAAAATGAATTTTGCAGCCTGGATATATATGTGAAGCCATTAACAGCAAGGATGAATGCCCAGATTCAAGGCAATGCTAAGTGACTAGTCGATAGGAATTCCATTCTATTTGAGACTGTACTAAATGGACGGGATAGGACCTTAAGCCCAGGATCATTAACTCTTGCAATATGCCTTCCATAGGAGTTAGCCCTGTCCGTAACATCCGGGGCCCAGATAAAAGTCCTAAGCTGGAGTACTGCAGGTTTACAACAATAGCACAAGGAGTAGGTCATATACATAAAATCACAAACAATCTGTTGCTTTCAGGAGACTTGGGAAACGGATGACATAACTCTGGATGGTTTCTCTTCATACAGTCATAAAGGAAACAAAGGGGGGGCCTAGAGGTGGTCTAGCTATCTGGGTATCCCTCAGGCTGGACATAGTCAAAAAGGTATCTTCTCAAATTGGTAACAACATCAAACTGTTGTAAATTTCCAGTAAGTTATGTAAATTGGAAATTCTGAATGTGTATCTTCATCTGGGGCATCCATCAGATTTTCACAACACCTTGATGAGATAGATAAATGTGGTGGGACTCTCCATTGTAACTATATGCCACCAGCTCAAACCAGTCTTCAAGGGGCAAGACGTCACATCATTTTGGTGTGTGGGGACTGTAACACTAAACCGGATGCCAAGCTGGCCAACCTAAATGTCCTCCGTAATTCTTTTGTCTATAGCCTGGTTTATCCAGCAACTCTGTCAATTGTTTTTTTTATCAAATTATTTTAATTTCATTTTCAAAACCTATAATCATGGCGTTAAGACAACAATACAGTAGCTGTCTGAGTTCAGCGGGCAGTTCAGCTGGAACAAGAGACAGTGACATGATCATTTGCATCATAATACAATATAATAACATGAATTGCACTACATCATTACAAAGAAGGCATGGCAGCATCATCCTCATTACAAGTAAATGCATAGTACTTATTTTATGGAATTTACATGGGCACCCCCTGCTTTTATAGGTTATTCTTTCCACAGCAAAAATTAAGTCCATACCCTTCTACCATTCAATAAGGCTAGGTACCTCAGGGGTTCCCTACTGCTTGGCTATGTCTCATTTGGCTACCACCAGTCCCAGACTGCACAACAGTAACTTCATTCATGATATATCAACATCGTTAGGTATTCTTAAAAGCATACATTTGGGATCATCAGGGATTTGTATCTCTAATAATGTTCTTAGTTCTGACCGTATTCGGCGCAAGTATTCCTGTATAAGTGGACATAACCATAATGTGTGAATGAAGTCTCCCTGATTCCTCCCGCACTGCAGGCAATCCGGCGAGGGTGCTCCACCCATTCTATGAAGGCGGGCCCTGTCATAATACGTCCTATGCAGAATTTTCAGTTGCATGAGATGTAACCAGGATCTAATTGCCTCCTCTCATGGGAACATTAATGCAGCTTCCCAGTCAGCGGGCCCGATTCACAGAACTAATCTGAGACAAAATCCTAAACTTACTACTTTTGGTATTCACAGAAGGCATTTAGTAGTAGTAAAGTTAGGATTTTGTCTTAAGTTTGTCTTAAGTTTGTCTTAAGTCTGTCTTAAGTCTGTCTTAAGTCTGTCTTAAGTTTGTCTTAAGTCTGTCTTAAGTCTGTCTTAAGTTTGTCTTAAGTCAAACTTAAGACAAAATCCTAACTTTACTACTCCTAAATGCCTTCTGTGAATACCGAAAGTAGTAAGTTTAGGATTTTGTCTCAGATTAGTTCTGTGAATCAGGCCCAATGTCTTTAAAGGTACCTATGTCCACTTCCCATGCTAGCCTCAGTTTTTGGAGAGTTTCTGGCATATTGTTGTTAATAGCTTTATAGGTGTAGGATACTGCTTCTTAATTTAGCACATCAATTAGGAGTCTGACTTCCAAAGGGGTGTATTCTGGGAGAGCCCAGGGAATTTCTTCGGCTTTCCAGGCTGTAAGTATTTGTATTGCTGTCGGTCGTGGAGTTGGAATTCATACTGGAGAGAAGTAAAGGGCATTAGAGTGCCGCCTTCTAATAGATCGCCTACATTGAAAATACCTATGCGGTCCCAGAATGTAAAGCCCTTGAGTTTGGTCATTTCTTTTAGATTTCTGCCCATCCATAATGGCGTTTCATGTGATTTTTCGCTTCCATCCCATATAAGAATTTGCCTTATCCCATGCTTCCAAAGTGATCTGGGTAGCTGGTAGGAGAGTGGATCTCCCTGTACCGGCATAAAGAATGTGGTGATATGTGAGTGTCTGGAATTGGGTCTGTTCAAGGGCATAAGTGGGATAACTCCTATCCATATATTCCCAGTCATTGCTGGCTATTAAATTGGATGACCAGTAATAGGCCCGGAGATCAGGGAGGCCCATGCCTCTATTATATGGATTGCGTTGTAGTTTACGAAGGGCTATTCTTGGCTGTCGTTCCACAGGAGTTTCCTAAGTTCGCTCTCAATTCGAGTAAAAATATCATCTGTATTATGTATTTTGCATGGCATATATGAATTTTGGAAGGGTGATCATTTTAAATATTCCCACTCTTCCCAAGAGTATTAGGGCAAGTAGTTTCCAGCGTGTCGCATCTAGTTTAAAATCATTTAATATTGTTTTTACATTTTAACTGATGCATCGCTCAGAGTCTGTTGTGGCATAGATCCCTAAGTACTGGAATCCTTCCCCAGATATTTTAAGTTCTCAGTAACGTTCAAACATATGGAAGACTGCTGGGATCGAGTCTGTGGGTTGAGTGAGATAAAGCAGAATGTCATCTGCATACAGGGCGATTTTTTCTTTTGGGATGGGAGAACCCTCAGTTTGGAAGCCTTTAATTTCATTGTGAGTACAAATCAGACACCTTAGGGGTTCCAAGGTCAGGGCAAAAAGGAGTGGGGAAAGTGGGCATCCCTGCCGGGTCGCTCTCTTTATGGGGAAGACAGGAGACAGCATGGTATTTACCTTTACTGCGACAATCAGTTTTGTGTAGAGTAAGTTTAGCTACTCTCTGAAGGGTGGTCGGAATCCTAGCTTCTGAAAAATGTGTGCCATGAAAGGCCAGTAAATTGCATCAAAGGCCTTCTCCACATCAAGTGAAATGAAAAGGTGGGGGTCTTGCCTATGTTGAGTCATTGCCATCCTATTATGAAGTCTACACAAGGTCCCTCTGGTGGAGCGTTTTGGCATAAAGCCGGATTGATCATTGTGGACTAATGAGGTAATCACTTTTAGAAATCTGGTGGCTAAAATAGTAGCTAGGACCTTGGTCTCTGCATTTATCAGTGAAATAGGGTGGTAGGAGCCACAGGAGGTGGATGGTTCCCCAGTTTGTATATGACTACTATTGTGGCTCTACGGAGATCTGGCAGAAGGATACCATCTTCCCGCACTTTGTAGTATGGGTGGAGTATGTGAGGAGCTAGTATATCTGCCTGTTTCTTGAAAAAATCTGCTGGGAGGCCATTGGGACCAGAACTTTTTCTGGGTTTTAAGCGAAGGATGGCATTTTGGACCTCCTCCAGCGTAATGTCTGCCTCTAGCGATTCGCGGTCATCGTTGGGCAGGGTCGGTAGTGTAATCTCTGCAAGGTAATCATCAATTTGGGTAGAGTTTGCCAAGGGTTGGGCTTCATACAGGACAGTATAGTATGTCGTAAATTCCCCTAGTATTTCTCCATCTGTGGATTATAGGGTGCCCTCCGTCCCCTGTATTTGAGTTATCATCTGGCTTTGATCTCCCGCTGGCGCCGCCAGGCCAGCAATTTCCTGGATTTGTCGCCAACCTCATAGAGACAATGTTGTGTGGTAAGCATGTGGTGGCATGCTGCATCTGTGTCCAATTCAATAGATTCAGGGTGCAGGGTGTCAATCTTTCGTTTTAAGAGAGAGTGTGGTTGAAGAACGTTTTTGGCTCTTGCTTTTAGCAGCTGTGTCTCTAGTTATCCCCAGGTTTGCCTTCTTTTTCTTGAAGTCAATGATATTTTGGATTCTATCCTGCATAGCCGCATCATATGCAACTAACATTGTAACAGCTGAATTGACCGAGTCTTTGTTATCTTTGTCATTTCAGAAGTCATCAGTGATGTCACTGATCACGTCATGAGTGACGCAATATGTGAGGTCATAAGCAGTGCATTGCGGGGCGTAAGTTATAGTTAGCTCAGGTAACTATAACTGCAGAATTTCACTGGTATTGTATGAGTGAAATCTGAGCCTAACTATAACATCCCTGTAACCCTGTAAACTTTGTTTTTTTCTGTGTATTTCTAAGGTTTTTTCAATTCTATTTGCTAACTATAAAATCCCTGTAACCTTTGGTTTTCTTCAGTGAATATCTAAGGTTTTGTAAATGCTAATTCCAAACTATAACATCCCTATAACCTTTTATACCATGAATCATACAAAGCTGTCCTCACATTGTTATGTTATGTTATGTTAAATGGCTATTTATAGAGCGCGCAGCTACTCAATTGAGTGTCCCGGCGCTGAAGCAGGATGAAGGCCTAGCTAAGCAGTGTGATCCCCGCACTGGATATTAAAGCTGGAACAACCAAGTTTTCAGTGATTTCCTAAATGCAAGGAGATCCTGAGTCAACCTTAAGTCCACCGGTAGATTGTTCCACAATTTTGCTGCTTGCACCTGGAAGGAGCGACCCCCGATGCGTGCCCGGAGGTATCTGGGGGTCAGAGCCAGCTGAAGTGCTCCAGACCTAAGTGCACGGTGAGGGTGGTAAAATTGAACTCTCTTCACAATGTACCCAGCCCCTATGCCGTGGAGAGCCTTAAAAGCCAAAACCATGGCCTTGAAATGGATCCTTTTGCGGACAGGGAGCCAGTGTAAGGATTTCAGCTGTGTGGACATATGAGCTCTGGGGCCAAGCATGAGTATTGCTCTTGCTGCAGCGTTCTGAGTCACCTGCAGTCTTGCCAGTAGATACTCAGGCAGCCCCATTGACAATTCCTTTGATATAAATTGTACCCCATTATTGGTTACAATAGTTTCAGGGTATCATTCTTTACTAAACATGTCTATGAGAAATTGAAAAGCTTCAGATGTCGTTACTCTCGCTACAGATTTTAGCTTTGGTCCTTTTGAATGGTAGTTGTAGCAAATGGATTCTGCCCAATTAATCAACTAGGAGTTTTTGCTTTGGACCACCCGTTTTCTTACTTTTTTACTATGAGTGATACTTACTACTTAGTCTCACTCACAGTAAAGTGATGTTATTTGGACTGAGTATGTTTACTGTGAGTTTAACATAAGGCCACTGCTGTACAGCTAGGGTAAGAGGCACTGGGCTGGTCAACATGTACAGAGGTAAATACATGTGTGTGCACATGTGTGGGTTGCACATGTGAAACTACTGTTGTATGCAGCCCGGTAATTGCACACAGGCATCCTGGCATTGAAGGGACTCTAAGCATTGCTGCTGACCCGGGGTAGGCTTTAAAATACAAGTAGGCATTCTTAGAGTAGGTCTATAGGACTATCTGAAAGATCTGTAGTGTTTTCATTGTATTATACACACAGGCAAAATGTGACCGGAAGTACAGTTTCACTCCCATTAGACCTAGACACAACAAGGTGTCATACTGGGGCAAAACATGCAGACTGAGTTTGAATTTGCAATTTCCAACAAACTAAATCCAAATCGTATGAGAATTTCCAAATTTCTCTGGCTCCGCTCATAATCAGATTCCAGTAGGGGGGCATTGTCCCCTCTACTGGGCCATGTTAATTACCCTACTCTCTAATCCATCTGGGCTGGACCTGTCATCTCGAGATCTCGTCATCTCGAGAAAAACTGCTGGGCCTGTTCCAGGGTAGGGGAGTGGCCCATTCTTAGCTGGGCCACCCTCATCCCTTCTTTTTTTTGGAGCATTTTTCCATGGTGCCTAGTTTGCTTTATGCTCCCCCTGAGGGGGTGGGCAGTTTGGCAGGACCCCCCCACCACCACCACACCACCATATACCTCAGCTGGGCACAGTGTGTTCATTACAATTTGAACACTAAAGAAAATTAAGATTTTCCAGGAAGAGCATAAAGAGCTAGGCATCCTCACATCAATTGTTGATTTGACAGCTTTAAGGAAGCGTGCAGGGGATTCTTTCATACCTTGAATGAGGGAGACAACACAGCACTTATTAACAACTATTCAAAAGTCAGACATCAGTCGGACCAATGATAAGCAGATAAAGAATTGGAATGTTTTTCTTTAGTTTTTCTTTTTTTGCACAGGAGTAAAGAAAGAAAGTGGAACAGAAAGAGCTATTGTACTAAAGGAATGGCATTCAGTTCTTTCTAAACTATAGAGGGTTGGTGTGATGATTAGATTGGTCCCGGCCATGACTACCAGTTGTGAAGAGAACTTGTGCCTTTATTTAGACAAAATGAAATGTTAACATTTACAAACCAAGAAACTTTGGGCCAAATGTACGACGGAAAATTGCATGCGCAAACGGGTTTGCGACCCGTTTGCGAATGCAATTTTCCTCTGGGCCATGTACTAACACTATTTTGCGACTCGCAATTAATTTGCGACTCGCAAAATAGTGTTTTGCGGCTCGCTATTAGGAAGGGGCATTCCCTTCCTAATAGCGACTCACAAGCCATGTATGAATGTTCACTCGCAATTTACCGCCCTCTTCAAGAGGGTGGTAATGCAGTCGCAAATGGGAAGGGGTCCCCAGGGGACCCCTTCCCCTTTGCAAATGCAGGGGAAAATATTTTTTAGGGGCAGGCAGTGGTCCCAGGGACCACTACCTGCCCTTAAAAAATGAAACGAAAACGTTTCATTTTTCTGTTTTAATGCATCCCATTTTCCTTTAAGGAAAACGGGCTGCATTTTTTTTTTAAGAACTGCTTTATTGAAAAGCAGTCCCAAACATGGAGGTCTGCTGAGCCCAGCAGGCCACCATACCTGGGAGGGCCATCCATTCCCAATGGGGTCGCAAATTGCGAATGCCTCATTAATATTCATGAGGCTCGCATTTTGCGACCCCATTGGGAATCGCAATCAGTGTCTCTGACACTGTTGTACATTGTAAATTGCGACTCAAAATTTGCGACTCGCAATCAAGCGCAAATTGCGAGTCGCAATTTACACTGGTCGTACATCTGCCCCTATAAAAATAGTAATAAGATAGTAAAAATGTTCACTTGAAAAAAGTTGGGAGACTTGGGAATTAGAAAAAATAAGAGATCTAGATACACAGGATATTTTGGGAGAGAGCAACAGTCCTAGGTAATCGTTCCTGCAAAAAACAATCCTGCCTACAATGCAGGGCCCTTGCAACTCAGCACAAGGGTGCCTGAGTTGACGCTAAGCAGTACATTGTGTCCCAATGTAAAGAGAGGACAGGAATGCACCACATAATGTTAAATATGTCAAAATCCTGATCTCTTCCTTCCATTCAGCACAGCAAGCTGTCTTGCTGAATTGCTTTGCGTGAAAGTATGATAAATCTGGCCCCTAATAGCCAGAACATGGAAGCCCTACCACTGCCATACCACTAGTGGTGACTGACTGTCCTGCATTATGGTGTCAGTGGTTAATTTCAGAACACCCTAGCCTGGCACAGGAATTTCGCAGCCAGGCTTCTCAAACATCCTCAGGTCATGGTTGCCTTGCTACGACAAGTAAACAACTGTGCCTGCTTTCCCCTTCACAAAGCTTAAAATCTGAAAATTTAGTTATCTGTTAAAGTTTATGTCCTAAATATGGTAGGTGCAATAGACTGTAATGATTGCTCCAAATGCAAGCATAAAAAGCAAGGACGCATGTGTTCAGTTACTGAAGAATGAAACAAACTGTTATATGGCCATTAGGGTCATTCTCAACATTGCTAAGTTAGCATACGCTTTGCTGCCATGATGCAGCTTTTGCGCACATTATTACATGACTTTATTTTGCAAGACTCTATTTATGCCTTTCACATGAGAACTGTCTACTTTTCGCGTTTTCTGCTAAGTTCCTGGAGTTTAGTCTGAACACGATGTGCAAGGTCTATAAACAATGCCCCTTGTTATTCTGTTCTGGTCAGTCCCTAGCACCTAGACATAATATGCTAAACACAGCTGCATTGCTGGAGACTCGTGCTTTGATATTACGGGGATGCATGTTGTTTTAACACATACTTGGAGAGAGCCCTTTCCATGGAGAAGAGACATGCTGTCCCTATGATGTAAACCTAACATCTAGGCTTTAAGGTATGGGGTCTGCTGACAAAGCCCAGAGATCTTCTTTTTTATAATAGACTTCCTACAGTCAAGGGGAGGGTGGTTAGGTCTTATAGTCCTTTTTTCCACTGTCTTTATATAATGACATCCCCCTTTGTACTCTATGGAATTGTAACAATGCTAATTGTTCTGAGTTTATGTATTTTGCTGCTGGCAGTGGCTCGTATACAGTATTATAGAGCACAATAGTTAAAATAAACATTTTGAACTATTACAGTGACGCTGCCAATTCTTATCTGTGGACAAGTATGAGTGAGCGAGCGAAAGGGTATGTCTTGCCACCACGATTCCTGAGAGAGTCGGGAGTGTTGTGTTCTGGGTTGTCTAATCATTTGTGGCTTCTTGATATTGGAGGAGAGCAAATGAGCCAATATAGCTAGTCGATTTTGGGCACCAAGGTGGTAGGTTGGTACACCCCTATACACCGAGGTCCTGTTCTCCTGTGCATAGTTCTGTGTAGGTGCAGAATTCCCGCAACATGGCGTCGCTAACATTTGGTCTGGTTCTTATCTGCGAGAATCTTGAGTAGTGCTTGTGCTTGTCCACATTCCCCTCACTTCTGTTTCCGGAGACAGTTGTGACGGTGTTGCCTCCTAAATTGTGATATATTATAGATTTTTCAAGCTTGAATTTTAAAAGGTCTTTCTTTTCTTTTAACCCTTTGTTGCGCTGCCACGCTTAGGTTGTTATTCTCTCTTCTTCATTATGGCGGTTGTCATAACGGCTCCTAACCGCGTACCGCTCAGGGCTTACTTAAATCAATACGGAGTACCTGATGCAGGTGTTGATGTTATCTTTGTTGTAGAGGCGGATCCAGCTTTCCACTTTGAGGTATTTTATTCTTGGGTCACCTTCCAGGCAGTCGATGGAACAGACAATTTGTTTCACGAGTATACTGCCACCGCGATTCCGCGGGAATATTGACCATATAGAACTCTTGAGGTTCCGCTCACGACTTGGCAACACCAAATTTGGTTTAATGGCACCCTTCCTCATCCAATATCATCGGTCCGTTTAGGCCCTTTATAAATATAGGGGGCCACATGGCCCGTTTTGGCAGGGTATACCCCACACCCTTGTTATGCTACAACTGCAACGATTGCAGAGCTCCGCATATTACATACTTCTTTGATATGTGTACATCGAGCTGTCATACAGTTCATGTCGTGCAACTTTCAGGTGGGACCACCTGGCGTTGCTGCGCAACCAGCTGGACCTGGTGGTGTAACCATCAGTCCTCTTATGGTTAATTCTGTAACGGGCAACCGTCCACAAAATAAGGATGAGTTACCTTATTGGCTTGCTGAAAAATTTGGACAAATCGAAGCTGTTTTTCCTAACACCACTCCTGTGGAGAAACACATGATCTTAACCATAAGTTTGCCTAAAGACTTGATTCCCGAAGTAGCTGATTGTAACACTTGGGGCAAGGTGTTTGCAGCGGTATATTCAAAGTGTTTGGGCACTCCCTCCATGACCGTGCTCCCTTCCATGATAAAACGTGTTCAGGATGAACACGGAGCCGAAGCGGCTCTGGAATTAGGGATGAGACTGGTGGGGGTGTTCAACGTGGTTGCTGATATGATCCTTGCTAATGTTAAGGGTGATGCTGTGAGCTTACAAGTGGCTAACTTCTTGGAGGCTGTCGCAGACGCAGATAAGCCACGCGAATTACCGAAGATTATTGCAAAGGCTTATAAAACCATTGGCCGCAATAGTCTGGGAGTCAAGCCTTTTACTCAAACGCAGACACAATCTCAAACACAAAAGGCCCAAACTGATAAAGATGGGCGCCTGTTCTTTCCTAAAGAGAACTGGAAAAATAAAAAACAGGGGCAGCAACAGCAGAAGCAAGGTTCACGTGCTCGTTCACCGACCCCTGAGTCTTCTGAGCGTACTTATGATTTGCGAGACTGCGCGAAAATTAAGACTCCTGATAGGTTTCGAGTCCCTGATCAGCGCTCTCCTTGTTCTTTACAGGACACAACGGACTCTCAAGTCGGTGGAGGGGAGCGCCAGGATCGTGGCAAAGGTCCAATTATTCAACAGGGATGAGATCAACCTCAACAGTGAGACGTTAAAGCCAAACAAGAGGTCCTGCCTCGTTTTCGACCCCCGTATCAGAAGAAAAAAGTTGCCGCTTTAACAGCTGAGTTGTGCCTCAGATGGTGAGAACGCGACTCCTGGACTGGACATGGGCAGTGACTCTGCTCGACAGCGCAGCGGAGGGTACCATAGTGCGGGAGGCACTGCGTCTCTGTCTGGAGGTGACAGCAACTGATACATTCATAACAGTGGAAACAGCAGATACCCGGGTTGCCCCCCCCCGGATAGACTCTATGAGATTATTTTCCAAATAGAAGGTGATGTGCAGCGTCCAATCAAAGCTTTTTTCTGGGAAAATCTAACCTCCTCGTACGACATTTTGTTGGCGGAGGCAGATTGGCCTCCACCATTTGTGTTAGCCGCTTCTAAAGGGGAGGACGTGATACTTCCGAGTTTTTCGTGTTACATCCTTGAGGAGCATGCAAAGGCTTTAGCAGCTGAGTGGGCTTTGGCCCTTGCCCCAGCGGTGTACCGTAATCAGGTAGGCTGGGATATAGATTCACCGGCACATGAGATACCTTTACGGTCTACGCCACAGCCACAACCGCAATATCCAATTAAACGCGAAGTTAAGGCACACGTTTGTGACATTCTAACACAGTTGGAATATCAGGGAGTGATTGACTCATGTACATCACCGATGAATAATCCTCTCTTACGGTATCAAAACCTGACGGTTCTTATCGCATTGTGTTGGATTACCGAAATTTGAATAGTCATTGTCGCACGTTTGCGGTGCAAAACACACACAGCTCTGCGCTGGTGAACAACCTTGTTCGTAAAAAATACTAAACTACACTGGATACATCCAACGGTTTCTACAGTCACAATCCTGCTCCTGAGAGCCGTGACTTGACAGCATTCACCGCCGTCGGAAATCAGAAAAAATTTACACGATTGCCTATGGGGTATAAGAATAGCCCCGGGGCATTCTCTGCGCGTGTTGTGTCTTTGTTACACAACATAGATCCAGATGCGTTCTCATACATGGATGACATCTATCTAACGGATGATGAGCTTTTGCCGCATCTTGTCCGAGTCGACCGCATAATTTCAGCATTTGCCGACTATGGATATAAATTCAATTTTGCAAAATCACACATCGCTCATTTGGCGGTGCTCTTTTTGGGCTATGAGCTCAATAATGAAGGAAAGGGGTTAGCTCCCCACTTCCTGGAGAAATGTGCACAATTGCAACCCCCTTCTATACTGAAAAAACTTCAGCCCTTGCTGGGATTTTTGAATTTTGGGAGGACATACATTCCCGATAATGCCCAGCGTATCAAGCCGCTTTATGCGTTGATACAACCAACATATTCTTCTGCCATCTGGCTTCCGGAACATACCTCTATCCTACAATCTTTGCAATCTGACATGCTTGCAACTAACTACTTGTTGATGGGTGATAACACCACGAACCTGGTGATACGTATAGTACCTTGGAAAGTGGGTTTCACTTACTTGACGTTCAATGAGGGGGACACAGTACCTATAGCAAAGAAATCATGTTGTACATTGCAGCTGAAATGCGCTTTTCCAATGTTAAATTTTTTTTAATGGCGGTCCAAATGGCGATTCTGAAAGAACGTTCGCTGGCGCAAGTTAAACGCATTCTTATGGTCACGCCCTTCCCTGCTTTGGAGGCCGTGACTAAGGCATTACATCCCCATTGGATACAATGGGCTACGTCTTTGACATCATCTGATGTCAAGTTTATCTTTGACCCTGCTCTTCAGACACAGGAGTTTTTACAATATGAATATGTTCATCCTCCTCCTTTGTCATTGCTTCCTTTACATGAGTACAAATGTATCATTTACATCGATGGCTCGGCTCAACCGGCCACCGGCTCCAAACACGCTTATTCTGCGGCTTGCGCAATTGTTGCTGGTTCGATTGTCAATGGAGAGTTCCAGTCTTCCATAGTGCATACTCAGGCACTTGGGGACTGTACAGCACAATTGGCGGAGCTGCGTGCTCTTGTTCTTGCTCTCGAGTTTGCAGATCCTAATGTGAATACTCTTGTGTGCGATTCTTACTACTGTGTTCAGTCTTTTAATGACAACCTATTCTTTTGGACTCGTAATGACTATCAAGACTCCAAAGGCAGCGCAATTAAGCATAAGACGCTTTGGGTTTGAGTGGCAGACCTTAAACGTCTGCTCCTCACACATGTTATACATACTCTTGGCCATCAGCATGTGGGAGCACATGCTCTTGGTAATTCTTTGGCTGACGAAGCGGCCAAATCTGCAGTAGCCACGTGTTCTGTAGCAGCAGTTACAAGGTCCATGACTAAAATAGATAATGATATTCTGGCAGCGGTAGCTGCTACAAGGGATGTACCTGCTTATCCTCAGGGTTTCCCTTCGAAATACTCTTATCATATTTCTCCCGAACAAGTTCCTTACGCTTCTATTCCATCTGTGGGGATCGGCTGATTCCCAACATGGACCACAGACTTGCTTTGATCAGAGTCGCACACGAGGACATTCCGGGGTGTCTGTGACAGTCTCGATTTTCCAGCAACGTTATTGGTGGCGTGGTTTATATATACAAACCTGTAATTATGTGCTTTCTTGTGACATTTGTCAACAAATCAAACCATCTACAGTGTTGCGCCCACCACAAACACAGCTATGTATTTCTAATCAACCATTTGGCTGTGTGTATCTTGATCACTGCGGTCCGTTCTCTTCTAATACTGCATATAAATACATTTTAGTTGCAGTTGATTCATGCACTAGATTCCTTTGGGTTTGGCCACAACGAAGTGCTGATGCTCAAAATGTCATCAGGGATTTGCGTGTCTTTGTCGGGATGTTTGCCTGTGGCACCTTCCACTCTGACCAAGGTCCAGCGTTCACCTCTAAGGCGTACAAGGACGCGATGAAGTCAATGGGGGTGCTGGTGCAGTTTTCGTCTCCATACAGGCCTGAGGGCAATTCAATTGTGGAGCGGATGAACCGTGACTTAAAGCAATCCTTGACAGCTAGGGTCTTAGGTACTGGCAGGAACTGGCTGGCCCACTTGTATGGTGTTCAGCGTGCACTCAATAATCTCCCTAGAAGATCTCTGGGTGGGCGGACCCCATCTGAGATGCTCTTTGGCATTAAAATGTTTGTGCCAGACCTTGATGGGCTAGACGTTGTGGCGGCAGCCGCAACGTTTGATGTAGATAATCATTCTACTGTGTTACAGGATCTACCAAAGACCTGTGACAGCTACGCAACTGAACATTTACCCTCTTCCAATGATGCAGCACTGCTGATTCCGGTTGCTGGCTGGCTTCCCAAGATTGGAGATCTGGTACGAGAAAAGCTTGAGAACAAAAAAGAATTTGGTCCCTCATATCGTGCACCAGTTCCAGTACTTGGATTGAAGGGTACCCGTACAGCCATTTTACCGCCTTTACCTGGTCGCAAAGACAACAGATACATCTCAGTGGACAATGTCAAGTTACACCATCTGGCTGATTCTGAATAGTGTCACACCTGCAGTTTCGTGCAACGCTATCTCTTTTAATCCGGTCGCCTCAACCTCTACGACTAAAGCCTGTACCAGTGAGGCTGAGATGGAAACTGCTGTTGACCCTTCACCTGTTTTGCCTCCAGCCTCTTCCACTGCAGATGTCGAGTATACGTATCCCACAGATGTGTCCAACAGGGAAATGCGAAGCAATCCTCGACAACATCATGCTGATACCTCTCACCTGCCTTTAATACCGAGGGGTGAAAACGGATATTTTGGGGACCATGCCAGCTTCTATTATGACTCATCCTCCTCGTCTTCTAGTTTGGCTGTTCCACCAACTAAATTAAGTATTTTCATCTCTTGGTTCAAAAAGACATACCTGTTCCCCCCATGGACCTACATCTGGTTGGTGCTTATCCTACTTTTCCTCTTTATGTCGATTGGATTTGTGAAAGTATTCTTCTTACTCATCAATGGTCATTATTTGCCAGAACGCTCTGCTGTGAACTTAGTCGATGGAACTCTGGCCCCCCACACATTGTCCCACATCATGAAATGTGATCAGACTCTTGTGAACATTTCAGCATTCCCGGTTGCAGACGACATCAATTGGGATAAAGTAGCTTTCGAAATTCACGGCCCGACGAAGGTGCTCAGGGTGCCATACGTGTTTCGCGTCTCATTAGGAGATGTGGTAACACGCGACATACATTCTGATGATTGGGCTGTGCAAGCAGTACATTCATTGTTTTCTGATTTAAAATATGATGCTGCTTTTGATGCTGAAGATTTGTATTTAAATTCTGCCAATTATGCTGATGTCTTCTGTTATCAACACTATGGGCATCATTTTCTGCATAAGATAAACACTTTAAGACTGATTTTTAATCACACTCAATGGGAACATTGTCCTACTCCCATAAAGGGGAGTTCGAAAATTCTTAGAAATAAATTCACATATTTTACAGATTATAACACGTCCAATCCGGAATCCTATTTCTTTAAACTAAAATTGTCATCTCAATCCAAATATATCCTGACCCACACTAAATTGATTTATTCCAACTCATTTAGGACTATATTGGCCACACAGGGTTATGATCACTGGAAAGAGACCATTGATTTGAAATCAATCTGGGGCACAAAGCCTTGGCAGGTTCAGGGAACTGAGGCTCTGCATCGTGCCCGCCTAATTCCAGCTCAAATTTTATTTTTAAATGATACCGTCTATCAAACCACGTGCTTTGGCTTGGCAACTGTAAAAAATTTGAATATCCCATCCATTCCGTCTTTAGCGGAATATGATAATTGGGGTGCCCGAACTAATTATATTATTGATACATTGCTTGCTTTGTTTCAAAATGACACTTTAAATGTCTCAGAAATTGATTCATCCGGTTGGTTGGTGTGGCACACAAATTCTAATGCATGCCAATTGCGTTTTTATAATATAACACCTGGTTTCACACAGACTAGACCGGAACTCGTTGTCCACGTTCACATTCGGTTACCACATTCCACCCTATCATCAGTGAAACAACACCTGTCGCTCTTTTCGAGTGACATCAATTTGGCTGATTTTATCTTAGGACCCAGGGTTCCCAGATCTAAAAGGTTTATATATGCAGCTTACAATGAATTTTGGAAACTTTCGCAGATGGAAGCAGCCTTTCGTCTGCGCCAAATTGAGAGAAGGTCTTGCCGTGGTCGACAATAGCATCAATACACTTTCTTCATGCATTTATACATTAGATAACATTGTTTCTTCTGTTATTGATATTGTTCAGAATGATGTATCTGTGTTATATCATGGTCAAAATCAATTACGATCAGTTATGCAGTTTGCATGGACATTACAGACCCTTAAAATGGGAAAGGTCCCTTGGGATTATTTGAATGCTTCTGCTCTGTTTTTACCATTTAATTTGACTGATAAACAGCGTTTTATGTCCATGAAAGATGCTACATACACGCTATTGCACATTGAACAATTGGAGCCCTTGCCATTCTCTGTGGCAGAGACGGACTCAGCGGTTTGGTTAATTCATGGGGTTATTTCTCTCCCATTCTCATTGTTTCAATTTTAAATCTTGCATGCAACATTTTCCAATTGGCCGCTTCAAACCCCTGGGTAGGACATTTTTGCATGAATTATGGTCCCTACCTTTCACTTACAGATGTCAACGGGAAGATAAGGAGGTCTTCCTAACAGGGGAGGACTGCAATTCCACAGTAGCACATTCCCTAGTTTGTAAACACGTTAAATTGCACGGCGCATGTAATGTATCAGCTCCTAATCTTGCTTGTTTTTTGAAAGGGACTCCAGTACCATCAATAATTCCTGCTTTTATCCTGCTTACTAACGGCAGGTATATTATTTTGAACAACCAAGACTGCTGTGGTTTACGGGCAGGAGTCCCATATTTAGTAACTGTTTCACAACGCGTTACTTGTTGTAGCAATGTGCTTTTTCCGCCCCCGCATGGGAATGCAGATAGTTCCATTTGGCCTTCCATTCCGACTTTGAAAACAGATTTCACCAAATTGAGCAGGCTCAAAGTGCTATTGTTCCAACAAGAAGTGGCTCTCACTTCAGCTCGAGAGACCTTCGAGTTACAGGTGGCTAGAACGTCTAGTGAGATTCAGTCACTTCTCAACACTAACCTCCCACTCCACTTTAGGGAGCTTATACATCAAGGGGCAGATTTACAAGCCCCTTGCGCCACTTTTGTGTCATTTTTAACATGGAAAAAGTGACGCAAAAGTGGCGCAAGGGCCTTGTAAATCTGCCCCCAAATATTTATTGCGTCTGACACTAAAGGCCTTGCACATTTTTTTAAACACGTGGGAGCCGGCCTGGTGACTTTTTTTCAGGTGATATTTGGAGTAATACCGGCTTTTATTCATTCTATTTTTTCCAGCATCTTCGGAGGATTCCCTTTATTGCTAGTGTTAGCTGGTGGAATCCTGCTTCTTCTGTTGCTGCTGCGCAATGGCTGCTCATCTTGTGGTAATGCACAGACCAAGCCACTTGCAACTGTACCGTGATTGAATGCAACAGGTTTTTGGATGCCTGCCATTAGCAACGCTTGGCGTGAGTTATGGATTAACTTTTCGCTTTGCCTACTTTACTTGCGTGCTACCCGTTTTCTACTGTTGACGGTGCCCCTTCTATTGAGCTATGGATTTATGCCTCTCCAATACATCATGTCCAGTACCGGATTTTATCCAGTTAATGGGTCCCTTAGAGGCCCATGACCAGGCTTGTTCTGGGGATGGCTGTATGGCGCGTGCAGCAGCACTTGAAGTATTGGCTGAATGGGATATCTGTGCCGCTGCGCAGAACCTCTTGCATCAGAGTTTCATCGAATAGCACGCAAGTTGTCCGGTTATGCTTTTGGGAGCATCAGATTACGAGGAGCAGGTTTGTTCCTTCGACCTACTTGATTGGATGGCATCCCTTTTTTCTACTAATGGTAGAGATGCTCTTTTGGAGGGAACTGCATTCTGAAGTTCACGTACTTTGATGGATTTACCACCTTTTTACATTTTTCCAATTTGTTTTTTTCAGATGCCTTTGAACTCTGCTTGGCTTTTGAACTCTGTTTTGGTCCTTTGTCTATGTCCTATGATCTTACCAGGGGGAGGGTGTTATATGGCCATTAGGGTCATTCTCGACATTGCTAAGTTAGCATGAGCTTTGTTGCCTTGATGCTGCTTTTGCGCATGTTACTACATGACTTTATTTTGCAAGACTCTATTTATGCCTTTCACATGAGAACTGTCTGCGTTTCGCGTTCTCTGCTAAGTTCCTGGAGTTTAGTCTGAACATGATGTGCAAGGTCGATAAACAATGCCCCTTGTTATTCTGTTCTGGTCAGTCCCTAGCACCTAGACATAACATGCTAAACACATTGCATTGCTGGAGACTCGTGCTTTGATATGATGGGGATGCATGTTGTTTTAACACACACTTGGAGAGAGCCCTTTCCATGGAGAAGAGCTATGCTGTTCCTATGATGTAAACCTTACATCTAGGCTTTAAGGTATGGGGTCTGCTGACAAAGCCCAGAGATCTTCTTTTTTATAATAAACTTCTTTCAGTCAAGGGGAGGGTGGTTAGGCCATATAGTCCTTTTTTCCACTATCTATATATAATGACATCCCCCTTTGTAATCTATGGAATTGTAACAATGCTAATTGTTCTGAGTTTATGCATTTTGCTGCTGGTAGTGGCTCGTATACTGTATTATAGAGCACGATAGTTAAAATAAACATTTTGAACTATTACAGTGACTCTGCCAATACTTATCTGTGGACAAGTAAGAGTGAGCGAGCGAGCGAAAGGGTATGTCTTGCCACCGCGATTCCTGAGAGAGTCGGGAGTGTTGTGTTCTGGGTTGTCTAATCATTTGTGGCTTCTTGATTTTGGAGGAGAGCAAATAAGACACTATATCTAGTCGGTGGTAGGTTGGTACACCCCTATACAACGAGGTCCTGTTTTCCTGTGCATAGTTCTGTGTAAGTGCAGAATCACCGCAACAGAACCATGAATATGGAGATGGAATGTTGAGTTACTGTTTGCATGTCCTGCCATACATACTCTGAACAGCAATATTTCAGTAAAGATGAAGAGACAATTTCAGCAGGGAACATGGCTCTTATGTATGTTACAGAATACAAGGGCACACATGTAGGCATGTATTTCAGCGCCTGGCTACCCTCACAGGTGATTAGCCATGCTTTACAAATCAAGATTGATTGATTGAAAATAAGATCAGACTTGTCAATAGAGACATAGTCACACTCAGTTACATGTACATTGAGCTACACCGGAAGGGATACCCATAGCAGTGTGTCAGGTAATAAGCTCACATGGGTGACACTGGCTACCCCTTCATAGGCCTGGCAGTCTACCAGTCACACAAAAGGAAAATGTTCTTCTGTGATGCCCACAAACAAACTGACCAGGAACATTATCAAGTAGACCTTTGGATTGCTGATGTCTAGAATCACATGTTTAAACATCAGTGGCTGACTCTGTAACACCCACCTGAGAAGGAGTGCAAAATGGACATCTTGTGATCAAAGCAAAAGACAACATCTATAAGATACAACAGACTGAAGCTCTCAACTAGAAACCAAAAACTAGGGTTGATGAAAGTACACTAATAGGTGAAAATGTCATGTATAAATATTTGTATACTAATCATGTCATATCATCCTTGTAAAGCAAATGCATCCCACAAAACACCTTCATCCTACCCCCTTTTTCTCCCCACCTTACTCCATGATTTATAACCCAATCGCTCCACCTCTTCGTAAGCCCAAACACCTCAAGAGAGAATATGTACTCTTTATGTTTTCCACTTATCACGACCAGGCCTGGGTGATGTCACAGTCATGGAAAGATCTGATGTCATGGCAAGGCTGAAGGAATACTACTACCCCTAGCACAGTTCACAGTACACAGGAGTTTTGCAAAATTATAAATATTTGCTTGGGTGTCACTGCAGTTATTGGTCATGTGATGTGCAATGCTCAAGATGTTCCTAGGCAGTCCATAAAATGGTGCGTTGAATGTGCATTTTCGATGGTGTGTTGCCTTTGATGTCTATCCTCCACCCTAGCTTCTCGTGCCAATGAGGATATGCAGCTAGTGTGATCTATCCACCAAAATGGCACTGGCCACAGACTACGAGATGTATACTTGTGCCCTGGTATTACCTAGGATCCCCACCCCTAGGGGTGGAGGTGCCTCATGATCATAACATTGATCTAAGGAAGCAGTGGAAGCACTCATTCACTATTCAGATAAGACCAAAGTGATTGTTTGTTCCTACCTGGCACATACCATGGTTGAATGGAAATCTCCCTCTTCCCTCCACCTCCAGCCACCATTGGTGAAGGCTCTTGTCCATCCTCTGTCCCTCCCGGTACAGTTGAAGACCCTCTGCATATCTGAAGAAATGTAGGTTTTGGAAGACCTCTGAGGAATCATAAAATAATTACAGGTCTTGTCATAGTGCTGTTGTTCTAGCACCTGTGGTGAATGTGTTGATAGTTGTGCCTTGGCTTCCTATGCTTATCTTGGTCCTGAGCTACATGTGGGTCCAAACTTTGATAACCTTCTGAATGCAGGTGTTGGAAGACATCCAAGGGAATCATAAAGTGACGATAGGTCCTGTTCTATTGGCGTTGTTCCTGTACCTATGGTGAATGTGTTGGTGGTTGTGCCCTGGCCTCATGTGCTTATTTTGATCCTGAGTTACATCTGGGTCCAAATATGTATTGCTTCCTGGTGCAGTGCCTTTTACGGTGCTTGGTGCAGTGCCACCATATCGCCTATGAAATGTAGACTTTAGAATGTATGTGCATAGCAGTAGCTGTGTGTGTGTGTGTGTGTGTGTGTACATTGCTCTATTTGATAAAAGACAGATCAAATCATATGTAGAATGAAAGAATGACAATGACCTCTGAGTACCTTGATCATAACAGAGGTGGATATGTCATTCCCAGTAATACCAAGTGCAGCTGCTAAAATGCCATGACCGTTGCATATTTTCTAAGATGATGATGAACATTATGGGCCTGATTAACACAGGTAACTTACACTTTTCAGTAAGTTCACAATTTTGAGTAAGTTTACTACTTTTCGTGTAATCACAAACTGTACTTTTGTAGTCACTTACACTTTTGCAGTAAGTCTAGGCCAATCATGTGTAAAAATAGTAGAGATATTTAAATTAACATTAATTTATATTTATTTACATTTTTAACTATTTTAGAAACGTTCATTAAATTTAACATTATTTCTTAATGTGTGGCTAGGTTCAATATTTTCTATGGGAAGGTCTTGCAGTACCAGTGGTTGGCCATGTGTAGTGCTGGACTTACTAAAAAAAGTGTTGGTTACTACGAAATTGTAGTTTGTGAATACAGAAAAGTGGTAAATTTACTCAAAAGTGCAGTTTTTGAATCAGGCCCTATAAGTCATTTAATTGGTGTCATAGTTTTGGGTGATTTGCGACTTGGTTGAATTTCCATGCTTTAAACTGTGTAGAAACCACAATTTTGCAGTTATATTGTTGGTGCAGCTATGCATTAAGAACCCTTCTAGTCTCTAACCCAACCATAGTTGACCCATTGCATTTTGCTGCATTGTCACTCGTGGTCTCAGCCGCAGCATAGGTGCAGGTCGTCCTCCAGCAGCCAGGATGTCCCGGTAATGATTATTGGTCAAGGTTTATAATAAGAGTTTTCACGTCTCTTGCCCTTCCACTCCTTCAGTCTCCAAGTTCAGTCATCAATCAAAGTTAGTTCTATTGCACCTAGTGGTCTGAGTCGCAGCATTGGTGCACATCTTCCTTCAGCGGCCAGGATGGTCCGATAATGATTATTGGTCAATGCTTATGATAAGAATTCTCACATGTCCCTTGCCCTGCCACTCCTCCTGTGTCTAAGTTCAGCCATCAATCACAGTTAGTTCCATTGCATCTTATAGTCTCAGCCGCAGCAAAGGTGTAGGTCCTCCTGCAGCGGCCAGGATGTCCTGTATTGGTTATTGGTCAAGGTTTGTAATAAGAGTTCTCACATGTCTCATTCCCTTCCACTACTCCAGTCTCCAGCTTGAATAAAGTTCAGTCATTAATCACAGCTAGCTCCATTGCATCTCATGGTCTCAGCTGCAGTATTGGTGCAGATCCTCCTCCAGCAGCCAGAGAGTCCTGGAAATTATTATTGGTCAAGGTTTGAATTAAAATTGCTCGTATCTCTTGCCTTTCCACTCGTCCGGTCTCTAACCCAACCACAAAGGATCCAAGTAGGAAATTGGGAAACTGGTTGAGGCGGGTGAAACCCAAATCAATCAGCATCTGCAATCTCTGTCAGGGTGAAACACAAGCAAATCCCAAATTACCCTGTGCTTAACCCTCTAGTACCTTGGCACAAAAGCAGTCAAGCTTAACCGAGAGGCAGTGTGTACACTATTTATGCAGCACTTCAAACGGTAATACAGTGAATACAAGAAAAATCCTACTACATTTTGGAAACATAGAGTACAATGTAATACATTATTTGAGACCAAAACAACACAAATCCAATTAGTAAAACTGGAGATATCCAGTTTTAAAGATATAAGTGAAAATAGTGCTAAAAGCACAAATCGCCAACTGTGCTTATGTGATCGCGCCGGTCCGACGGGACAAAGTCACAATTTCAGGCTGACAGCAATGGAGCGTAGACCGGATACAGGGGCCAAGTTATAGGCACTGAACAAAGTACGTTAAATCCTGGTTTTCAGAGCTTGCAAGATCCTGTGTTGAGGATTGTTAGAAATGGGGGTCTCTAGTTGGCAATGGCTGGCACCACTGTCCAAATAGGGACCCTTCTTCCTAAGTCAGGGCAAGTGGGCTACCCCCTTTGATAACCCCTGCTCAACCCTGTGGTAACGTAGCACGAGCAGTTAGGCCTATCTCAGAGGCAGTGTGTGAAGCATTTATGATCATGCACAATAAGGCAGTAACGACACCACAAAAGGACACAACTCAAGTAGGTATAGAAAAATAGTTTCTTTATCTAAGGTTTGGCACGAGACTCTCAAAAGCGTTTTAACCAGTCACAATGCACGTAAATCAGTAAGGACTTAAAAAGGCAATAACGTATTCACCAGAACGTGGCACTGACTGATTCAAGGCCTGGGTCTCCGCGACCCGTTGCGCACCAGATACCTGCCGTTGGACGGGGACACAGCACGTAGCTTCTCGAAGAAGCGGAGACGGTGACAGGCGGACTCCCAGCGACCACAACTCTTGTCTGCAGTGGTCCGCAACGTGCACTCACAATGATTCGGGCACTCGGGACAAGCGGGCTCCCAGCGGCAGCAGCACGCGGCTGCGGCGGCCCGGGCTGGTGGTGGCGATGACTCTCGTCGTGCAGCTCTGTGGTGGGCTCACAGCGGCAGCAGCTCTCTCTCTTAGCTGCTGCGGCCCACAGGACGACTCACAATGATGCAAAATTGGCAAACGTGCGGGCACTCAGCGGCAACAGCTCTCTTTTAGCTGCGGCGGCCCACGGGACAAATCACGATGATGCAAAGTCGGCAAATGTGCGAGCACTCGGCGGCAGCAGCTCTCTCTTAGCTGTGGCGGCCCACGGGACAAATCACGATGATGCAAAGTCAGCAAAGGTGCGAGCACTCGGCACAGCAGCTCTCTCTTAGCTGCGGCGGCTCACAGGACAAATCACGATGATGCAAGGTTGGCTAAGGTGCGAGCACTCCACGGCAGCAGCTCTCTCTTAGCTGCGGCGGCTCACAGGACAAATCACGATGATGCACAGCTGACACAAATGCGGGCACTCAGCGGCAACAGCTCTCTCTTAGCTGCGGCGGCCCACAGGACAAATCACGATGATGCACAGCTGACACAAGTGCGGGCACTCAGCGGCAACAGCTCTTTCTTAGCTGCGGCGGCCCACAGGACAAATCACGATGATGCACAGCTGACACAAGTGCGGGCACTCAGCGGCAACAGCTCTCTCTTAGCTGCGGCGGCCCACAGGACAAATCACGATGAGGCAAAGTTGGCAAAGGTGCGGGCACTCAGCGGCAGCAGCGCTCTCTTAGCTGCGGCGGCCCACAGGACAAAGGATGATCTCGACCAGGCTGGCACAACGGCGGGCACTCAGCGGCTACAGCTCTCTCTCAACTGCGGCGGCCCACACAGATTCAGCGAAGGTTCCGAAGGTTCCAATTAAGATGGGCGCTCAACGGCGGCAGCTCTCTCTTAGCTGCGGCGGCCCACACACAGAGTTAACAAGGGTTACCAGTCCGCGTTCCTCACAGTAGAACTAGAGGTTCCGGATTACTCGACGGAGGCCTCACCTGCAAGTAGAATCCCTAGCACAGGAATTCAGACGGCAGACGGGGTGATGTCTAATGTCCCTGAGACTTCAGCAGGAGGCGCTCTCAACTCAGGCCCTCGGGTAGTTTCTTCAGCAAGCTTGGTGAAAGTTTCAAAGTCCTTTCCTCTGTTCACTCGGACAGAGTTTCGTCTTGACATCCAGAAGGAACACACTGGAACAAGGTTTCAGCGCAGCGTTTTATACCTAAAAAGTCTTTGTTCTCTGCAGTCACAAATCACTGCATCCAGCCAGAACCAGTTTGGTGGGGTCGGGAAGCACTTGGTTTACGAGGCGACATCCTGCCCTTTGAGAATCTGGGGGTCTGCTATCAGACGCCCAGTGGGAGGTGGAGCCATCATTCACCTTGCCAGGCATGGCCCTGCTCAGATCAAAGAGTCACCCCTCCCCATATTCTAAATGCCGATCTCTCTCTCCAGCCAGGTCTGACCCAGCTGGCCCTGCTGCTCCAAAACCAGACGGCCAATACACACGCTAGCAAAGCCTACAGGAAAGCTTAGGCCAGAAAATACCTCGTTTCTAGCAGCGGCATTTTCGAACACGGACTACACAAAAGATCCTTACTAAAAGATGTATCTCAATGTCCTGAGCTTAAACATATCAAACTCGAAGTTCCTATCGGGTTCCTGGGGGCAGGTAGGATTATGGGATCTAATACTCAGCCTGCCCATTTTGGCCTATGAGAACGGATAGCCTCACAATAGTAAGCAGTGAAATGGAGGGTAACTTGCTATTAGAACATGCTACACAGACATACTTTAAAAGCTGCTTCGGTGGGTAGCGCAAATCAGCGCTGCAGGCCCACCAGCAGGATTTGGTCTACCAGCCCTGGGCACACACAGTGCACTTATACTAGAGACTGACAGGTAAACCAAACGAGCCAATTATGGTTATCCCACTTCATACAGTTATCTTTACACAGGGAGCATTCGCGCTGTGGCACTGATTAGCAGTTGCACAGCAACCGGAGCATCTAAATCCAGCCAACATAAAAGATAGGAAGCAAAAAGAGGAGGGGAGACCCGCGCCAATGATGCCAGGTCTAACACGCGCCAATGATGCCAGGTCTAACAAGGATGTATCACACAGCAGTGGTTCCGAGGAGCAGAGGGCTGTGGCACATAGTGCTGCATCGTCATCAAAATCGTCATCGTCAGAATGCAGGTGTAAAAAACTTGAACAGCGGTGGAGGAAATATTGCTCATCGGAGGCCAAGATAGCATATAAGGAAGCCTTAAAAAAACTTCGAAAAATGATGAGGGCAGCTAGAAGAGAATACTTCATACTGCGCATTGAAAGTGCAGAGATTACAAGTAAGGAGATATTTAGGATCGTCAGATCCTTCACCAATCCCTCGACTCTTGAGGGAAAGATCCCGGCATCACTGTCCTTACGTACTGACCTCTTTAATTTCTTTGATGAGAAAATCCGGAAGGTCTATGCCTCCTTCAAGGTTGGAGAGCACACGGGGCACCTCAGCTAAAGGACAATATCAAATCCGGTGGAACTCTTTCAGTGTTCCTCCCTATATCCCTTCAGGAATCCTTAGCGGAAATTTTAAAGTGCAAGTCAGGATCCCCGCTAGACCCATGCCCACCCAAGTTGTTTAGATCCCTGGCCCTCTGGATAAATCCAGCCTTAAAAATGATATGGAATACTTCACTATCTTCAGGCACCTTTCCTGATGTTTGGAAGCATGCTCTCTTACTTCCATTGTTGAAAAAGCCGAATGCAGATCCCAAGGAGTTGGGCAACTACCGTCCTATCTCACTGCTACCTGCACCCGCAAAAATACTAGAGAAACTGGTCCAACGACAACTGGCCAAATTTATAAATGATCATGACATCCTGCAGGATACTAAGTCCAGCTTTCGATCAGGATACAGCACTGAGACAGCTCTGGTGGAGGTGGCGGAGTCAGTGAGAATGTCAGTAGATGCAGGGGCAGCAGTAATGCTGATCCTATTAGACCTGTCGGCGGCTTTTGACACGGTCGCCAACTACATCCTTCTGGAAAGACTGCAGCAGGTAGGGATACAGGATACAGCTCTTGCCTGGATCAGGTCTTATCTTACAGATCTATAACAAAGAGTCTTCCTTCAACCGCATCAATCGGACCCTAAGCAATTATGGTGCAGTGTACCACAGGGCTCGGCCCTTAGCCCTTTACTTTTTAACATTTACCTGGCGCCCCTCTTTCCCATCATTAATTCCTGGGAGGTGACAGCCGCTGATGACACCCAGCTCGTGTTCTCTTTCAAAGACCCATCGGAGGACTCGTTTGCCAGACTATCTGGTTGTCTAAGGGACATCGCAGGCTGGATGAACCTGAATAAACTCAAATTGAATGCAGACAATACCGAGGTCCTATTTTTCGGCCAGGTCTCACCACCACCCATGGTACTTTGGTGGCCAGGGGAACTGGGTCCTCCCCCTATCCCAGCAAAATCTGCTAGAAATCTGGGTATTAAGTGGGACTCGGATCTTTCCTTCGCAACTCAAGTCCAGCACATCGCGTCGTCCTGCTTCGGGAAACTAAAAAGCCTTAGGAAATTCCTGCACCTTCTACCTGAGCAAAATCGCAGGATCGTAGTCCATGCTACGGTGACATCTCATCTGGATTATGCAAACAGCCTGTACCTTGGGCTTCCTTTATATTTGATCCATAGACTCCAGATGGTACAAAATGCGGCAGCAAGACTTATCTGTTGTGTACCGTTCCGCCACCATATCTCCCCACATATTAGGAAACTGCATTGGCTCCCAGTGGCTAAAAGGATTAAGTCAAGTCCCTAACTATAGCCCATCGAGCCCTACATAACAAGGGGCCTAGGTATCTCAGTCACAGGCTGCGCCCATACCAACCTCGACGCACTCTAAGATCCACCTCCCAGCACTTGCTTTGTGTTCCCCGTTTTGCCAAGTCTCGAGTGGGAGGCAGATCCTTCACTGTGAAGACGGCCAAGCTATGGAATGCCTTGCCAGCACATTTGCGTAGAGTGGATACAGAACAAGAGTTCAGGCATATCTTGAAGACTTGGCTCTTTTGCCAGGATTAGCCCCTGGCCAGTTACCCTACCTGATTTCCGCTTAAGCACCAGGACACCTCTGTGGAGGTGCGCTATATAAGTGCCACTATTATTATTATTATTATTATTATTATCAACCATGCCAATGACGAGGGGCCAGTCCTGCATCGAAGATGCGTTGCGCACCTGCAGTTCCGAAGAAGCGGCAGCACTGCAATGCAGAGTCCTGCATTGTCGTTGAGGATGACGTTGATGAGGGGCTTCTAATATGAAGGCCTGCATTGAGGATGTATCACACAGTGGCGGTTACGTGGAGACTGCGGGCTGTGATGCGAGGTTTGGCGTTGGGGATGCCTCACGCTGTTCCAGTTCTGAGTGGAGCTGCGAGGACATGCATTGCATTGCATTGTTTCTGCTTCACCAGACCACAGTGGGCTGGCAGGGTACATTCAGGCTCACTTCCAAAGGTTCAGGACTTTGGCGGAACCACTTGGGGGTAGGACTCACAGCAGACAGAGTACATGTGCTGGGTTGAAGGTGGCTGTAACCTTTTCTGTCCCTGAGGCTCTGATCAGGAGGCCAGCCAACTAGCCCTTGGAGTCACTCTGGTGATCCTAGGTTCAAGATGCAGGTCCAGTCCTTTTACTTAGGCAGCAGGGCAACACAGTAGCTATCCTTTTCTGCAGAGCAGCATGCAGTCCTTCTGAGTCTTCCACAGGTGCAGAGGTGTACTGAAGAGTTGGGTCAGAGAGTCCAGTATTTTTATACCTCAGGCCCACTTTGAAGTCAGAGAGGGTTCTGGAGGTTTCCACACCGAGAAGTGTCTGGAAATTCCTCCGGCCCCAGCTTGTCTGGGGTCCAAAAAGACTAGTGCCAAACCATTAGTGAGTGTGCTCAGGCAGAGCCTTTGTGATGTGCAAGAGTGGTAGGGGACAGTTCCTCCCCTCAAGTCAGAGATGGCTCATTCCGCCAACACTTATTGCCCTTTGTCTCACTGTCTATAGGCAATACACATAAAGCAACTGCTGGCTTCACCTAGTCATGTGACCCAGGATACAGGCTGCAGACACCAAAGGTTAGGACAAGAAAAGGCCAACTTTCTAAACGTGGCATTTTCAGAAATGTGACTTAAAATCCGACTTTACCATTAAAGAGTGTTTTAAATTACAATTCGATAGACACCAAACGTGATATTCCTACCTAGTCTGAATTCAAAGTTATCACTTATTAAAAGTAATACGTTAACCCAATGTTATCCTTTGAAATTGGTAGGCCTCACAGTAGTTAAACACAAATTTATGGGTGTTTCACTAATGGGACATGTAAAACTTAAAAGTACACAGTACTCTGGGCTGTTTGGGGCCGGCTCTAGGGGTGACATATGCATTTAAACAGGAGGTTTGGTAGTGGGAAGAGATTTATCTTGCCAAGTCGAAATGGTCCTTTAAAATTGCACACACAAGGCCCGATTACGATGGCTGTCGGACCGCAACCGTCCGACCACCATCTGCTGCTGCGGTCCGACCGACGCATTACAATGCGTGCTGTCAGAGGCAGGATATTTGATATTTATTAATTTATAAAGCGCCCGAATCACCCCGCCAGGGGTATCCCCGCGCTATAGGGTTACTACAGCCAGTCATAGAGAAGACATGAATCAGAACAATGAGGTTTTTAGTCTGGGCAAAGTCGTAAGAGAATGGGGAGTTGGTTCCAATAGGAAGGGGCAAGGTGGGAAAAAGCTTTACCAACCAGGCGGGATTTTTTATAGCGTGGAACAAGAAGTAAAGATTTGGACCCTGATCGAAGGGACCTCAGTGGCAGGTATTTGGTAAATTTATCCGCTAGGTAACTGGAGCCTAAGCCATTCAGAGATTTATGGACAATGCAGCAGATCTTAAATCTAATCCGTTTCCGCACCGGAAGCCAATGCAATTGTTGCAGAAGAGGGAGGGAGGCCGTTCGGAAAGAGGCATTCGAAACCAAACGAGCCGCAGTGTTCTGGACTACTTGCAATCTATTTAAGGAGGCTTCATTGGCTGAAATCAGCAAAGCATTGCAGTAATCCAGGCGGTTTAGCACTAGTGCCTGAATAAGAGTTTTTCGAGTGGTTAAAGGTAAGAAAGGGAATACTCTTCGGAGAAGACTTAGCACATGAAAGCATGCGCCAACAGTAGTTGTGGCGTGATCCTTCATTATTAGTTTCTGATCCAGACGGACTCCCAAATTTTTAACCACCTGTTTGGGAATTGGCGCGGAGCCCAATTCTTCAGGCCACCATCCTGGGGACCACTTCGCTGAAGCTTCTCCAAACAGCATGATCTCAGTTTTCCCCGCATTAAGCTGGAGGAAGTTATCCCTCATCCAGCCAGCGATGGCCGTCATGCCCTCTGAAAAAGTAGACTGAACATTGGGATTATTTTTATCAAAGGAAAGTAGGAGCTGAGTGTAGGAAGGTGGAATCTGACTATATGGTTGCCCCCACTTTTTTTATGGTGTTTTGCTGGTTTATGACTTAGTTGGACTGGGATCCTGCTATTCAGGGCCCCAGTCTATCTGCTTTCTCTGTAAAAAGGTTTCCATGTGCCTTAGGCACATCTCTGATTGGAATCTGGAGTGCCCTTATAAGTCCCTAGTATATGGTATACTATGTACCAAGGGCATAGGTACCTCAGAGGCCTACCAGGGGCTGCAGCATGTATTATGCCACCCCTGGAAGGCCATCCAAACTGACACCACCGGTCTGCTACTGCAGCCTGGGTAAGGTGGTGCATGCACCCCTTACTGTGATATAGGTTACCTATATCACCAAATACATACACACATATAAACCTATAAGTCACTCCTAAGGCAGGCCTTATCAATCCTGAAGGCAGAGTGCGTGGTTCCTATGTGAGAGGGTGCCCCTGCATGAGCAGGGCCCCTCTGCAGCGTTCGGAGACCATCTCTGATGCTGTTTGTAGTGCAGCCTGACCATATACTCTTAAGCGCATTATATCCTCGCGGTAAAATGCTAACTTTGGAATGGCTGCACCTAAACATGTCGTGTTTGGTGTCAAACATCTTGGAATACTACCCCCCCGCCAATTCTGGCGGCGGGGGTAGCATTCCACCCTTCTAGAGGGAAAGACATGTTAACTCTGACTAACCCGGTAACTTCTCTCCAGAGCCCTGGCATCACAAAATGGATGCTGCTGCCACAGACACGAGTCTGGCCTCCTGCTGCTGGACGAAACTCCGGCAGGGGAGGCCTGGACAATAGGTTTCCTGTTGCAGGGAGGTGTGACCACCTCCCCAGACAGGATCATGTGTATTGGGGCTGGGCGGGAGCACCATCTGTGTGCTTTGAAGTCCTGCACTGGGGGCACATTTGGTGTCCCTGTGCATACCCCAGTTCAAACCGGATCAGGGGCTTCCAGCCCCTGCTTTGGCGCGAACTGGACAAAGGGAAAGGGGTGTAGCCACCCCTCTGCCCTGACCCACCCATAGGTGGGGCCACAGAGTAGTCCAACCCCTATCTTTAGTATAAAGATAGGAACCCAGTCCTTAGGACTTTAGATTATACCTGGACGAAACTCTGAAACTGAATCCTGGACCATCGACGCTCTATGACAAGATTAGAGGACTGAAGAATCTCCCTTGGGGTCAAGGAGTGACTCCCCTGCTTGGCAGGCACCAAAGAAGCATCTGTCCGGTTTGCATCTCTGAAGCTCCCGTCGGACGCCGAAGTCATCGCATCACCAGAGGTGGATTCTCAGACTTCCCCGAGGCTACCCTGAGTCCCCAGCAAAGCTGAGGCCCGTGGCTATCGTGGGTGACTTTGACCGTGACCCCTGGACACCGAGCACATTTGCAAGTGCACCATCTTCTGGGTATCCCAAGAAATCGTGCTTTGGGCTCCGAGTAGCCCTAGTCTCCAGCACCACCTGCACCGAAGATCACTGGCCCCCACTCCACGAGTGTCCTGTAAGCCAGCTCCACGTGCGGCGTCATGAGGCTCCTTCGCGGTCGCTAGCCCGTTGGCTAGTAGCCCGTAACGAAGGCCAATCCTTTTCTTACTTGGCATCCTGGTTGCTCCAGGCCTGCCCTCACTTACCCTTGCTGGGTGAGTTCCCCAGACCTTGCTGGTCTGCACCATCGACGATCTACATCTTCATCGAGACTTGCCGTTGCCAAGGCTTGTTGGGTCCAATCCGGTCGCCGACACCTCAGCACTCGACAGACATCGTGTACCAGCCCGAATCCTGCTCCTGGTCACCGACAACGCCTCCTGGACCTCGTGGCTGAAGAGTCAAGACGACCGTCAAAGCACCTGAAGCACTCGACATCGGTGGGCATCTGTCCATCGCCTTCCTGGTCACTGGCTAGTGACCCAGACTCTGTCCCCTCTGCTTTCAGGTTCTTCAGAACTCCGATCCACTCTTGGATCCACCCGGACACTTTTCTCTTGGCCGCCAGCAGCACTTTGCAGCAGATCGCCATTCGAATCGACGACGAAACCCGACCCCGAAAGGCACCTAAGCACCCGGCTTCCCTGGGTGAGGTAACACGAGTACTCCGGTGCTCCCGTGGGTAGAGACTCTTCAAAGTCCAAGATCTCAAAGGGTTTTGTCCTAGTCCTCTTTTAAGTGTCCCTTTTCTATAATTTCCCGATCCTGACTTTCTCCATAGAAGTCAACGGCGTATCGCGGTTGTGTATTTACACTGCACGCGTCTCCCGTAGGTCCCCTGTGTCACTACCTTGGGTGGTTCCTTGTGGTCCAAGCACTTCTAGAGGCTCTAGGCCTAGTGTCTAGTTCAGTCGTGGTTCGCATACCACTTTATTGGTATATGGTTTGGTACGCCCCTAGGGCCCAAACGTGTATTTGTGCTATTACTTATAACTTATAACTTATGTACTTCGAACTCTAGCCTCATAAAGAGACTAGAGGGGTGTGTTTAGCAATAAATGCATATATTTTGAATATATACCTGGTGTGGTGCTCTTTCATTTGATCACTCAAGAGATTATAGACTGGTAAAACAAGCTGATTTACATTTCTTCAAGACTTAGCCTGAAGGCTGCTCTCCATAGCTACCACTAGGATAGCTTTCAATAAAGGTTGTCTTTAACCTATCTCCAATAAGGGGTTGTTTGGACTGGTGCAAGGTGCCCACTATAATTAGTGGACAGCATATGCCAGGCCAACTTCTCACATTGGTGTGCAGCGTGTGGGATTCCAGCTTGCTATTGTTTTACCAGATAATCTCAATTGAATTGATCAACTGAAAACCACTAAAGGTACCTAAGGTACATATAATTTAAGCTTAGAATACAGTAAGTTCTACTGAACTTAGAGTTGTGTGTTAAGGGATAGCACAACCCTTTCTACAACTCAAGAGAGTTTAGTAGGCCACACTAGAGTAGGTAGTGCATACACCACACCACACTAGTAATGTCTTTAAGGGGAGGATCCAAAGAATCCTTGCAGGAAGCCATTGAGCTTCCACCCTCCAAGTATGATACACTCCCATTCTTGGAATTGAGAGCTTTATGCAACTTGAGAAAAATAAGGACAGGCCAAAGCCCCACCACCCAACACCTCAAGGAGTTGTTGGTGGCTTATGACCTTAGTAAGCCCTTGGGGACTGAAGGGGTAGGAGCTGAGGGTGGGGCAGGAGAAGAGGAGGAGGCCAGGGGTACCAATACCCCCAGCCCCCCTCTGAGACTGGCCAGGAGGGTGACAATGACCCTGACCTGGATAACCCAATCCCCCCTGTGGAAGATGATGAGGATGATCAGAATGATGCCCTCTTTGTCCCCCCAGGAAGGATTAAGAGTGTGCCCAGGAAGTCTAGATCTCCTTCACAGGAGTCTAACCACTCTGGCACCTCTATAGGGAGCTTTATCTCCTCTCACAGGAGGGAATCCTCTCATGAGAGAAGAGCCAGACTGGTCCAGTATGAGGAAACTCAGCTGGAAATCAGAAAAAAGCAATTGGCTTTAGATAGGGAATCCCTAGATCTCCTTAGAGAGAGAAGAAAGTTGGGACTAGAGTCCCATGGTGGCAGCAATATCCCTAGAGATAGGGACAGGTCTTATGACCATAGAAACCTAAACAAGATTGTCCCTCCCTACCAGAGTGGGGATGACATCCACAAATGGATAACTGCACTGGAGAGGGCCTGTAAAGTTCAGAAGGTCCCCCAGAGGCAGTGGGCAGCAATCTTGTGGCTCTCCTTTGCAGACAAAGGTAGAGACAAGCTCCTCACTGTAAGAGAAGAGGATGCTGACAATTACACAGTCTTGAAGAGTGCTCTGATAGATGGGTTTGGCCTAACCACTGAACAGTATAGGTTGAAGTTCAGAGACACCCAAAAAGCTCAGACTCAAGACTGGGTTGATTTTGTAGATTGTGCTACAAAGGCTCTGGAAGGTTGGATACATGGCAACAAAGTGCATGACTTTTTAGGATTGTACAATTTGATTATGAGGGAGCAGATCCTTAATAATTGTCAAAACCAGCTTTTGCACCAGTATCTGGTGGACTCTGATCTGACCTCTCCCCAAGAATTGGGAAAGAAGGCAGACAAATGGGTCAGAACCAGAGTAAAAACTAGAAATCAGGGTGGTGACCAGAAGAAAGATTCTACTAAGTCCCAAGAGAAAGGTGGGGATAAATCTAAGGATAAGTCCCCTACAGGGCCCCAAAATTCCTCTTCTGGGGGTGGGTCCCAAACTCCTTCCTCTCCTGAAAAGAAACCATATTGCCATGTCTGTAAAAAGCCTGGAAAGGCACTGGAAAACTGATCCCAGTTGCCCCAGGGTTGGCAATAAAGAAAATGTTCCTCCCACAACTACTACCACCCCTCCTGGTACTACCAGTAGTAATCCTCCAGTTGGGAGTAGTGCACCAAAAAAGTTAGGTGCTTTTGCAAGAGGAACAGAGGTGGGCCCTAGTTTAGACAGGGACCCCTCAACAGACTCCTCTGACTCTGATGGTGGTATAGGATTTGCCACCTTTACCATGGGTCCCATAGCATTGGGCAGGTACAGATTGGAGCCAATAATTAATGGTCAGAAAGCTGTGGCATTTAGGGACACAGGGGCTAGTGTCACCATGGTGGCAGGGAAACTAGTCCCCCTCACCAGCTTTTACCTGAGTTTAAATACCAGGTGACCAACATTGATGGTGTCAGAACAGATCACCCCATGGCCATAGTCAATCTCAGCTGGGAGGGGGTCACAGGCCCAAAAAGAGTGGCAGTGTCCCCAACCCTACCTGTAGATTGCCTGATGGGCAATGATCTGGAAATTTCAGCCTGGGCTGAAGTTGAACACCAAACCCATCTCAGGATGCTGGGCGTCCCTGTAAAGGTTAGTGGGGCTGTAATGGCCACAGCCCCAGCCCAAGAATTTGGAATTTGGAAAGAAGGAGCCTGAAAGAAAGGCCCACTCTCCCCCAAAAGAGAGCACAAGGGTTGAAGAAAAGTCTTCTTCCCTCCAGACAGTAGGTAAGGGTCAGCCTCCTCAGGGAACTGACCCTACCCCTAGTGAAGGAACTGCCCCAGAGGTAGTCAGGCCTGGCCTGGCCACACCCCTGATGGCAGAGGACCCTTCCAAGGTGGTACCCAGTCTGGAGCAGGTAACCTGCCCCTCTCTACCCTGCCTCAGCCAGCCCAGGGCTGCAGAGGTCAGGGAGGTCAGTGGACCCCCAGGGCCCCCTGTCCAGAGGAACCCCCCATCAGCAGATTAGGGGCACCCAGTCTAGTAGCCCTAGCCAGGTGAAAACTCCTCTACACACTGAGGGATCCCCCATGCCTTTATGTAGGGACCTCCCCAGAAGGACTCTGGTAGGCAAGGGCAAACCTGGGACCTGAAGGTTCCAAACCTGCCCTGTCCCTCCAGCAGTCCATCCAAAGGGACCCAACCCCCAGCTGTAGGCAGCCAAAGGTTGACCCTTAGAGCAAAGTGCAACTCAGTCATGGAAAGACAGGCATACATGGTGACCAGTGATCTGAGGAAGCTGAGGCCAACATTCCTAGGGCCTCACTTCCCTACTCAGACACCTTACCAGCCTTGTACTTTACCTAAGCACACCACAGGTAGTGATTCCCCATGGTGGAGACCCTCTCATACCCTTAGGGTGAGGGATTGCTTAGTGGACCATAAGACAGGGGGCAACCATGCTAGTGCAGGTGCTTCCTTATATGACCACTTAGTCAATGAAGGCTCAACTGGCCAAGGTTAGCCTTATCTCCTTTCGTTTGGGGGGGTTATGTAGGAAGGTGGAATCTGACTATATGGTTGCCCCCACTTTTTTTATGGTGTTTTGCTGGTTTATGACTTAGTTGGACTGGGATCCTGCTATTCAGGGCCCCAGTCTATCTGCTTTCTCTGTAAAAGGTTTCCATGTGCCTTAGGCACATCTCTGATTGGAATCTGGAGTGCCCTTATAAGTCCCTAGTATATGGTATACTATGTACCAAGGGCATAGGTACCTCAGAGGCCTACCAGGGGCTGCAGCATGTATTATGCCACCCCTGGAAGGCCATCCAAACTGACACCACCGGTCTGCTACTGCAGCCTGGGTAAGGTGGTGCATGCACCCCTTACTGTGATATAGGTTACCTATATCACCAAATACATACACACATATAAACCTATGTCACTCCTAAGGCAGGCCTTATCAATCCTGAAGGCAGAGTGCGTGGTTCCTATGTGAGAGGGTGCCCCTGCATGAGCAGGGCCCCTCTGCAGCGTTCGGAGACCATCTCTGATGCTGTTTGTAGTGCAGCCTGACCATATACTCTTAAGCGCATTATATCCTCGCGGTAAAATGCTAACTTTGGAATGGCTGCACCTAAACATGTCGTGTTTGGTGTCAAACATCTTGGAATACTACCCCCCGCCAATTCTGGCGGCGGGGGTAGCATTCCACCCTTCTAGAGGGAAAGACATGTTAACTCTGACCAACCCGGTAACTTCTCTCCAGAGCCCTGGCATCACAAAATGGATGCTGCTGCCACAGACACGAGTCTGGCCTCCTGCTGCTGGACGAAACTCCGGCAGGGGAGGCCTGGACAATAGGTTTCCTGTTGCAGGGAGGTGTGACCACCTCCCCAGACAGGATAATGTGTATTGGGGCTGGGCGGGAGCACCATCTGTGTGCTTTGAAGTCCTGTACTGGGGGCACATTTGGTGTCCCTGTGCATACCCCAGTTCAAACCGGATCAGGGGCTTCCAGCCCCTGCTTTGGCGCGAACTGGACAAAGGGAAAGGGGTGTAGCCACCCCTCTGCCCTGACCCACCCATAGGTGGGGCCACAGAGTAGTCCAACCCCTATCTTTAGTATAAAGATAGGAACCCAGTCCTTAGGACTTTAGATTATACCTGGACGAAACTCTGAAACTGAATCCTGGACCTTCGACGCTCTACGACAAGATTAGAGGACTGAAGAATCTCCCTTGGGGTCAAGGAGTGACTCCCCTGCTTGGCAGGCATCAAAGAAGCATCTGTCCGGTTCGCATCTCTGAAGCTCCCGTCGGACGCCGAAGTCATCGCATCACCAGAGGTGGATTCTCAGACTTCCCCGAGGCTACCCTGAGTCCCCAGCAAAGCTGAGGCCCGTGGCTATCGTGGGTGACTTTGACCGTGACCCCTGGACACCGAGCACATTTGCAAGTGCACCATCTTCTGGGTCTCCCAAGAAGTTGTGCTTTGGGCTCCGAGTAGCCCTAGCCTCCAGCACCACCTGCACCGAAGATCACTGGCCCCCACTCCACGAGTGTCCTGTAAGCCAGCTCCACGTGCGGCATCACGAGGCTCCTTCGCGGTCGCTAGCCCGTTGTCTAGTAGCCCGTAACGAAGGCTAATCCTTTTCTTACTTGGCATCCTGGTTGCTCCAGGCCTGCCCTCACTTACCCTTGCTGGGTGAGTTCCCCAGACCTTGCTGGTCTGCACCATCGACGATCTACATCTTCATCGAGACTTGCCGTTGCCAAGGCTTGTTGGGTCCAATCCGGTCGCCGACACCTCAGCACTCGACAGACATCGTGTACCAGCCCGAATCCTGCTCCTGGTCACCGACAACGCCTCCTGGACCTCATGGCTGAAGAGTCAAGACGACCGTCAAAGCACCTGAAGCACTCGACATCGGTGGGCATCTGTCCATCGCCTTCCTGGTCACTGGCTAGTGACCCAGACTCTGTCCCCTCTGCTTTCAGGTTCTTCAGAACTCCGATCCACTCTTGGATCCACCCGGACACTTTTCTCTTGGCCGCCAGCAGCACTTTGCAGCAGATCGCCATTCGAATCGACGACGAAACCCGACCCCGAAAGGCACCTATGCACCCGGCTTCCCTGGGTGAGGTAACACGAGTACTCCGGTGCTCCCGTGGGTAGAGACTCTTCAAAGTCCAAGATCTCAAAGGGTTTTGTCCTAGTCCTCTTTTAAGTGTCCCTTTTCTATAATTTCCCGATCCTGACTTTCTCCATAGAAGTCAACGGCGTATCGCGGTTGTGTATTTACACTGCACGCGTCTCCCGTAGGTCCCCTGTGTCACTACCTTGGGTGGTTCCTTGTGGTCCAAGCACTTCTAGAGGCTCTAGGCCTAGTGTCTAGTTCAGTCGTGGTTCGCATACCACTTTATTGGTATATGGTTTGGTACGCCCCTAGGGCCCAAACGTGTATTTGTGCTATTACTGTGATTTGATAACTTATAACTTATGTACTTCGAACTCTAGCCTCATAAAGAGACTAGAGGGGTGTGTTTAGCAATAAATACATATATTTTGAATATATACCTGGTGTGGTGCTCTTTCATTTGATCACTCAAGAGATTATAGACTGGTAAAACAAGCTGCTTTACATTCCTTCAAGACTTAGCCTGAAGGCTGCTCTCCATAGCTACCACTAGGATAGCTTTCAATAAAGGTTGTCTTTAACCTATCTCCAATAAGGGGTTGTTTGGACTGGTGCAAGGTGCCCACTATAATTAGTGGACAGCATATGCCAGGCCAACTTCTCACATTGGTGTGCAGCGTGTGGGATTCCAGCTTGCTATTGTTTTACCAGATAATCTCAATTGAATTGATCAACTGAAAACCACTAAAGGTACCTAAGGTACATATAATTTAAGCTTAGAATACAGTAAGTTCTACTGAACTTAGAGTTGTGTGTTAAGGGATAGCACAACCCTTTCTACAACTCAAGAGAGTTTAGTAGGCCACACTAGAGTAGGTAGTGCATACACCACACCACACTAGTAATGTCTTTAAGGGGAGGATCCAAAGAATCCTTGCAGGAAGCCATTGAGCTTTCCACCCTCCAAGTATGATACACTCCCATTCTTGGAATTGAGAGCTTTATGCAACTTGAGAAAAATAAGGACAGGCCAAAGCCCCACCACCCAACACCTCAAGGAGTTGTTGGTGGCTTATGACCTTAGTAAGCCCTTGGGGACTGAAGGGGTAGGAGCTGAGGGTGGGGCAGGAGAAGAGGAGGAGGCCAGGGGTACCAATACCCCCAGCCCCCCCTCTGAGACTGGCCAGGAGGGTGACAATGACCCTGACCTGGATAACCCAATCCCCCCTGTGGAAGATGATGAGGATGATCAGAATGATGCCCTCTTTGTCCCCCCAGGAAGGATTAAGAGTGTGCCCAGGAAGTCTAGATCTCCTTCACAGGAGTCTAACCACTCTGGCACCTCTATAGGGAGCTTTATCTCCTCTCACAGGAGGGAATCCTCTCATGAGAGAAGAGCCAGACTGGTCCAGTATGAGGAAACTCAGCTGGAAATCAGAAAAAGCAATTGGCTTTAGATAGGGAATCCCTAGATCTCCTTAGAGAGAGAAGAAAGTTGGGACTAGAGTCCCATGGTGGCAGCAATATCCCTAGAGATAGGGACAGGTCTTATGACCATAGAAACCTAAACAAGATTGTCCCTCCCTACCAGAGTGGGGATGACATCCACAAATGGATAACTGCACTGGAGAGGGCCTGTAAAGTTCAGAAGGTCCCCCAGAGGCAGTGGGCAGCAATCTTGTGGCTCTCCTTTGCAGACAAAGGTAGAGACAAGCTCCTCACTGTAAGAGAAGAGGATGCTGACAATTACACAGTCTTGAAGAGTGCTCTGATAGATGGGTTTGGCCTAACCACTGAACAGTATAGGTTGAAGTTCAGAGACACCCAAAAAGCTCAGACTCAAGACTGGGTTGATTTTGTAGATTGTGCTACAAAGGCTCTGGAAGGTTGGATACATGGCAACAAAGTGCATGACTTTTTAGGATTGTACAATTTGATTATGAGGGAGCAGATCCTTAATAATTGTCAAAACCAGCTTTTGCACCAGTATCTGGTGGACTCTGATCTGACCTCTCCCCAAGAATTGGGAAAGAAGGCAGACAAATGGGTCAGAACCAGAGTAAAAACTAGAAATCAGGGTGGTGACCAGAAGAAAGATTCTACTAAGTCCCAAGAGAAAGGTGGGGATAAATCTAAGGATAAGTCCCCTACAGGGCCCCAAAATTCCTCTTCTGGGGGTGGGTCCCAAACTCCTTCCTCTCCTGAAAAGAAACCATATTGCCATGTCTGTAAAAAGCCTGGGCACTGGAAAACTGATCCCAGTTGCCCCAGGGTTGGCAATAAAGAAAATGTTCCTCCCACAACTACTACCACCCCTCCTGGTACTACCAGTAGTAATCCTCCAGTTGGGAGTAGTGCACCCAAAAAGTTAGGTGCTTTTGCAAGAGGAACAGAGGTGGGCCCTAGTTTAGACAGGGACCCCTCAACAGACTCCTCTGACTCTGATGGTGGTATAGGATTTGCCACCTTTACCATGGGTCCCATAGCATTGGGCAGGTACAGATTGGAGCCAATAATTAATGGTCAGAAAGCTGTGGCATTTAGGGACACAGGGGCTAGTGTCACCATGGTGGCAGGGAAACTAGTCCCCCTCACCAGCTTTTACCTGAGTTTAAATACCAGGTGACCAACATTGATGGTGTCAGAACAGATCACCCCATGGCCATAGTCAATCTCAGCTGGGAGGGGGTCACAGGCCCAAAAAGAGTGGCAGTGTCCCCAACCCTACCTGTAGATTGCCTGATGGGCAATGATCTGGAAATTTCAGCCTGGGCTGAAGTTGAACACCAAACCCATCTCAGGATGCTGGGCGTCCCTGTAAAGGTTAGTGGGGCTGTAATGGCCACAGCCCCAGCCCAAGAATTTGGAAAGAAGGAGCCTGAAAGAAAGGCCCACTCTCCCCCAAAAGAGAGCACAAGGGTTGAAGAAAAGTCTTCTTCCCTCCAGACAGTAGGTAAGGGTCAGCCTCCTCAGGGAACTGACCCTACCCCTAGTGAAGGAACTGCCCCAGAGGTAGTCAGGCCTGGCCTGGCCACACCCCTGATGACAGAGGACCCTTCCAAGGTGGTACCCAGTCTGGAGCAGGTAACCTGCCCCTCTCTACCCTGCCTCAGCCAGCCCAGGGCTGCAGAGGTCAGGGAGGTCAGTGGACCCCCAGGGCCCCCTGTCCAGAGGAACCCCCATCAGCAGATTAGGGGCACCCCGTCTAGTAGCCCTAGCCAGGTGAAAACTCCTCTACACACTGAGGGATCCCCCATGCCTTTATGTAGGGACCTCCCCAGAAGGACTCTGGTAGGCAAGGGCAAACCTGGGACATGAAGGTTCCAAACCTGCCCTGTCCCTCCAGCAGTCCATCCAAAGGGACCCAACCCCCAGCTGTAGGCAGCCAAAGGTTGACCCTTAGAGCAAAGTGCAACTCAGTCATGGAAAGACAGGCATACATGGTGACCAGTGATCTGAGGAAGCTGAGGCCAACATTCCTAGGGCCTCACTTCCCTACTCAGACACCTTACCAGCCTTGTACTTTACCTAAGCACACCACAGGTAGTGATTCCCCATGGTGGAGACCCTCTCATACCCTTAGGGTGAGGGATTGCTTAGTGGACCATAAGACAGGGGGCAACCATGCTAGTGCAGGTGCTTCCTTATATGACCACTTAGTCAATGAAGGCTCAACTGGCCAAGGTTAGCCTTATCTCCTTTCGTTTGGGGGGGTTATGTAGGAAGGTGGAATCTGACTATATGGTTGCCCCCACTTTTTTATGGTGTTTTGCTGGTTTATGACTTAGTTGGACTGGGATCCTGCTATTCAGGGCCCCAGTCTATCTGCTTTCTCTGTAAAAGGTTTCCATGTGCCTTAGGCACATCTCTGATTGGAATCTGAGTGCCCTTATAAGTCCCTAGTATATGGTATACTATGTACCAAGGGCATAGGTACCTCAGAGGCCTACCAGGGGCTGCAGCATGTATTATGCCACCCCTGGAAGGCCATCCAAACTGACACCACCGGTCTGCTACTGCAGCCTGGGTAAGGTGGTGCATGCACTCCTTACTGTGATATAGGTTACCTATATCACCAAATACATACACACATATAAACCTATAGTCACTCCTAAGGCAGGCCTTATCAATCCTGAAGGCAGAGTGCGTGGTTCCTATGTGAGAGGGTGCCCCTGCATGAGCAGGGCCCCTCTGCAGCGTTCGGAGACCATCTCTGATGCTGTTTGTAGTGCAGCCTGACCATATACTCTTAAGCGCATTATATCCTCGCGGTAAAATGCTAACTTTGGAATGGCTGCACCTAAACATGTCGTGTTTGGTGTCAAACATCTTGGAATACTACCCCCCGCCAATTCTGGCGGCGGGGGTAGCATTCCACCCTTCTAGAGGGAAAGACATGTTAACTCTGACCAACCCGGTAACTTCTCTCCAGAGCCCTGGCATCACAAAATGGATGCTGCTGCCACAGACACGAGTCTGGCCTCCTGCTGCTGGACGAAACTCCGGCAGGGGAGGCCTGGACAATAGGTTTCCTGTTGCAGGGAGGTGTGACCACCTCCCCAGACAGGATAATGTGTATTGGGGCTGGGCGGGAGCACCATCTGTGTGCTTTGAAGTCCTGTACTGGGGGCACATTTGGTGTCCCTAGTGCATACCCCAGTTCAAACCGGATCAGGGGCTTCCAGCCCCTGCTTTGGCGCGAACTGGACAAAGGGAAAGGGGTGTAGCCACCCCTCTGCCCTGACCCACCCATAGGTGGGGCCACAGAGTAGTCCAACCCCTATCTTTAGTATAAAGATAGGAACCCAGTCCTTAGGACTTTAGATTATACCTGGACGAAACTCTGAAACTGAATCCTGGACCTTCGACGCTCTACGACAAGATTAGAGGACTGAAGAATCTCCCTTGGGGTCAAGGAGTGACTCCCCTGCTTGGCAGGCACCAAAGAAGCATCTGTCCGGTTCGCATCTCTGAAGCTCCCGTCGGACGCCGAAGTCATCGCATCACCAGAGGTGGATTCTCAGACTTCCCCGAGGCTACCCTGAGTCCCCAGCAAAGCTGAGGCCCGTGGCTATCGTGGGTGACTTTGACCGTGACCCCTGGACACCGAGCACATTTGCAAGTACACCATCTTCTGGGTCTCCCAAGAAGTTGTGCTTTGGGCTCCGAGTAGCCCTAGCCTCCAGCACCACCTGCACCGAAGATCACTGGCCCCCACTCCACGAGTGTCCTGTAAGCCAGCTCCACGTGCGGCGTCACGAGGCTCCTTCGCGGTCGCTAGCCCGTTGGCTAGTAGCCCGTAACGAAGGCCAATCCTTTTCTTACTTGGCATCCTGGTTGCTCCAGGCCTGCCCTCACTTACCCTTGCTGGGTGAGTTCCCCAGACCTTGCTGGTCTGCACCATCGACGATCTACATCTTCATCGAGACTTGCCGTTGCCAAGGCTTGTTGGGTCCAATCCGGTCGCCGACACCTCAGCACTCGACAGACATCGTGTACCAGCCCGAATCCTGCTCCTGGTCACCGACAACGCCTCCTGGACCTCGTGGCTGAAGAGTCAAGACGACCGTCAAAGCACCTGAAGCACTCGACATCGGTGGGCATCTGTCCATCGCCTTCCTGGTCACTGGCTAGTGACCCAGACTCTGTCCCCTCTGCGTTCAGGTTCTTCAGAACTCCGATCCACTCTTGGATCCACCCGGACACTTTTCTCTTGGCCGCCAGCAGCACTTTGCAGCAGATCGCCATTCGAATCGACGACGAAACCCGACCCCGAAAGGCACCTATGCACCCGGCTTCCTGGGTGAGGTAACACGAGTACTCCGGTGCTCCCGTGGGTAGAGACTCTTCAAAGTCCAAGATCTCAAAGGGTTTTGTCCTAGTCCTCTTTTAAGTGTCCCTTTTCTATAATTTCCCGATCCTGACTTTCTCCATAGAAGTCAACGGCGTATCGCGGTTGTGTATTTACACTGCACGCTGTCTCCCGTAGGTCCCCTGTGTCACTACCTTGGGTGGTTCCTTGTGGTCCAAGCACTTCTAGAGGCTCTAGGCCTAGTGTCTAGTTCAGTCGTGGTTCGCATACCACTTTATTGGTATATGGTTTGGTACGCCCCTAGGGCCCAAACGTGTATTTGTGCTATTACTGTGATTTGATAACTTATAACTTATGTATTTCGAACTCTAGCCTCATAAAGAGACTAGAGGGGTGTGTTTAGCAATAAATACATATATTTTGAATATATACCTGGTGTGGTGCTCTTTCATTTGATCACTCAAGAGATTATAGACTGGTAAAACAAGCTGCTTTACATTCCTTCAAGACTTAGCCTGAAGGCTGCTCTCCATAGCTACCACTAGGATAGCTTTCAATAAAGGTTGTCTTTAACCTATCTCCAATAAGGGGTTGTTTGGACTGGTGCAAGGTGCCCACTATAATTAGTGGACAGCATATGCCAGGCCAACTTCTCACACTGAGTATCATCAGCTTAAGATAATGGTACGAATCCTAAATTCCTCAGTAAACCCTCTAAGGGAGTAACATATATGTTGTATATGGAAGGGCTTAAACAGGAGCCCTGAGGTACTCCCTTAGTCAGTTTTGTAGTCTTAGAGCGGAAAGGGCCTAGATTAATGGTCTGAGTTCTGTCAGACAGAAAATTTGACATCCACTGTAGGGCATTTCCTTGGAGGCCAATTTCCCTAAGTCTCCTGAGCAGAGTCTGGTGGGAAATCGTATCGAAGGCTGCAGATAAATCGAGCAGCACAAGAAGCACTGCTTGTCCGTTGTCCAATGACATTCTGATGTTGTCAGTAACTGCAACCAAAGCCGACTCCATGCTGTATCTTTGTCGAAAGCCCAACTGAGATGGATCTAAGCAGTTCGAGGCTTCGCCAAAGTCGGACAGATGTTTATTGATATGTTTTTCTAAAATCTTGCTCAGCAGAGGTAACAGGGAAATCGGACGATAAATGGATAAATCCTCCATGGGGGCCTAAAGGTTTTTTCGGATGGGAATTATTTGCGCCGCCTTCTATTCGTGGGCGAGACAACCCTCTTTTATAGAGAAGTTAAGGATTGAACAAATGGGGGCAGCAAGTTGTTTGGAGAGCAGAGAGGTGGTCTTAGCAGGAATAATGTCTAGTGGCGAGCCAGATTTTACTATGTTCAGTAAAGACTCTACATCCTCTGGCTTAAATGCCGGAAAGTTGTGTAACGTCTGAGCATTAGATGTGGCCATTAGATGATCTACCATAGTGTCTTTCTGGGTGCTACCAGCTAAGATGATTTTATTGTAGATCAATTCAATTTTCTGAGTGAAATGGGTTGCTATATTGTCGAAGATGGAGCTTCTTCGTTGTCGCAAGCTTTAGGAGTAGTAAAAGATTTTAAAATCTGGTAGAGGTTTCTAGGGGCATTCCCTGCCTGTTCAAGTTTAAGCGCTATATATGTTTTACGAGCAGTTTTTATGCTTTTAGGGTATTGGGCCAAAGCCAGTTTATATCTTTCTTTATCCTGTATATCGTGTGTGAGGCGCCAGTGTCGTTCCAATTTTCTGCAGCGATTCTTTTGTGTCTGGAGGTTAGGAGAAAACCACGCTGTCTAGGGGCATCTGATTGGACTTGGGCACTGTTTCAGAGGGGCTAAATGATCAATGGTGGTTTTGATTATAGAATTACAACGAGCCAAACACTCCTCAACACTATCTAAATCAGGATTCTGAAATGTAGGAATTATATCCTGGAAGTGTTCTGGCTTACGTTTATGCCACTGTCTGCGCCACCTAAGAGAGTTTGTGTGAGGTAGGGGTGGGCGGAATTTGCGTAGTCGCGCTACGCAAAGCTCTGCGAAACGGTAAAAATCTCCGCGAGCACGCGAAAGTTCCGCGAACACGCGGAATTGCTTGTTCCGCCTCTTCGCGATGCTTTTTCCTGTTCGCGAACGCTGTTTGCGTGTTCGGGGAGAAATATCTCGCGAACACGCATTTTGAAAGCGCGAACAAGAAAAAAACTCCGCGAAGGCGCGGCTCGTGGAATTTTTGGCAATTCCGCGTTCTTTGCGGAACGCGAAATTACCCAAATTCCGCGAGCGGACCGGAATTTAACGCCCAGGCCTAGTGTGAAGGACATCCTGTGTCCTGGGTCCCCTGATTTGGAACTCTATTAGGGAATGGTCTGTCCATGTCAAAGGGCAGGTCGCTCCACAACGAATATGAGGAGAGTTAGTTAAGATCAGATCTAGTGTGTGACCAGCTGAGTGAGTGGGGCCATTGTTGATCTTACTTAACTCAATTGTGGCTAGATCTGCCAGAAGGGAGGAGGCATCTTGATTTGCAGTGTTATCACTGTGTACATTAAAATCTCCTAGAAGCAGGAAATTTCTGCTCGAGATAACATGCAGGGAGATAAGTTCCATAAGTTGGATTAAGAAGTCTGAGAGGGGGCCCAGGGGCCGGTAGACGAGACCGCCTTTCAAACTATGTTGAGAGTGTAAATCAATTCTAAAAATCAGAATTTCCAATGTGCCATTACTTAATTGGTCCGGTATGGAGACTTTAATAGAGTTCTTATGGATAATGGCAATTCCCCCCTCCCCCCCCCACCCCTACCTTAGTTGGTCTGTCCAATTTTTGGATATGATAGCCGTCTGGAAGTGCCACAGCAATTGCAGGATTAGAACTGGGTTTAATCCAGGTTTCTGTCAGAAATCCGGTATCGGGGCGTTTAGAGGAAAACAAATCCCAGATATCAATTGCGTGTTTAGGCAGCGATCTGACATTGCTTAATAGGCAGTTCCAGCCTCGACTTTCCGGCAGGTTCTGGGGGGAAGGTCTATCTCGTTGGAACGGCAGGGTTGCCTATTACCCAGGTCCGGTGTCATACTTTTAGTCGAGAGCAGTTCCAGTTCCATACTCTGGAATCTGCAGGACCTGCATGTGAAGGGGCCTTCCAAAACCATAAGGGAGGTAGGCATTGCGTTTTCCAAATGTCTGCAGTTATTGGGGCTACCTTGTCTGATCTTAAGAAGTTCTTGACTAATATATGTGCATAAATCCCTTGTTCTATTACCTGGGTCTGAAGCAAAACCGGCAGGAGGCGGAGGGACGGTCCGAAGCTTTCCAACGGGCTCAAGGAGCCCCTCAGTGGTTCGGAAACACCTCAAATACCCCTTAATGACAGAGGCTCCGCAGTCGGGATTATGATGTTGGTTTCCGACAGCCATTCCATGTCGACCTTCCCGACATGAAAAAGCTGTCGGAAAGTGACATTTGGGACCCCATATCAGGGCCCCCTTCCTTCCTCGCCCTCCACATTGTGGCCTGGGGGGCACAGGTGCCCCCCTACACATCCCTGCACCGTGTGGCAGGCACTGCGAGGTGCCTGCCACATGGTGCAGGGATGTTTGAAAACACCAATTTTTTAATGGAAGCTTGTGCTGTAGGCCTTTTCTGCCCGCCGCACAAGCTTGCATTGAAAAATGGATGTTTCCGACCGCCCTATAGGCGGTCGCATCCAAATAATGAGGTCAGAACCTCCAACCTGAGGTCTGCAATGGTGTTGGGTGGGCGTGAGTCCGCCCGACATCGTAGGTAGCCCAACAGTCTGAAATGGCAGGCCTGAGACATGTTTATATGGATACTTAAGTGGGTGACACAAGCAGTGCTGCAGGCCCACTAGGAGCATTTAATTTACAGGCCCTGGGTTAATGTAGTACCACTTTACTATGGACTTAAAAGTAAATTAAATATGTTAATTGGGTGTTAGCAAATGTTACCATGTTTAAAGGAGAGAGCTCATGCACTTTATCACTTGTTATCACTAGTAAGGTGAGTAGAGTCTTAAAGCCAGCAAAAACAAAGTCAGCAAAAACAAAGTCAGCAAAACAGGAGGGTAGAAGGCAAAGAGTTGGGGGAAAACCACGCCTAGGATGTCAGTCAGGTCGAACAATTCATCAATCATAGTTCGTTCCATTACATCTAATGGACTCAGATACATCACTAATTCAGGTCCTCATTCAGTGGCCAGGGTATCCCAGTAATCATTGCTGGTCAAGCTGTTTATTAAGGTTTCTCACATAGCTCTTACCCTTCCACTCCTCCAGTCTCCAACCCAACCACAATTGAGCCATCTATCACAGTTGGTTCCAGTGTCTCTCAAGACCAGGGCCACAGCAGTGTGGGTCCTCCAGTGACCAGTGTGTCGATGTGATGGTCACTGTTAATGATTTTTACTTTCCTTTTAAGATAATCTCACCTTCATAGTGTGCACTGCAGGGTCCCTGGTATGCAGAATATCCTGTCAGAGGTGCTCTATAGTTTGTGGTGGCCCAGGTAGTCATAGACCTGGTCATTTTCACTAACGATATGGTGGGCCACTTTCTGCCACATTTTCACATAGTTGTTGGATGGGTCAGCAGTGAAGGGTGAAGCAGTATCGTAAGATGTGGTTTGCTGCCAGAGCTGGCTTTTTTGTGCCATTTTTTGTTGATGCGTCACTCATTACAAACTTTTATGTTTTAATGTGGAGCTGTATGGCTGCTCGGAAAACAAACCTAAATTAATTGCGCCGATGCACTGTGCAAGGGCTAACCACAATCATTTTCCATTACAATAAGTTATTTAAGTTCGGAAGAGTGTCTTTTCTCTAAACAGTAAAAAGGAACCCTGGCCGGGAAGGCGAAGCTGGACCCAATGGGGGCCTGGGACAAACACCGTCCGGTGGCGGGAAGCCCCTCCCCGCCCATTTACATAGCCCGCTAGAGGGGAGCGACCAGCACTGGTCACCCCAGGGCGAGCTCGGGCCCCCCCAATTTGGGGGCGAGCTGAACGGGACGAGGGGGGGATAAATAAGGGCATCAGGTGTCAAGAGTCTTACTTGAAGTTTCCCAGGTACTTCACAGGAGCAGAATGTTGCTAGTTCCCAATGCCTCTCCGAGTTTCCCCCACGCTCCCGAAGTATCTTTCTAGGGAGTATGTAGGGACTCTCGGGGGGGGAAAGGGGTAAGGGACAGAGAAGAGACAGCCTCGTCTTCAATTACTGGTGTCGTCTATCAGCAGCTACTCTATCTTGCTTCTTGCGCTGTTTCTGTTGTTAGACACTGTAAAACAAATGACACAATTACTAAGTTCTTCTCTAAGGTTCTACTACTTCTTTATATTTTCTTATTCCAATAGTAACATACCCTCTTGAGACTGGGCTATTGCCTCTCTTCTATTAATAGGAGTCTTAGGTAAGGGCTCCAAAACGATGTTCAAAATATGTAACTATCCTGTAGGAATACAATACAATTTTATGTAACTAATATACTGTCTATTAACTAATGTATTTCTTAAACAAATTCTGTTTGTAGAGCTATTAACCTTTATTTTCTTTTAATGCAGGTGGAATTTACGAAGCCTTTTCACTCTAATGGAACAACAACTCTGGTAAGTATTATCTCTAAGTTCTACATTATTTAACCTAATATTCTTTGATATTTGCCTTTTAGAGAGAACAAACTGTTTGCTAAAGCTTAGAGCAATTTGGGGGCTGAGGTAAGATACAGGGTATTCAAATATACTACTGTGAACTGAGTCTTGTATATTTAGGAAATATCAGCTTCCAGAGCTGTACTTGCGTGACTGGAACTGGGTTGACAAAACCTTCAAGTCTGGAACGAAGCCGGTAATGGGCTGACGGTACCTTGACAGCATGTAAATCTTCTTGCCTCTAAACTTCTTGGAAAACCCGTCGCACAGCTTTTCTGAAGACTACCGACAGTAGAAACAAAACGAATTCTCTACTACACTACCTCTAAATACACGGACGAAGCAGCAAGTGCTGCTGCAATGGCAACGGACTCGGTGAAGTGCGCACAGCTGAGGGCAAGCGCGAGCCTCAGCTGTGCTGGGAATTCACGCGCTCATTGTTGGAAGGCTGAAGCGCTGACCTTAGCGCTTCCAGCCATCTTTAAGGACCGCACTTTGACCAGTTCGGTCCAGGCCTTGTCGGGTAGCCTACCGGGGGGGGCAAGAGGCTTTAGTAACCCTCCTTCTGCCAAATGCAGAAATAGCGCCCACAAGCTGGGATCTATTCCGCCAGAGTCTTAGGTTCCTGACATCAGGCCCAAGGAAACACAAACCCCCCCTCACGGAAGAGAGTAATAATCCCACCCACCCACACCGAATCAAGTGGGCGTCGCAGCCGCAAAGGTAGAGCTGAAGCGGAAGGAACACAAGAAAGGTAGGAAAAAAAGAGAGAAATTAGTAAAGGAAGATGGAGGGCTCACACAGTGTCCTTGGGAATGCCTTACGGCAGGGGCGCTGAGGGAGCCAAGGGCAGCGTACCGCCATAGAAAGAGTAGATGTTGGGCTCCCGCAGGACCCTAGGGATGCCTCACGGCAGGGGTACCGACGGAGCAAAATGCAAGGACTCAGCCTCAGGAAGGATAGAGTAGATGCTCAAGCAAGGTCCTTGGGATGCCACTCGGCAGGGACCCCAGGGAGCAGGGAGGGCCCTTGAGAGGGTCCAGGGCAAGCGGGACGGCACTTGCAGCCCGGGCAGGTCCTGACGGACACCCTCCAAGTTGGTAGCAAGTTGAAGCCTAGACCCGTGAATCTGAGGCCCAGACAGGAGGCCACTCCCTTCCCGGGAAATTGAGGAGGCTGGGTCCACACAGCGACCAATATGATTGCAAAGACAATGAAACGTGTTAACATGGATACTAAGAGGGCAATTGATATGACCAGGAATGTTGGAAAATGTATAAACATGTTGGAGCATATTCACAAGCCCCTATCGCCACAACAACGTCACTTTCAGTGACGTTGTTGTGGCGATAGGGGCTTCGCCTTATTCACAAGGCAGCGTTAAGCCACTTAATGTGGCTTAACACTGCCTTGTGAATAAGGCCCCCTTCACGCTGTGTTTAGCGCGAAAGGTGCGTGCAGTGGGTGCTGTGGTGGGCGTTCCACCACAACACCCATTGATTTTGACGCTATCGCCTATTCACAAGGGCAGCATGAATAGGAGGTAGCGCCAAAATTAAGACCAGGAAAATCCTGGTCTCAAGATGGCGAAACAAGGAGAAATGCTTAATTTCTTCTCGTTTTTGCTTTTTCCATGTGTGCTACCTTGTGCAAAATGCCATGGTTTGTTCATGTACAGGAAGGTGTCCCTTTCTGTACATTAACAAACCATTTTTAGGTCTCGCATAGGCAGCGCATGCGCTGCCTCTACGAGGCATTAAGTAATCTGTATATGTGTGGAATCTCCGCCTACTGCACCTCTTTGTTTGTAATTGGCTTGTTAGCTTGTCTGTTTCATTGTGTTGGTTTTCACAGGCTAATGCGCTTTGTAGATCAGCCTTTGTTTTTCAGGAACGCCCATGCAGCACTGCCTAACTACAGTAAACATGCTGCAAGTGGCATGAACTGTTTCTGTTGGAACTCTTTTGTTTCTTTTCGTTTATTTTGGGGGATATATTTCGGTTCCTTTGTTGTTTTTTATTTATCAGTATTTAAGGAGTTTCTTTGGTCCGTATATGCCGCGTTTGATGTATTCGTTGCACTGCTATTTAGTGCGTTCTATTTTTATTTTGACGATCGAGTTTTGCTGTGTTTATGTTTCGGCATTTGAATGGAGTGTTTTGGGTCCGTACTTGAAGTGTGAGATGGTCCATATATGCCACGTTTGATGTATTCGTTGCACTGCTATTTAGTGCGTTTGATTTTTATTTTGCAGATCTAGTTTTGCTGTGTTTATGTTCCGGCATTTGAATGGAGTGTTTTGGGTCCGTACTTGAAGTGTGAGATGGTCCGTATATGCCGCGTTTGATGTATTCGTTGCACTGCTATTTAGTGCGTTCTATTTTTATTTTGCCGATAGAGTTTTGCTGTATTTATTTTCCGGCATTTGAATGGAGTGTTTTGGGTCCGTACTTGAAGTGTGAGATGGTCCGTATATACCGCGTTTGATGTATTCGTTGCACTGCTATTTAGTGCATTCTATTTTTATTTTGCCGATCGAGTTTTGCTGTGTTTATGTTCCGGCATTTGAATGGAGTGTTTTGGGTCCGTACTTGTAGTGTGAGATGGTTCGTATTTGCAGTGTTTGATGTATTAGTTGCACTGCTATTTAGCGCCTTAATTATACCCTAACACCTGATGTTAGCAGGGAGCGTGAAATTCGCTGCTTTTTTTTTATTGCACATGCATCTGCACATATGAAAATATTAGTATTTTAAGTTATACTTGGGCTATAATGTACATGTGCGCAGCTTTTTAGGCAGTTTTATAGTTGTAACCTTTGGCTTCATTAATTCCAAATAAATGGCACGTTATATCCCGAGTGCGTAAGGATAGTTTGGCATTATATGTACCGACTGCGTAAGGGTAGCAGTATGCGAATCCGAAGGCTATTTTGTTTTTGTTCCTTTTACTTTAGCAGTGACCTTTTTTTTCACCTAAGTCCTTTAGCATCACGCTGTTTGTTCTTTTGCATGTCACTGATGCTGGGAACAAAGAGATTACAATCTTTACTGCCGATCTTAAAGCGCTTAATTAGCTTGGCCTGGTTTCGTTTCTCAGCTGGCGCAAACATGCTGACACTTCACACTATACCAGACTTTCTGTCTGCCTTTTTTTCCCTTTGCCACACATTATTTACAGTTGAAGGGCAATGCAAACTGGCTGCGTACGCCTTGTATGGACGCAGGTAGACAACAGTTGTGTTAAAGTGTACATGGGCACAGCGCTTCAGGCTGTTTTATAGTTGTACCCTATGTTTTAATTTATTCCCAACAAATGGCACGCCATGTACCGACTGCATAAGGATAGCAGGGTGATTTGATGTCTAAATTAAGTCCCGTAAATATACGATGAAACTTGAAATCAGCAGCGAGCATGAAACGTGTTGATGTGTAAAATGGCAATGCATTTGCACAAAACCAAACTTTCTTATTTTAAGCTATGCTCGTTTTATAGAGAACATAGGCTCAGCCTTTGATGCTGTTTTAGAGTTATAATCTCATGGCCTATTGCATTCCCAACAATTAGCATTATATGTAGCAAATGCATATGGATAGCATGGTGAGTTGATGTCAGAATTAAGTGTCGTAAATATACGACCACACTTGATGTTAGCAGGGAGCGTGAAAGTCGCTGCTCTTTTTAGGTCTCGCCTACGCAGCGCGCATGCGCTGCAAAGGAGACCTTTAGCCATCGTTCAGCTCTTTTTCGAAGCACATACTCGTGCTTGTCGCGGCATACACCTTGCGGGAGCGCGCAGGGGCGCACCACAAGCACGAGTATGTGCTTCCAAAAAGAGCAGACTGCGCGCGCACCACTCCCGGGCTCACCTCCTGCTCCCCCTCTCTCTCTCTCACGCTCGCTCCCAGGAAGTAAAAGCAGAACTTGGATTCGTGTCTCACTCCCGGGCTCTTTCTCTCTCTCTCTCTCGCACTCTCTCTCTGTCTCTCCTCTCGCGTTCTCTCTCTCGCTCTCTCTCTCCCCCTCTCTTGCTTTTTTTCTTGGCTGGTGCATACCTTAACTCTTTCCACCCAATGCGTTGCCTTTTCTGCTGGTTTTTTTTTTGCTTTCTGCAGGCACACTTCCCCCACTTTAAATAAACTTTAGTTTACCTACCGCCACACTCACGGCCTCGGGCGCTCTATTCCGTCCTTCCTAGTTTTTCTCTGCCAGCTCTCCTAACTCCTGGCCCCTCACCTTCCCCCACCCCTCCCATTTTTCCAACACTGAGACAATTCAAAACGGCAGCTGGGAGGAGGCGCCAACCTTGAGAATCTGAGTTAGCAACTGACTGGAATTCATATTTGTGTACTATTGACTGGCGTGCAACACATATATTAAAATATCTGTTTTACTGGCTTGGTGTAAAACACATTGATTCGTAGATGCCCATAGTGCGGTGACTGGAACTTTTGACATTTCCATACTGAAGCCCCTGAAAGCGTTTGCAACGTAATAGTTAGCAATCTAATATTTCACTAAATTCCAATTCTTTATTTTTAATGAACTACTGCTGCTGTCGCAATCCCACCACATATTACGTGCCAGTTACCAGCAACCTATGTACTTTACCCCAAAACTAAACTCTGAAATAGTCTAGTTGTACAAATACAATTGGGGATATTCATCGCCTTCTAAGTTCAGGAAAATAATACCGTCCAATCGGTACCCCGACCCGAACCTCCGCCTATGTTTACCAATACACGTCAGAGCACCTCAAAGCGCTCTGGCACGAGATTTGACCTCAAATTCTTGACTCAAGCAGCAGTTGAAGGCCAGTAATATATTCCCGAATGAGTAGAGCATCCATTAGTTCTGTTGCCTGTCCCAGAAGTCGATTCCACATAGGTAGCCGGAAGCAGTCCCAGTCCGCTTTCGATGTCGCAACCAGGGCTTTAAGTGGGCCGGGTCTCACCGGTCTCTACCCCTCTCTCTACACCTCTCTCTACCCCTCTCTCTACACCTCTCTCTACCCCTCTCTCTACCCACCTCTCTACCTCTACCCACCTCTCTCTACACACCTCTCTCTACCCACCTCTCTCTACACACCTCTCTACCTCTCTCTACCTCTCCCTCTACCTCTCTCTCGCTACCTCTCTCCCTCTCCCTCTACCTCTCTCTCTCTCTCTCTACCTCTCTCTACCTCTCTAGCTCTCTCCACCTCTCTAGCTCTCTCTACCTCTCTATACCTCTACCTCTCTACCTCTACCTCTCTACCTCTCTCTACCTCTCTACCTCTCTACCTCTCTACCTCTCTCTCTACCCCTCTCTCTACCTCTCTCTCTACCTCTCTACCTCTCTCTACCTCTCTCTCTACCTCTCTACCTCTACATCTCTCTCTACCTCTCTCTCTACCTCTCTACCTCTCTCTCTACCTCTCTCTCTCTACCTCTACTCCTCTATACCTCTCTCTACCTCTCTCACCTCCCTCTCTCTACCTCTCTACCTCCCTCTCTCTACCTCTCTCCACCTCTCTACCTCCTACCTCTCTACCTCTCTCTACCTCTCTCTACCTCTCTCTACCTCTCTCTCTACCTCTCTCTCTACCTCTACCTCTACCTCTCTACCTCTCCCTCTACCTCTCTACCTCTACCTCTCTACCTCTCTCTACCTCTCTACCTCTCTCTCTACCTCTCTCTACCTCTCTACCTCTCTCTACCTCGCTACCTCTCTCTCTACCTCTCTCTCTCTCTACCTCTCTCTACCTCTCTACCTCTACCTCTCTACCTCTCTACCTCTACCTCTCTACCTCTCTACTTCTCTCTCTCTACCTCTCTACCTCTCTACATCTCTCTATCTCTCTACACCACTCTACCTCTCTACACCTCTCTACCTCTCTCTCTCTACCTCTCTCTCTACCTCTCTCTCTCTACCTCTCTACCTCTCTACACCTCTCTACCTCTCTCTACGTCTCTCTACCTCTCTCTACCTCTCTCTACCTCTCTCTCTCTCTCTCTCTCTACCTCTCTCTCTCTAACTCTCTCTCTATACCTCTTTCTACCTCTCTCTACCTCTCTCTACCTCTCTCTACCTCTCTCTCTACACCTCTCTCTCTACCCCTCTCTCTACACCCCTCTCTCTACACCCCTCTCTCTACCCCTCTCTCTACCCCTCTCTCTACACCTCTCTCTACACCTCTCTCTACCCACCTCTCTCTACGCAACTCTCTCTACACACCTCTCTCTACACAACTCTCTCTACACACCTCTCTCTACACACCTCTCTCTACCCACCTCTCTCTACCCACCTCTCTCTACACACCTCTCTACAAACCTCTCTCTACACACCTCTCTCTACCCCTCTCTCTACACACCTCTCTCTACACCCCTCTCTCTCTCTACACACCTCTCTCTCTCTCTCTCTACACCTCTCTCTCTACACCTCTAAGTGGCAGCCGGAGCCTGATAGTACTGCTTGTCCTTTAAAAAAAAAACAAGCATTGGCATAGCCAATAGGTCTCGCCTTTGGGACCTTATAAGTGCTTAGTTATCCAGTACAATATCCTTGGTGCAACAACATCAAGTGTTGCATAGCTAAACACTTATAAGGTCCCAAAGGCGAGACCTATTGGCTATGCCAATGCTTGTTTAAAATGCCGTTTTGTAACTTACATGTGTGCTGCATGAAGCATGTAAGTTACAAACTGGCATTTTAGGTTTGTTTATGTGCAGGAAGGTACACCCTCCTGTACATAAACAAACCTCCCTGCTTGCATACACCCTTGCACTCTGGTGCAAGGGTGCCTGTGTTGGCGCTAAGTTGTAAAACTTAGCGCCATCGCAGGGGGTAAAGCAAGGCTGCACCATTTCCTTGTGAATATGGTTCAGACTTGCTTTTCCGAAGTGGCGTAGAGAGGCGTTAAGCCAAGAAGGCTAACGCCTCTCTCCGCCACTTCCTTGAGAATATCCCCCGTTATGTTGAATAAACTGCGACATTTTAAGGCACCAAAGCATGTTGTCAGTGGTGTGATTTGAGGGTAATATGGACGCAGTTTTGAAGCAGGGGGGACAACTCGCCTCCTGGAGGGGGTTTGTCGCTGTGCTGAAATGTCTCCAGATTTCCCACAGAACCAAGGCATGTTTTGAAATCCAAAGAGTTACATCTTCATTTGGAATTCATGACATTTCCCCAAACCAGTTTTCTTGGCAGACAAGCAAATGCTCCTTTATCATCATACATTTCTGTGCAAACCCTGTTTATGTTCAAGAAAGCTTTACTTGTTCCAGACAGCGCGTGTGCGGCCACATTTCGCACATCTCTGTACTCATTTCTTTTTCACAGCCACAAGCTGCATTTGGCGTGAGAGCATCACACGTACGTTTACAGGAAACGGAACTGCTACAACTTGGGGTTTCCTTTGCTGAGACCACGAAGAAAACACTGCATTGAGTTTCTACATATATATATATATATATATATATATATATATATTGCAAACAGTCCAAGATCTGCACGCTCTCAGTGAAGCACGACAACGAGCAAATATTCGAAGTTGTTTATTCAGTGAATAAACAACTTCGAATATTTGCTCGTTGTCGTGCTTCACTGAGAGCGTGCAGATCTTGGACTGTTTGCAATTCGACTACCGGCTTGCTCCGCCGGCATGCACGCCACCCCTCTTGGGTCTGTGTCAGCCAGAAGGAGTGTTTTCGCTGTGGATATATATATATATATATATATCCAAGAAAGAATTATTGCTACATTATTATTACAATTATTATTACAGATTTTTGCCCTGGCTGGCTGTTGTTTTCTTGTGATCCTCCATCTTCAAGTATATATATATATAACTTCCAATCTCCAGTGTACTCTAGAGTGCCACCTCGCCCGAACCCACGCTCCCACACCCTGCGCCCCTTACCTAATTTACACTGACCGCTCAATATTTTGGACGTGATGAAGCCTTTAACGGACAGGTTTTGTCCGTAATTATTGCTGCCCTGTGCTGTACCGTCTACGTGCCCGCTGCATCACAGCTATGCCATGCACCTTGACTTTGCAGCAACAAGTTATCAAAGAAGAGTAAACAAAGAAATAACATTGCCCACTACATGCCCCCACCTCCCCAGGGCACCCACAGACTTGAAGTTGTTAACCGTTGCTACAATGCATTACACTCTTCCCAAGCGCTAGGGCACAAACAGACTTCCTAGCGCTACACACATAGGTGGAAAGGAGAGGGCGGGGGTGTAGAATAGGTTTTGTACTGTAAGGGTTCCCTTCCAGTACAAGTGTAAATCTTTTCATGATTTACTGTGTGCTGTATAGTACACATGACTGAAATGTTTAGAGAAATGTAAACATTTCTCCTACATAACACCTGTTTCAAGAAAGCATTATTTTTTGACCAAACCACTTTGTACATTCTTTGTAAATTTAGCTTTGCGTCAAAAAACATTGGTGGTAGCGTGGGAACGCTCAAGTACCACTATGGAATACTCCCTTGTCTTAAAGTAGTGCAAAACAGTGCAAAGCTCCTTATCTCTCTGAAGCAAAGTGTTGATAAATCTGCACCTTTATCCTAAAATTCTGGCATCCGAAATCCCTATAATTGTGAGTTAAAAAACATCAGATGTGTGGAATCTCCCACATTTGTGATGCAATCAGGATAAATGTACGACTTGCGTAACTTGCCTTTCTCACTTCTCAAATTCTCTATAGCTAGCATCGCTGAGACCTTGTTATTACAAAGATCCAGAACGCAATACAATGTATGCGTTCACAATTTAATACCTGACATCTTCGTAACTTACACTTCTCTTTTCATTTCACATACAATACATGTTCTTATTGGTATTTTTAATTAAACTTGTTTTTTTTCTCGATCTAACACACTCTGCCAAAGGGCATGACACACTTTAACATGCTTCTCTCATAACATGACATTTCTTAGGTTTGCACAAACATGGCATACACTTTTCCTTCATGTGTATTCTTGGGGAAGTAATATTTAGTCCCTGTTTCTCCTTTGCTCAGCTTTCATACATTCCTTGTGTATTTTATGTACCTTGGCCAGTGGTTGAAGTGGGGGAAAAAAAAGTAGGGGAACTGTGGGCGGAGAATCAGAGGGTGGGATTAACCAGTGAATCGGGTCAGTGGGCGGAGTCAGAGGTGTGGCAGAAAGAGCAAAATATCCCGATTTTTAGTATTTGTTTCCCATTTCACTAGCCGGTTACAGCTTATTACGTTATTTAATTTAACCAATGGATAAATATGTTTATTTAAGGTTTAATATGAGTTATTGACATTAAAATACATTCACAAAGTGGGATACGTTTCCAATCACAGAATGTCCCAAATATCCTTAAAAGTGGAATCGCAAACCATTTGTCTCCCAGCCATGGAGTTTCTGTCATCAGCACTTCTCCTCCCTTTTTCCACAAGAGCAGTTCAAACATGAATGGCAAAATATCCTAGTTTGCAAATGTTTTCCACATAATTATGGCTCTGCCATATTTGTCACATAATACATCATCTGCTGCATAATCTGACGATTTTAACCAGCAAATTGTTTATAGCTCAAACGGATCAAAAGTTCCTAAAAAATGTGACTTGTGCTGCTGTGAAGTGGAGGGCCCTTTGCAAAGGTTGACTGGTCACCTTTCTCACTGCTGCAGTTGTATGTTCCACTGGTACTAATAAGGAAAAATCTTTGAAGAGACTGTTAGCATGTGTAAAAATGTCAAAATAATAAAGTATCAGAAAATTTACAGCACCACTAATACCAGTGTAGGGTGTCAGAGCACTTTACATCACACATATTACACAGAGACAATCAACAATACGTGTGCAAATGACTGTAAAGGAAATGTTACATAAGACAAAGGACTACAAGGTGTAAGAGTCACATGACAACCATACTAGTAGGCAGCATAGTTTAATAGTGATTGGTCTGGAGAAACACAAACTCAGAATTTAAAAAGTAATATCATGGTTGGTGGTTCTCTTTAATAATTAGAATTGATTTCTACCCAAATGAACCCTTTTTTGCAACATTAGGATAATCAAAGACTGGGGAAAAAACCATAACGCTCTAATTTATACCTTGCAGTTTACATGCAGCTCTTACATGACAGTTAAGAGCTCACTGTTCTATGTTAGGCTTTTAACTGCATGGTACATGTTCTTAGCAGCAGGCACATTAACCCTCTGCGCTTCCTTTCCATGAGTCAAAACGTCCACTAGACAAAACACCATCTCTCTCTACTAAGAACATTAGCCACTGGGGTTATCATGAAATTTTTATTGTTGCCGAAAATTGTTGGAGGCCAGGAAGGAGGCAGCAAGTGCTTTTAAAACCATATTATACTTGCAAACACGACGACCCCAGCTGAAGTCAGCGCCAGCCGCGGTCCATTCAGGTAACAGCAGTGGGGCGGCGGGGCCGGGTAAGGGGGGATTTCGAAGGACGATGCAGAGGGAAAATTAATTATTTATTTAATTTCCCCTCTGCATCGTCCCTCGAAATCCCCCCTTACCCGGCCCCTCTGCCCCACCGCTGTTAGCTGCACGGACCGCGGCTGGTCAGCGCCTGGTGCGGTCGCACTGCCCTAGAGCCACCCTGCTCAAGGGTCCTGTGACCTCAGTGACAGAGTCACTGTCACTCTATGGTGTGCTGCTTCATAGGCCTGCCTGCAAGACTGGAGGTGAACTTCAGAATGAATTGTGGCGGACAGGCCTTCAAGGTTAACCCACACTTGCCACTGCTAGGGTCCACTTGCTGGTGCTAAGACACCAGGGCTTTTAAGATCTTGCGGGGCCTTCTAAGGTCTAGCATGGGAATGTGCTCCCTTAGGGGGAATGGTCTGGGGGACTGGTCATGAAGTCTGAACCTGGTTCCCCAGTTCCAAATTCAGCAGCTCTGACCATAGTGCCACATCCTCTCCCCCACTGAACACTATACTGCCCCACTGAGAGAAACTTGCACAGCACTGACCCGCTATAAAAACATGGATGTGACTCAATTCAAATTATGCACTAGACAAGAGCAATATGCTGCCTAAAAAAAAATTTACAACATCCTAGAAAAAGCAAACACTCATAAGGAATGCAAGATTAAGTAAAGCATGTGAAATGTAAGCAGGAACAACATGGTTACCTTTTTCTTTTTAACCTCATTATTCAGAAATTAGTGAGTGCTTTTGCCTGAAAAGTTAAGGCCATGACTACAGGGCCCAGAAGGGACCCGCTTCAATGCCCATTGCTTATATCCTTACAAAACGTAAGCAGTATGGTTTAAAAAGACCACATTTGTGAATACAGAGCCGCGGTATGCATTTTGTTTTCCAATTCACCCATCAAGCAGGTATTTCAGTACCTCCAGGAATAGTGCACTTTCCCACCCAGGGAAAACAATGTTGTTCAAACAGCGACGAGAAAACAAAAGTAGCGCTTCACTGGCAAACACTGTAAAGTGGCGCTAATGTGTTTAGGTGTGAATAAATCAATCTGGCCACCTTGCAACCACTCTGTCTTGCTTTAGTTAGTTAGTTAGTTATTTTTCATATTTTGAATTTTTTATTTCTCTCCACCCGAGGCTGCACTTAGAAATTGAAAAATGTCAGAAAAAGACGACGTTTCCAGCAAAAGTGTTTTCTTTTTTGGACCCATTTCACAGGGGAGCAAATAAACGAAAGGAGGAAAGAGAAGGTAATACCTGTTTCTTGAAGTCTCTGTTTCACTAAATGAGGAGGAGCAAGACAGAAAGAGAGGGAAGAGGGTGAACAAAGAGGGGGGGGGGCAGCTGCCATCTGCCAGCGGCAAGAGAACTGGACACTGTCCTTGTCTTCTCTGGGCACGAAGGAAAAGACAGAGTCCTTTTCCTTCTCTTCCCGTTCCGCCCGTCCCCAAAAGCTGAGCCTCAATTATCAGCCTTGGGGATTTCTGCCGTCAGGGAGGCATGTTTAAAATAAGAAAGTAGGGGAACGGACTCTATGAAATTAAAGAAGTAGGGGCACGCCGTGCCCTGCCGATCCCGCCCACTTCGACCACTGACCTTGCCCCAACATTTTGCCCCACAGGTGTGCACCAATTCGAATGCTGCACTTTTTAGGCAGAAGTAATCTGGACTCTTAATAATTCATGTGTGAAAATACCTGATGAGAGAGGACCATGTGCTCCATAATCATACGTGATCGGTTCTCTGACACAATATCAAAATCAAAAATATTGTGATACAGAAATATCGTGTCAAACATATCGATCATAAAAATATTGTTTTTCTAGACATATAATGGTAAGTACAAAAATATCAATTAAAAAATAGCGTTTTACACTAATATATAAAGAAAATATACACAAAATATTGTTTTTATAATATATATTATATATAATTAAAAACAGTAAATATTAAATATTTTAACATATAACATTAATATAATGTAAATAAAATATGTTTAAGTAATATTTAAACATATATATACATGCATACTTATTTAAACAAACATATATATATTCATATATTCAAATATAGTATAAAACTATTGAAAATATATTAATTATAATCTATATTTTTATTTTCTAATCTTTTTTAGATATACCAAGATCACATATATATACACATACAAATAAATAATAAAAGTAACAAGTGAACTGCAAATTAATTACAAATATTACAATAGTAGGGAAAACGTGGGACAACGAAGGGGTAAAATGTACAATTTCCTCTTCAGTGTGTGCAACAGTAGGGCAAGCGTTGGACACCAGAACAGGTAAAACTTACTATTACCACTCCAGTTGGCGCAACAGTAGGGAAAGCATTGGCCTCAGGATGGGAAAAATGTACTATTCCCACTCCAGTCGGTGCAACAGTAGGGAAAGCATGGGACTCATATGAGGCAACATTTACTATTCTCACTCCATTCACTGCTACAGTACAAAGAGAGTACTTCACAAATAACATATGTTAACAGCACTATTAAAACCCCAAAAAGAAAATATTCTAAATATAAAAATTAAATGTGAACATTTTAACTAAAAAGTAAAAAATGACATAAATATAAACATTTTAAATAATTATTATCAATTAAAACAAATATTATTTATATAATTAAAATACCACTCTGTGGGCCTGATTACGATGGCAGTCAGAATGGCCTCTGTGGTCCTGTCAGAGGGGCCGATTCCGATGCTGTTAGGAAGGCCTCCTAACGGCATTTGCTCCGTCCGAATCGGATCGGGAACGTGTCTTTCTGACCGAATCAGAAAGGTTTCCAACCGACCGAGTATGATGCGAGTTAGGCGTTAGCAATATCCTAATCCGAACCCGATGGCATTCGGAATGACCAAGCCGTACGGAGCAGACTCGTACGTCTCTACAGGGCGCATTTCCGAACAACTGAGTACGATGCTAGATTCGGAGAGCCTTTCCGAATCATGCTGTCCAATTCGAATCAAAGCAAACACAAGGAGATGATGGACGGAGCGCTGAAACTTTTCAGACACTCACCCCCAATCACAGATCTGGGTTGAATTCATCATCATTCTTTAGCTCACTTCACCATCCCAGTTTAGACACAGCTATATGCAAATCAATCTTGACCCTGTGCCTCATGGGAACAGTCCAGACCGAACTGTCAAGCCATGTCTTCCCTGGACCGGAAACAAGCATCCTAGGACAGGTTTCGGGCTAACAGCCCTCATCAGCCAGGCTAGCTTGAATCCAGTGGCAAAGTGAGCAAGGGACCCACATCTGGGCATACCCTGACAACTAAGGGCGAACAAAGCAAACACAAGGAGATGATGGACGGAGTGCTGAAACTTTTCAGACACTCACCCCCAGTCACAGACTTGGGTTGAAACCATCATCGTTCTTTAGCTCACTTCGCCACCCCAGTTCAGACATCATATGCAAATCAGTCTTGACCCTGTGCCTCATGGGAACAGTCCAGACCGAACTGCCAAGCCATGTCTTCCCTGGACCGGAAACAAGCATCCTGGGACCGGTTCCGGGCTAACAGCCCTCATCAGCCAGGCTAGCTTGAATCCAGTGGCAAAGTGAGCAAGGGACCCACATCTGCGCATACCCTGCCAACGTAGGTCGAACAAAGCAAACACAAGGAGATGATGGACGGAGCGCTGAAACTTTTCAGACACTCACCCCCAGTCACAGATCTGGGTTGAATCCATCATCGTTCTTTAGCTCACTTCGCCACCCCAGTTCAGACTCAGCTATATGCAAATCAGTCTTGACCCTGTGCCTCATGGGAACAGTCCAGACCGAACTGCCAAGCCATGTCTTCCCTGGATCGGAAACAAGCATCCTGGGACCCGTTTCGGGCTAACAGCTCTCATCAGCCAGGCTAGCTTGAATCCAGTGGCAAAGTGAGCAAGGGACCCACTTCTGGACATACAATGCCAACTTAGGGCGAACAAAGCAAACACAAGGAGATGATGGACGGAGCGCTGAAACTTTTCAGACACTCACCCCCAGTCACAGATCTGGGTTGAATCCATCATCGTTCTTTAGCTCACTTGCCACCCCAGTTCAGACACAGCTATATGCAAATCAGTCTTGACCCTGTGCCTCATGGGAACAGTCCAGAACGAACTGCCAAGCCATGTCTTCCCTGGACCGGCAACAAGCATCCTGGGACCGGTTTCAGGCTAACAGCCCTCATCAGCCAGGCTAGCTTGAATCCAGTGACAAAGTGAGCAAGGGACCCACGTCTGGGCATACCCTACCAACTTAGGGCGAACAAAGCAAACACAAGGAGATGATGGGCGGAGCGCTGAGACTTTTCAGACACTCAACCCCAGTCACAGATCTGGGTTGAATCCATCATTGTTCTTTAGCTCACTTCGCCACACCAGTTCAGACACAGCTATATGCAAATCATCATCATCATCATAAATACTTTATTTCGGCCGCTAGGGCCATAAAAGTGCATCAATAAAACAAACAGTCAATACATCTGTGTTAAAAAGATCGATAAATACTCGCAAAGAAATTCATATACAGTAATCAGCCCACAGTAAAAACTGGAAACACAAACACATAGCACATGCCTCATAGGGACGGCAGGGATGAAAATTATATATATATAAAACATGAACAATTGTAATACAACCAACCGGATAAAAGGACACTAAAAAAATCACATCTAATACATAAAAATATCCAAACAGTAAAATCTTGTACAAAAATCTTATAATAGAATAGAGCTGTGAGGCTACAGTACAGGGCCGGAGACCATAACAAAAACCTGCTCACCCCGGCACAAATTCCCCTGGACCCCAGTGGTCACTTTATATAAGCCCGGCGGATGTGCCACATACAATTTAAAAAACGCGATACAGCAAAAACAATTGGGGGGTGAGTATCGTATTTTAAAACTCTATTCGCCTCTATAGCGTGCACAAACCCTAGATTTTTACATAGTTGGATTAACCACCGCTTGCGTGGCAGCCGATAGGCGGGGCAGAGGAACAAAACATGGATTTCAGACTCCACCTTGTACTTGCACGCAGGGCATTCACCGTTTTGGTCTCTCAGCCATTTATTGGAATATGCTGCAAGTGGAAGAGTCCCCAACCTCAATTGCATATATAGTTTCCTTGCAATTGGGGGTTCAACATAGTCCAAAAAGGTTTCCCTGCTATATACATCCTTTGTTAATAAAAACTCTAGGGTTAAACGACCACTTGAGGCGCTTTCTCGGATGGCACTTAACTTTACTGCTCTATATGAATTAACTAAGTCCAGCCTTGAGAACTTAACACACGAGGTCTCAGGCGTGTTCTAAAGGTCCGGCTTACCTATCTTACGTGCAAGGTCCCTTATGTGGCAGAGCCATGTAATTTTCTTTATATTACACATAGTTAAAAACTCGGAGAGTTCATCCCTAAAAACAGACAACTCCGGAGTCACCCACATCCTCCGCCAGAAAACTAAGGGTCTTATAGCAATTTCTTCATCCAGCGGTCTCAATCCGAGGTCCAAACGAAGGGGAATTAATGGGGTGCTACGGGGTAAACCTAGGACTTGTCGCATGAAATTGTTCTCTACCTTTGTCAGGCTTCCAGTTGGACAGTGTCCCCACAGCTCTGCCCCATAGAGTGTGGCACCCTTGCCTGGGCTTTATAGATTTCCACCACGGGGGAGGCCGGTTTAAAAGCAGAAGATCTATACAGTTTCATTATACCTCCAACATTCTGTGTTAGTCTAAGCCTCACTTTATCTATTTGAGGGCCCCATTCAAATTTCTCAGCCAGGGTAACTCCTAGGTAGTCAAATATCCTAACTCTCTCTAGAGCGACACCATATAGAGAGGGACTTGGACGAGTTTTAAGAGGAGGGTTGAAGACCATATATTTAGTTTTATCTAAATTGATCACCAGCCCTCTTAACTTACAAAAGTTTGCAAAACCATCTAAAATGCGCTGAATGCCCATTGGCGATTTAGAGAGCAGCAAAGTGTCGTCTGCGAACATCAGCGCCGGGACCTTCCCTGAGGCTAGCTTTGGAGCATCATTGTCCTTAATTAATATCAGGTGGTTGATAAGATCATTAATAAATATACAAAACAAAGTGGGAGCTAAAACACATCCCTGCCGTACCCCCTTTTCAACTGGGAAGCGAGAGGTGAGTTCCCCATGCCTCCCACAGCGCACTTGTGCAAAATTATCAGTGTGTAGGCTCTTAATAGCTTTTAAAAGATATGTAGGAATCCCTAGTTCACTCAGTACACTCCATAGTTTTTCTCTGGGTACAAGATCGAAGGCCGACTTCAGGTCAACAAATATCAGGTAGAGGCTGCCACCCTCAATGGTTACTGTTTTCCAGTACAGTAGTTGGAGTCTGAATATCTGGTCAACAGTTGACATTTTTGATCTGAAGCCGGCCTGATATGGACTTAGTATTAGCTCTTCTTCCAACCAACTCTGGAGGCGGTCTAAAAGCACCCGACCATAAAGTTTTTGAGAGATATCAATTAGACTAATCGGTCTATAGTTGGAGGGAGCAAGGGGGCAGCCTTTTTGTATATGGGAACAATCTCAGCCCCACGCCAGGTATCAGGGGGGTTAGACCCCTGCAATACCGCATTAAATAAAGCACACAGATATGGGACCCATATTGCAGGTTCATTGCGAAAGAGATCCCCTGGAAGTTTGTCTAAGCCTGGGGCTTTATTGCTTTGTAGATTATAAATGGCACTCCTCACTTCAGTGCTCGTGATCTCCTTCTCCCCCTCTAGTTGTGTCTCAAAAGCCATACTAATAATGCTAGTAACTTAGCTCACTTCGCCACACCAGTTCAGACACAGCTATATGCAAATCAGTCTTGACCCTGTGCCTCATGGGAACAGTCCAGACCGAACTGCCAAGCCATGTCTTCCCTGGACCGGAAACAAGCATCCTGGGACCGGTTTCGAGCTAACAGCCCTCATCAGCCAGGCTAGCTTGAATCCAGTGGCAAAGTGAGCAAAGTGAGCAAGGGACCCACGTCTGGGCATACCCTGCCAACTTAGGGCGAACAAAGCAAGCACTGGAGTCAAGCTATCCTGGCTGATGAGGGGTGAAACCCCGAAACCAGTCCTAGGATGCTTGTTTTCAGTCCAGGGAGGACCTGGCCTGGCAGTTCGGGCTGGACTGTTCCCATTTGGAACAGGGTCATGACTGATTTGCATATGGCTGGGTTCAAACTGGAATGGCATGGTGAGCAAAAAAACTATGGATTTAGGCCCAGATCTCTGTACTGGGACGAATGTATGACATTGTTCTGAATTCTGTTCATCAATTGTTGTTTTTGCATTTGTCACCCCGAGTGGGACGGGTATGCCCAGATGTGGGTCCCGTGCTCTCCATGCCACTGGAGTCAAGCTATCCTGGCTGATGAGGGGTGAAACCCCAATACTGGTCCTAGGATGCTTGTTTCCAGTCCAGGGAGGACCTGGCCTGGCAGTTCGGGCTGGACTGTTTCCATTTGGCACAGAGTCAAAACTGATTTGCATATGGCTGGGTTCAAACTGGAATGGCATGGTGAGCAAAAAAACGATGGATTTAGGCCCAGATCTCTGTACTGGGGTGAATGTATGACATTGTTCTGAATTCTGTCCATCAATTGTTGTTTTTGCATTTGTCACCCCGAGTGGGACGGGTATGCCCAGACGTGGATCCCGTGCTCTCCATGCCACTAGAGTCAAGCTATCTTGGCTGATGAGGGGTGAAACCCCGAAACTGGTCCTAGGATGCTTGTTTCCAGTCCAGGGAGGACCTGGCCTGGCAGTTCGGGCTGGACTGTTCCCATTTGGCACAGGGTCAAGACTGATTTGCATATGGCTGTGTTCAAACTGGAATGGCATGGTGAGCAAAAAAACGATGGATTTAGGCCCAGATCTCTGTACTGGGGTGAATGTATGACATTGTTCTGCATTCTGTCCATCAATTGTTGTTTTTGCGTCCGACTCAAATCGGCAGTCGGAATCAGTCTTTGGGGGCCCGCAGCGGGCCCCCCTGCACCCTGAGCCTTCCCAATCGGGCCCGTGGGGGTACCCATAGGCCTCCCCTTACCAGCCATGCACAGTGAGGCAGGCACCAGGGGGTGCCCGCCACAGGGTGCCCGATTTTCCCCAACCACCCCTTTCTTCAATGGGAGCCTGTGCATTCGGTTTGAACATAGGCTCCCATTGAAGTCAATGATAGTCTGACCGAATCATTTCTGGAAGCATCCGGATGCGTCGTACTTGGTCGCTCGGACTCTCCCGATCTGAGTCGGTCACAACTAACCCTGGGCGGAGTATGGGTAGTGGTGAACCGCGTAGTTCCACAGAGTAAAAAAAGCTCAGTGGAACTACGCTCCGCTCCGCCCCGGGACCACAAAAACAGTGTAAACATTTTTAAAAAACACCACTTACCTTGTCTTCTGCCTTCCCTGCTCCTCGCCGCGGTGTCTCCCTTCTTCCGTAGTCCTCCTCTTCGCGTCCCCGTATGTATTACTTCTTACGTGAACTGCGCACGCGCAGTTCACGCATGACGTAATACCTACAGGGATGCGAGGAGGAGGACCCGGAACAAGGTGGACACCGCGGCGAGGAGGAGGGCAGGCATAAGACAAGTTAAGTGGTGTTTTTAATTTTTTTTTAAATGGGCTGTCCACGGAGTCGGAGTTTTGTCCAACTTCGCGTTCCCAGCGGAGCGCGGAGTTGGTAAAACTACGGGGCTCTCATGTGTTATATAAAAAAAAACGTATGTGTGGAGGGCTCGAGCCCCACCACACGCCCCGGGGACAACCACCTCCCCAGGTCCTAACTATAACTACCTACTGGCAACCGCCAGTAGGTAATTACCTACTGGCGGTCCCCAGTAGGTAGTTATAGTTAGGACCTAGTTTCCATAGGAAAATCGTATTTGATTTGTCAATAACTTTGGCGCTGTTTGACGAATCTTCACAAAATTTTCAAAACTAGTGGCCCGCTCCGGTTTGCTCCTGTCTTGAAAGTTTCAGGGTGATTCGTCAAGCGGGAGCCGAGAAAAATGGGGGTTCCCAAAACACGTTTTCTCCATGTTATTTTCCATAGGAAACTTTAGACAAAGCTACAGCTCGAACTGCTGATTGGAATTACACCAAATTTGGCAAAAAGGTAGCCCTTGGTTCAGAAAGAGTCCTTTTTGTTAAATGTTGTAAATCCGTTCAGTAGTTCCTGAGAAATTAGAAAAAGAAATAGTTTCGATATCTGGGGCAGCGGTAGGTTCGCGAACCCTCCCGACCACGAGCTTCATTCTAATTGGCTGCCAACACTCTAAACCAGGAAGTGTTGGCAGCCATCTTGTGACTCGGTAGAACCAAGTCACAAGAAAACAGTAAAACAAAGTGTAAAATGAAGAAAAGGGGGCAGGGTAGAAACACCCTGACCCCGCTAGGCCTGCTCAGGGAATCCCACAAGGACCCCCAGGGCCAAAAAAAGCATTTTTTAAAATAATTTCAGTAGAATTCGCGTTTGGGTCGCGAATCCCGCCGAAATTATTTTAAAAAATGAAGAGCGGGCTCCCGCGCTTCATTTTAATGAGGCTCCCTGGGTGGGCGAGAGATGCCAGAACATTGAAAGAGTCATTTAAGCATAAAATGGACGTTTGTGATACAGTGCTCGTATTTTGCACTCTATATAATGCACAACGGTGAAATGAGCAGCGCGAGCCAATATGGTCGGCAGAGCGCGCTGTGCAAACGATCAGTGTCTTACAAGCAGCCTAGAGCCGCTGTGATCACTGCCTGGGAAGATGATACACAGAGCAGCGCGCGCCTTTCAAGATGACACACTGCGCAAGCGCGCAGCTCCGAAGATGGCACCTCGCGCAGCATCTGGGTGGCCGCGGAGGCAGCAAAGGCGGGTTGCCGGAGCACAGGCAGAGCAGCGAAAATCATTAGCAACCTTCACATAGTCCTGACTCTGCCTTTTGGGCTGCTGAAGATATCCCTAATTGAAAAGATTCGGCGCTCAAGACATCAGTCCTTGCCAGCGCCTCCCTTCCCTTCAGTTGCTCGCATTGTTGAAGCCCCAAACAAGCAGGAAGCAACTTTGTTTCAGAGTATCTCCCCCAAAATGACAATATTCGGGTATTTTTACTCAACAGGCTCCTAAAGAGCGAGGTCCCGAGCGCTTTTCGTCGCAGTAGCTCTTCTGTCACAGTGCCATGGAGCCTGCCTCCTCCGTTGGGGTAGTGGGGTCTTTTTTGTTTAAAGTTGCCTGTTGAGTCGACTATATTTTACCAATATCGCCATGCTTCAGTCCTATGCTTTTGTTTTAATAATCATTGCTTTGGGAGTTCGTTCAGATGAAGATTACCAGAACTACAATTCCCAGAAGTCTTCAGTTTGTTAAATAAACGCTCCGGAACTGGAGCACATGGCATGGAGTCACCTGGTACTAGAGTTCCCTAAATTCAAAACCCTCAAGAAACGCTAGTGTCACCTCCGCTCCAAGGCTTTCCTCTTTACTGCAGCTCTCGAAGCTAGCACCTTGAAGCGATTCACTTTAAACGAGGTGTAATGATAGCAAACTCACAAACTGTGGCTGATAGTATATCCTATAATCCCTAAATCTACTCACTGCCCCGCTCTGGGTGATGTTGTCTTTCTCTAGTTCGAAAGTATAGATATATTTGTTGGAATATGAAAGCGCTTTGGTTAATTGTAGAGACATCAATATGGGCATCGCAGCGCTGTTCGCCGAGGAGCACTTTTTACAGGGCAAAAAAAATGCAACTATTGTAAATAATAAATGTATTCTTGTCCCACCCTTGTTTCCACAGACTGGCAGCTTCGCTGCGCTGTGCTTGCACGTTTTACGAGTCTCCCTACTAAGCTAGTCACGTTTTGGACAGTGGGAAGTCGAAAGACGAATCAGTGGCACGCGCAGATATCTGCAGCAGGTCACCTACCGAGCACATGAAGGTCAGGGGTGAAGCCAGGCCGTGATCCCTTGATAAATTAACTCTATGCATCCTGAAATGACAGCAGCCTCTCTACGGTGCCACACAGCTTGTCACCGGGAAGCACAACAGTTTGCGGGGGGAAGTTGGGTGTGGGGGGGATAAAGCTACTGCGGTTTCTTTTTATGGGATGTAGCCGCTCCCTTGGTACAGGACGTGTTGGAAACCTAAAGTGTGATGTTTCATTTGTGTTGGAAAACTAAAGTGTGATGTTTAATTTGTGCCGGTGCTTGCAGGTGGAGAGCACGGCGCTTATCCTCGAGGACCCGGACATATTTACCATCAGACGTTGACCCTTCTAAAGGTATAGGAGAGAACAAGGATGGAGGGGATACAGTGGCATAGGGGTAAAGTATGGATGAAACGGAACATATAAAAAACGAGACTGAGAGACAGGAAGTGAAGGTTGTGAAGGTTGGTGGAAGAAAGCGGGATAAGGTGGAATCCAGACTAGGCATCTGTGTATGCCAGTCCGTGTGGGGCTGTCGCAGGCACGCAAGGTCACAAGTAGGTCATGCCACAGCAAAGTAGGCACAACTACACCCGGCCCTCCTTGTTAATCAGCGTATCCCTGTTACTGGCCAGGCACAGAGGGAAAGGGATGAAAGGAGTACCATTAGAATGATAGGCTGGCATCAGATCTCTCCAGGGGGAGACGAAGTCGGGTCGGAGACAGAGGCCGGATTATGGAAAGCAGTCAGCCGCAGGCAGGCGGAGGTAGGGCAATAGGTGCAGCCTGGAGAGTGAGAGAAGGAACAGAGGGACTGAGAGGGAAAGAGCAGGAGCGGGAGAGTAAGTCGAAGAAGACAAACCATGGAACTGTAAGGGCAGGGTTTTCAAGTAAGGAGAGGGAGAGCAAAAAAGGACAGCAGCGGGGTAGAAAGCAGGTACATGCACACGGCGACAGTGAAGCAAGAAGGGCAGAGGGGGCAGAGAAATCAAGAAGGGACAGAGAAGGGTAGTCAAAAGCAAGCAAGGACAGAGAAAGGAATCGGGGGAAAGCAAGCAGGGACAGAGGATCATCAGAGAAAGCAAGCAGGCAGGGAAAGAAAGCATCGACAGGAGAAGCAAGCAACAGAGGAAGCTCAGAGAAAGCAGGCAGAGAAAGGGCAAGAAATCTGGGACAGAGCGTGTAAGCAGGGACAGCGGACAGGGGAAAAAAACAGGCACAGGGGAGGGTCAGAGAAAATAAGCAGGAGCAGAGCAAGCAAGAAGGGAAAACAAGAAGCGACAGGAGAAGCAAGCAGGGGTAGAGGAGGGACACAGAAAGAAAGCAGAGCATGCAATATGGGACAGGGCATTTGAACAGGGAAAGCAAGCAGGAGTGAGAAAGCTGGAACAGGCAACGCAGGCAGCGACAGGGCAAACAAGTTGGGGCATAACAAGCAAGCTAGGAGGTGAAGAACAGGCAGTCGGGGATATGCAGGAAAAGGAGAACAATCGAGAACATGGGGAGGAAGGTGTGTGGGAAGCAAACAAGGACAGGTGCAAGAGACCGAAACTGTGCAGAGGGGAAAGAAAAGAGAGTCTGCAACCGGTGCCACGCATATAAAGATCAATAAATAGCCAGCGCGTGAGTTTAAAGTCTCTTTAAGTGAGTAAACTTGTATCTAGCTCCTAGAGCGCACTGGATGTTTGCTGCGCTGTACAAAGGAGCACACCGCTCTGCAGGGATGGGACCAGGAACATACCGCAGACCCCTGCAGCCCATGAAGGAAGTCCTACCACTCCGAAAGTAGTTTGTGAATATCAAAAAGTTGTAAACTTACAGAGAGGTGTATGTTACCTTCCTTTCAGAACAGCGTCCCATGTGTCTTAGAAAGCAGCAGAAACTTGAAACCATAGGAAAAGAGACGGATAAAAGCGGGTGAAATTGTTTTTTTTGGGGGGGGTGATAAGTGAAGGAGCCGCCTGAAGAAGGAGTGAAACACAGCAGGGCCCCAGCTCCCGGAGTGTGGCGCAGGCGTACACTTCCGCTGTTACACCAGAACAAATCCCTAAAACGTGCCTACACAGGCAAGGCCGAGGGCCCCCCTTGACTCCATGGATTGCTCTTATAGTTCAATGCAGAGTCCGGCCTCTCTTCAGTTACAGACACGCCTCTCTTCGGAGTCTGCCTCTGTTTCGTCTTGTTTGTACAGCGCTTTTCGTCGTTGCCTCGTGGCGCTTACTGTATCACCAGGGACGTGCTCAACACAAAGCGGTCTTGCAGCTTAAACTCAATGCTATGTCTGCGCGATTTATAAGCGGGGGAGGGGGAGACCGCTGTAATTGTGGGGAGAGCAGTGGATCATGTTTTTAACAGGAAGGGTGTGTGTGTGTTGGGGGGGGGGGGTTACTATCCTGTTCAGGACGTAAGGAGAAATGAGAGGGCGGCAATATCTTTCGGGTTTGGTCCGACGGAAAAAAAGACAATGAATGCAGTATTCAAGTGACAAGAGTTTAAAAATCCTGTATCCCCGTTTGCTACACTGTGTGGTCTTGGGTAAATTATCATCCCATACGTCAGTTCCCATATCTTAACAGTGAGAGTAGGCACAGCAATGGGCTAAGTGTCGGTAAGAAAAACTGTATAAACAACTCGACACTTACTGCGCTTCGACCATACTGTGCATCCAGCACATAGGTTCTTTTGCACCTTTTCCATATCTCAACGTACTCCTGCATCACTTCTCTTAGCTACTAACTTAGCCTGCCACTCCATTCGCATTCACAACCGCAAGAAGCGCCGTGAAGCAACCTAGCGCTTTAAAAACTTCGCAATGGAACGTAAAGTAGCAGAACATATGAATGCTGTTTAAAGCGTGCCCGAGACACTCGCTTACAGACCCGCAGTGGCGTCAGGCTGCACGTGCCCTTTAATGAAGTACACACTCAGTGGATTAGTGCAGCTTCTGTCGAGTGCAGCTGAAAGCCCAAGATCGCCCGGCATCCCGGGAGGGGCGCACCCCCACCCTCGCCTTTTCAGGGTACCTCTTTATGTACAGAGAGCAGGGTCACGGGCAGCGTTCCTCGCATTAAAGCGTCAGGGTGCGGGGACAACTGTGAGTTATAAAAAGCTCCCACATGAGGGGTGTGTCTGGCGAAGCCGTGCTGGGGTCGGCACATGAAAGGGGTCCGGCAACATGACAGGAACCGAGAGGGTTCTGGGTGAGCTCGTCACCGCCGACATTCATATGTAGCTCGGGGTTCGGTGGCAGCCTCGAGTGCCGCGAAGCCTTCCATATTATGAGCCTAGCAACGCAATATCCGCGTTCGCTTTTAATGCTGGTTCGTTTTTGTTATACTCTGGAAATAAGTTGTGGGAAGTTGCCCCACATTTTTTACTGACTTGCTTGCATTTAAAGCATGCTCCATGCCTTGCATATATGAACATTTCAACATACAGCTGGGAAAATATTACAATAAGGACGCGTTGCCCGGATAAAAAATCGGGCCCACCTGTAGACGCTGAGGCACGTTTGAGCACTACGATGCCACACTAGTTACAACCGCGAGCTATACAAGTAACAGGCAATACAACCACGCGTCTAAAGGCAGAATTGGGTATCCTGTAGGAATGCATTCAGCCAGGATTTCTGGTGTCCGTTGCCTGTGCGCTTCCTGAATAGATGTATTTTGCATACGTGAGGTAATTCATTCCTTCATCCATAATTCCACGTCTCATTCTGCACCAGTGCCCGTCGCGTAGAGCGCCTCGGACTGGGAACAAGCCCCCCGCACATCATCCTGTGCCAGGCTCGGCGAAAGCACACAAGCGGCCACTGTTGGCTCTCGGCCGCCTCTACCGGTGCTAGTGAGCGAGGCCAGCACACAGGCCAGGGAGCGGAAACCCTCACGGCACAGGGGCCCTGGCAGGTGCACTGGGTTCAAAGGTGAACCCCACAGACGCTCCGTGGGTTTCACTCCCTCTGTCAGGCTGCCTGTCAGGAAGGGGCCTTGAAGACATCTTCAGGGGGCAGCCAGCGCCTTGGAGTAGCAGGGGAAGACATGCCAAGGCACAATGCTGCGGGAGGCGTAGAGGGGTCCAAGCCCCCTATATAATACTATCAGGTGACCCCCCTGGCATTAGAGACATTTAACTACCCAAGGAATTCTGGGAGATGTAGTCCTGTTTCACCTGACTTGAAGCAATTGGACCAGTCCTCACGTTTACAATCATTAGTAACAATGTAGTTGCTCTGATTGCCGTATTATCGCATTATAGTGCTCTGAAGCTGTCTCCCTAGGTACCGTGGCGCTGCACACTAATCTCAAACGTGAACTACACACACGAGAGGCGCGATGAGGAACGTCTCAAACTGGGGGCAGAGGAGGCGGTTGTTTAATGCCGATCTCTGCGTTATTGTCAACAAAAAAGCTGCTATGGGTTGTACATATTTCTCTGTGCGCCCAGTTTAACTAAAACCCATTAAACTTTTAGTACCAGAACTCACTTTTCCCTCCTGTATCATCTACCCTTATTTCCACCCCCGGGTGCGCAGGCGCTATAGTTTCTTGGGTAGAGTTTGGAGTTAGGCATTTCCTCCACATTGCCAGCAGCAGCCCCTGACTCTAGAAGACTGCAAGCCACTGGTAGTTGGCGCACCTGTGCCAGGCGTGGGGCATTAAACTCACCTGGGAAGCCCTGCCCGCGGGCACTGTGCAGCAGCTGCAGGAGGAGGAAGGCGATGCTCCCAGTCAAAGGCATGGCTGAGGCTCACATCCCCTTCCCCGGGGTGTGCGCCAAGCCCTGGGTCCGCACACTTCCGAGAGGGCCGACCGGTGGACTCCTTATAGACATGGCTGAGAGGGACAGAAATGACACAGCTAGGCAGCGTGTCCACAGACGAGCAGAGCAGAGGAGATAGGGTGACCAGAATTGTAAAGCCAAAAACCGGGACATTTCCCAAAAATAGAAGAAGGACTACAATTTTATTTCAACCAAGTGCACAGAATGACAGCGCTTCTTAGTAAAGAATTACAAAAGAGTCAATAAGAACATACATAAGACGCCTTTTTAGAGCCAGTAGCATGCCTGTTAATTAAATTGCTTTGTTATAACAGCGGCTAAGTATTCCTGCCTTGTAAAACATAAAAAGATACATCCCACCGTTATTATCCGACCCTCTCTAAAAACAGGGACATCAGCTTAATTTCCTGAAATCTGCCGGGACAGCTGGTGGAAAACCGGGACTGTCCGAGCAAATCCGGGACGCCTGGTCACCCTAAGAGGAGAGGATCCGGAGGCAGCCTGTCCTTATCCGAGAAGGATGCCTGGGAAGCCTGTCCTTATCCGAGAAGGATCCCAGGGAAGCCTGTCCTTATCCGAGGAGGATCTGGGGGCAGCCTGTCCTTATCCGAGGAGGATCCCAGGGAAGCCTGTCCTTATCCGAGGAGGATCCCAGGGAAGCCTGTCCTTATCCGAGAAGGATCCCAGGGAAGCCTGTCCTTATCCGAGGAGGATCTGGGGGCAGCCTGTCCTTATCCGAGGAGGATCCCGGGGCAGCCTGTCCTTATCCGAGGAGGATCCCGGGACAGCCTGACTATATCAGAGGAGCAGAGAGAGGAGGATCCCAGGGCAGCCTGTCCTTATCTGACAAGCAGATATAAGATGATCCTGCATCAGCCTGTCCATGCGTGAAGTGCTGAGAAGGGGGTACCTGGAGCACCTTGTGTAAAGACTAGACACATACAAGAGAGGATCCCAGGGCAGACTGTCCCCATACGTGAAGCATAAAGTGGAGGATGGTAGAGGAGCCTGTCCACAGGCGAAGAGCTGAAAAAGCGTCACTCGGAGCAACCTGCCCGCAGCTACCTAACAGACAGGTGTGGATTACGGAGTAGACTTTGGTCAGAGAGAAACAGAGAGAAGATGATTCTAAAGCGGCGTGTCCACAGGCGATGAGCTGAGATGGGGGCAGTAGCGGCTCCTGGAGGGAGTGCTGCGGGGCGGTGGGACGGGGGAGGGTCAGGGTGGGGGTAGTAAACTCCGGATTAAGGCCGAACGAAGTTCAGTAACTTAATGAATAAATAAAACAAATTACATTGCCTGCGCTGCAACGCCAAACCGAAACGACGTGTTTATATTAAGGGATTCCGGGCCCTATACAGGACCGCCGCACTTTGAAGCTCCTTAACCTTCCGGATTGTAGCGGTGAGCGAATATATATATATATATATATATATATATATATATATATATATATAGTCACTAAAAAAAACATAGGTTTCAGGTACGTTATAGTTAGAAATTAGCATTTAAAAAACGTTTGAAATTCACTGAAAAAACCATAGGTTTCAGGCACGTTATAGTTCGAAATTAGCATTTAAAAAACCTTAGAAATTCACTGAAAAAACCATAGGTTTCAGGGACGTTATAGTTAGTTGGACATTTCACTCGTACAAAACCAGAGAAATTCCACCGTTATAGTTAGTTCAGCTAACTATAACTCGCGCCCCCGCAATGCACTGCTGATGACGTCACATATTACATCATTCATGACATGGTCAGTGACATCACTGATGACATCACTGATGACATCTCAAATGACATCACCTTCATCACAGAGACCTGGACCAACGCATCCTCTGCCCCCGACATCAGCACCGCCATCCCAGACGGATCCAGGATCCAGAGGAAAGACCGCCCCAACCACCCAGGCGGGGGCCTCGCCATCGCCCACAAGAGCACCCTCCGCCTCACTACCTCCAGCGAAACCTTCCCCTCCGCCGAACACCTGCACTTCCAGATCCAGACCACCCCCAAAGCCACACTCCGAGGAACCCTCATCTACAGACCCCATGGCCCCCGAACACCCTTCGCCACCATCATCACCGACTTCATCGCACCCCACGCCATTGCCTCAAAAAACTACTTACTCATTGGAGACCTGGACTTCCACCTCGACAACCCCAGCGACCCCAACTCCACTATCCTTCCTGACAACCTCGCCAGCATCAGACTTAAACAACTCGTCAACACACCAACCCACAGAGCAGGACACACCCTTGACCCCATCTTCTCGGCAGGAAACAGCATCCAATTCAGCCACACAACCCAGCCGCCATGGACCGACCACCACTGCGTACACTTCGCCATCAACAAACCCAAGGCACCCAAACCAGCCCCACGCCCACCTCGAAGGAACTGGAGCAAGGTTACCAAGGAGCAACTTAACTCCACCCTCACCCGAGACAACCACACCTGGGCACCCGATGCAAACGACGCAGCCAGAGAACTCCACACCTGGATCTCCAACTGCGCAGACGAGCTCGCCCGCTACGCAACCCCGACAGACAACGCCCCAGAAAAGCCGCCTGGTTCACCACTGCTCTCCAAGAAGCCAGACGCACCTGCAGACACTTGGAGAAGAACTGGAGAAACACCAAGACAACCGAAAACCACACCACCTACAAGGACGCCATGACGGACTACCACAACCAGATCAAAGCCACCAAGAGGAACTTCATCCACAACAAAATCCTGGCCAACTCCACCAACTCCAAGGAACTTTTCAGTGTCATTCAAGAATTCACCAACCCACGCAGCGAAGCCACAGACATCACCCCATCCCAAGACCTCTACAACAAGCTTGGAACCTATTTCCACTTCAAGATCAAAAACCTCTACGACAACTTCATCCACCATCAACCAGGCGCCACAGACGGCCCCCGCCCCCCAGAAACATCAGCAAGCCCACCATCTCCAACTGGACACCGATCACGGCCGAAGACACCGCCTCGACCATGAAAAGCATCTACTCGGGGGCCCCCACCGACCCCTGCCCCCCCTCACATCTACCACAGAGCCGCAGCCACCATCGCACCCGAACTACAACGCACCATCAACACCACCTTCAAAACAGGCACCTTCCCAGACGACTGGAAGCGCGCAGAAGTCAGACCCCTGCTCAAGGAGCCCACAGCTGACCCCACCGACCTCAAGAACTATTGGCCCATCTCGCTCCTCCCCTTCGCAGCCAAAGTTGCAGAGAAAACAGTCAACAGGAAACTGACTCGATTAATTGAAGAGAACGCCGTACTTGACCCATCCCAATCCGGAATCCGAAGCAACCACAGCACAGAGACCGCCCTACTCGCCGCCACAGACAACATCCGCACCCTCCTGGACCAAGGCCACTCCGCAGCCCTCATCCTAATTGACCTATCAGCGGCCTTTGACACCGTCTCCCACCGCACACTTGTCTCAAGACTACACGACGCAGGCATACAAGGAACAGCCCTGGACTGGATCCGATCATTCCTCACCGGAAGAAGCCAAAGGATCAGACTCCCACCCTTCCTCTCCGACCCCACAAAAATCACCTGCGGAGTCCCACAGGGTTCATCACTGAGCCCCACCCTCTTCAACATCTACATGGCCCCCCTCACAGCCATCGTCCGACAACACGGCCTCAACATCGTATTCTACGCCAACGACACCCAGCTCATCCTCTCCTTCACCAAAGACCCCACCACTGCCAAACTCAACTTCCAGAAAGGAATGCAAGACGTCGCAGTCTGGATGACCTACAGCTGCCTGAAGCTCAATGCCGAGAAGACAAAAGTCCTCGTCCTCGGTACCACCCCTTCTGCATGGGACAGCACCTGGTGGCCGACCGCCCTCGGAAGCCCACCTACCCCCTCAGACCACGCCAAGAACCTCGGCATCGTACTCGACTCATCACTCACCATGAACTGACAGGTCAACGCCGTCACCTCCAGCTGCTTCAACAACCTCCGCATCCTCCACAAGACCTTCAAGTGGATCCCCCCTGAGTCAAGGAAGACAGTCACCCACGCACTCATCACCAGCAGACTGGACTATGGAAACGCACTCTACGCCGGCATCAACAAGTCCCTACTCCGCAAACTCCAGACAATACAGAACACCGCCGCCAAACTCGTCCTTGGCATCCCCTGACACAAACACATCAGCCAACACCTACGAAGTCTCCACTGGCTCCCCGTGGAGAAAAGAGTCACTTTCAAAATCCTCACTCATGCCTACAAATGCCTACACAACAACGGACCCAAATACCTCAATGACAAAATCAACTTCTACGTACCAAAAAGAAACCTCCGATCTTCCAACCTCGCACTGGCTGAAACCCCACGCATCCACAGAGCCAGAGCAGGTAGAAGATCCTTCTCTCACATTGCAGCCAAGACCTGGAACGAGCAACCGGCAGACATCAGACACGCCCCCTCCCTGAACACCTTCAGGAAGGCCCTCAAGACCTGGCTCTTCGGTTAAACAGATCTGCGGACCCACCCCCCCCCTCAGCGCCTTGAGACCCTCACGGGTGAGTAGCGTGCTTACAATTCCCTGATTGATTGATTGATTGATTGAATTGCCTTTATCACACAGTCTTACCACTTTTATGTCTTTACCAGCCATGCCTGTACAACAAGTCTTTACCACACATAATGATAAGTATATGTAAGTATTGGTAAGTATAATTTTTTTGCATAGTTTTTTTAATGATTTACATTTCTATAATAAGCAATTGTATTGAATTTATTAAATGTATTAATATTTATTTCATTTTAAATGTATAAATACATACAGAATTCATAAACATTTTTTTAAGAGTGGGATGTAAACGATATCCGGGTATTGGGTGGGGAAGTGTAGTAATACCCAGGTATTAATCAAAATTCCTGGTGCTAAAAATGAAAGTCTATTTATGTTTAATTGAAAAATATATAAAAGTACTGCATATTAGTTCAAACAATGTAATAAAATGTTTAAGGAGTGGGATTTTGGGGATATAGGAGTATTGGGTGTGGAAATTAATTAAAACTCAGGTATTCATTACAATTTTTCTGTATTAAATATTTTAATTAATTAGTTTTTAATAAAATTATTTAAAAATAACTGGATATTACTGTCAAAAAGATAATACTATGTTTTATGACTGGGATACAAGGTATATAGTGGTAAAGGATGGGAATATTTATTAATGCTCAGGTATTAATTAAAATATTTGTCTATTAACCATTTTAAACACAAATATTTTTATTTAAAAATATGTTAAGGACAATGCATATTAGTTTTTAATTTACAATTTAGGGGTCGATACTGAGGTCCGGACGCCCAAGTACGATGCGATTGAACGCGAAATCGCCGACCGACTCGTTTCCGGGTGCGGACCGCTACGTCCGACTCGTTCACACTCGATTCATACCGCGCAATGCAGACGTTTTACGACCGAGCCAGTACGATGCACGGTCCGGCCAGCCGAATCGAGTCGGAGCCTCTGACACGAAAAAGCTCTCGGAAGCGGACTTCGGGGGTCCGTGCCGGACCCCCCTTCACCCGTAGCTGTACGGGTCAGACACAGGGGGGACCCATGAGTCCCCCCTATATATGTGTGTACGGTGTGGATGGCACCAATGCATACCCACTACAGGGGGCCCCCTTGTGCGCAACGTACCCATTGAGTCAATGGGAGCCCATGTACGCGTCGTACGACCGGCTCCCATTGACTTCAATGGGAGTCCGACCGAACCGAGTCCGGCAGCATACGGCCGCATCGTACTCGCTCGGTCGGACTGCAGGGGTCCGGCTCGGTCGGAAAACAATCCGGATCGGTCGGAGAGCTTTCCGACCCAGATCGGAATCGGCCCCTAAATGTTTTAAGAGTGGGATGTAAGAGTAAGTAGGGTAATGGGTTAGGAAGTTGTTTGGTTGATTAAAATACATGTGTATTTAACATTTAATTTAAACATTTATTTAAATTAAAATATTAAATGATCAATCCGTTTTAATTCAAAATGTGCGAAAAATGTTTTAAGATTGTAATGTAAGGGACATAGAGGTAATGTGTGTGGAGTTTATTCATATTAATATAGGCATTGATTAAAATAACTGTGTGCTTATCATTTAAATTATGTTTTAATTGAAATTATTTAAAGCAGAATAGATATTATTTTAACAAAAATAATAAAGTATTTTAGGAAAGATATGTAAGGGATAAGGGGTAATAGGTGGGGAATTGCATTCATAACTATTAACTAAAATACCTGGGGATTAAACATTAAAATTAAACAATTTGAATTAATAAATATTTTAAGAGAAATGCATTTTAGTTTAAAATAGACAAACAAAAAAGGTTAGGAGCCGTATGCAAGGGATATAGGGGAAATTGGTGGGGAAGTGTATTCATAATTAGGTATTAATTAAAATACCATCACATTTAAGATTCAAATAAATACGTTGTTCAGTTAAAAAATTAAAGAACAATGGATATTAGTTTTTAATATGCAAAACAAATATTAGGTGCAGTATGTGAGGGATATAGGGTTAATAGTTTAGGAAGAGTAATAATACTCATGCATTAATTTAAATACCTGTATGTGGACTATAATATATGGAATTATGTATGTTAAAATTATAATTATAAATAAAATTAAAAAATAATTATTTATTATTGACTATATATTTATATAAACAATTTAGTAGTAACACATAACAATATTTGCTACTCAAAAATGTCATTACATTTTTTGAAAATAAACCAAAATATATAAAAATTATTTATAGTATTAAAAACATATTTTATTTTTGCAAATATATTAAACTTTTTTAGAAATATTTTAGCAAACTTTTAAAACATTTTCCCATGTTTCCCTATTAATTACAATGGGAGAGATTGTCCTCTTTTAATTTTTGAGGAAGACATTCTTGTTTGTGAGCTTGTTTCTACAGTCGGCAAAGAGTTGCAGTCAAGATCAGAAACACAGAGCAGCTGCGGTCAATCAATCAATCACAGAATTTGTAGAGCGCACTACTTACCCGCGAGGGTCTCAAGGCGCTGGGGGGAGGGAAGGGAGGGGGGGATGCTGCTACTGGTCGAACAGCCAGGTCTTGAGTAGCCTCCTGAAGGTCAGCAGGTCTTGGGTCTTTCGTAGGCTTAGTGGAAGGGTGTTCCAGGTCTTGGCGGCGAGGTGTGAGAAGGATCTGCCGCCGGTGGTTGGTCTTCGAATGCGGGGGACGGTGGCGAGGGAGAGGTCGGCGGAGCGGAGCTGGCGGTTGGGTACGTAGAAGAAGAGTCGTCTGTTGAGGTAGGCTGGGCCAGTTTTGTGGAGTGCCTTGTGTGCGTGGGTGAGGAGTTTGAAGGTGATCCTCCTGTCGACGGGGAGCCAGTGCAGGTTCCTCAAGTGGGGGGTGATGTGGCTGTGGCGTGGTACATCGAGGATCAGTCGTGCGGAGGCGTTTTGTATGCGTTGCAGTCGCTTGATGAGCTTGGCCGGGGCTCCCGCGTAGAGGGCGTTCCCATAGTCTAGTCTGCTACTGACGAGGGCCTGGGTGACTGTTCTTCTTGTGTCTGTCGGGATCCACCTGTAGATCTTGCGAAGCATGCGGAGTGTGTTGAAGCAGGAGGAGGAGACTGCGTTGACTTGCTTGGTCATGGAGAGCGTTGAGTCGAGGATGACTCCCAGGTTGCGTGCGTGGTCGGAGGGTGTTGGGGCTGCTCCCAGCGTCGTTGGCCACCAGGAGTCGTCCCAGGCTGAGGGGTTGGAGCCGAGGATGAGGACCTCCGTTTTGTCCGTGTTCAGCTTTAGTCGGCTGATCTTCATCCAATCGGCGACGGCCTTCATTCCGTCATGGAGTTTGGCTTTGGCGGCGAAGGGGTCCTTGGTGAGGGAGAGGATCAGTTGAGTGTCGTCGGCGTAGGAGATAATGTTGAGGTCGTGTTGTCTGGCGATGCGTGCGAGCGGGGCCATGTAGATGTTGAACAGGTAAGAACTATCTAATTTACTTAAAATAACGCATAGGTTTGGAACTTTATTGTAAGGAGAGAGGGAGGGAGGGAGGTATGTAGATGTTGTATGAACAATTAATGTATGGATTTTAATCTTTAAACCAGTTTTTCATCCCCATACATCTTGTGTCTGTGTGCCCACATCAGTTAAATGTAAATTGTTTTAAAAAAACAAAGTTTAAAAATGAAAAAACTGAATTTTTTCATATTTGTTTTTAAACCTTATGTAAAATATAACAACCTATAAAAAAAAATTACATTTTGTTAACAGTTTTATAGCTTTAAATAAAAATAAAAATATATTTATGAAAAAGAAAGAAGACAGAATTAGTCAATTGGATTTATTTTTTGGGAAATGGTTTACATATTTTTAAAGTTTTACATTTTTTCAGATACTCTGGACATTGGTAAGTGACAATGTTGTGCAAATCGAAAAAGGTAACGTGCAAATTGGTTTGAGTTTTTTTATTTTTTTATTTTTCAGGTTCTGGATATTGATTTATTTTTATGGATTAGTGGATTAATTGTGATGAGTGTTTGTAAAAGAAACCATTAAAAGTTGAAGAACGAAGAAAACTTCAGCTGGGTAAAAAAATTAAATAAATTATGAAAATAATTAAAAAAAATATTTAATTTAAGATAATTGTCAAAATAGGAGAGTGATGCTTGTAACTGTTTAAACATTTATAATATAAGATGTATGCAATATTATCAAGATAGTCTGAACCTTCCAACATAGAAACTGCAGAATTTTGGCCAATAGATTTTCTGAACTGTCCTTACTTTTTTGGGAAACTTGAGAATTCACAGTACCTGTCAATGATTGCCCTTGTCTCATTTCCTGGAATCTTTGTTCCTTTTTCAAAAGTTCCAGGAAATTATACAGGCTGTTTGCTTTTGCACCTCTCTCTAAGCAAGTAACAGTTCAACAATTCAATTGGAATAGGTGGTTTCCTCCTGTGACCCAAAGTGATTAGATGGCCAATCTATGTATTTTCAAAGTAATTTATAAGTGGTGTCAATTTCTTTTTTTTTGTCCTAAATATTCTGATTGTATGATTGATTTGTAGAAGTCATCTACACATGCAGGAGTTACAAAATACAAAGCTGTGAGTTTTCTAACTTGGAGTTGTAGTTTACTGTTTGACAAGTAATCCTCAGCCAATGGTGTTTTCTGAATGTGTTTCCAATAGGCTTGGGAAAAGTTAAAAAAAACTTTTAATTTGGGTGTTTGGATGATCTTAGTAACTCTATTTATCTTTTGTAATTTAAAGTCAATTATGATGTTTAGAGGACTTTTGTTTATAGTTTTAGATTTCACAACTGATAACAATGCAGTATATGTTGAGGATTGTTTGTCAAAGCAAACACAAGGAGATGATGGACGGCGCACTGAAACTTTTCAGACACTCACCACCTGTCACAGATATGGGTTGAATCCATCATCGTTCTTTAGCCTACTTCGCCACCCCAGTTCAGACCCAGCTATATGCAAATGAGTCTTAACCCTGTGCCTCATGGGAACAGTTCTTCCCTGGACTGGAAAAAAGCATCTTGGGACTGATTTCGGGGTAATACCCCTCATCAGCCATGCTAGCTTGAATCCAGTGGCAAAGTGAGCAAGGGACCCACGTCTGGGCACACACTGCCAACTTAGGGCGAACAAAGCAAACACAAGGAGATGATGGACGGAGCACTGAAACCGGTCCCAGGATGGGAAGGGGATGCCCAGAAGTGGGTCCCGGCTCGCTGGGCCACCAGATTCAAGCTAGCCTGGCTGATGAGGGGTGTTACCCTGAAACCGGTACCAGGATGGTTGTTTCTGGTCCAGGGAAGACCTGGCCTGGCAATTCGGGCTGGACTGTTCCCATGGGGAACGGGGTCAAGACTGATTTGCATATGGCTGGGTCTAAACTGGAATAGTGTGGCATGCAAAAAAACAATGGATTTAACCCAGATCTGTGACTGGGGGTGAATGTTTGATTAATTCAGCATTCCGTCCATCATCTGTTCTTTTTGCATTGGTCGCCCTAAGTGGGAAGGGTATGCCCAGGCGTGGGTCCTGTGCTCGCTACGCCACCAGATTCAAGCTAGCCTGGCTGATGAGGGTTGTTACCCCAAAACTGGTCCCAGGATGCTTGTTTCTGGTCAAGGGTATACCTGGCCTGGCAGTTTGGGCTGGACTGTTCCCATGGGGAACGAGGTCAAGACTGATTTGCATATGGCTGGGACTAAAGTGAATCCCTGAATGTGCTATTTAAACTGTTTTTAAGGTGAATTGTTAAGTTGAAATTGAATCTGTTTAGTTCTTAAGGAGCTCGGTGTTTTAATCTGGGAGTAAACGGTGCATGGATACTTGGAGGCGGTGACACGAGTTAAGTGCCTGTCCTCCCGATTCTCTGATTGACGGCCATTTTGGATTGCCACTTTCGGTGTGAGTTGACAGAGTAGCTTCTCCACCCTCTGCCTTATTTAAATCGGCCGTGGCGCGGACGCGCAGCTACTACAAGGCTTGTTGAAGGTATGGGGCCATTCCCTGAATGTGATATTTAAGCTGTTTTTAAGGTGAATTGTTAAACTGAAATTGAATCTGTTTAGTTCTTAAGGGGATCGGTCTTTTAATCTGGGAATAAACGGTGCATGGATACTTGGAGGCGGTGACACGAGTTAAGTGCCCGTTCTCCCAACTCTCCTGTTGACGGCCATTTTGGATTGCCTCTTTCGGTGTGAGTTGACAGACTAGCTTCTCCATGCTCAGCCTTATTTAAATCACCCGTGGCAAGCCCGTCTGCGCCCATCCGCTCCCGCCCGTGCCCAGGTCCCAGGAACTCTGCCTCTCCACAATCAGATGTCTTCAGATACAATGTGGAGCAACTGTGGGCACTTCGGCCGGATAAGCTAGACGGCTGTGCAACCAATATGGATCCCATGGTGGTACCTTTATGCTGTAACCAATAATCGCTTAGCTTCCTCTCACTAGACCCTTATGAAACAATTGCTCCACCCTGATTAGTTATATGGTTGAGAGTGCTAAGGAGAATAGCAGGGACTTCTATGACTTTTATAGTATTAATTACTGCTCCTTACCTAAATATCAACAGGATCTGTTTGAATTTCTAGAAGATAGATCTCCAGGTGCATTGTTTCTTACAGAGACTTGACTAAATGAATCTTAAACACCTGATATTATGGCTGCCCTTCCCCCTAACTATCTGATGGTAAGAAGGGACAGACAACACAAGACAGGGGGCGGGATTGCGATTATTTTTGAAAACAGCTCATCTTGTATGATTGAAAATCTCCCCATTGAGGACTGCGAAGCGTGCCTCTTTTCAATTGCTCTGTCATGTAAATTGACGATGTCAAGAGCTTTAATCTGTCATCCGCCTGGCTATGCAAGTACCTGGTGTACTAAAATTATGGATCTTTTATGCCTTTACATTTTTAAAAACACCAACTTTACCCTTTTGGGTGATCTGAACATACATCTAGATGACCCCTCTTGTACGCTTGATTCTACTCTTATTGAAGAACTGAATGCTCTTAACTTAACCCTCTGCAACTTCAATCCTACCCATGAGGCAGGTCACTTGTTGGACCCTATATTTTCCAGTGTCGATGGCCCGACCATTGCAGCCCTGATCCCACTTATCTGGTTGGACCACTTGACAGTCCCTTTTTCTATTAAGAAACCTCAGCAACTGATAACTGACGCAATAAAAGCCACAGCTAAAGTTAGAAATTGGAGTAAACTAGATCCGCAAGCTTTGCGCAAAGCTAAACCTAACGTAGCACAGTGTACAGAATTAGACCATGGTATGATAGATACTTGGCTGAAGGAGGCGTTAGATGTCTCTCTTCCTTTCACGACCAAAACTAACAATAGAATACATCCTTCAGTCCCATGGTTCAATGACACACTTTACTAAGAGAGAAAAAATTGCAAAAGCCTGGAAAGGTGCTGGAGGTAAATATATGAAATAGAAGCAAAAATGAATTATAAATTGGCACTCAAGGAATATCATGCTCTCTGTAGAAAGGCAAAAGGCGCCCGATACTCCGAAAAAATTTCAAGGGCCCTGAATTGCTCGAAAACACTTTTTGAAGTTGTTAAGAAGTTGGCAGATCACAGGAAACAGTCCCCAGTGGCCTGCCTGTCTCAGCCCCAGTGCTCAAAATTAGCTACATTTTTTATTAACAAAGTGACCACCATCCAAACTTAGCTAAAGGAGAATTTGAAGTCTAGGGCTCTCAAGGAAGAATTAGATACTACTCCTCACAATGCCCCTACTCTAACCCCACCCTTACTCCCGGATCCGATTCAGCCAACCGCAAACAGGGAGGTATGGCCACTAATGAACTACAAGGGTTTTCTGTCCATCTTTAGGGCTATAAAATCGGGATCTCTCCTGGACCCACTCCCTCCAGCTAAGCTGGAGCTCCTCGATAGAGATCTATTGCAGGTGGTGATGAATCTGCTCAACGGCTCTACCAAAGAGGGCTATAGGCCACAAACATGGAAACATGCCATTGTTCTTCTGTTTCAAAAAAGCCCAATCTTGATCCAACTATCTGGGCTGACTATACACCCATCTCTTTGTTGCCACTCTGTAAAAATTTTAGAAAAACATGTAAACAAATGCCTGACCACCTATACTGAAACTCATCAAATCCTTCACATATTGCAGTCGGGTTTCAGAAGAGGTCATAGCACGGAGTCTGCATTGCTAGGGGCTACGGAGCATCTAAAACTTCTGGTAGATGAAGGTAACACAGTAGCCTTGAAACTGCTGGACTTGAGTGCAGCTTTTGATACAGTGTCCCACCCTGTTCTACTGGATAGACTGAGATCAATTGGCCTGAAGGGGACCACCTTTGAGTGACTAGCCTCTTTTCTAAACAAAAGATCTTTTCAGGTCTTCTCGGCCGATTCGCGGTCAGAGATCCATGCTGTCGTTTCAGGAGTTCCGCAGGGTTCTGCACTAAGCCCCTTATTATTCAACATTTATTTATGTCCATTGGCAGATGTAGTGGAGAGTTGTGATCTTACACTCCACTAGTACGCCAATGACACTCAAATTACTTTCTCACTGACCTCCCATCAGGAACACCACGCTGAATCAATCAACTACGGTCTCAAGCGGATCGCCGCATGGATGGATGACAATCTGCTTAACATGAACGGAGACAAAACGGAGGTCCTGATCATGGGGAAAAATCCACATCTATGGGTCCCGGAGCACTGGCCGCCCTCTTTAGGCTCTGTCCCCACCCCTTCTACAAAAGTAAAAAGCCTAGGCGTCTGGCTAGATGAGGGCTTGTCTATGCGTCCCCGAGCAGCCGCAGTTGCTTCATCCTGCTTTGCAGTTATGAAGTGGGTGAAAAAAATTAGCTGGATCATTCCTCATTTAGCAATGAGGGCGCTTATTCAGGTGCTCATTCTTTCCAGACTGGACTTTGGTAACGTTTTGTACCTGGGTGCAGATAAGGCAGCTATCCGCCTCCTTCAAGTAGTACAAAATGCAGCAGCTAGGTTCCTTACTAGCTCCTCAAGAAAGACCATGGCTTTCCCCATCCTGAGGGAGCTACATTGGCTACCGATCGAAAAAAGAATACAATTCAAAGCCCTATGCTTCATGTTTAAAGCCAAGGCTGGGCTAGGCCCTAAATATATACAGGATCTGGTTTCCTTGTATATTCCCTCTCGAAACTTGAGATCCGCTAGCCAGGGACAATTCTGGATACCAAGAATACACAGGGCACAAGCAGGTGGCCGCTCTTTCGCATACCTAGGTCCTAAACAGTGGAACGCCTTGCCTCAGCACATGAGGGGTGTACCTCACTAATACAGTTCCGCAAATTCCTAAAAACATGGCTTTTTTAATGCAGGGTCATTTAGCTTTGCCTCTGTAGTGCTTAGCGCCAGGAAACCCGATGGGTAGCTGCGCGCTTTACAACTGGCAAATAATAATCATAATAATAAACTGGAATGTGGCATGCAAAAAAACATGGATTTAACTCAGATCTGTGACTAGGGGTGAATGTTTGATTAATTCAGCATTCCGTCCAGCATCTGTTCTTTTTGCAGAGGATTATTTGTCAGGCAGTAAACCATAAAGTAGTGTGGCAGTAGTGTTATTTATGTTAGCATGTATAGTGTAGATTTGGTTGAATGGATGAGGAGTGGATTTTAATATGCCATCCATCATCCACATTTCACTATTTGTAAGAGTTACAGTGTTATGTAGGGTAACAAAGGTTAGTATATGTTTATGAGGGTATATATTATAGAGAAGGAAAGGTTTATGGTAAAAAGATTCATTTAGTTCAGGCAGAATGTTAATATCAGAATATGTGTGAGAGGTTGTTATTTTGGGATTACTGACATGTTTTTGTTATTGCGCCATTCTTTTTAAATATGAGATTGTGGGCATTAAGACATTGTGTTACGGGTTGAGGGGGGTACAACCCTTCTCAAGCAGTAACTACTGTCCCGTTCAGGGTGAAGCCACAAGCAAACCTCAAATTATCTGTGCTGAACCGTCTGGTGGCTTTGCACAAAGCAGCCAGGCCTAACATAGAGGCAATGTATATTTATGTAAAATTTCCAACAGTAGTACTTTAGATAAATAGAGTAAATGTAAATTAATAATGTGAGAACAAAATGACTAAAATCCAATCAGTAGAACCAGAGATATGCACTTTTAAATTTAAAGATTTAAGTGGAAATAGTGCCAAAAAGCGCAAAGCTGTGGTTATCTGGCCGTGCTGGATCGGGACAAAGTTTCAAGTGCTGGCCAACCATGATGGAGCACGGGCTGGCTATAGTGACCAAGGTAGGCCTGCTGAACAGAGAACCTTAAATCCTGGGGTGCAAAGTCCCGCATTGAGGATGCGTCGCGTAACAGAGGCAATGTGAGGTCCTTATGTGTATATGCATTAGACATCGGTGGTTTCCGAGAGAGCTGAGGTGGTGATGAGAGATCTGTGCTTGGAGATATGTCATGCAACAGTGGTTCTGAGGCCCTGTGGTGGCCATGCGAGGTCCTTGCATGGAGATGCGTCACACAGCGGCGGTTCTGAGGAGCTGCAGTGAAGATATGATGTCCTGCGTGGTGACACCTCATGCAGCGTTGGTTCTGAGGGGTTGTGGGCTGCGATGCGAAGTCCTGCATTACGGATGCATCGCACAGCACTTCTGATGTTGAGCCTTGTGAGGTGATGCGTCGCTCTGCGTCGGCTCTGCTGGGGACACAGATGGGCTGGCAAAGCACCTTCAGGCCCACCTGAAGGGTTCAGGACTGGTGTGGCACCACATGGGAGGGCAGTACTCACAGCTGGCAGAGTCCAGGTGTTGTATTCAATGTGTTTGGAACCTGTTTTGTCCCTGAGGCTCTATTTAGAAGGCCAGCTAACTACCCCCTGGAGTCACTCTGGTGGTCTTAGGTCCAATATGCAGGTCCAGTCCTTCTTCTCTTCAGGGAGGGGGACAGAAGGGTAGCACAGCAATGCAGCATAGTTGCCTTCCTTCTTGCAGCAATGCAGCATAGCAGTCTTTCTTCAGAGTCTTCGACAGGTCCAGATGTGCATTGAAAAGTGGGTGTAAGGGTGCGATATTTATACCTGGTGCCCGGTTTGAAGTATGAGAAGTTTCTAGAGGCTTCCACCTCCCTGAGGTGTCAGGCATTGCCTTCCTCCCTGCCCTGACCCCAGCTTGTCTGAGGACACAAACGATTAGTGGCAAACCCTTTGTGAGTGTGCCCAGGCAGAGTCTTTATAATGTGTAGGTTACATAGGTGACAGTTCAGCACCCTCATCTTGTCAGTGATGGCCCATCCTTCCAACACCCATGCTCCCTTTATCTCACTGTCTGGGAGACAAAACCAAAGACCAACTGCCAGCTACACCTAATCATGTGACCCAGGAACAGGCTGCACACACCAAATGGTTAGGCCAAGAAAATGGCAACTTATTAATATTGCGTTTTCAGAATTGTGACTTAAAAGCCAACTTTACCATTAAAGAGGGCTTTAAATTGAAATTCTTTTGACTCCAGACTCAACCTGTACCATTAAAGAGGGCATTAAATTACAATTCTTTATACTCCAAACTTGACCTGTCTATCTGCTCCCAATTGAAAGTTAGCACTTATTAAATGTAATAAGGTAACCTAATTAATCCTTTATGAGAGACAGACATTGCAGTAATGAATGTAAGCGTTTTCACTACAGAACATGTAAAACATAACAGCACTTGTCCTAATGTTTAAATGCACTGCACCCTGCCCTATGGGATATTTAATGCCTACCCCAGGGGTGACGTATAAGTATTAAAAAGAAGGGTTTAGGTCTGACAAACGCCTTATTTTGCCAGGTCAAAATGGCAATTTAAAACTGCACACACAGGCAGCAATATCAGGCCTTAGACATGTTTAAAAGGATACTTAAGTGGGTGGCACAATAGGTGCTGCAGGCCAACTTCTAGCATTTAATTTACAAGCCCTTGATACATGTAGTACCACTTTACTAGGGACTTACATGTAAATTAAATGTGCCAATTGTGTGCAAGACAATGTTAGCAGGTTTACAGGAGAGGGCTTAAGTACTTTAGCACTGATTAGCTGTGGTAACATGCACAAAGCCTTAAAAGAAACAAAAATGGGTTCAGAAAACAAGAGGGTGAAGGCAAAATGTTTGGGGGAAGCCACCTTAAGGCCGACAGGTCTAACATGGGAGTATTACTAGCCATATGCAATGGGATCCTCCTGGCTCCCTCCCTCAAAACTGAGCAGTGTGGTTCATTGGTGGTCCAAGACTTTTGATATGTTGTACATTTTCTTTAAGCTTTGTTGCAGAGGAAGAGTGGTTATGCTTGATGGATCTCTCAACAGTATCACTACGTAGCCACCCTGCCTTTGCAATGAGTATAGAAATAATGAAACACATCCAATGATTCCTGGGCTCAGTTAATCTCTTCTTAAAATAAATGTACCCACCACATTTTATAGGTCGATTTCCACTGTTAAACAATAAATTTGTGGCTTGATGTTGATTTTCCATTATTTCAAGAATGAGAAAAAAGAGAAAATAATGTTATTATATATTAATTTTATAGGAAAATGTGAAGGTTTATTCCTTTATAGTTTCACCTGTCTAGAGAGAAAGAAAATGTTATTAATTACTGAAACTTACTGTTAAAAAGATGTTAATTTGTTCTATTAAATTGGAAAAAAGAAGACATGGGTGTGCATTTCCTGTGAGGAAAAGAAACCTTGATTATTGCTTCAATGCATGTAAATTGAGAAAATATTTATCTCATTATTGTCACGTTGAGTTTTTTAGGAGTAGGTTTAACTTTTGAAATGTTAATTATTGTTGTAAATTTACTTTTGAGGATGTTGTTCTCTTTCGGTGTGATCCTGGTAAAAGAAAGTAAATATTAAATTATTGTAAAGCATCCTTTAGGGAAAGAATATCTCTTGATGGGTTGCCTTCTGTTTTGTTAAACAAATATAGTACTGGTTGAACTCCTGTTTGAAATTAAATCATTGGTTATTGATTTATTCTTTTATCGCTGGGAATCTGTTGGCAGATTTTTAGAAGATGGTGATGTCTAAAATATTTTGGAGTTGTTGATTTCTTTTCAAAGTTCTACATTATTTTTTTATTTTTTATTTAAAGACATTTTTCTCGCATAACTACCTGTTGCATTTGTTTTTATATTTACCCGTTTAAAAGGGAATTTGCGTTGCCTTTTATGAAACAGTTTCACCAACAACTTTAAATGAAATTTCAGTTGCAAGTAAAGATGAAAATATTTTTTACAAAAATAAAATGTATATTTACTTTTTTTATCATTTTCATACTTCACTTATGTTCTGTTTCAATCAATCAAACAGGATTTATAAAGTGCAGCTAATCACCTGCAAGGGAATCCAGGTGCTGAGAGCTAGGCAGCTTGGGTGGCCTCAGTTGAATAGTCAGGTCTTGAGTCCCCTTCTGAATTCCTAAAGTGAGGGTGAGGTCCAGAGATGGAGGGGGAGGCTGTCCCAGGACTTTGCGGTGAGGTAGGAGAAGGAGCGTCCTCTACTATTGCTTCAGCAGATGCATGGGGTGTGAGCGAGGGAGGTGGAGCCAAGTAGTCTGTAAGGTTGGTGGAAGCTCAGGTGGTGGTTGATGTATGCTAGTCCTTAGTTGTGCAGGGCTTTGTAGGTGTTGGTCAGAATCTTGAATTCTGAATCTTGAATTGGCATCTGTTGTAGACGGGTAGTCAGTGGAGTTTTTTGAGGTGAGGTGTGTCGTAGTCCAAGTGGCTGGTGATGAGGGTTTGAGTGACGGTGCATCTGGTGGAGACTGGGAGCTATTTGAGGATCTTTTGGAGCAAGCGCAGAGTGAGGAATCAGGTGGAGAAGACTGCATTGATCTTGCTCTTCATGGTGAGTTTGCTGTCGAAGACGATGCATAGATTATAGATGTGGCCCATGGGGGTGGGTCCCAGTTCAGCAGGCCGCCATAAGTCGTTTCATGGAGAGTTGTTGTTCCTAAAGATTAGTTCTTCTGTCTTGTCTGTGTTGAGCTTGAGGCAGTTGTTTTGCAGCCAATCAGCAATGCTGGTCATGCACAGGTGGAAGTTGGCCCTCATGGTGGATGGGTCTTCGGCTAGACAGGGGATGAGCTGAGTGTCATCTGAGTAGGAGATTGTTCAGTCCATGGTTTCTGACTGTGTTGGCCAGGGGGAAAATGATGGGTTGAGCAGAGTAGGGTGGAGGGATGAACCTTGGGGGGGGGGGGGGGCGCTGCAGACGATGTTTTTGGACTCCAAAGTGAATGGTGGAAGGCGGATTCTCTGTGTTCTTCTGGTGAGGAAGGATGTGATCCATTTTGTTGCGCCCTCTTTGATTCCAATCTGATGAAGCCTCTTGATCGGGGTGTGGTGGGACACAGTGTTGAAGGCAGCTGAGAGGTTGAGGAGGATCACAGCGGCCACTTCTCCCCAGTCTACGAGGGTTGTCCTGTCGTCTGTGGCTGCGATCAGGGTGGTTTTGGTGCTGTGGTTCATGTGGAATCCATATTGGGATTCATCCAGGAAATGGTGTTCTCCAGGTATTCCATTAGTTGGTGGTTGATGACCTTTTCAATGACTTTGTCGGGATAGGGGTTACAGGGAGATGGGCAGGTAGTTCTTGAGCTTGTTGAGGTTGGCAGATGGTTTCTTGAGGAGGGTGTTTAACTTCAGCATGTTTCCACACACCTAGAAAGGTGACTGAGGTGATGGATGTGTTGAAGATGGCTGTAAGCTTACTTGTTGCTGATGGTTCTGTTGTCGAGGTTGAACATGTGGTGGGGACAGGGGTCTGTGGGTGCTCCTGAGTGGATAGAGTGCATGACGTCCACAGTGCTCTGCATGGTGAGATGGTTCCAAGCAGTGATCCAATGGTTGGAGATTGTGACTGAGGGTGCGAGGAGGCTGAGGATGTTGGTGGCGCCGGGTTGGGGTTCAGATGGTGTCACACAGTTCCTGGGAGTGGGTGATGGTATTTTCAGTTGCTGAGGGGTTGTAGAACTCCATTACAATGTTGAAGAGTTCCTTGCTGTAGCTGGAGCTGGTTTCAATGCAGTCGGCTAGGGCGTTCCTCCTCGTCTGTTTCAGGAGTCAGTGGTAGTGGTTGAACAATGTCTTGAAGGTGGTATGGTCGGTGGGCTCCTTGCTGGTACTCCATTCCCTTTCCAGTTGTTTGTGCTTCAGTTTCGTGCTTCCGGGGTGTACCAGCTGGCATGTTTGGTAGATCTCTTGAGTTTGGTGGGTTTGGTGGGGTCGACTCTGTTGGCGCAGTCAGAGATCCAGGTGGTGAAGTTCTTGACAGTTTGTTCAAGTTTATTAGTGGTGTCAGGGTGGGAGATGTTCAGGGTGTTGATCCATTGGTTTGCAGCTCCTTTAGTATCCAGCACTTTCCCTAAGTTCAATCTCAGTAGAGTTAGAATAGTAAATCTGTCTCCTTCAGTAACCAGCACCTTCCCCAAGTTGGCTCTGATTGGAGTCAGGAATAGTAAATCTGCCCCATCAATGTCCAGCACCTTCACCTAGATGGCTCTGACTGGAATTAGGATAAGTAAGTCTGCCTCCTTCAGTATCCTGCACTTTCCCGCATTGGCTCTAATAAATGTGCCCTGTTCATTGACCAGCACCTCCCCTGAGATGACACTGACTGGAGTTAGGAATGATAAATCTGCCCCCTATAGTGACCAACACCTTCCCTGAGTTAACTGTGATTTGAGTTAGGAATATTAAATCTATCTACTTCAGTGACTAGCACATACCTCTAGTTGGCTCTGACTTAACAATTACGAATTTGTTTTGTTCATTGTCATCCACCTTCTATTCTTTTTTCAATTGTATATCTCCGTTTATTATTTAATTATAAAAACAAGTAAGTAGCACAATTTTATTTTAAAGCTAACAAAGAAATTATACACAATTACACTACTTACTTCTTGTAGACCTTTTAAGCAAACACTGCTGTGAAAAATATAATGTTAAAATATATATATATATATATATATATTATTTTTTTTGTCCGTATTTTAGAGTGGGTGTATCAAAGGTTATATTAGGGTATGAGGAGGTGCATCAGATTTTCACGTGGATGATGTCATCAGTGATGTCATCAGTGTTGTCATTTGAGATGTCATCAGTGATGTCATCAGTGATGTCACTGACCATGTCATGAATGATGTAATATGTGATGTCATCAGCAGTGCATTGCGGGCGCGAGTTATAGTTAGCTGAACTAACTATAACGGCGGAATTTCTCTGGTTTTGTACGAGTGAAATGTCCAACTAACTATAACGTCCCTGAAACCTGTGTTTTTTTCAGTGAATTTCTAAGGTTTTCTAAATGCTAATTTCTAACTAAAACGTCCCTGAAACCTATGGTTTTTTCAGTGAATTAGCAAGGTTTTTTAAATGCTAATTTCTAACTATAACGTCCCTGAAACCTATGGTTTTTTCAGTGAATTTCAAAGGTTTTTTAAATGCTAATTTGTAAGTATAATATTTATAAAACCTATCTTTTTTTCTGTAAATTGCAAGGTTTTTTTCACTGATATTTTGTAACAGTAATATCCTATAATTATTTTTTATTATTTTTTACCTTTTATTTTAAATATGTAATGTGTTATGTCTTTTAAAATATATATATATATTTTTTTGCATAAATAGTGGAGTCGCGTACCCATCGTGTACCTATCACGGTGGGTGCGCGGATTCAAGCCGCCATATTGCGAAAGTCGAGAAGGATGTGCATTTGGTATGGAACATGTGCGCGGTGCCGAGCCGCGCGTAGCGTCATATGCGTATGGGGTCGCGCTGGGTGCGCGACTTTTGTAATTTTTGTTACGTTTAAAACTATGTGTATATAATTGTAATATGTATATTAGAGTAAATCATTATATAAACTTATTATAAAAATTAAATATTTTTGTTTGCATTGAAGTTATCTCATTGTTAGATACATTTTGCAGAAGTCGCGTCCTGTGCGCGTTTGGTATGCGATGGGTGAGCGGTGCCTGGCCCCGCATAACGTCATATACGTATGGGTTTGCGTCATGTGCGCGTTTGGTGTGCGACGGTGTTGTGTTTATACTGTAATGCAATTGTCCCTCCCCTCACCCCGTACTTTCCCCCTGCCCTGTCATCAGCTGAGCGTTCTGGAATGTTGACAGATGCCAGCTGATGACCTTCGTGATAAGACCTGTCCTTCCGCTCTCCCCTCCTGACCTACAGCTGTGTTGAGCTTCTTACTTAATAAAAGGCATTACTACAATTGCTCTTGGTGCATTCTTAACAAATTGGCGACGAGGATCAACACAGCGGGACCCGCACGCTGAAATTGGTGACAGTTCGGGAAATTTGAGGATGAATTAATTTCGGCCACTGGCACCACCAAGGAGGAATTTTTATTGAGAAAAAGGTCAGTGTATAAGTGGAGAGGTTACAAATACTGAAGACTGATGAGTGAGCGGCGCTGTCAGCGTGGGAAGTTTCTTCCACAATTAGTGTGTTTGACAGCTGATGAATAGAAGCGCAGCAATACAAAATAAAAACTGAAGTGGAAGGCAACCTGAGTTACTGGGAGGAATGTCGCGCTTCGTTGAGTGTTCAAGGAACAGCCACAGTAAAAGTTACTGTGTGTGATAGCGCAGCGCTGACTGGAAAATTCCAAACTGCCATATGTTAACCGTCAGCTGGTAACTGTCAGAAGCGTCTTCGGCAACGAAGAAAACTGTCAAGCGGCGTATGACGCAGTGCGTAAGCGACGTGAGGTGGCCATTTTGAGTGAGTCCAGCAAGTGTAATCGGCGCAGGCAAATCAGCATACGTTCTATTCTTTTTTCCCTTCTCTTTCCCTGGAAGCACACTCTGGCGCAGGCATGCTTAAGCTCACATAGGGAGCAAACAGCGATCGGATCAGCGTTAAGGCCAGCCTCAAGGAAATCAAGGGCACATTGACCTGTTTCAAAGCAATTAAAAAGGGAAAGAAAGAAGGGAAACGTCCAGGAGTGACGATCTGCGCGGATTGGCACAGCAACAAATTTGAGGTACAATAAAAAACCATATGCAGCGAGTGTATGTGTTAAAAAAAAATATATATATATAATTCAAAAATTTACCAAGGAAGTGTTCACTGAAAGCCATAACCTTAGCATATAAACAGAAAATGGCTACTGGTTTTATACTAAATTTAACACCACCTTCATCATTTTTAGCAGGGGGAGGAGAATCCTCCATCAAATGGGAAGAATGGAGAGAGCATTTTACAAACTTCATAGAAACAAATGAGGGTGAGGAAGATTTAAAAGCAGATATGAAGTATAAAATCTTGATGCACTGTTTAGGTGCAGGTGGGATAAAGGTTTTCAAACGAATCAACAAAAAAGTGAGGGCTGCGGATGAGGGTGATATCTATGTAAATGCCATAGATGATCTTAATAGTTATTATAAACCCACTGTTTGTGTAGGTGTGGACAGATATAGATTCTTTCATAGAAAGCAAGGTCAGAGCGAATCTATTGATGACTTTGTTGCAGCATTGAAGAACTTGGCCATTACATGTCGATTCGGTGACCTTCACGATGAATTCATACGTGATCAAATTGTCATGCAAGGATCAAATGCTGGTATACAGGACAATCTTTGGGCAAAAGGAGAGAATCCACTACAAACTGTAATTGATATAGTCAGAAGAGCAGAACTCACAGGCAGATGCGCAAAAGCAGTGATAGCGGAAAGTAAAGAAAAGAATGAGGAAAATATTGTAGGCAAGGTGGGTGATAGAAAACCTAAAGACGGCAGAGCAAATTACAGGGAAAAACTCATCAAAGACAGACAAGTCGAAAATTCGAGCAATGCTGTTAGAAAATGCTACAGATGTGGCAGTTTAAATCACTTAGCAAATGATCGATACTGTCCAGCTAAAAAGAGTAGATGTTCATTCTGTGGAGTCATGGGTCATTTTCAGAAAGTTTGTCACAAAAGGTCAAACAAAACTGTAAAATATGTTGATAATGAGAATGACTTAGATTCTAATTGTTATGATGTGGATGTCATTAACATGTATTTAATTAATGTTTATGATGAATATATTTATGTTGTAGATGATGACATGGAGGGAACGGTTAAAAAAAAAAAACAGTATGTGAAATGTGTATTGGAGGTGTAAATGTATCAATTGTAGCAGACTCAGGTTCACCATACACAATTGTTAATGCAAGAGTGTGGAGGGAGACGTTTTTGCCCAAACTAGGTGAACAGTTAGAACCACCAGACATCTCCATGAAGACATTTACTGGTGAACCAATTGATTTGGAGGGATTTAGAAAACTTAAGTTCTCGTTCAAAGGCAGAGATGCCTTATGCAAACTATATGTGTCAAAGTCAGGTCCCTCAGTATTAGGATGGTTAGATCAAGGAAAGCTAGGGATTATCCTCAATCCTAACAGTGATGAACCGGTTCTCATCATAGAAAGTGAGGACGAAATTAGCAAAGAAGTCAAACTAAGATTTCCTAAAGTGTTTGCAGACTCCATTGGACATTACAAGGGTTTTGAACACGAAATTTGTGTGAAGAAAGACGCTATTCCAGTTATACATAAGGTTAGGAATATTCCGTTCTCCATAAGAGAAGGGGTGAGAGAACATATAGAAAAATTACTTCAGGATGACATAATCGAGAGAGTTGAATCCTCAGAATGGGTCGCCCCCATGGTTGTAGTTAAACGCCCCAATGGGCGGTTGAGATTGTGCATTGATCTTCGCGATCTCAACGAGAATATTCTAGTAGATCAGTTCCCCCTTCCACGAATTAATGAGATGGTAGCATGTACAAAAGGAATAAAGTACTTTTCCACTATAGATCTCAAAGCAGCATACCACCAGATTCCCTTGCACTCAGAGAGCAGAACCCTTACCAGTTTCATCACCCCATTCGGGTGTTTCCGCTTTAAGAGAGTACCTTTTGGTTTGGCATCTGCTGCGGCCATGTTCCAGAGGCTGATGCAGGAAACTTTCAAGGGGGTGGATGGCATTCTGATATTCCAGGATGACATATTAGTCATGGGAAAAAGTAAAGAGGAACATAATGAAAAACTCATGGAAATATTGGAAATCCTGGACAAAAATGGACTCACAGCGGAATATAGCAAATGCAAGTTTGCACGTTCAGAGGTGAGCTACCTAGGTCACTCTATATCAGCTGAGGGAATCAAACCAAAAAAAGAACTGCTAGATGCAATTTTAAACGCCCCAGAGCCGAGAAATAAGGATGAACTTCGCTCTTTCCTAGGCCTCATAGAATTCTATTCAAAATTCATAGAGAGGTTTTCGGCTAAAACATTTGTATTAAGACAGTTACTAAAAACAAAAACAGATTTATTTGGTCAGATGATTGTAGTAAAACATTTTGCATGCTAAAAAGGATATATGCTCTGCCCCACCTTTGCAAGGATTTGACCCATTGTTGAAGAGTATAGTGACTACTGATGCCAGTGGGAGAGGATTAGGTGCTGTCCTAACACAAATTGATTCTAATGGTACTGAATGCACCATAGCATTTGCATCACGTTCACTGACTCCCACAGAAGAGAGGTATTCGGTCATTGAACGTGAGGCTTTAGCCTGCGTTTGGGGATTGGAACACTTCCGGCAATTCATATGGGGAAGCAAAGTTATTTTGAGGAGTGATCACAAACCACTAACAAAAGTTTTAACCACAAAGGGATTGTATACAGCTTCTCCAAGACTGGCAAGGATGTCTGTTAGATTATTTGATTATGACTATGAAGTACAATATGTGCCAGGCGTTAGGAATGTAGTAGCTGATTTCCTGAGTAGGATGCCAGTCTTAGTACAAGAATCAAAAGGTGAATCTGAGGAGAAATTCTGGGTCGCCAGTGTCCACGAGGAGACGCATGGCATTTCAATTGAGAAATGGGCTATAGAACAAAGTAATGATCAAACATTATGCACAGTGGGAAACATGATAATGAATGGATGGCCGTTGAAGAAAAATGTAAAAAATGAATTGTTACCTTACTGGGAAGTGAAGGATGAACTCTCAATGGAAGAGGGTTTGCTTTTGAGGTGCGGCAAAGTAATTCCACCAACCAAACTCAGACATACCATTCTAGAATTATGCCATGAAGGTCATTTGGGTATAGGCAAAACCAAGAGCAGGATCAGAAACTCATATTGGTGGCCTGGGGTGGATCTTGCCACAGAGAGAGTTGTGAGGGATTGCATACAATGCACCAACTCAGATAAGTCAACGGTCACGTTCAGACCACCACTACATCCCATTCCATGCCCAAACATGCCATGGGAAAGAATAGGAATTGACATCATGGGACCCATTACAGAACAAAGTGTACAGGTTTACGCCATAGTAATTATAGACCATTTCTCAAAATGGCCAGAGGTGGGTTTTGTTCACAAAACGGACACCCAGAGTGTTCTACAATTTCTTGACGAGGTATTCATAAGGGAAGGGCTACCAAAATGCATTGTGAGTGACAATGGCGCCCAGTTCACTTCAGAATTATTTATTAACTATTTAAAAAGAAACAATATCACACACAAAACAACGTCAGTTTACCACCCAGCCGGCAATGGTGCCGTGGAAAGGTTTAACAGGGTCATTAAGGGGATCATACAACTGGCCACTAACAGCAATCTCGTGTGGAGAAATGAAATTGGCAAAACACTGTGGGCATACCGCATAACACCATGCAATAGCACAGGACATAGCCCATTCGAGCTTATGAGAGGGAGAACACCCATGTCCAAGGACAATGTGAGTTGGCAAAATGCAGCAAAAAGGGCTGAGTGGTCACCAGACATGGTTAGACGCAGATTACAAAAGAATCAATTAGAATTTAAAGCCCGCTATGACGCGAAACACAGCTGCAAACCGGTAAAGGTGTCGGTGGGTGAAATGGTGTGTGTTAAAACTAGTGGGTTCATAGCCAAAGGCAAGAACAGGTTTTCTCAACCCCTCATGGTTGAAAAAGTGTTTTGTAATTCAGCTCTATTAAGCGATGGAAGAGTGTGGCATTTCTCAAGGTTAGCCCCAAGCAAGCACAAGGTAACCAATGGAGAAGGAATGATTGCGCATAGATCTGCAAAAGGCGGAAAGGGTGAATTTTGGGAAGAGGAGGACGATGGGGATGTTCCACAGAGCACCCAGGGTTCGTCCTCAACAGTACACATTGAGGGTACACCTGTTAATGGTGAAAAGGGTACTGTAAGAACAAGGTGTGGACGCAGGGTTGTTCCCCCCAGTAGATTGGATGACTTTGTATGTGAATAATCTTATAACTGTAGTTCTGCTTCCTCAAGGAGGGAGATGTGTTGTGCTTATACTGTAATGCAATTGTCCCTCCCCTCACCCCGTACTTTCCCCCTGCCCTGTCATCAGCTGAGCGTTCTGGAATGTTGACAGATGCCAGCTGATGACCTTCGTGATAAGACCTGTCCTTCCGCTCTCCCCTCCTGACCTACAGCTGTGTTGAGCTTCTTACTTAATAAAAGGCATTACTACAATTGCTCTTGGTGCATTCTTAACAGACGGTTGCGTGGAGCCGGGCCCCGCATAACATCATATACGTATGGGGTCGCGCCGGGTGCGCGACCCCCGTACATTTTTTTATGTTTTAAAACTGTATGTATATTACTTTAATGTGTATATGAGAGCAAGAGATTATCTAAACTAATTATAAAAGTCATATATTTGTAGTTACAATAAAGTTATATTATTGTTTAATATATTTTTGCGGAGTCGCGACGCATGCGTGCTGGTTGCGCACTGGGTACGCGACCCCCATGTGACTTTAAAAGAAAGCATTTGATTGGTTTATAACGTTTTCCATTCTAGCAGTTGAAGGACCCCACCAATTTTTGTCATTTTCTCTGCAGCATCACTGGAGAGACACCTGTTGTGCTTTTGCAGCTACCCTGTAAATTCTTTGGGTGTTTGCTGGAAAACTACACAAATGGCTTCTTCAAATCCTGATCAAGAACTTCTATCTGACGATGAAGACTTCGCAGAACCACCTCCCAAAAAAAGACCCAAATCCATTGTCTGGAAGTTTTTCAGCATCCCAGATGGTGAAAAGAAAGTTAATGCTCAGAAGGTGAGCTGTACTCTATGTCCTTGGATTTTGTCAAGAGGAAGTGACAAAAAGTATTCATGTGGGACATCAAGTATGTACAAACACCTGCAGACGATCCATCCTAAACATCTTGCACGAGAGCAGCTGCGACGTGCACAACAAAACATGCAGCAAGCTGACCAGGGAGCTGGTTCGAGCACTTCTGGAGCCTCAAGCACCTCGTCTCGAGGTCCGGACATTCGCTCGGAGTTTGCCAACTTGGAACAGCATTGCATAAAATGCAAGACCATATAATGTTGTGGTGAACAATCTGTTGATGCTGTTTATTCTGCAGCAAGGAATCATCGCTGCTAATTTTTCTTTTTTTTTGTAATGGAATGAGTTTATAATTCCAAAAGTTAAGACTTTAGCCTGTTGCTTTTTTGAGTTTTCAAAAAACATCAAAAAAATTTACAAAATAATTTAAAAAAACACAAAAAAAATGAAAAAACCAAAAGAAAAAAAAAGAGTTCTTTTCAGAACTACCTTATCTAGTTAACCCCTTCGCTGCTAGGCCTTTTCCCCCCCTGTGCTAAGCCTTTTTTTGGCTATTTGGGGTAGTGCGGGCTTAGGCCCCTGTAACTTTTTGACCACATAAGGTATCCACGCCAAATTTGCGTCCTTTTTTTCTAACATCATGGGGATTGTAAAGGTACCCAGGGTTTGTGGATTCCCCTGGAGGGGACCCAGAAATTAGCCAAAATACAGCAAAATTTTGTTTTTTTGGGAAAAATGCGAAAAAGGGCTACAGATGAAAGCGTCTTGTTTTTCCCCTGCAAATGGCATCAAAAAGGGGTTGTGGTGCTGAAATCACCATCTTCCCAGCTTTCAGGGACAAGCAGACTTTTGTCAGAAAACCAACTTTTTTACACAGTTTTGGCATTTTTTTGGGACACAGCCTATTTTTGCTATTTTTTGTGCTTTCAACCTCCTTCCAGTTAATGGTAGAAATGGGTATGAAACCAATAATGGATCCTGAAAAGCCATACATTTCTGAAAAGTAGACAAAATTCTGAATTCAGCAAGGGGTCATTTGTGTAGATCCTTAAAGTTTTCCTTATAGAAACTAACAGTTAAATGAAGGAAAAATTGAAAATTAGTTGAAAAAAACAGCCATTTGTGTCAACGTTTTCAATTGTAACTTCTTCTAATTATGACAGCTATTTGAAAGCAATATACCGTTATATCCGCTGGACCTTTATGGTTGTGGGGATATATAGGACTTGTAGGTTCACCAAGAACCCGACGAACCCAGAGCCAATAACTGAGCAGCATCTTGCAATGGTTTTATATTATGTACCGGGTATATAGCAATTATTTTTGGAAAATGTATACATGGAAAAATTGTTATGAAAGACACCTATGTATTTCTGAAATGGGAACAAAATGTAGATTTTAGAAACAGTAGATATTTGCACATTTCCGAAATTGGGAGTACCCATACTAGCATGAGAATTATAGGTCATTTTTCAAAATGACTTATTTTTTACACATTGTCTTTCATTTGGAAGGCAGAAATGCATCGAAAGTCAATAGGTAATAACAGTTGCTCTACAATTCTGTGTTACCCTAAGTCTCCCGATAAAAATGGTACCTCACTTGTGTGGGTAGCCCTTGTGCCCACAACAGGAAATGGCTCAAAATGCAACGTGGACGTACCACATTTTCACAATGAAAAATTACCCTTTTTTGCAAAGTGCCTAGGTGTAGTTTTTGAACCCTAGCTCTGCCGGCACCTAGGGAAACCTAGCAAACCTATACATTTTTGAAAACTAGACACCCAGGGGAATCCAGGATGGGGTGACTTGACTGCCTCCCACCAGGTTCTGTTACCCAGAATCCCTTGCAAACCTAAAAATTGTCCAAAAAACCACATTTTCCCCACATTTCTGTGGTGGAAAGTTCTGGAATCTGTGTGGATCCACAAATTTCCAGCCACCCCGCGGTCCCCAAAGTCTTACGAGAAAAATGGTACCTCACTTGTGTGGGTCGGCCTAGTGCCTGCGACAGGAAACGGCGCAAAACGCAACGTGGTCACACCTCAATTTCGCAGTGAAAAATGACCCTTTTTTGGCAAAGTGCCTAGCTGTAGTTTTTGAACCCTAGCTCTGCCGGCACCTAGGGAAACCTAGCAAACCTATACATTTTTGAAAACTAGACACCCAGGGGAATCCAGGATGGGGTGACTTGACTGCCTCCCACCAGGTTCTGTTACCCAGAATCCCTTGCAAACCTAAAAAATTGTCAAAAAAACACATTTTCCCCACATTTCTGGGGTGGAAAGTTCTGGAATCTGCGTGGATCCACAAATTTCCACCCACCCCGCGTTCCCCAAAGTATTACGAGAAAAATGGTACCTCACTTGTGTGGGTCGGCCTAGTGCCTGCGACAGGAAATGGCGCAAAACGCAACGTGGTCACACCTCAATTTCGCAGTGAAAAATAACCCTTTTTTGGCAAAGTGCCTAGCTGTAGTTTTTGAACCCTACCTCTGCCGGCACCGAGGGAAACCTAGCAAACCTATACATTTTTGAAAACTAGACACCCAGGGGAATCCAGGATGGGGTGACTTGACTGCCTCCCACCAGGTTCTGTTACCCAAAATCCCTTGCAAACCTAAAGAATTGTCCAAAAAAACACATTTTCCCCACATTTCTGTGGTGGAAAGTTCTGGAATCTGCGTGGATCCACAAATTTCCACCCACCCCGTGTTCCCCAAAGTCTTATGAGAAAAATGGTACCTCACTTGTGTGGGTCGGCCTAGTGCCTGCGACAGGAAACGACGCAAAACGCAACGTGGTCACACTTCAATTTCGCAGTGAAAAATGACCCTTTTTTGGCAAAGTGCCTAGGTGTAGTTTTTGAACCCTAGCTCTACCGGCACCTAGGGAAACCTAGCAAACCTATACATTTTTGAAAACTAGACACCCAGGGGAATCTAGGATGGGGTGACTTGACTGCCTCCCACCAGGTTCTGTTACCCAGAATCCCTTGCAAACCTAACAAATTGTCAAAAAAACCACATTTTCCCCACATTTCTGTGGTGGAAAGTTCTGGAATCTGCGTGGATCCACAAATTTCCACCCACCCCGCGTTCCCCAAAGTCTTACGAGAAAAATGGTACCTCACTTGTGTGGGTCGGCCTAGTGCCTGCGACAGGAAACGGCGCAAAACGCAACATGGTCACACCTCAATTTCGCAATGAAAAATGACCCTTTTTTGGCAAAGTGCCTAGCTGTAGTTTTTGAACCCTAGCTCTGCCGGCACCTAGGGAAACCTAGCAAACCTATACATTTTTGAAAACTAGACACCCAGGGGAATCCAGGATGGGGTGACTTGACTGCCTCCCACCAGGTTCTGTTACCCAGAATCCCTTGCAAACCTAAAAATTGTCAAAAAAACCACATTTTCCCCACATTTCTGTGGTGGAAAGTTCTGGAATCTGTGTGGATCCACAAATTTCCAGCCACCCCGCGTTCCCCAAAGTCTTACGAGAAAAATGGTACCTCACTTGTGTGGGTCGGCCTAGTGCCTGCGACAGGAAACGGCGCAAAACGCAACGTGGTCACACCTCAATTTCGCAGTGAAAAATGACCCTTTTTTGGCAAAGTGCCTAGCTGTAGTTTTTGAACCCTAGCTCTGCCGGCACCTAGGGAAACCTAGCAAACCTATACATTTTTGAAAACTAGACACCCAGGGGAATCCAGGATGGGGTGACTTGACTGCCTCCCACCAGGTTCTGTTACCCAGAATCCCTTGCAAACCTAAAAAATTGTCAAAACAAACACATTTTCCCCACATTTCTGGGGTGGAAAGTTCTGGAATCTGCGTGGATCCACAAATTTCCACCCACCCCGCGTTCCCCAAAGTATTACGAGAAAAATGGTACCTCACTTGTGTGGGTCGGCCTAGTGCCTGCGACAGGAAACGGCGCAAAACGCAACGTGGTCACACCTCAATTTCGCAGTGAAAAATGACCCTTTTTGGCAAAGTGCCTAGCTGTAGTTTTTGAACCCTACCTCTGCCGGCACCGAGGGAAACCTAGCAAACCTATACATTTTTGAAAACTAGACACCCAGGGGAATCCAGGATGGGGTGACTTGACTGCCTCCCACCAGGTTCTGTTACCCAAAATCCCTTGCAAACCTAAAGAATTGTCCAAAAAACACATTTTCCCCACATTTCTGTGGTGGAAAGTTCTGGAATCTGCGTGGATCCACAAATTTCCACCCACCCCGTGTTCCCCAAAGTCTTATGAGAAAAATGGTACCTCACTTGTGTGGGTCGGCCTAGTGCCTGCGACAGGAAACGACGCAAAACGCAACGTGGTCACACTTCAATTTCGCAGTGAAAAATGACCCTTTTTTGGCAAAGTGCCTAGGTGTAGTTTTTGAACCCTAGCTCTACCGGCACCTAGGGAAACCTAGCAAACCTATACATTTTTGAAAACTAGACACCCAGGGGAATCTAGGATGGGGTGACTTGACTGCCTCCCACCAGGTTCTGTTACCCAGAATCCCTTGCAAACCTAACAAATTGTCAAAAAAACCACATTTTCCCCACATTTCTGTGGTGGAAAGTTCTGGAATCTGCGTGGATCCACAAATTTCCACCCACCCCGCGTTCCCCAAAGTCTTACGAGAAAAATGGTACCTCACTTGTGTGGGTCGGCCTAGTGCCTGCGACAGGAAACGGCGCAAAACGCAACATGGTCACACCTCAATTTCGCAATGAAAAATGACCCTTTTTTGGCAAAGTGCCTAGCTGTAGTTTTTGAACCCTAGCTCTGCCGGCACCTAGGGAAACCTAGCAAACCTATACATTTTTTAAAACTAGACACCCAGGGGAATCCAGGATGGGGTGACTTGACTGCCTCCCACCAGGTTCTGTTACCCAGAATCCCTTGCAAACCTAAAAAATTGTCAAAAAAACCACATTTTCCCCACATTTCTGTGGTGGAAAGTTCTGGAATCTGCGTGGATCCACAAATTTCCATCCACCCCGCGTTCCCCAAAGTCTTCCGAGAAAAATGGTACCTCACTTGTGTGGGTCGGCCTAGTGCCTGCGACAGGAAACGGCACAAAACGCAACGTGGTCACACCTCAATTTCGCAGTGAAAAATGACCCTTTTTTGGCAAAGTGCCTAGCTGTAGTTTTTGAACCCTAGCTCTGCCGGCACCTAGGGAAACCTAGCAAACCTATACATTTTTGAAAACTAGACACCCAGGGGAATCCAAGATGGGGTGACTTGACTGCCTCCCACCAGGTTCTGTTACCCAGAATCCCTTGCAAACCTAAAACATTGTCAAATAAAACACATTTTCCCCACATTTCTGTGGTGGAAAGTTCTGGAATCTGCGTGGATCCACAAATTTCCACCCACCCTGTGTTCCCCAAAGTCTTATGAGAAAAATGGTACCTCACTTGTGTGGGTCGGCCTAGTGCCTGCGACAGGAAACGACGCAAAACGCAACGTGGTCACACTTCAATTTCGCAGTGAAAAATGACCCTTTTTTGGCAAAGTGCCTAGCTGTAGTTTTTTAACCCTAGCTCTGCCGGCACCTAGGGAAACCTAGCAAACCTATACATTTTTGAAAACTAGACGCCCAGGGGAATCCAGGATGGGGTGACTTGACTGCCTCCCACCAGGTTCTGTTACCCAGAATCCCTTGCAAACCTAAACAATTGTCAAACAAAACACATTTTCCCCACATTTCTGTGGTGGAAAGTTCTGGAATCTGCGTGGATCCACAAATTTCCACCCACCCCGTGTTCCCCAAAGTCTTATGAGAAAAATGGTACCTCACTTGTGTGGGTCGGCCTAGTGCCTGCGACAGGAAACGGCGCAAACGCAACGTGGTCACACCTCAATTTCGCAGTGAAAAATGACCCTTTTTTGGCAAAGTGCCTAGCTGTAGTTTTTGAACCCTAGCTCTGCCGGCACCTAGGGAAACCTAGCAAACCTATACATTTTTGAAAACTAGACACCCAGGGGAATCCAGGATGGGGTGACTTGACTGCCTCCCACCAGGTTCTGTTACCCAGAATCCCTTGCAAACCTAAAAATTGTCAAAAAAAACACATTTTCCCCACATTTCTGGGGTGGAAAGTTCTGGAATCTGCGTGGATCCACAAATTTCCACCCACCCCGCGTTCCCCAAAGTCTTACGAGAAAAATGGTACCTCACTTGTGTGGGTCGGCCTAGTGCCTGCGACAGGAAACGGCACAAAACGCAACGTGGTCACACCTCAATTTCGCAGTGAAAAATGACCCTTTTTTGGCAAAGTGCCTAGCTGTAGTTTTTGAACCCTACCTCTGCCGGCACCGAGGGAAACCTAGCAAACCTATACATTTTTGAAAACTAGACACCCAGGGGAATCCAGGATGGGGTGACTTGACTGCCTCCCACCAGGTTCTGTTACCCAAAATCCCTTGCAAACCTAAAGAATTGTCCAAAAAAACACATTTTCCCCACATTTCTGTGGTGGAAACTTCTGGAATCTGCGTGGATCCACAAATTTCCACCCACCCCGCGTTCCCCAAAGTCTTACGAGAAAAATGGTACCTCACTTGTGTGGGTCGGCCTAGTGCCTGCGACAGGAAACGGCACAAAACGCAACGTGGTCACACCTCAATTTCGCAATGAAAAATGACCCTTTTTTGGCAAAGTGCCTAGCTGTAGTTTTTGAACCCTAGCTCTGCCGGCACCTAGGGAAACCTAGCAAACCTATACATTTTTGAAAACTAGACACCCAGGGGAATCCAGGATGGGGTGACTTGACTGCCTCCCACCAGGTTCTGTTACCCAGAATCCCTTGCAAACCTAAAAAATTGTCAAAAAAACCACATTTTCCCCACATTTCTGTGGTGGAAAGTTCTGGAATCTGCGTGGATCCACAAATTTCCACCCACCCCGCGTTCCCCAAAGTCTTCCGAGAAAAATGGTACCTCACTTGTGTGGGTCGGCCTAGTGCCTGCGACAGGAAACGGCGCAAAACGCAACGTGGTCACACCTCAATTTCGCAGTGAAAAATGACCCTTTTTTGGCAAAGTGCCTAGCTGTAGTTTTTGAACCCTAGCTCTGCCGGCACCTAGGGAAACCTAGCAAACCTATACATTTTTGAAAACTAGACACCCAGGGGAATCCAGGATGGGGTGACTTGACTGCCTCCCACCATGTTCTGTTACCCAGAATCCCTTGCAAACCTAAAACATTGTCAAATAAAACACATTTTCCCCACATTTCTGTGGTGGAAAGTTCTGGAATCTGCGTGGATCCACAAATTTCCACCCACCCCGTGTTCCCCAAAGTCTTATGAGAAAAATGGTACCTCACTTGTGTGGGTCGGCCTAGTGCCTGCGACAGGAAACGACGCAAAACGCAACGTGGTCACACTTCAATTTCGCAGTGAAAAATGACCCTTTTTTGGCAAAGTGCCTAGCTGTAGTTTTTTAACCCTAGCTCTGCCGGCACTTAGGGAAACCTAGCAAACCTATACATTTTTTAAAACTAGACGCCCAGGGGAATCCAGGATGGGGTGACTTGACTGCCTCCCACCAGGTTCTGTTACCCAGAAACCCTTGCAAACCTAAACAATTGTAAAACAAAACACATTTTCCCCACATTTCTGTGGTGGAAAGTTCTGGAATCTGCGTGGATCCACAAATTTCCACCCACCCCGTGTTCCCCAAAGTCTTATGAGAAAAATGGTACCTCACTTGTGTGGGTCGGCCTAGTGCCTGCGACAGGAAACGGCGCCAAACGCAACGTGGTCACACCTCAATTTCGCAGTGAAAAATGACCCTTTTTTGGCAAAGTGCCTAGCTGTAGTTTTTTAACCCTAGCTCTGCCGGCACTTAGGGAAACCTAGCAAACCTATACATTTTTTAAAACTAGACGCCCAGGGGAATCCAGGATGGGGTGACTTGACTGCCTCCCACCAGGTTCTGTTACCCAGAAACCCTTGCAAACGTAAACAATTGTAAAACAAAACACATTTTCCCCACATTTCTGTGGTGGAAAGTTCTGGAATCTGCGTGGATCCACAAATTTCCACCCACCCCGTGTTCCCCAAAGTCTTATGAGAAAAATGGTACCTCACTTGTGTGGGTCGGCCTAGTGCCTGCGACAGGAAACGGCGCCAAACGCAACGTGGTCACACCTCAATTTCGCAGTGAAAAATGACCCTTTTTTGGCAAAGTGCCTAGTTGTAGTTTTTGAACCCTAGCTCTGCCGGCACCTAGGGAAACCTAGCAAACCTATACATTTTTGAAAACTAGACACCCAGGGGAATCCAGGATGGGGTGACTTGACTGCCTCCCACCAGGTTCTGTTACCCAGAATCCCTTGCAAACCTAAAAAATTGTCAAAAAAACACATTTTCCCCACATTTCTGGGGTGGAAAGTTCTGGAATCTGCGTGGATCCACGAATTTCCACCCACCCCGCGTTCCCCAAAGTCTTACGAGAACAATGGTACCTCACTTGTGTGGGTCGGCCTAGTGCCTGCGACAGGAAACGGCGCAAAACGCAACGTGGTCACACCTCAATTTCGCAGTGAAAAATGACCCTTTTTTGGCAAAGTGCCTAGCTGTAGTTTTTGAACCCTACCTCTGCCGGCACCGAGGGAAACCTAGCAAACCTATACATTTTTGAAAACTAGACACCCAGGGGAATCCAGGATGGGGTGACTTGACTGCCTCCCACCAGGTTCTGTTACCCAAAATCCCTTGCAAACCTAAAGAATTGTCCAAAAAACACATTTTCCCCACATTTCTGTGGTGGAAAGTTCTGGAATCTGCGTGGATCCACAAATTTCCACCCACCCCGTGTTCCCCAAAGTCTTATGAGAAAAATGGTACCTCACTTGTGTGGGTCGGCCTAGTGCCTGTGACAGGAAACGACGCAAAACGCAACGTGGTCACACTTCAATTTCGCAGTGAAAAATGACCCTTTTTTGGCAAAGTGCCTAGGTGTAGTTTTTGAACCCTAGCTCTACCGGCACCTAGGGAAACCTAGCAAACTTATACATTTTTGAAAACTAGACACCCAGGGGAATCCAGGATGGGGTGACTTGACTGCCTCCCACCAGGTTCTGTTACCCAGAATCCCTTGCAAACCTAACAAATTGTCAAAAAACCACATTTTCCCCACATTTCTGTGGTGGAAAGTTCTGGAATCTGCGTGGATCCACAAATTTCCACCCACCCCGCGTTCCCCAAAGTCTTACGAGAAAAATGGTACCTCACTTGTGTGGGTCGGCCTAGTGCCTGCGACAGGAAACGGCGCAAAACGCAACGTGGTCACACCTCAATTTCGCAATGAAAAATGACCCTTTTTTGGCAAAGTGCCTAGCTGTAGTTTTTGAACCCTAGCTCTGCCGGCACCTAGGGAAACCTAGCAAACCTATACATTTTTTAAAACTAGACACCCAGGGGAATCCAGGATGGGGTGACTTGACTGCCTCCCACCAGGTTCTGTTACCCAGAATCCCTTGCAAACCTAAAAAATTGTCAAAAAAACCACATTTTCCCCACATTTCTGTGGTGAAAAGTTCTGGAATCTGCGTGGATCCACAAATTTCCACCCACCCCGCGTTCCCCAAAGTCTTCCGAGAAAAATGGTACCTCACTTGTGTGGGTCGGCCTAGTGCCTGCGACAGGAAACGGCGCAAAACGCAACGTGGTCACACCTCAATTTCGCAGTGAAAAATGACCCCTTTTTGGCAAAGTGCCTAGCTGTAGTTTTTGAACCCTAGCTCTGCCGGCACCTAGGGAAACCTAGCAAACCTATACATTTTTGAAAACTAGACACCCAGGGGAATCCAAGATGGGGTGACTTGACTGCCTCCCACCAGGTTCTGTTACCCAGAATCCCTTGCAAACCTAAAACATTGTCAAATAAAACACATTTTCCCCACATTTCTGTGGTGGAAAGTTCTGGAATCTGCGTGGATCCACAAATTTCCACCCACCCCGTGTTCCCCAAAGTCTTATGAGAAAAATGGTACCTCACTTGTGTGGGTCGGCCTAGTGCCTGCGACAGGAAACGGCGCAAAACGCAACGTGGTCACACTTCAATTTCGCAGTGAAAAATGACCCTTTTTTGGCAAAGTGCCTAGCTGTAGTTTTTTAACCCTAGCTCTGCCGGCACCTAGGGAAACCTAGCAAACCTATACATTTTTGAAAACTAGACGCCCAGGGGAATCCAGGATGGGGTGACTTGACTGCCTCCCACCAGGTTCTGTTACCCAGAATCCCTTGCAAACCTAAACAATTGTAAAACAAAACACATTTTCCCCACATTTCTGTGGTGGAAAGTTCTGGAATCTGCGTGGATCCACAAATTTCCACCCACCCCGTGTTCCCCAAAGTCTTATGAGAAAAATGGTACCTCACTTGTGTGGGTCGGCCTAGTGCCTGCGACAGGAAACGACGCAAAACGCAACGTGGTCACACTTCAATTTTGCAGTGAAAAATGACCCTTTTTTGGCAAAGTGCCTAGGCGTAGTTTTTGAACCCTAGCTCTGCCGGCACCAAGGGAAACCTAGCAAACCTATACATTTTTGAAAACTAGACACCCAGGGGAATGCAGGATGGGGTGACTTGACTGCCTCCCACCAGGTTCTGTTACCCAGAATCCCTTGCAAACCTAAAAAATTGTCAAAAAAACCACATTTTCCCCACATTTCTGTGGTGGAAAGTTCTGGAATCTGCGTGGATCCACAAATTTCCACCCACCCCGCGTTCCCCAATGTCTTACGAGAAAAATGGTACCTCACTTGTGTGGGTCGGCCTAGTTCCTGCGACAGGAAACGGCGCAAAACGCAACGTGGTCACACCTCAATTTCGCAGTGAAAAATGACCCTTTTTGGCAAAGTGCCTAGCTGTAGTTTTTGAACCCTAGCTCTGCCGGCACCTAAGGAAACCTAGCAAACCTATACATTTTTGAAAACTAGACACCCAGGGGAATCCAGGATGGGGTGACTTGACTGCCTCCCACCAGGTTCTGTTACCCAGAATCCCTTGCAAACCTAAAAAATTGTCCAAAAAAACACATTTTCCCCACATTTCTGTGGTGGAAAGTTCTGGAATCTGCGTGGATCCACAAATTTCCACCCACCCTGCGTTCCCCAAAGTCTTACGAGAAAAATGGTACCTCACTTGTGTGGGTCGGCCTAGTGCCTGAGACAGGAAACGGCACAAAACGCAACGTGGTCACACCTCAATTTCGCAGTGAAAAATGACCCTTTTTTGGCAAAGTGCCTAGTTGTAGTTTTTGAACCCTAGCTCTGCCGGCACCTAGGGAAACCTAGCAAACCTATACATTTTTGAAAACTAGACACCCAGGGGAATCCAGGATGGGGTGACTTGACTGCCTCCCACCAGGTTCTGTTACCCAGAATCCCTTGCAAACCTAAAACATTGTCAAAAAAAACACATTTTCCCCACATTTCTGGGGTGGAAAGTTCTGGAATCTGCGTGGATCCACGAATTTCCACCCACCCCGCGTTCCCCAAAGTCTTACGAGAACAATGGTACCTCACTTGTGTGGGTCGGCCTAGTGCCTGCGACAGGAAACGGCGCAAAACGCAACGTGGTCACACCTCAATTTCGCAGTGAAAAATGACCCTTTTTGGCAAAGTGCCTAGCTGTAGTTTTTGAACCCTACCTCTGCCGGCACCGAGGGAAACCTAGCAAACCTATACATTTTTGAAAACTAGACACCCAGGGGAATCCAGGATGGGGTGACTTGACTGCCTCCCACCAGGTTCTGTTACCCAAAATCCCTTGCAAACCTAAAGAATTGTCCAAAAAACACATTTTCCCCACATTTCTGTGGTGGAAAGTTCTGGAATCTGCGTGGATCCACAAATTTCCACCCACCCCGTGTTCCCCAAAGTCTTATGAGAAAAATGGTACCTCACTTGTGTGGGTCGGCCTAGTGCCTGTGACAGGAAACGACGCAAAACGCAACGTGGTCACACTTCAATTTCGCAGTGAAAAATGACCCTTTTTTGGCAAAGTGCCTAGGTGTAGTTTTTGAACCCTAGCTCTACCGGCACCTAGGGAAACCTAGCAAACCTATACATTTTTGAAAACTAGACACCCAGGGGAATCCAGGATGGGGTGACTTGACTGCCTCCCACCAGGTTCTGTTACCCAGAATCCCTTGCAAACCTAACAAATTGTCAAAAAACCACATTTTCCCCACATTTCTGTGGTGGAAAGTTCTGGAATCTGCGTGGATCCACAAATTTCCACCCACCCCGCGTTCCCCAAAGTCTTACGAGAAAAATGGTACCTCACTTGTGTGGGTCGGCCTAGTGCCTGCGACAGGAAACGGCGCAAAACGCAACGTGGTCACACCTCAATTTCGCAATGAAAAATGACCCTTTTTGGCAAAGTGCCTAGCTGTAGTTTTTGAACCCTAGCTCTGCCGGCACCTAGGGAAACCTAGCAAACCTATACATTTTTGAAAACTAGACACCCAGGGAATCCAGGATGGGGTGACTTGACTGCCTCCCACCAGGTTCTGTTACCCAGAATCCCTTGCAAACCTAAAAAATTGTCAAAAAAACCACATTTTCCCCACATTTCTGTGGTGAAAAGTTCTGGAATCTGCGTGGATCCACAAATTTCCACCCACCCCGCGTTCCCCAAAGTCTTCCGAGAAAAATGGTACCTCACTTGTGTGGGTCGGCCTAGTGCCTGCGACAGGAAACGGCGCAAAACGCAACGTGGTCACACCTCAATTTCGCAGTGAAAAATGACCCTTTTTGGCAAAGTGCCTAGCTGTAGTTTTTGAACCCTAGCTCTGCCGGCACCTAGGGAAACCTAGCAAACCTATACATTTTTGAAAACTAGACACCCAGGGGAATCCAAGATGGGGTGACTTGACTGCCTCCCACCAGGTTCTGTTACCCAGAATCCCTTGCAAACCTAAAACATTGTCAAATAAAACACATTTTCCCCACATTTCTGTGGTGGAAAGTTCTGGAATCTGCGTGGATCCACAAATTTCCACCCACCCCGTGTTCCCCAAAGTCTTATGAGAAAAATGGTACCTCACTTGTGTGGGTCGGCCTAGTGCCTGCGACAGGAAACGACGCAAAACGCAACGTGGTCACACTTCAATTTTGCAGTGAAAAATGACCCTTTTTTGGCAAAGTGCCTAGGCGTAGTTTTTGAACCCTAGCTCTGCCGGCACCAAGGGAAACCTAGCAAACCTATACATTTTTGAAAACTAGACACCCAGGGGAATGCAGGATGGGGTGACTTGACTGCCTCCCACCAGGTTCTGTTACCCAGAATCCCTTGCAAACCTAAAAAATTGTCAAAAAAACCACATTTTCCCCACATTTCTGTGGTGGAAAGTTCTGGAATCTGCGTGGATCCACAAATTTCCACCCACCCCGCGTTCCCCAATGTCTTACGAGAAAAATGGTACCTCACTTGTGTGGGTCGGCCTAGTTCCTGCGACAGGAAACGGCGCAAAACGCAACGTGGTCACACCTCAATTTCGCAGTGAAAAATGACCCTTTTTTGGCAAAGTGCCTAGCTGTAGTTTTTGAACCCTAGCTCTGCCGGCACCTAAGGAAACCTAGCAAACCTATACATTTTTGAAAACTAGACACCCAGGGGAATCCAGGATGGGGTGACTTGACTGCCTCCCACCAGGTTCTGTTACCCAGAATCCCTTGCAAACCTAAAAATTGTCAAAAAAACACATTTTCCCCACATTTCTGTGGTGGAAAGTTCTGGAATCTGCGTGGATCCACAAATTTCCACCCACCCTGCGTTCCCCAAAGTCTTACGAGAAAAATGGTACCTCACTTGTGTGGGTCGGCCTAGTGCCTGAGACAGGAAACGGCACAAAACGCAACGTGGTCACACCTCAATTTCGCAGTGAAAAATGACCCTTTTTGGCAAAGTGCCTAGCTGTAGTTTTTGAACCCTACCTCTGCCGGCACCTAGGGAAACCTAGCAAACCTATACATTTTTGAAAACTAGACACCCAGGGGAATCCAGGATGGGGTGACTTGACTGCCTCCCACCAGGTTCTGTTACCCAAAATCCCTTGCAAACCTAAAAAATTGTCAAAAAAAACACATTTTCCCCACATTTCTGTGGTGGAAAGTTCTGGAATCTGCGTGGATCCACAAATTTCCCCCCACCCCGCGTTCCCCAAAGTCTTATGAGAAAAATGGTACCTCACTTGTGTGGGTCGGCCTAGTGCCTGCGACAGGAAACGACGCAAAACGCAACGTGGTCACACTTCAATTTCGCAGTGAAAAATGACCCTTTTTTGGCAAAGTGCCTAGGTGTAGTTTTTGATCCCTAGCTCTGCCGGCACCTAGGGAAACCTAGAAAACCTATACATTTTTGAAAACTACACACCCAGGGGAATCCAGGATGGGGTGACTTGACTGCCTCCCACCAGGTTCTGTTACCCAGAATCCCTTGCAAACCTAAAAACTGTCAAAAAAACCACATTTCTGTGGTGGAAAGTTCTGAAATCTGCGTGGATCCACAAACTTCCACCCACCCCGCGTTCCCCAAAGTCTTACGAGAAAAATGGTACCTCACTTGTGTGGGTCGGCCTAGTGCCTGCGACAGGAAACGGCGCAAAACGCAACGTGGTCACACCTCAATTTCGCAGTGAAAAATGACCCTTTTTTGGCAAAGTGCCTAGCTGTAGTTTTTGAACCCTAGCTCTGCCGGCACCTAGGGAAACCTAGCAAACCTATACATTTTTGAAAACTAGACACCCAGGGGAATCCAGGATGGGGTGACTTGACTGCCTCCCACCAGGTTCTGTTACCCAGAATCCCTTGCAAACCTAAAAATTTGTCAAAAAAACACATTTTCCCCACATTTCTGTGGTGGAAAGTTCTGGAATCTGCGTGGATCCACAAATTTCCACCCACCCCGCGTTCCCCAAAGTCTTACGAGAAAATGGTACCTCACTTGTGTGGGTCGGCCTAGTGCCTGCGACAGGAAACGGCGCAAAACGCAACGTGGTCACACCTCAATTTTGCAGTGAAAAATGACCCTTTTTGGCAAAGTGCCTAGCTGTAGTTTTTGAACCCTAGCTCTGCCGGCACCTAGGGAAACCTAGCAAACCTATACATTTTTGAAAACTAGACACCCAGGGGAATCCAGGATGGGGTGACTGGACTGCCTCCCACCAGTTACTGTTACCCAGAATCCCTTGCAAACCTAAATAATTGTCAAAAAAAACATATTTTCCCCACATTTCTCTGGTGGAAAGTTCTGGAATCTGCGTGGATCCACAAATTTCCACCCACCCCGCGTTCCCCAAAGTCTTCCGAGAATAATGGTACCTCACTTGTGTGGGTCGGCCTAGTGCCTGCGACAGGAAACGGCGCAAAACGCAACGTGGTCACACCTCAATTTCGCAGTGAAAAATGACCCTTTTTTGGCAAAGTGCCTAGCTGTAGTTTTTTAACCCTAGCTCTGCCGTCACCTAGGGAAACCTAGCAAACCTATACATTTTTGAAAACTAGACACGCAGGGGAATCCAGCATGGGGTGACTTGACTGCCTCCCACCAGGTTCTGTTACCCAGAATCCCTTGCAAACCTAAACAATTGTCAAAGAAACCACATTTTCCCCACATTTCTGTGGTGGAAAGTTCTGGAATCTGTGTGGATCCACAAATTTCCACCCACCCCGCGTTCCCCAAAGTCTTATGAGAAAAATGGTACCTCATTTGTGTGGGTCGGCCTAGTGCCTGCGACAGGAAACGGCGCAAAACGCAACGTGGTCACACTTCAATTTCGCAGTGAAAAATGACCCTTTTTTGGAAAGTGCCTAGGTGTAGTTTTTGAACCCTAGCTCTGCCGGCACCTAGGGAAACCTAGCAAACCTATACATTTTTGAAAACTAGACACGCAGGGGAATCCAGGATGGGGTGACTTGACTGCCTCCCACCAGGTTCTGTTACCCAGAATCCCTTGCAAACCTAAAAAAGTGTCAAAAAAACCACATTTTCCCCGCATTTCTGTGGTGGAAAGTTCTGGAATCTGCGTGGATCCACAAATTTCCACCCACCCCGTGTTCCCCAAAGTCTTACGAGAAAAATGGTACCTCACTTGTGTGGGTCGGCCTAGTGCCTGCGACAGGAAACGGCGCAAAACGCAACATGGTCACACCTCAATTTCGCAGTGAAAAATGACCCTTTTTGGCAAAGTGCCTAGCTGTAGTTTTTAACCCTAGCTCTGCCGGTACCTAGGGAAACCTAGCAAACCTATACATTTTTGAAAACTAGACACCCAGGGGAATCCAGGATAGGGTGACTGGACTGCCCTCCCACCAGTTTCTGTTACCCAGAATCCCTTGCAAACCTAAACAATTGTCAAAAAACCACATTTTCCCCACATTTCTCTGGTGGAAAGTTCTGGAATCTGCGTGGATCCACAAATTTCCACCCACCCCGCGTTCCCCAAAGTCTTCAGAGAAAAATGGTACATCACTTGTGTGGGTCGGCCTAGTGCCTGCGACAGGAAACGGCGCAAAACGCAACGTGGTCACACCTCAATTTCGTAGTGAAAAATGACCCTTTTTTGGCAAAGTGCCTAGCTGTAGTTTTTGAACCCTAGCTCTGCCGGCACCTAGGGAAACCTAGCAAACCTATACATTTTTGAAAACTAGACACCCAGGGGAATTCAGGATGGGGTGACTTGACTGCCTCCCACCAGGTTCTGTTATCCAGAATCCCTTGCAAACCTAAAAAATTGTCAAAAAAAACACATTTTCCCCACATTTCTGTGGTGGAAAGTTCTGGAATCTGCGTGGATCCACAAATTTCTTCCCACCCCGCGTTCCCCAAAGTCTTACGAGAAAAATGGTACCTCACTTGTGTTGGTCAGCCTAGTGCCTGCGACAGGAAACGGCGCAAAACGCAACGTGGTCACACCTCAATTTCGAATTGAAAAATGACCCTTTTTTGGCAAAGTGCCTAGCTGTAGTTTTTGAACCCTAGCTCTGCCGTCACCTAGGGAAACCTAGCAAACCTATACATTTTTGAAAACTAGACACCCAGGGGAATCCAGCATGGGGTGACTTGACTGCCTCCCACCAGGTTCTGTTACCCAGAATCCCTTGCAAACCTAAAAAATTGTCAAAGAAACCACATTTTCCCCACATTTCTGTGGTGGAAAGTTCTGGAATCTGTGTGGATCCACAAATTTCCACCCACCCCGCGTTCCCCAAAGTCTTACGAGAAAAATGGTACCTCACTTGTGTGGGTCGGCCTAGTGCCTGCGACAGGAAACGGCGCAAAACGCAACATGGTCACACCTCAATTTCGCAGTGAAAAATGACCCTTTTTTGGCAAAGTGCCTAGCTGTAGTTTTTTAACCCTAGCTCTGCCGGTACCTAGGGAAACCTAGCAAACCTATACATTTTTGAAAACTAGACACCCAGGGGAATCCAGGATGGGGTGACTGGACTGCCTCCCACCAGTTTCTGTTACCCAGAATCCCTTGCAAACCTAAACAATTGTCAAAAACCCCACATTTTCCCCACATTTCTCTGGTGGAAAGTTCTGGAATCTGCGTGGATCCACAAATTTCCACCCACCCCGCGTTCCCCAAAGTCTTCCGAGAAAAATGGTACATCACTTGTGTGGGTCGGCCTAGTGCCTGCGACAGGAAACGGCGCAAAACGCAACGTGGTCACACCTCAATTTCGCAGTGAAAAATGACCCTTTTTTGGCAAAGTGCCTAGCTGTAGTTTTTGAACCCTAGCTCTGCCGGCACCTAGGGAAACCTAGCAAACCTATACATTTTTGAAAACTAGACACCCAAGGGAATCCAGGATGGGGTGACTTGACTGCCTCCCACCAGGTTCTGTTATCCAGAATCCCTTGCAAACCTAAAAAATTGTCAAAAAAACCACATTTTCCCCAAATTTCTGTGGTGGAAAGTTCTGGAATCTGCGTGGATCCACAAATTTCCACCCACCCCGCGTTCCCCAAAGTCTTCCGAGAAAAATGGTACCTCACTTGTGTGGGTCGGCCTAGTGCCCGCGACAGGAAACGGCGCAAAACGCAACGTGGTCACACCTCAATTTCGCAGTGAAAAATGACCCTTTTTTTGCAAAGTGCCTAGCTGTAGTTTTTTAACCCTACCTCTGCCGGCACCTAGGGAAACCTAGCAAACCTATACATTTTTGAAAACTAGACACCCAGGGAAATCCAGGATGGGGTGACTTGACAGCCTCCCACCAGGTTCTGTTACCCAGAATCCCTTGCAAACCTAAAACATTGTAAAAAAAAACACATTTTCCCCACATTTCTGTGGTGGAAAATTCTGGAATCTGCGTGGATCCACAAATTTCTTCCCACCCCGCGTTCCCCAAAGTCTTACGAGAAAAATGGTACCTCACTTGTGTTGGTCAGCCTAGTGCCTGCGACAGGAAACGGCGCAAAACGCAACGTGGTCACACCTCAATTTCGCAGTGAAAAATGACCCTTTTTGGCAAAGTGCCTAGCTGTAGTTTTTGAACCCTAGCTCTGCCGGCACCTAGGGAAACCTAGCAAACCTATACATTTTTGAAAACTAGACACCCAGGGGAATCCAGGATGGGGTGACTTGACTGCCTCCCACCAGGTTCTGTTAGCCAGAATCCCTTGCAAACCTAAAAATTGTCAAAAAACCACATTTTCCCCACATTTCTGTGGTGGAAAGTTCTGGAATCTGCGTGGATCCACAAATTTCCACCCACCCCGCGTTCCCAAAGTCTTCCGAGAAAAATGGTACCTCACTTGTGTGGGTCGGCCTAGTGCCCGCAACAGGAAACGGCGCAAAACGCAACGTGGTCACACCTCAATTTCGCAGTGAAAAATGACCCTTTTTTTGCAAAGTGCCTAGCTGTAGTTTTTGAACCCTACCTCTGCCGGCACCTAGGAAACCTAGCAAACCTATACATTTTTGAAAACTAGACACCCAGGGGAATCCAGGATGGGGTGACTTGACTGCCTCCCACCGGGTTCTGTTACCCAGAATCCCTTGCAAACCTAAAACATTGTAAAAAAAACACATTTTCCCCACATTTCTGTGGTGGAAAGTTCTGGAATCTGCGTGGATCCACAAATTTCTTCCCACCCCGCGTTCCCCAAAGTCTTACGAGAAAAATGGTACCTCACTTGTGTTGGTCAGCCTAGTGCCTGCGACAGGAAACGGCGCAAAACGCAACGTGGTCACTCCTCAATTTCGCAGTGAAAAATGACCCTTTTTGGCAAAGTGCCTAGCTGTAGTTTTTAACCCTAGCTCTGCCGGCACCTAGGGAAACCTAGCAAACCTATACATTTTTGAAAACTAGACACCCAGGGGAATCCAGGATGGGATGACTTGACTGCCTCCCACCAGGTTCTGTTACCCAGAATCCCTTGCAAACATAAAAAATTGTCAAAAAAACACATTTTCCCCACATTTCTGTGGTGGAAAGTTCTGGAATCTGCGTGGATCCACAATTTTCACCCACCCCGCGTTCCCCAAAGTCTTACGAGAAAAATGGTACCTCACTTGTGTGGGTCGGCCTAGTGCCTGCGACAGGAAACGGCACAAAACGCAACGTGGTCACACCTCAATTTCGCAGTGAAAAATGACCCTTTTTTGGCAAAGTGCCTAGCTGTAGTTTGTGAACCCTAGCTCTGCCGGCACCTAGGGAAACCTACCAAACCCACACATTTCTGAAAAGTAGACACCCGGGGGCTTCCAGGGAGTTATGGCTTGCATGGATCCCCCAACGTTTCCTTACCCAGAATCCCCTGAAAACCAAACTTTTAGCTGAAAAATCACTTTTTCACACATTTTTGTGTGGGAAAGTGTGGCATCACTGGCCTCACACATTTCCCACCACCCAGCGTTCCCCACGTCTCCCGATAAAAATGGTGCCTCACTTGTGTGTGAGGCCCAAGTAACCGCGAAAGGCAAGGGCCCAAAACGTAGTGAGGCGACATCAAAATTGCCTATCTCAAAACCACCTGGTTTTGCAAGGGGGGTCTTCTGGATCTTTGGCCCGTGCTCGGCGGCCATCTAGGAAACCTACCAAACCCACACATTTCTGAAAAGTAGACACCCGGGGGCTTCCAGGAGGTATGGCTTGCGTGGATCCCCCAACGTTTCCTTACCCAGAATCCCTGCAAACCTCAATTTTAGCTGAAAAAATCACTTTTTCACACATTTTTGTGTGGTAAAGTGTGGCATCACTGGCCTCACACAAATTTCCTACCACCCAGCGTTCCCCAGGTCTCCCGATAAAAATGGTGCCTCACTTGTGTGGGAGGCCCAAGTACCCGCGACATGCAAGGACACAAAACGTTTTGAGGCAACATCAACATTGCCTATCAAAAATGTTTTGGGCCCTTGCCTGTCGCGGGTACTTGGGCCTCCCACACAAGTGAGGCACCATTTTTATCGGGAGACCTGGGGAACGCTGGGTGGTAGGAAATTTGTGTGAGGCCAGTGATGCCACACTTTCCCACACAAAAATGTGTGAAAAAAGTGATTTTTTCAGCTAAAATTGAGGTTTGCAGGGGATTCTGGTAAGGAAACGTTGGGGAATCCACGCAAGCCATACCTCCCTGGAAGCCCCCGGGTGTCTACTTTTCAGAAATGTGTGGGTTTGGTAGGTTTCCTAGATGGCCGCCGAGCACAGGGCCAAAACCCAGGTGACTCCCTTGCAAAACCAGGTGGTTTTGAGATAGGCAATTTTGATGTCGCTCACTACGTTTTGGGCCCTTGCCTGTCGCGGGTACTTAGGCCTCCCACACAAGTGAGGCACCATTTTTATCGGGAGACCTGGGGGAACGCTGGGTGGTGGGAAATTAGTGTGAGGCCAGTGATGCCACACTTTCCCACACAAAAATGTGTGAAAAAAGTGATTTTTTCAGCTAAAATTGAGGTTTGCAGGGGATTCTGGGTAAGGAAACGTTGGGGGATCCATGCAAGCCATACCTCCCTGGAAGCCCCCGGGTGTCTACTTTTCAGAAATGTGTGGGTTTGGTAGGTTTCCCTAGGTGGCCACCGAGCCCCGGGCCAAAACGTCATGGGACCCCCTTGCAAAACCAGGTCGTTTTGTGTTAGGCCATTTTGAGGTCGCCTCAATACGTTGTGGGCCCTTGCCTGTCGCGGGTACTTGGGCCTCCCACACAAGTGAGGCACCATTTTTATCGGGAGACCTGGGGGAACGCTGGGTGGTAGGAAATTTTTGTGAGCCCGGTGATGCCACACTTTCCCACACAAAAATGTCTGAAAAATGATTTTTTCAGCTAAAATTGAGGTTTGCAGGGGATTCTGGGTAAGGAAACGTTGGGGGATCCATGCAAGCCATACCTCCCTGGAAGCCCCCGGGTGTCTACTTTTCAGAAATGTGTGGGTTTGGTAGGTTTCCCTATGTGGCCGCCGAGTCCTGGGCCAAAAACCCAGGTGACCCCCCTTGCAAAACCAGGTCATTTTGAGATAATGTGTTGTTTATTTCTGCAGCGTGAAAACTTTGGCACAATATTGCAAGGAAAATGTGACAGACATTTTGAGGTTTGCAGGACATTGTGGGTACGATAACTTGTTGGGATCCACAAGAGAGATATCACCATGTACTCCCATGGGTGTTTCGTTTACGACAATATCAACAGTTGGTAGGTTATTCTTAGACGGAATGTACACCTTGGCAGACAGACTAAAAAGACAAAGATTACTGCACAGCCATCTGTTCCTCAAGCACACACACATACTGGTTGGATTTGGCACGAGGGCAAGTGATGGTTCAGTATATACAATTTTATTAACAAGAGATTTCACAAAAATGAAATGCACTGTCAATAATTGAAAGGACAAAAAACTGAACCAGTGACTCGCAGCTCGTGAGCTGTAAAGCCACGTCAAGGCCCCAACCGCTTTACAGGCCATTCACACACCTTTCATACGTGATACACACAAGACCATTCACACCACCAGGCACGAAACAAACACATTACAACATTCACAAAAAGGGACAAGGTACACCCTGCTTGAGAAAGACAAAAAGAAATATTACTGCACAGCCATCTAATCCTCAAGCACACACACATACTGGTTGGATTTGGCACGAGGGTGAGTGATGGTTCAGTATATACAATTGTATTAACAAGTGATTTCACAAAAATGAAATGCACTGTTAATAATTGAAAGGACGAGAAACTGAACCATTGACTCACAGCTCGTGAGCTGTAAAGCCACGACAAGGCACCAACCTCTTTACAGGCCATTCATACACCTTTCATACGTGTGACAAATACAAAACCATTCACACCACCAGCCGCGGGCCCATCACATTACAACACTCACACCAGCAGACAGCGCCATTCAAGGGCCCATCACTTTCACACGCCCACATTCCTAACACAGCAACCACACAAGCTGATGGATTGCATGGAGTGTCGCTCGGCTAGCAGTGTGTGTAGTGACCAGCAGCAAGTCACTACTCACACACTGCCAGCCGAGCGCCAGTCCACGCACACCGCCAGCCAAGCGCCACTCCACGCACACCGCCAGCCAAGCGCCACTCCACGCACACCGGCAGCCAAGCGCCACTCCACGCACACCGGCAGCCAAGCGCCACTCCACGCACACCGCCAGCCAAGCGCCACTCCACGCACACCGCCAGCCTAGCGCCACTCCACGCACACCGCCAGCTTAGCGCCACTCCACGCATACCGCCAGCCAAGCGCCACTCCACACACACCGCCAGCCAAGCGCCACTCCACGCACACCGCCAGCCAAGCGCCACTCCATGCACACCGCCAGCCAAGCGCCACTCCACGCACACCGCCAGCCAAGAGCCACTTCACGCACACCGCCAGCCAAGCGCCACTCCACGCACACCGCCAGCCAAGCACCAGCCTACACACACCACCATCACATTTAGGATTTTTTTATACAAAAAAGAAAACACAAACAAATTGCAAATAGATACAAATCTACTAACACAAAATCAGAAACTAAATACATTGCACTAATGCCAACCTTGAAACAGAACAACAATTCTTAAACATTACAAACCAGGCAGTTCACTTTACCACTCATGGTTGCTCCCAATAATTCTTTTGCTTGTGGTACGCTCTATAACAAGCAGGCACACACAGCCCAGGGTTAGAAGGACACTCAGGGCAGTACATACGAGTCTCCTTCCGCGTACCTCTTCGCCAACAGACTCTACATCTCCTAGTGGGAAAGTCTTTTGAGGGTGTAGGAGGAATGTGATCAGGAAAGTGGCGATCTTTCAATCGAGCCACATTCTCCACCACTCCAACTCTAGGAACACTTGCCTGTTCCACAACAACAAGGCTGCCTATGACAGACTGCTGAAACTGAACAAAAGTCAACTTTGACGCAGGAGAACACTCCTTGAACACAACAAAAGCATTGAAAGTTGCTAAATTGAAGAGATGGATGGCCAACTTCTTATACCAAATGTAAGCCTTACGAATAGCAGTGTAAGGTTCCAACCTCTGATCTACTCTATCAACACCACCCATGTGCTTATTGTAGTCTAAAATGCACACAGGTTTGCGCACTTCAGCAATCTGACCCCAAACAGCCACAGGTGAAGTACTCTCATCATGGATGGTAGTCAGCATGTACACATCCCTCCTGTCCACAAATTTCACAGCTAGCAGTTCCTCACTACGCAAGGCACTGCACTGTCCCCTCTGAAGTTTTTGCAAACAAGCTCTTTTGGATAACCTTTACGGTTAGAGCGGATTGTGCCACAAGCAAAAGTGTCCACTTTGAACAATTCCTTAAACAATTGCACAGCAGTGTAGAAGTTATCAAGGTACAAATGGTGGCCTCTGTTAAACAGTCCTCTAGCAAGATCCCACACAATTTTCTCTGAAACTCCAAAAGTGGACGGACAACCAGGGGGTCAATAGTGGAATCCCTACCAGTGTACACACGCAAATTAAAAACATATCCTGTCCTACTCTCAGACAACATATACAGCTTAATTCCATAGCGTGCCCTCTTGCTAGGAATGTACTGCCTAAAACCAAACGGCCCTTGAACAGGACCAAAGACTCATCAATAGATATTTCTTTCCCTGGAGTATAGATCTCTGAAAATCGATCTACAAAGTGATCAAGAACAGGCCGAATCTTAAAAAGACGGTCACATTCAGGGTGATCTCGTGGCAATGCCAAACCATTATCAACAAAATGCAGCATCCGAAGCAAAAGTAAATACCGATCACGAGTCATAACTGCAGGAAATATGGCCGTTGCCATCAAGGGACTGGTAGACCAATATGAACCCATGGACGGCTTCCTTATCAAACCCATCAAAAAAGTAAAACCCAAAAACTTCTTCATCTCTTCCAGATTTGTGGGACTCCACCGGGTAGCTCTAGAATGGGGCCTAAGTCTGGCACTGTTGTCCCTCAAAAACTGTTCAGCATACAAATTAGTCTGCTCAACAATCTCACCCAAAAATACATCATCCATAAACAACTGAAAATACTGTATAGGCAAATAATGTTCACAATCCACTCTACACCCTGCATAACCACTAAAGGCAGGCAACACCGGCTGCACCATGTTTGGATCAACCCAGAGTCCAGCACTTCCAGTAGGAAGCCTAGCAGCCCCAGGCTGCAATCCAGATGCCTCTTGCACCATCGGCACAGTAGTATCCTCCTCTAAATCAGGCACTTCATCTGCACTGAGAGTACCTTCATCATCCGATGATTCCATGTGGAGAGAAAACTCACTGCCTGAATCTTCCCCTCCCTCCTCTCCCTCAGACGCACTGTCAGTCTCATAATCCTGCTCAGAGGAAGATTCAAGAAGCAAACCAACCACCTGCTGAGCAGTAATTCTACGGCTAGCCATAATGCTTACTAATAAAGGTTACTTGTCAAACAAGTCAACAACAACAAACCCTTTGTAAAAAAAAGAAATAAACAAAATGTAGCTTTATCACAAAGACCTATATACTCCAACACTATACCACTCACGTGACAGAAGCAGCTAGACTCACCACCACCTACTCTGCACAGACACAGTAAGGATCAACAATATCCCACTAAAAAAGAAGAAGAAAAAAATTACACATAAGACAATGCAAAACATCGCAAAGAATTTCATGCTCTGAACACTAACAAATATGCTGCCATTATGACACCACTTACAAAAAAATTCATTCATGCATGACAATAATACTCATTTGGAGTACACACAACAAAAATATTTTTCTTACCAAATAAATGCAATTACGCAAAACTGCAGAACAACCACTGCCGAAACCGCAAACAGGAATCAAAAGCTTTACACTAGAATAAAAAGGAGAAAAAAACATTACAATCACATATGCAAATAATGCACCAGTCCACACACAATCCACCAGCCAAGCTAAGGGGTAGGTGGGCCAAAGAGTATAAATAAAATATTCACCCCCGTAAAAGGGGAGCAACCCTTGCCCTTTTGGCCACTCCCCAACACAAAAATTAAAAAAACCCTGGTGTCTAGTGGCTTCTGCCCTCCTTGGGGGCAGATGGGCCTAAAAACATACTGCTATTCTGCCACCCAAGGGGTCACTCTCCACAAATAAATGCCTGGTGGACTAGTGGGAAGATACCTTTATCTTCCGCACATGATCTCTCACTACTCAACTCTACTCTCAACTCTATTCACAACTGGATGTTAGCTCACCAACTCATTCTGAATCCCGCCAAAACTGAATTCCTCCTCCTCTCTACCTCTCTCTCACCTCCTCCTGTTCAATCTTGGATGGATCAGCTGAACCTACTCAACAACAAACCCATCATTGTCGACAGCGCTAAATCCCTAGGTGTCATTCTTGACAAAAGACTCAACCTAATCTCCCACATCAACTCTATTGCTAAGAACGCACGTTACCAGTTGCGCCTTCTATGGGGGATCCGTCGGTTCTTCCCGGAGAAAGACTTAAAAACCTTGGTACAATCTCTGGTTCTCTCAAGACTGGATTATTGCAATTCTCTTCTGACGGGCCTACCCAAATCCCACCTCTCCCCTCTCAAATCCATCCTCCATTCAGCAGCTCGCTTCATTTCAGGGTCTAAACGAAGCGACCACGTCACTCCTATCCTGTCCTCTCTTCGATGGCTTCCGATCGAGGCAAGATCTATTTACAAAACTGCCTGCATCACACACAAAGCCTTACACACGTCCTCCCCTCGTTACCTGGCGAATAAATTGAAATTGTCCGGTGGCTCGCAATGCGGAAAAGCTTCTGCTTGCGCACCCCCCCCCCCGTCTTCAAAAGGGAAAGATCGATGGCGCAATCCATCCGGTGAGAATCGCTTCCCCCATTGCTCCGTGCCCCCTCCTCAGCCCGGATCTTCAACGCTGACCTCAAATCTCTTCTCTTCCAAAGACACTATACTTTCACTCTCAGCCCCCTCTAGTTCGCTCTTCATTGTGTTCTGAGTGCCACTTATTGCAGTATACCTCTATATCATGCACAGGTGTGTGCCCGGAAGCTGTTTCAGCCCGGGCTGCCACACACGGGGAGGTGGTGTATGCACTGCCAGCAACCTGCCAGGCCAGTGCACAACACTTGCCATCACCCTGCCATATTGCGCTCCATGGGTAACCCGATTCAAGGCCCCATTCTCCCGATTTATTTTTTAAAAAACTGCCCCCCCAGGGGGGGCAGAGCACCGAAAACATATGGCCCCCAAAAGGGGAGCGACCCTTGCCCAAGGGGCCGCTCCCCAAAACAGTATTTAGACGTTTTTGAAAAAAAAAAGAAATTCCCTGGTGTCTAGTGGGCATTCCTGCTGCACGATCGCATGATCGTGCAGCAGGAATGCACAAAGAGGCATCGGGGAAAGGAAAACCCTTTCCTTTCCTCGATGCCTCTTTTGTTTCAAACCCCCCTCCCGGAGCCAAAACTCACCTTATTCCTCGATGCGCTGGAAGCAAATGGCTTCCAGCGCGTCGGGGAACAAAGGGAACCCCCAATGACGTCAGCACGGCTCGCGCGCTGACGTCATTGAGGGGGGTGGGCGGGGGGAGGCAGGGGAAGCCCTTCCCCTGCCTTCCCCCCCAAAAAAACACCGATCGGATTCCCATGGGGGGAGCGCCAGCGCTTCCCCCGTGGGTGGGTCTTATGACGAGCTGGACTCGTCATGAGCACACGACCACTGTGTGCCATGACGAGTCCAGCTCGTCATAAGCATCGAAGGGGTTAAAAAAGAGAAATAACTGCATGCTAATGTCTGGGTGATTGCATGAGTACATGTGTAGAGCATGATTGATTCAAAGAGTGCATGGGTAGTGCATGGGTGATTGTATGAGTGCATGAGTACTGCCTCCATGATTTCACAAGTGTATCTGTAATGCCTGAGTTATTGCATGAGTGGATGGCTAATGCCTGGGTGATTGTATTAGTATATAAGTGATGGTTGAGTGATTGGAAGAGTGCATCAGTAGTGATTGGGTGTTTGCATAGGTGCATCAGTAGTGTCTGGGTTATTGAATGAGTACATAGGTAGTGGTTGAGTGATAGAAAGAGTACATGGATAGGGCCAGGGTGATTGCTAGACTGCATGAGTACTACCTGGGTAATTGAAGGTGTGAACGAGCAGTGTCTAGGTGGTTAGAGGATTGTATGGGAAGTGCACAGGTGATTGTAGCACTGCATGTGTTAGTGCCTGGGTCATTACATGAGGACATGGGTAGTGACTAGATGATTAGAGTACTGCAAGAAGAGTGCATGGCGAATTTATAAGTGCTTGGGTATTGGCGGAGTGATTGGATAAGTACATGGTGCTGGATGGGTAATTGGAGGAGTGCATGGGTAGTGGGGTGATTGCTGAACTGCATGGGTACTAGGTGGGTAATTAAAGGTGTGAATGAATAAAGTCTAGGTGGTTAGAGGACTGCATGGGTAGTGGACAGGGGATTGTAGCAGAGCATGTGTTAGTGCTTGGGTCATTGCATGAGTACATGGGTACTGACTGGATGATTACAGTACTGCAAGGAGAGTGAATGGTGAATTTATATCTGCTTGGGTATTGGCACAGTGATTGGATAAGTACCTAGCACTGGCTGGGTGATTGGAGGAGTGCATGGGGAGTGACAGGGTGATTGCTGGACTGCATGAGTACTACCTGGGTAATTGGAGGAATGAATGAGTAGTGTGTAGGTGGTTAGAGGACTGCAAGGGTAGTGGACAGGGGATTGTAGCAGAGCATGAGTTAGTGCCTGGGTCATTTCATGAGTACATTTTTATTTATTTATACAATTTATATAGTGCGCAAATACCCTAGGGTGTCTCGGCGCTGTGGAGTAAAGGAGAGCAGCTAGGTAGGATGATTACTGATTGAATAGCCATGTGTTTACTTGTTTCCTGAATATCATGAGGGTGGACTGGTTTTGATATGGAGGGGAAGGGTATTCCACAGTCTTGCCGTGGCAACTGTGAAACGTCTGTCTCCCCAAGATGTTTTCTTAGTGCGAGGAATAGTCAACAGATGGGCTGATGAAGAGCGCAACGGTCTGTTAGGATTGTATGGGCAGAGTATTTTTTTTTAGGAACTCAGGTCCCGTGTTGTTGATGGCTTTATATGTGATGCAAAGTGCCTTGAATTTCGTTCGACTTCTAATAGGCAGCCAGTGAAACTGGCGTATAACTTGAGAGATCGATTTATATTTGGGGGTGCCGGACAGAATTCTGGCGGCTGAGTTCTGGACAAGTTGCAGTTTGTTGAGGACTTTCTCCTGAGCATTTAGGAGGAGTCCGTTGCAATAGTCCATCTTTGACATTACCAGAGTGCACATGAGGGTCTTACCGGTGCTGGGGGGGAGAAATGGTAAGAGTTTCCTTATCATTTTCAGGTTGTAGAAGGATGAAGAGACGACCGCGTTCGCATGGTGGATGAAAGACAATTTGTCGTCAAACACTACGCCAAGATTCCTGACCTTTGTAACCGGTCCAGGAGGGGGTCCCAAATCGGATGGCCACCAGGTGGGGGACCAGCCAGGGGATAGATTGCCAAAGATCATCACCTCCGTTTTATCGGAGTTAAGCTTTAGGCAATTATTTGCCATCCAGGAGCTTATGGCTAACATTCCCTGTTGGAAGCTGGCAGCAACTGCTCCTCCATCGTTGTGAACTTCCAACACCAGTTGGGTGTCGTCGGCGTATGAGGTTAGTCTCATCCCGTGTGCTTTAATGATCCTGGCCAGGTCCGACACATAGATGTTAAATAAGGTCGGACTTAGGGAGGATCCTTGGGGCACACCACAGGGAAGGGTGAATACAGGAGAGTAGAAGTCGCCAAGTTTGACTGACTGGGTGCGATTGGAGAGGAAAGAGGTTAGAAGGGCTCTAGCCCTATGGTGAATGCCGATGGAGGAGACACAGTCGATCAAGATGGTGTGATCGACCGTGTCAAAGGCAGCCGACAGATCCAGTAATATGAGGACTGCCGCGCCGCCTTGGTCAAGGATCATCCTAATTTCGTCAGATGCCTTTATGAGTGCCGTCTCGGTACCGTGTCCCTTCCTAAAACCGAATTGGGTGTCATCCAAAAGGTTGTTGTGGTCGATGAATTGAGCTAGTTGAAGGTTCATAATTTTTTCGAAGATTTTTGATTTAAATGGGAGGCATGCGATAGGTCTATAGTTTTTGGATTCTGAGGGGTCAAGATTGTTTTTTTTTAGAAGGGGTTTGATAATGGCCTTCTTCCAAACTGAAGGGTAGGAGCCTGTGTTGAACATTGAGTTGCAGATTTTGGTAAGGGTGGGGCCTATTGAATCTGGAATAAGTTTTAAGACGGAAGGGGGACAAGGGTCGAGGGGGGATCCTGATTTAATGGAGAGGATTAGCTCTGTTATCTGCTCGGGTGAGACCTGACTAAATTCTGAAAACACTGTAGCCAAGGGTTTGGAGAGGATACTGGGATTAGGATGATCAGAACTGGCCTGGGTGGAGAAGTTGGAATAGATTTGATTAACCTTATCTTCAAAGAAGTGAGCAAGGGAGTTACAAAGGTCTTGGGAGGCGTCTATGGGTGAGCTGGTAGGTGGACTGGATAGTTTGGTTACCACCTGAAACAATTGTTTGGTGGAGTTTTGGTCAGATTCTATTTGTGAGAGAAAATATTTGCTTTTCTCTGTGATGATAAGATGTTTGTATTTAGTTATCGCATCCTTATATCGCGTTTTGTCATTGTTGTCATAAAATTTGCGCCAACGTCGTTCTAGATTTCTACAGCGTTGCCTCTCAATTCTGAGCGTTTCTGTGACCCAAGGGGCGTTAGGATCACTACGGTTGTTGGAGACCTTCTTGAGTGGTACTGTGGTGTTGAGGGCATTGTGTAGCCAGTGTAGGTAATTATTAGAGGCTAGATCAGGGTCCGGTGTATAATCGTGTTGGGTGGAAGAAAGGTTTGTTTTTAAAAGCTGAGCGTCGATGTTCTTCCACGCTCGGACCTGTTTGGGCGAGCGGGAGTTGGCATGTGGGAGATTAGTTTTCTTGGTCTGGATAGTAAACATTACTGCAGAGTGGTCAGACCAGGTCAGGGGAATAACAGTGGGTAGGGAAATGTGGCTATTGTTGGTGAAGAGACCATCAAGAGTGTGACCCGCTAGATGGGTAGGAGTAGTCACTAGTTGTTGTAGGCCAACTGAGAGTAGGTCGGTTGAGAGGGAGGAGGAGTCCTTATCATCGAGAGACTCTAAATGAAAATTGAAATCTCCCAGGATGGTGTAGTTGGGAGCTCCCGCTACTGGTTCAATCAAGCAACTTAGGTCTGCGAGAAAATCTGCTCGGGAGCCAGGTGGGCGGTAGAGGAGGGTTCCTTTAAATGATTGGGAGTTTGAGAGCGTAATAGCAAAGGTCAGTGCTTCGCAGACCAGTGAGTCAATTTTTTCTATTTTTACTACATATTTGTCTCGATAGATAATCGCTAAGCCACCTCCCTTTTTTAAAAGTCTATCCTGTCTGAGTACGCAATATCCATTAGGAGTGGCGATGCAGAAGTCGGGTCCGGAGGAAGGATCACCCCAAGTTCCTGTTACGAATATGAGGTCTAGGTTGTGTTTGGTTACTAGTTCGGAAATTTCGAACTGGATGATTAAAGTACTGCAAGGAGAGTGCATGGCGAATTTATAAGTGCTTGGGTATTGGCGGAGTGATTGGATAAGAACATGGTGCTGGCTGGGTGATTGGAGGAGTGCATGGGTAGTGACAGGGTGATTGCTGAACTGCATGGGTACTACATGGGTAATTAAAGGTGTCTAGGTGGTTAGAGGACTGCATGGGTAGTGGACAATGGATTGTACCAGAGCATGAGGTAGTGCCTGGGTCATTGCATGAGTACATGGGTACTGACTGGATGATTAGAGTACTGCAAGGAGAGTGCATGGTGAATTTATAAGTGCTTGGGTTGTGGTAGAGTGATTGGATTAGTACATGGTACTGGCTGGGTGATTGGAGGAGTGCATGGGGAGTGACAGGGTGATTGCTGAACTGCATGGGTACTACATGGGTAATTAAAGGTGTGAATGAATAGTGTCTAGGTGGTTAGAGGACTGCATGGGTAGTGCACAGGTGATTGTAGCAGTGCATGGTTACTGCCTGGGTAAGTGCATGAGTACATGGGTAGTGACTGGATGATTAGAGTACTGCAAGGAGAGTGCATGGCGAATTTATAAGTGCTTGGGTATTGGCGAAGTGATTGGATAAAAACATGGTGCTGGCTGGTTGATTACAGCAGTGCATGGGTAGTGACAGGGTGATTATTGGACTGCATGGGTTCTACCTGGGTAATTGGAGGAATGAATGAGTAGTGTGTAGGTGGTTAGAGGACTGCAAGGGTAGTGCACAGGTGATTGTAGCAGTGCATGGTTACTGCCTGGGTCATTGCATGAGTACATGGGTACTGACTGGATGATTAGAGTACTGCAAGGAGAGTGCATGGCGAATTTATAAGTGCTTGGGTATTAGCGGAGTGATTGGATAAGTGCATGGTGCTGGATGGGTGATTGGAGGAGTGCATAAGAAGTGACAGAGGGATTGGTGGACTGCATGGTAATTGAAGGAGCGAATGAGTAGTGTGTAGGTGGTTAGAGGACTGCATGGTTAGTGCTCAGGGGATTGTAGCAGTGCATGTGTTAGTGCCTGCGTCATTGCATGAGTACATGGGTAGTGACTGTATGATTAGAGTACTGCAAGGAGAGTGCATGTCGAATTTATAAGTGCTTGAGTTTTGACAGAGTGACTGGATTAGTACATGTACTGGCTGGATGATTTATGGACTGCATGGGGAGTGACATGGTGAATGCTGGACTGCATGGGTACTACCTGGGTAATTGAAGGTGTGAATGAGTAGTGTCTAGGTGGTTAGAGGACTGTATGGGTAGTGCATAGGTAAATATAGTACTGCTTGGGTAGTGCTTGGGTTACTTAATCTTACCTTTTTTATAGTAGATATAAAAGTCATTGAAACAATTTTTTCGGGTATTGTTTTATAATCTAAATTTAAAAAAGCTGCAAACTTTAGAATTTGGGTCTGTAAAAGAGAAGAAAAAATACAATTATAACATATAATATTATAGTTTTAAGAACACAACATAATTTTACAATTACATAACATTGTAAAATTGTAAAGTTTGCCTTTTTGCTGTTTTCAGATTCTATTGAATTTCACCATACACAGTGATTTCAATGTTGATCATCATGTAACAGCGGGCAAAAAAATACAATCAATAAGATTGTTAAAAAACAAACAAATCTGTCTTCAAAATATTTACAACAAACTCAACTATCTTTTTACTTTTCCTAAAATAAACACCCTCAATAACATTGCATATAATACAAAGATCAAATATATCAAATGCTTCTTTCTAAAACAATTTTCTAAATACAATATCAAAGAACAGAAACGATAATTGAATCAGCAATTCTTGATATCTTCCCCATAGGCCGAATGATGTTTCCGAAATCATTTGCATTGAGAATATCCAAAATAAACTTCTTAATTCATATTGACATCTTCCCAATAGGCCAAATGATGTTTCTGAAATCGTTTGTATTGAAAATATCCAAAATAATCTCATTAATTCATGTTGACATCTTCCCAATAGGCCGAATGATGTTCTCAGAACTTTGGCATCAAAAATATTAGGTATGAATTTGGTAATTCATTAGGCAACCGATATTTGAATAGCAAATGGACATCATTACAGTGTGTCCAACCTTTATTGCACTTTAAATACACAGTATAGTGTCCAGATGTTGTAGAAGGTCCATCATGGAAAATAATTGCCACTGCTTTGAAAGTTCTTCCTGAAATTGACAGTTGACTTGCCACAACATTTTTAATTTTAGTTTCCAATTTTCTTCCATCTGCTCTACAACGTTGTATCATTAAAATGACATATTGTCCAAATCTTTCTATAAATAATGTTGATAACATTTCAGATTTGCAGTGGCTACATTCCATATTTTGATTAGCTGATTTTACTAATTTGTTAAAAGACACTGTTTTACAATCTGGTATTGTCAAATATATGAATCTTTCAGTGTCTATTTTAGTGGTAGAAGTAAATGTACAATCTTCACATTCATGATCCCATCTGTAACGAAGTCCAAACAAATTTTCAATTTGTATTCCTTCATCTTCCAATACTGCAAGCATAAACATAAGAAATTCTTGAGCATCTTGCTGTACATTAAGTGTAAATTGTGAAGAACCAGAACATATATCCAGAAGATTCCGAATGCCAGAAACACTTTGGATTTTAGTTTTATCAGTTGTCAAGTTTTCAAAAATAGAATGCAACAAAGAACAAAACCTTTTTCCCGATTCTCCATAATTTGTTGTTGGAGATTTTCTAGAAAAAATACGACGTTCACAACTACATTAGCATAGTAGTTGATACCTGAACTATTTTCTAACTGATATCCTACAATATCTTCAACACTGTCCATTTTTTTTTTGTTTGGAACCTCAACATTCTCTTGATTTTTTTTCTTCTTTCCAACCTCACTACAGAGTTTCTCATATATTCGTTTTCGACATACTACATGTTTTTCATGTACAGGATATTCACCTAAGTTGGGAGCACACAGTCTTCTTAACCGATTATATTCTCTTACACAATTTGCATCTGCACTAATCTTTCTCTCATCAAAATCAATCAAATACAATCTAGATAAAGTTCTTGACTCTGGACAATGCAACATATGCCATTCCCTCTTTAAACACGGTACTTCCAATGTTTACCAAAGCAGTGTCTACACTTAAACCTTGAGATTTATGAATGGTCACCGCATATGTTAAAGAAAGAGGAAACTGTTTTCTACGAACATACAAGTCTTTAACAAGCAAAAAACGAACAGAACAACGTCCAATCTGTTTTACCTCTTCAAACTGATCAAATTTAATCTTCAAAAATTCAATCCCATCTCTATTTGTATAATTAACAAAATCAACAACTTTTCCCATTGCTCCATTTACTAAACCTTTTTCCACATCCAAATTACGCTGTAAAATTACCTGACAGTTTTCACATACATATAAATTCTTTTCTAAACCAGCAGTCTTAGATATAGATTCTTCCAAAGAATCCAATTTTGTTTTTAATTTTTCTGTCAAAATAATAGTAATTCCTTTGTGCTCTATTTTATCAATGGCTTCCATTTTTATTATTTGTTGTTTTTCCAGCTTTAAAAGTTCTTTATTGAATGTAGAACACTCTCGCAGTGTTGCCATTAGGCAGATTATAGATTTCTTTTCTCCAATTTTTTTGTATATTATTTCCGGAGCAACGTTTTCATTTGGAAACAAGTTTGTAAGTAGCCGACTTTGCAAAGCTTCTTTACCATGTTCTGTCAATACACCAATTCTTATATCTTGGAGAATGCTTCCATAATCTTCATCACTTGCCTGTCGCATATTTTTTAATAAGTTCTTTGTATTCAAAATATGACCAAATGTTGACATTTCCAATACTTCCCAAAGATTTTCTGGTATCTTCATGCACAAGTGTTTTAAAAACTGGTTGCCCTTTTACAGGAGTAAGTTGCAGTAGATCGCCGAAAACCATCACAGGTTTTCCTCCAAATAACACATCATAATCTGTTTTTAAAATTTGCTGCATTCTTAAATGTACAAAGGCAAGCATTAAGATTGAAACCATGCTCACCTCATCAATGATCAGAAGTTTCATTTTTTTTAGTACTCTTGAAACTTCCAAACAAGCTTCTCCAGAAAGCTTGTGATATTCCAACTTGTTTTCATGTTCAACAGTTAGCATTAGTAAACGATGTAATGTAATCCCTTTAATGTTGTGTGCTGCTAACCCAGTTGGAGCGGTTACAAAACAAGATAAATGTGAATCAGTGGTTTTCTGTAAATAACTGGTCAAAACTTTAATTAAGAAACTTTTTCCTGTACCAGCTTGACCACCATGCTCACCTCATCAATGATCAGAAGTTTCATTTTTTTAGTACTCTTGAAACTTCCAAACAAGCTTCTCCAGAAAGCTTGTGATATTCCAACTTGTTTTCATGTTCAACAGTTAGCATTAGTAAACGATGTAATGTAATCCCTTTAATGTTGTGTGCTGCTAACCCAGTTGGAGCGGTTACAAAACAAGATAAATGTGAATCAGTGGTTTTCTGTAAATAACTGGTCAAAACTTTAATTAAGAAACTTTTTCCTGTACCAGCTTGACCACTGATATACATCTGAATAGGTTTAAAAGATGTGCAGCTGCATTCTTTTTTTCATGAAGTAAAACATGGTCGATCTGTTGTGTAACTTGCTGATATATTTCTTTCTGTTCAATATTTAGTTGTTCTTCTAAGTTTCCTAAGTCCATAATATCGTGTTGAGCTTGATGCATTGCTGTTTCCACTTCACTAATGGCGATTGCTGCTTCATTTTCAAGAATTGGTTGTCCTAGTGGATCTTGACTCAGTGGAGCAGAACTTTGACTATCTTGAGAACTGTCTCTAGCAATCTCAGCTGCAATACTAGCTTCTTGTTCAATTTCTTCATTCAACATTTGGAGATAATTTTGAAAAACTGTGCATTTAATGCTATCTTTACATCCATTAAAAGAATCTTCATAGCACAGAAAATCACCAAGTAAATCCATTTAAGTACGCCAAGGCTTGAACAGTTGCAGAAGTGCTAAATAGTAAAATTCCCTTTTATCTGGAGTATCGCAACTCAGTTTCCAGTGATTAATGAGATTTCCTTTACTATGTTTCACCAAACATCCATCAGAACCAATCACTTTGGGCCTGATTCACAAAACTAACTTACGTCAAAAACGTAAAGTTAGTACTTTTTGGTATTCACAGAATACACTTACTCATTTCGGTATTCACAGAAGTTAGTAGTCCTAACTTTAGGACTCCTAAATGCCTTCTGTGAATACCGAAAGTCTTAAAGTTAGGATTTTTCTCAGTTTAGGAGTAGTAAAGTTAGGACTCTTAACTTTAGGACTCCTAAATGCCTTCTGTGAATACCGAAAGTCTTAAAGTTAGGATTTTCTCAGTTTAGGAGTAGTAAAGTTAGGAGTCCTAACTTTACTACTCTTAAACTGAGAAAAATCCTAACTTTAAGACTTTTGGTATTCACAGAAGGCATTTAGGAGTCCTAAAGTTAGGACTACTAACTTCTGTGAATACCGAAATGAGTAAGTGTATTCTGTGAATACCAAAAAGTACTAACTTTACGTTTTTGACGTAAGTTAGTTCTGTGAATCAGGCCCTGCATATTTTTATTCATTTATGTTCTCTGTAATATTTCTCTTAAAGCTGTAATATTGCAGTACTACATAGAGACATATGTTTTCAAGATAGGGACTTCTTTTAGGATAGTAGGTATCCAACATGTTTGTTTTAACAATATCTGTGCTTTCCGGTTCATTTAATGCTAAATATTCGATTTCCTGCATAGATTTAAGTACTCAATTTCGTGTTGCAGCTAGACCTAGACTAACCCAAATGATTCCTCTTGACTTTGAAAATAAACTTGCAGAGGTCAACCGATCCGAACATTCGTAGGATCCAATCTCTCGATGGGACAGCATCTTCAAACTAAAGCTGTACAATTTCTTACTAAGAGCCTTCTCTTGGGAAGTTTCTTCCCACATTTCTTTCAACTCCGTCTTTTCAGATTTTGTTATGTATGACGTAACATACCGAGCAACAGCAATGGAATTATCTGCAACATACTGGATATCCATATTTGCATTCCACATCGACAAAATGACTGGATTATAATCATTAATATACTTTGATTGTTCACTTCTTTTTAAATTGTAAGTATTTTTTGGAGATTTTCTAGTGATAGTATGCCTCACTGCTGACATGAAACTGTTGATTCTTCCTTTGGATATTACTGGACGTGGAAATCCAAAACAACATTTTGTATAAAACTTTTCCTTTGACTTGTATTTCCGTCTTCAGTATTTGCCACATCGATGAGTTTGAAACCGTAAAACTTGTTGTCTTAAGGTATTTTCTTCTCTTGTTTTTGGTATAGCACATGTAACATAGTCTTCAATAAAAGATAAAACAGTCTTATCCGAATCAGTTCCAAACTTAGGTGCATCCTTGATTCATAAAAACATATGTATATTAGGAGCACCTCTAGCTTGGTACTCCTTTCTCCAAAAGAAATCAATAACTTCTCCAAGAGGTGGGTTGTTTTTATTGCAGATAAAAGACATCATAGCTTGAAACCTATGATTAAATTATCTGCATACATTTACAGGATCCAAGGAACACAGTTCTCCAGGTGTCTTGAATTCAATGTTTTTAATTGTTGAATTTGCTTCTCAAAGAAATTCAAGTAAATCGTCCCAAGCGTATTCAGCACAGCTTAGCGTGACAAACCACGTAGCGGTTCCTAAGTTCCTTAACATACATTTTAGTTCTCCATGACGACGATACCAATACTCATTAGTAGGCCTGGGCGGTAAATTCCGTTCCGCTCGCGGAATTTGCGGAATTTGCGGAATTTGCGGAATTTGGGTAATTTCGCGTTCCGCGGAGAACGCAAAATTGCCAAAAATTCCGCGATCCGCAGCTTCGCGGAGTTTTTTACTTGTTCGCGCTTTTAAAATGCGTGTTTGCGATATATTTCTCCCCGAGCGCGCAAACAGCGTTCGCGAACAGGAAAAAAGCATCGCGAACGGGCTAAAGAAGCAATTCCGCGTGTTCGCTGAACTTTTGCGTGCTCGCGGAGATTTTTTACCATTTTGCGGAGCTTTGCGTAGCGCTACTACGCAAATTCCGCCCACCCCTATTACCAAGTTGACACGCCATCAAATTAATCAATTGAGATACTAAATGATCGTCTCTCTGTTGTACTTTGTCCATTAATTTCTTTGCAGAAACATGTTGAAGATGAACTCCTGTTTTTAATATGTGGTTGACTGCATATGAAAGTCCAGACAAGTCACTTTCAAACAAAAGATGAAATATATATGGAATACATTGTCGAAATCTTGGATCTTCAGAGTACAATCTTGTTGTTCGATATTCTGATGCTGGAATCTGTACTGGTCGTTCGTCATATCGTCCACCTTTTCCAGTGGGGAAGAGCTGTGGAAAACAACGAGCTTCCAAACTTTTTTCCCAAACACTCATGGGAGTGCCCTTCGCTTTCTTCATTTGGAATAATTCAATAGTATCTCCAATCACTTCCTTTGAGTGTAAAGGATGTACACTATAATGTTCATACATTTCTTCACTTTTGGAGATGTCCACTTTTTCAATTTGGCAACTTGAAATTTCGCTATCATCTCCTAAAACTATTTCTTATTCTTCCACATACACATTTTTGTAGTAAACATTGTTTTTTATGAGATATAACATAGCCTTTTGCACTTTGCTGACATCTACTAATTTCTTGCCATATTTTCCGACTCTTCGTAGGAACACCATTAACTAGAATAAGTACAGGTACAATTTCCTCTTTCTCTACACCAATAGTTTCAATATTTTTCTTTAAATCTAAAGGTAAATACACAACTCTTCCTTTTAAACCTCTTTGTAAATCTGAGGGAGGCAGCTTACCTGTTTTAGGCTCCATACGAACTATAGCCTGAAACGGGTGCACAGATTGAATCAGAATGGACTCATAAGTATTGAAATCTACCAGTTCTGGAGGAATACCTACCAACTCTAGGTTATTATGTACAGCTCTAGCTGGCATTTTGTTGTCCTCTAATTTGGTATAACAATATTTACAAATACGTTGATCACTACCCAAATCAAAGCAATCTTCTACCAACAAATAAGCTACAAATTCCTTCCACTTATCATTGTTTTCTTTTTCACTTTTTAAATACAGATCAACATTCCTAGTTTGATTTCTATAGTGAGTTCGTTGACAATAAATACAAACATAGGGGGTCATTAGCATGGCGGGCGGACCCCCGGGAAATGGGACCGCCCGCAATGCATGCGGCGGTCCCGCACATGCCATTAGGATGCGCCCGCCACACTGGCGGGCGCATCCCGCATTTCTGACATTGCGGCGGGCGGTGCTAAAAGCACCGCCCGCAGCAATGCCAAAACTGCAAGTTGTGCTTTTCAATGCACAACGTGACAGGCACCGCGCGGTGCCTGCCATGTTGTACATTGAAATGCAGGGGGGTACCATAGGTACCCCCCATGTGCACCCCCCGCCCCCCAGAATCCCTGGGGGCCCGCTACGGGCCCCCAATGTAGAAGACCGTATGCCTTTCCATGGCGGCGTTGCCGCTGCGGAAAGGCATAGCCCCGCATGCATCGTAATATGGATGGCGGTGTCTACTAGACACCGCCACCATATTTACTGCTTTTCCGCCCGGTCGACTCATCGACCGGGCGGAAAACCAGCGGACGGTCTTTCCGTCCGGGGGAAATTTGCATGCGGGCGGAGGAATATGTCGGGCGGATCGCCACCGCCATGCGGGCGGTGGCGATCCGCCCGACATGCTAATGACCCCCATAGTTTGGTCTTTCAAAACAAATTACCTTAAACTTCGTGATTTCTTCTTCAAACTTCTCAGTACTACTATCTTCCACGTCTTCTTCAACACCTACACTTCTCAAACTCTCACTTTCTCTACACTCTTGTTCAGGACCAAAGTAACGAAACTCTATTTCATCACAAACTTTTTTTACATCTGATACTGAACCATGCAAATAAGCACTGTTTAAGTCACTTACAATTATTGCAGGACTTTTTACATAGTACAATCTTCTTACTAACTTCCACATTTGAGAGTGATGTACTGCTAACATTCTCAAATGATGAAAAACACTTTTACACACTTATCTAGAAAGACAAGCCAGAGAATGACCTTGCAAACCAGTATTTTTTCTCACTTTGCAAGGATCTAGGGGCAGATGTATCAAGGATTGCATTTGCGATTCCTTAATAGCGAATTTTAGCGAATTGCTATTAAGGAATCGCAAAATGCTATGTATGTAGGAATCGCAATAATAATTGCGATTCCTTAATATTCCCTAATTGCGAATTGCAAATTGCGATTAAGGAATACCTTCCCATTCATTCCTATGGGCGTAGAGGCCCATAGGAATGAATGGGAAGACATTCTCAATTTGCGAATCGCAATTAGAGAATCGCAAATTGAGAATGCAATTTCAAGGGTGCCAGGGTGTCCTTTTGACACCCTGTTGCACCCCTGAAATATGTATGTGTGCACATGTGGCGCACATACATGCCCTAAGGGCATGTATGTGCGCCACATGGCACTTTGAAAAATGCTAAAAAGTGCATTTTTAAAGAAATCGCATATTACCACCAACTTGAAGTTGGTGGTAATTTGCGATTCCTTAAGGCCAAATTGCACTTTTTGGTGCTTTTACATTGGATTTAAGGAATCGCAATTTGCGATTCCTTAAATGCAATCGCAAAATAGGGAATCGCAAATTTTGCGATTCCTTATTTTGCGAGGCAGTTTTGCCTTAATACATACCACTAAGCAAAATTGCGTTCGCGTTTGCGAACACAATTTTGCTTGATACATCTGGCCCCTAGTCCTTGCAGCATCTTAATCTTTTGTTTAACACTTTTTTTACTATACGCTCGTAAGAAATTTCGTAAAATATCACTAGACTCCTGTCGTATACTACAAATACTACTACAATCCCAAGTATACACTGCGGCTTTAGTACGTCTCCCTAGAACTTCATCAGCTATCACTTCTTCTACATTTCTAGGAACCACCTTTTCTTTTTCAATTGCACAACCGTTCTTCACTTCATAAGCACGACCATTGGTATCAACTGCGTGAACTAATGTATTGCTTTGAAAATAGCTCTCTTCATTAAAAAAAGGCTCTGAACTTGAAGTGTGCTTCCATTCACCCAAACAAATATCACAAAAGTTAGTTCTGTTAATTAGTCTCTTCTTTTTACTTTTGTCCTTCATAAAATGAATTGGTTTATCTAATGATCACATTCTGTTTAAAACTAAAATGAACAATTTTCTTTTTAATTCAAAAGCCTTTTCAACAATAGTTTATGTGAGAAGTTGGCCTGGTATATGCTGTCCACTAATTATAGTGGGCACCTTGCACCAGTCCAAACAACCCCTTTTTGGAGATAGGTTAAAGACAACCTTTATTGAAAGCTATCCTAGTGGTAGCTATGGAGAGCAGCCTTCAGGCTAAGTCTTGAAGGAATGTAAAGCAGCTTGTTTTACCAGTCTATAATCTCTTGAGTGACCAAATGAAAGAGGACCACACCAGGTATATATTTAAAATATATGTATTTAGTCTTAAACACACCCCTCTAGTCTCTTTATGAGGCTAGAGTTTGAAGTACATAAGTTACAAGTCAGTTATCAACAGTAATAGCACAAATACACGTTTGAGCCCTAGGGGCGTACTCAAACCATATACCAATAAAGTGGTATAAGAACCACGACTGAGCTAGACACAGGGCCTAGAGCCTGTAGAAGTGCTTGGCCCTCAAGGAACCACCCAAGGTAGTGAAAAAGGGTCCCACGGGGGACGCGTGCAGTGTGAGAACACAGCCGCGAGCCGCCGTTGACTTCTAAGGGGAATGTCGCGGTTGGAGTTTTAAAGAAAAAGGACACTTAGAGGAGGACTTGGAGCAAACCCCTTTAGAACTAGGTCGTTCTAGAGTCTATACCCACGGGAGCACCAGAGTACTCGAGTTACCTCACCCAGGGAAGCCGGGTGCATAGGTGTCTTTCGGGGTCGGGTTTCGTCGTCGTTTTCAATGGCGATCTGCTGCAAAGTGCTGCTGGCGACCGAGTCGAAAGTGTTCGGGTGGATCCAAGGATGGATCGAAGATCTGAAGAACCTGAAAGCAGAAGGGACAGAGTCTGGGTCACTAGCCAGTGACCAGGAAGGCGATGAGCAGATGCCCACCGATGTCGGGTGCTTCAGGTAGGTTGATGGTCGTCTTGACTCTTCAGCCACGAGGTCCAGGAGGCGTCAACGATGACCAGGAGCTGGATTCGAGCTGTCCCACAACATATGTCGATTGCAGGGGTGTCGGCAACCGGATTGGACCCAACAAGCCTTGGCAACGGCAAGTCTCGTAGAAACAAAGAAAGGACATTGATGCAGACCAGCAAGGTCTGGGGGACTCACCCAGTGAGGGTAAGTCAGGGCACGTCTAGAGCAACCAGGAATGCCCAAGCAGAAGAAGAGTTGCCTTCGGGAGGGCCCACAAGCCAATGGACTAGCGACCGCGAAGGAGCCTCAAGTGGACACACTTGGAGCTAGTTCACAGGACACTCATGGAGTGGAGGCCAGTGATCTTCGGTGCAGTCGGTGCTGGAGGCAGGGGCTACTCGAAGCCCAAAGCACAACTTCGTGGGAGACCCAAAAGAGGATGCACTTGCAAAATTACTCGGTGTCCAGGGGTCATGGTTCCACATTACCCACGACAGCTATGGGCCTCAGCTTTGCTGGGAACTCAGGGCAGTCTCGGGGAAGTCTGGAAATCCACCTCTGGTGATGCAAAGACTTCGGCATCCGGCGGGAGCTTCAGCGATGCAGACCGGACAATTGCTTCTTAGGTGCCTGCCAAGCAGGGGAGTCACTCCTTGACCCCAAGGGAGATTCTTCAGTCCTCTAATCTTCAGGTAGAGCATCTAAGGTCCAGGATTAGTGTCAGAGTTTCGTCCAGGGTAATCTAAAGTCCTAAGGACTGGGGTCCCATACTTATACTAAGTTAGGGGGTTGGACATACTCTGGGGACCCACCTAGGGGAGGGTCAGGGAAGAGGGGTGGTTACACCCATTCCCTTTGTCCAGTTTCACGCCAGAGCAGGGGCAGGAAGCCCCTGCAACTGGTTTGAACTGGCATATGCACAGGGACACCAAATGTGCCCCCAGTGCAGGACTTCAAAGCACCAGAGGGTGCTCCCGCCCAGCCCCAATACACACTATCCTGTCTGGGGAGGTTGTTACACCTCCCTTCGACAGGAAACCTATTGTCCAGGCCTCCCCTGCCGGAGTTTCAGTCAGCAGCAGGAGGCCAGACCCGTGTCTGTGGCAGCGGCATCCATTTTGTGATGCCAGGGCTCTGGAAAGAAGTTACCGGGTAGCCCGGTGTGTACATGTCTCTCCTCTAGAAGGGTGGAATGCTACCCCCGCCGCCAGGACTGGCAGGGGGTAGTATTCCAAGATGTTTGACACCAAACACAACATGTTTTGGTGCAGCCAGTCCAAAGTTAGCATTGTACAGCGAGGATATAATGCACTTAAGAGTATATGGTCAGGCTGTACCACAAACAGCATCAGAGGAGGGACTCCGAACGCTGTAGAGGGGCTCTGCTCATGCAGGGGCACCCTCTCACATAAGAACCAAGCACTCTGCCTTCAGGATTGGTAAGGCGTGCCATAGGAGTGACTTATAGGTGTATATGTGTGTGCAATGGTAGTGATATAGGTAGCCTATACCACTGTAAGGGGTGCATGCACCACCTTACCCAGGCTGCAGTAGCAGACCTGTGGTGTCATTTTGGATGGCCTTCCAGGGGTGGCACAATACATGCTGCAGCCCCTGGTAGGCCTCTGAGGTACCTATGCCCTGGGTACATAGTATACCATATACTAGGGACTTATAAGGGCACTCCAGATTCCAATCAGAGATGTGACTAGGGCACATGGAAACCATTTTAGAGAGGAAGCAGCTAGGCTGGGGTTCTGATTAGCAGGGCCCCAGCCAGACTAAAGTCGAAAAACAGTGAAGCATCAGCAAAAAGTGGGGGTACCCATGTGAAGCAGATCCTACTCTCCTACAGTTTCAATCTGTTTTTTCTTTTTATAAAATGCTGATCTTCTTTTATATTTCTTGCCATCTTTTATTAAATTTTGTACGACTCTACTTTGAAACATACGTTTCCTTATTTCACAAAATTGATTCATCCTTCTTTTAGCATAGATTGTTTTTTCAGAACGTGATTTACCATTAATTTGTCCTTTTTTCATTTCATTCTTCTTTGTTCTAGAGGTATTCTTTCTATTTTCTACATTGTCAAAACCCTTTCTAGTCCTTGAAAGTCTTTTAATAAATTCTTTTGTTCTCTTACCGCAAGACTATTTCTTTTTTTCCCACATGTTGTAGTTCATCTAATTCTTGCTGTTGTCTTTTCTTTAAATAGTATTGTTTCTTTTCTTGTTTTCTCTTTACTGTTTTTTTTGTCATGGTAAGTGTTTCTTAATGATGATGAAGAATATCTGAAAAAAAAAAGTAAAATAAATTTAATATTATTAATATAACTATATAGAAATATACTATTCTATTAGTAAAGAAACACGTTCTACATAAAAACCAATGAAATGCTTTCTTTTGAAATCACATGGGTTTTGCTCCACTACATGGGTACTACCTGGGTAATTAGAGGAGTAATTGAGTAGTGTTTAGGTGGTTAGAGGACTGCATGGGTAGTGCACAGGGGATTGTAGCACTGTATGTGTTAGTGCCTGGCTCATTGCATGAGTACATGGGTAGTGACTGGATGATTAGACTACTGCAAGGAGAGTGCATCGCGAATATATAAGTGCTTGGGTTTTGGCGGAGTGATTGGATAAGTACATGGTGCTGGCTGGGTGATTGGAGAAGTGCATGGGTAGTGACAGGGTGATTGCTGGACTGCATGGGTACTACCTGAGTAAATGAAGGTGCAAATGAGCAGTCTCTAGGTGGTTAGAGGACTGCATGGGTAGTGCACAGGTGATTGTAGCAGTGCATGTGTTAGTGCCTGGGTCATTGCATGAGTACATGGGTAGTGACTGGATGATTAGAGTACTGCAAGGAGAGTGCATGGCGAATTTATAAGTGCTTGGGTTTTGGTGGAGTGATTGGATAAGTACATGGTGCTGGCTGGGAGATTGGAGGAGTGCATGGGTACTACCTGAGTAAATGAAGGTGCGAATGAGCAGTGTCTAGGTGGTTAGAGGACTGCATGAGTAGTGCACAGGTGATTGTAGCACTGCATGTGTTAGTACCTGGGTCATTGCATGAGTACATCGGTAGTGACTGGATGATTAGAGTACTGTAAGGAGAGTGCATGGCAAATTTATAAGTGCTTGGGTATTGGCGGAGTGATTGGATAAGAACATGGTGCTGGCTGGGTGATTACAGCAGTGCATGGGTAGTGACAGGGGGATTGCTGGACTGCATTGGTACTACCTGGGTAATTGGAGGAATGAATGAGTAGTGTGTAGGTGGTTAGAGGACTGCATGGGTAGTGGACAGGGGATTGTAGCAGAGCATGAGTTAGTGCCTGGGTCATTGCATGAGTACATGGGTACTGACTAAATGATTAGTGTACTGCAAGGAGAGTGCATGGTGAATTGATAACTGCTTGGGTATTGGAGCAGTGATTGGATAAGTACATGGTGCTGGCTGAGTGATTGGAGGAGTGCATGGGTACTACCTGAGTAAATGAAGGTGCGAATGAGCAGTGTCTAGGTGGTTAGAGGACTGCATGAGTAGTGCACAGGTGATTGTAGTACTGCATGTGTTAGTGCCTGGGTCATTGCATGAGTAAATGGGTAGTGACTGGATGATTAGAGTACTGCAAGGAGAGTGCATGGCAAATTTATAAGTGCTTGGGTATTGGTGGAGTGATTGGATAAGAACATGGTGCTGGCTGGGTGATTACAGCAGTGCATGGATAGTGACAGGAGGATTGCTGGACTGCATGGGTACTACCTGGGTAATTGGAGGAATGAATGAGTAGTGAGTAGGTGGTTAGAGGACTGCATGGGTAGTGCACAGGGGATTGTAGCAGTGCATCTGATAGTGCCTGGATCATTGCATGAGTACATGGGTACTGACTGGATGGTTAGAGTACTGCAAGGCGAGTGCATGGTGTATTTATAAGTGCTTGGGTTTTTGCGGAGTGATTGGATAAGTACATGGTCCTGGCTGGGTGTTTGGAGCAGTGCATGGGTAGTGACAGGGTGATTGCTGGACTGCATGGGTACTACCAGGGAAATTGAAGGTGTGAATGAGCAGTGTCTAGGCGGTTAGAGGATTGTATGGGAAGTGCACAGGTGATTGTAGCAGTGCATGTGTTAGTGCCTGGGTCATTGCATGAGTACATGGGTAGTGACTGGATGATTAGAGTACTGCAAGGAGAGGGCATGGCGAATTTATAAGTGCTTGGGTTTTGGCGGAGTGATTGGATAAGTACATGGTGCTGGCTGGGTGATTGGAGGAGTGCATGGGTACTATCTGAGTAAATGAAGGTGCGAATAAGCAGTGTCTAGGTGGTTAGAGGACTGCATGAATAGTGCACAAGTGATTGTAGCAGTGCATCTGTTAGTGCCTGGATCATTGCATGAGTACATGGATACTGACTGAATGATTAGAGTACTGCAAGGAGAGTGCATGGTGAATTTATAACTGCTTGGGTATTGGTGCAGTGATTGCATAAGTACCTAGTACTGGCTGGGTGATTGGAGGAGTGCATGGGGAGTGACAGGGTGATGGCTGGACTGCATTGGAACTATGTGGGCAATAGAAGGTGCAAATGAGTAGTGTGTAGGTGGTTAGAGGACTGCATGGGTAGTGCACAGGGGATTGTAGAAGTGCATCTGTTAGTGCCTGGATCATTGCATGAGTACATGGGTACTGACTGGATGATTAGAATACTGCAAGGAGAGTGCATGGTGAACTTATAAGTACTTGGGTTTTGGCGGAGTGATTGGATAAGTACATGGTCCTGGCTGGGTGTTTGGAGCAGTGCATGGGTAGTGACAGGGTGAGTGCTGGATTGCATGGGTACTACCTGGGTAATTGAAGGTGTGAATGAGCAGTGTCTAGGCGGTTAGAGGATTGTATGGGAAGTGCACAGGGGACTGTAGCAGTGCATCTGTTAGTGCCTGGATCATTGCATGAGTACATGGGTACTGACTAGATGATTAGATTACTGCAAGGAGAGTGCATGGTGAATTTATAAGTGCTTGGGTATTGGCGGAGTGATTGGATAAGTACATAGTACTGGCTGGGTGATTGAAGGACTGCATGGGTAGCGACAGGGTGATGGCTGGACTGCTTGGGTAGTACCTGGGTAATTGAAGAAGTGAATGAGTAGTGTCTAGGTGGTTAGAGGACTGCATGAGTACTGTACAGGGGATTGTAGCACTGCATGTGTTAGTGCCTGGGTCATTGCATGAGTATATGGGTAGTGACTGGATGATTAGAGTACTGCAAGGCGAGTGCATGGTGAATTTATAAGTGCTTGGGTTTTGGCGGAGTGATTGGATAAGTACATGGTCCTTGCTGGGTGTTTGGAGCAGTGCATGGGTAGTGACAGGGTGATTGCTGGACTGCATGGGTACTACCTGGGTAATTGAAGTTGTGAATGAGCAGTGTCTAGGCGGTTAGAGGATTGTATGGGAAGTGCACAGGTGATTGTAGCAGTGCATGTGTTCGTGCCTTGGTCATTGCATGAGTACATGGGTAGTGACTGGATGATTATAGTACTGCAAGGAGAGTGCATGGCGAATTTATAAGTGCTTGGGTTTTGGCGGAGTGATTGGATAAGTACATGGTGCTGGCTGGGTGATTGGAGGAGTCCCTGGGTACTATCAGAGTAAATGAAGGTGCGAATGAGCAGTGTCTAGGTGGTTAGAGGACTGCATGAGTAGTGCACAGGTGATTGTAGCAGTGCATCTGTTAGCGCCTGGATCATTGCATGAGTACATGGGTACTGACTGAATGATTAGAGTACTGCAAGGAGAGTGCATGGTGAATTTATTACTGCTTGGGTATTGGTGCAGTGATTGGATAAGTACCTAGTACTGGCTGGGTGATTGGAGGAGTGCATGGGGAGTGACAGGGTGATTTCTGGACTACATGGGTACTACCTGGGTAATAGAAGGTGCAAATGAGTAGTGTGTAGGTGGTTATAGGACTGCATGGGTAGTGCACAGGGGATTGTAGCAGTGCATCTTTTATTGCCTGGATCATTGCATGAGAACATGGGTACTGACTGGATGATTAGAGTACTGCAAGGAGAGTGCATGGTGAATTTATAAGTACTTGGGTTTTGGCGGAGTGATTCAATAAGTACATGGTCCTGGCTGGGTGTTTGGAGCAGTGCATGGGTAGTGACAGGATGATTTCTGGACTGCATGGGTACTACCTGGGTAATTGAAGGTGTGAATGAGCAGGGTCTAGGCGGTTAGAGGATTGCATGGGTAGTACACAGGGGATTGTAGCAGTACATCTGTTAGTGCCTGGATCATTGCATGAGTACATGGGTACTGACTGGCTGATTAGAGTTCTGCAAGGAGAGTGCATGGTGAATTTATAAGTGCTTGGGTTTTGGCGGAGAAATTGAATAAGTACATAGTACTGGCTGGGTGATTGAAGGACTGCATGGGTGGCGACAGGGTGATTGCTGGACTGCTTGGGTAGTACCTGGGTAATTGAAGGAGTGAATGAGTAGTGTCTAGGTGGTTAGAGGACTGCATGGGTAGTGCACAGGGGATTGTAGCAGTGCATGTGTTAGTGCCTGGGTCATTGCATGAGTACATGGGTAGTGACTGGATGATTAGAGTACTGCAAGGAGAGTGCATGGCGAATTTATAAGTGCTTGGGTTTTGGCGGAGTGATTGGATAAGTACATGGTGCTGGCTGGGTGATTGGAGGAGTGCATGGGTACTACCTGAGTAAATGAAGGTGCGAATGAGCAGTGTCTAGGCGGTTAGAGGATTGTATGGGAAGTGCACAGGTGATTGTAGCACTGCATGTGTTAGTGCCTGGGTCATTGCATGAGTACATGGGTAGTGACTGGATGATTAGAGTACTGCAAGGAGAGTGCATGGCGAATTTATAAGTGCTTGGGTATTGGCGGAGTGATTGGATAAGAACATGGTGCTGGCTGGGTGATTACAGCAGTGCATGGGTAGTGACAGAGGGATTGCTGGACTGCATGGGTACTACCTGGGTAATTGGAGGAATGAATGAGCAGTGTCTAGGTGGTTAGAGGAGTGCATGGGTAGTACACAGGTGATTGTAGCACTGCATGTGTTAGTGCCTGGGTCATTGCATGAGTACATGGGTAGTGACTGGATGATTAGAGTACTGCAAGGAGAGTGCCTGGCGATTTTCTAAGTGCTTGGTTTATTGCATGAGTACATGGGTAGTGCTTGGCTGATTGGGAGAGCCGCTGAGCACCGCGCTAGGGTCGCGACCCCAAACTTTGGCGTGCCCCGGGGCATGCCAATATTTTTTTTTTAAAATGGGATGGGGACCATGCGGCCCCCCTCCCGGGCCAATTTGGCCCTGGGGACCCCGTCCCCCGGGACATGGCCTCACAGTTGGAGACCGTGGGGGGAGCCCCAATGCCCCCATGATCCCCCCGGCTCCCCGCCTCCTGCGGGAGCCGGCATTGCTTTTGAGCAAGGGGAGCTGCTGACATGCAGCTCCCCTTTCCCAAAAGCAATTCTGCTTTGCTTGATTGAAGCGAGAGCAGGTTTTCCTGCTCTCGCTTCAATCAAGCAAAGCAGCGTTTGCTATGACAGGGCGGAAGCCGTGCTCCCGCCCTGTCATAGCAAACAGCAATGTCCCGGAGGTGGGCACCCCGGGACATTGCAGGAGCTGGCCCTGGGGGGTGGTGGTCCCCACGGCCATTGAGGGGTCCTGGAGGGGGGCCGCGCAGCCCCCATTCCTACATTTCTAAAGCCCCGGGGAGGTGGTGGTCCCCGGGGCTTGGGGATCCGTAAAGGACCCCTGAATTCCAATGTTTAGTACCCTGGGGAGGTGGTGGTCCCCGGGGCTTGGGGTGCCCCCGAGCCCCCCCCACCCCTTATTTAATAACCCCACACTCTGTTCTGTTTTTTTTTTAATTTTCTCGCCCGGAGTCGCGCACCCTGCGCGACTTCTATTTAAAAAAAAGAAAATTTGGGGCCCTGGGGCTTCTTGTGGAACCCCCAAAGCAGACCTAGGGTATCAGGGTGTTCCTACCCTGCCCCCTTTTCTTGTTTTTCATCCTTTTTTTAACAGATTTCTTCTGACTCGGTAACCGAGTCACAAAATGGCTGCCAACAGTTCCTGGTTTGGAATGTTGGCAGCCAATGAGAATGAAGCTCGTGCTCGGGAGGGTTCGCGAACCCACCGCGCCCCCAGATATCGAAACTTTTTATTTTTCTAATTTCTCAGGAACTACTGAACGGATTTACACCATTTAAAAAAAGGACTCTTTCTGAACCAAGACCTACCTTTTTGCCAAATTTGGTGTAATTCCGTTCAGCAGTTCGGGCTGTAGCTTTGTCTAAAGTTTCCTATGGAAATTAACATGGGGAAAACGCGTTTTGGGACCCCCCTTTTTTCTCGGCCCCTGCTTCTCGATTCACCCCGAAACTTTCTAGACAGGAGCTGACCGGAGCGGGCCACTAGTTTTGAAAATTTCACGAAGATTCGTCAACCGGTGCCAAAGTTATTGGGAAAAGAAAAAACGCTTTTTGAATAGAAACAAGGTCCTAACTATAACTACCTACTGACGACCTCCAGTAGGTAATATATATATGTATTTTATATTTTAAATTTATTAGCAATATGTGATACTTTCATACATTTATCGAAGCATTATTTACTTTGGAATGTAAGTGGCACTGTTTTCAGATTTAGCTGTCTCTCACTTGCATCTTCTTAGGAGTATGTATGGTCGCAGCAGAGATCAGTGTACCACTGAACACAAAATGGTTTTATATTTAGGATGACTGTTGTTAAATTGGCCTTAATGTCCGTTGTCCGTGACTGATGTCTTCACGGAATCTGTCCATAATTTTAGCCTTTCAGGTAAAGGCCAAATGTTACACAATTGAGATTCCTCAGCTGAATGAAGGGAAAGAGTGATGATACTTTGTATTTCTTTTGCATCGATGTTATGCCTATGTTGACTTTCGAATCTTTGTTTCTCATGACTAGCATATGAAAGCATCTTACTGTTGCAAGTGTTTTAGGTGACATTATGTCAATCTGAGCATATGACAGTCTTTTGATGATGGTGTGATGCTACATCACTGGTACTTTGCTAGATAATTTATAAAAGAAGAAGAAATCCCAAAGGAGGGGCAACGCCACTTGATTTTTGTTTCTTAATCAACAACCGCCATACTTATTTTTCCTACTCTGAGTGCCAAATTCTATGCTGATCGAGTTTGATGTTTAACTAAGAACTATCCTATTACTTTGGGACTGCTTTGCTGATGCTACAGTTGGTAGCTGATGGACTGGAACCTTTTTTGCCGAACCATCGCAGTCAGTTCCTTTCTTTCTTTTCTTCTATGCTAATGGACTCACCCTTATTGGACTTTAAATCTGAACCCTTTCCCATTCTTCGTAAGATTTGAGCTGTTAGACAACCATACTATCCTTCTGCCTTTAATGGTACTGGGACTCTGTAACTCTGTAAACTGATTTTTATAATAACCATCTGATAAAGCCTTGCTTAAATGTTTGGCAAGTTGTGATATTCTTGACTGAAATTCTCAAAAGATTGCTTATTTCTATGGATTTTGAATCTTTAATACAAAAAACAAATTAATTTAATATCTGTCTGAGTCTATTATTGAATTTTGTTAGTTCTTCTATTGAAACTACACGTTTTTTACAGATGACTTAAATGTGTTCTAGGGAGAAACAACGAGCTCTGACAGAACATCAAGTATTACTTCTTTTATTCTGTGTTGATGTTGCAGAGCTTTCAGTCTGCATAATTCTAATCTGACTTAAATTCTTCAGGAGGTTGGCTCTTCCCGTTGCAATTCTTTATTTTTATAGCATGATCTTAAGAGTGGTGTACCTAAATCTGATTTCAAATTTGTGAGTTAGTGGCCAATTAATGGTACTCATTGGACAGCTAACAGTGTGTATTTGGCCATCCTAATTTCTTCCCCTCCTATTGGCGGAGAAAGATTCATCAGAGAAACATTAACTCTGTGGTAAATGGAAATGCTGCAGATTGTCTAATCATAAAGGGCCCAGTACGGTTAGAGTAGTACAGTGAGTAAGCGTATATTAACATTTTACAAGGCTTCCACTGCAACAAAACTTTGGTAGCAGAGCTATGGTTCTGCCAAGTGAAGTGAGATTTTAGGGAGCCACAAATAGTCCTTTGCCCAAGTTCAAAGAGTACACAATGTTTGCTTCAGCAAAAAGAAGGATTGATGGAGTAGCAGAAAAGTAGTGTGAGTATTAATAAGGATGCGCATTGCTATTGCTTTTGCTTAAGATTGAGGTTTTTGAAATGGCTGTGTGTTGTTGAGCGGTGTGAAGTTGTTAAAGTCCACATGGTTAAAGTTTATGTATGAATGTGGTGCTTTGTGCAATGCTGAAGTTGTAAACGGGTCTGTCGTGGCCTAAGATCTTTAGATATTTACCAAGTGTAGAAGACACTGAGTAAGTTGTCTGCTATTTAGGGGTGTTGGTCGTGAGACGTCGTCAACAACACCTTGGTATGGGTTTTCTTTGTGTGTTAGTGGTAAACGGCTGTCATGGTTGATCTCAAGTGCGCAGGGAATACCTATAGCAATACAAGTCTGGGTTACAGGTTAATGCAGTTCACAATTTGACTGTACCTATTGGAGTAAATACAGTACGTAGAAGTTCTTCAGACCAGAAAGCAAGATCATTGCTTCATACACCTATGGTTCCCATTCAAACTTATAATGCTGTAGCTTTGAATGTTGTCCCAAATCAGACACAATTTGATCCAACACAAAGAATGGTGCAGAGGTTTCCACAATTTTATTGCCCATGTGCCAATGGGTATTTGAGTTCCAGATACATCTGTACTAAATGTGCTGTTAGAAATGGGGGTCTCTAGTTGGCAGTGGCTTGCACCCTGTCCAAGTAGGGACCCTTCCTTCTAGTCAGGGTAAGAGAGTTACACACCCAAGAAAACCCCTGCTCACCCCCTTGGTAGCTTGGCACGAGCAGTCAGGCTAATCTCAGAGGCAATGTGTAAAGTATTTGTACATAACACACACAGTAACACAGTGAAAACACTACAATTGGACATCACACCAGTTTGGAAAAATAAAAAAGTCATTATTTAAACCACAAAAGACCAAAATGACAAACATCCAACATGCAGAACTCAAAATATCACTTTTTAAAGGTTTAAGCAATTCCGTCCATAGAACAAGGTTGCGAAGTGATTCTCCACAAAGTACTTTTGATGCGTCAAAATCTAAGACGAGAAACAGGTGCAAAGGAGTAAAGCATCGGAAAACACAGCGATGCATGGGTTCTGGAGTCTGTGAGGGATCCGTGATTCCTAGTGGTGGCACTGTGGTCTGAGGGCCGCAATATGCTTGTGGTGCCGCTGTGGCACAACTAAGCATATTGCAAGTTTCCTCACCACCACAGATTTCATGACGGTGAGCCGGCCATGAAACCTGTGGTGGTGAAGAAACTAAGGATCCCTACAGGGGCCCTGTAGCTTCATGGCCTGAGGATGCATGCAGGGGGGCCCATTGTGTGCCTCCCTGTCTGCATGCACCCGCTTTCCTGCCCGACATGGACTGCACAGTCCATGCCATGCAGGAACGGGCTTTGGTGTTCCCATTGCAGTGCCATTTTAATAGGCACCATCATAGGAATGCCAAAGGACTGCCCGCCAGACCACGATGACCCGCGGTGAGGTTTGGCAGTGTGGGAGTAGGGCAGAGACGTGCCGTCCCACTCCCACACTGCCAAACTCATAATCAGGCCCTAAGTCCTTCAAGATTAGATGTCTACCAGGAGAAGGAACTATTGTTTCTATTGTAAAGACATTACACGACGAGCAAAGATGGTACATAAGAGATAGTAAAATTGGCTCAGAAATATGGAATAGATATTCAAAATTCAAAGATCTTACTAAAATCATACAGGTTAGATTTTACTGACAAAGACATTGTGAACATGAGGGCACCAGGAAAGAAATTGCAGATAAAAGAGCTAATGATATTAATCAAAGAATGGGAGGAAAGAGAAAAGTAGGAAGTAGATAGTAAAAAAGGAAACAGAGCAAGTTAGAGTGCTGTCACCACCTGATGTCTTTGATGGTAGTGTACCAGAAGTGCAAATGCTCCCTATGAGAGAAGTACCTGGAGGAGGTTACATCCATGTACCTTGGAAAAGACCTGATATTTTGTCATTTACAAATGATTTACCTAAATTGAGAGGAAATCGAGTGGAATGGTACAGACAAATTGAATGATTTGTGAAGATTTCAATAGATTTGTGGATTGATTTGAATAATCTGTTTGAGATTGTGGTATCAGGAGATTTGTGGACCGAATGTAAGGTTACTGTGGAAGGGCCTGAGTCAGACCCAGTGAGGGGTCCTAGAACAGGTGAACCATCTCCAGTGGTAATGAGGAAATACCAGCAGATAATAAATCACCTGAAGACTAAAAATGTCCCTGAAAGAGATTGATTGGGTACAGATTGACAGGACGACCCAAGAACTGAAAGAATCAGTACATGCCTTTTACAAGATATTAGTTCAGGCTTTGAAATGGTATAGTGGATTGGACAATGTCGCAGATAAAGATGTGGGACATTTTGTTTACAGGTTTGTGTCCGGTTTGAGAGCTGAGATTTCTAATATGATCCAACAGCAATTGCTTTGTTGGCAGAGCAAGTCGCTGGATGAGATTTATTGCTACACAAAATATTGCAGTGATGAGATTGAGATGAAACACAAGAAGCTAAAGGAGAAATTCATTATTGCCCAGAGAAGAGAAATGCAGAAAGGTAAAAAATCAGATGAGTTTTCATAATACAGTACAGGTACATTATAATTAAGCTCCGGCAATGAAGGGTGTTAATGGTTTTCAACCGCAGATTTTTCCATCCCAAAGTAGATGTCATGGTAACCTGTGGATCCTAGAACTGGTGTCACTTTTGAAGAAAACAAAATCCATGTCATGCTTATGGAAAATTTGGATATTGGACCCGCGAGTGTAAGTTTATTATGAATAATGTAAGAAATCAGATGCAGAATGTGGAATATGCAGTGTCTCAAGGGAATAACATGGGACATGCTCAACAGATGCAAGGACAGAGAATGCAGAATTCTAATGTATCACAGCAAATGCAAATTCCCTAATGTCCCATGCCACAACAGAATGTTCAGGTACAAAGATGCAATGCAAATCAAAATCAGCAGATGAATAGAAATTTTTCCCAGAATCGAAATGCAGCACAACAATATTTGATCCAATTGGATGACAGTGACTAGGACCCATTACCATGATGGTGCCTGAGGGGGGAGGAGGACTGCATGCTTGGTGCACTCTTAGAGGTAGGCCAGAGTGGTCCGTATGTGGATGGGAATCCTGTCTCATTACTTGTCAACACTGGTGCTACCAGCTCTACTGTAAGAACAGCACACGTTCCTAACGTACCCTTCTACGGAGAAAGTATCCAAGTTATAGGAGTTACAAATAATAAATTGTCTACCCTAATTTCAGAACCAGTGACATTTAAAATAGGATTCTTTGAGGATTAACATTGATTTGTGGTGTGTGACACAAGGTCAGTGCATCTGCTGGACGTGATCTACTATGTAAATTACATTTTTCAATTTATTGCACACCCAGAGGAATTGAATTTCATAAAAATGATGAGGATATTGTTTTTAAACTTGCCCAACAGAAATCAGATGTGGGGATGTATCCTCTCCTGATGAGTAAGGATTTGCCCGTTGATTTGAGAGACACAGCACTACCTGAAGTCTGGGACTTTACAGGTAAAGATATTGGACTAATAAAAGGTGTCAACCCAGTCCCAATTACAGTTAAACCAAATGCAGGATTCCCAAGAATCCCACACTACAATTTGTCTCCAGATACTATTGCCGTAATTACTCTTCTGACCGACTAAATGATTGGGCAAGGGATCCTGAAGAGATAGTGGGAAGTCCATGTAACTCTCCCATTATGGGCTTGCAGAAGCCGAATAGCAAGTATTGTATTGTGCACGATTTGCAAAGTGTTAACTCTATTGTTGTTCCATGTTGTCCTGTGGTACTGATTCAGCTGTGATTTTATTTCAAATTCCATGTGAAGCTGAATGGTTTTCAGTTATTCACCTGTGCCAGGCTCTCTTTTCTATTTCATTGCTTGAAGATAGTCAGTATCTTTTTGCTTTCCATTTTGGAAGTTGTATTTTGGCATGGTGCTGAGTCACACAAGGGTATATGGAAAGCTCCTCAATTTTTAAACAAATACTCAAAAAGAATCTCGAGTCTCTGATAATGCCAAATCATTCTGTGTTGGTGCAGTAAATTGACGACCTATTGGTGGCGTCAACTACGTAGGAAGCTTGGAAAATTTACATATTGCTTTGTTGAACCATCTTGCAGAAAGTGTATATAGAGTATCCCCAACTAAGATACCATTTTGCAAAACTGAAGTCCTGTACTTAGGACATCACATTGAGAAAGGAGAATCTCAGCGATTGTTAACATGATTCCTCCAGCTGCCCAAAAGGCAGTACCCATGTTCTTATAAATGGTGGGCTATTGCAGACAGTGGATTCCAAATGTTTCCTTTACACCAAAACCTCTCCAGAGGTTGACACACAAAGACGTGTCTGATCTGGTACCCTGGGGTGGCAGTTGCATGTCTGCCTTCATAGAGCTGCGAGAATGGCTTTGCAGGGTACCAGCTTTGGGAATGCCTGATTACAACAAGTGTTTTGCATTATTTTGAGTGAAAGAGAAGGCTGCGCTCTTTCAGTGTTGACACAAATGCATGGAAGCAATCGCAGGCCTATTGCCTATTTCTTGCGACAGTTGATCTCGTTGTTGTCACATTGCCTGGGTCATCGGTTGCATCTACGTGTGTCATTCTTGAGCAGTGTGGTAGTATTGTCATTGGTCATCCACTGACTGTATTTGTGCCCCATTCACTGGTGATGCTGTTGACTCTTACTCAAACCCAGTACCTGGCCAATTGTCATTTGACTAAGGGCCTCATTACGATACCGGTTAGACCGGCTTCCGCGGTTCTGTCGGAGGCGGTCAGACCACCGTGGTCTCATCGGAATCAGTCTGTCCGACCGCCGGACTATGATGCATGCATCGTGTGCTCCGACCAACCGCTGACAGACCACCGACTCCGGCAGCCTTTCTCTAACCGCTGAGATGGCAGTCGAAGAAAAGCAACAGCCATATAGCAGTACAGGGAGTTTTGAACGATGTCTGGATCACGATGAGCATTTCCGACAAGCCGACCGTGGTGGTTCGACCGGCTGCCTCAACTCCCACAAAACAAAGGATTTGGGGTGCATACTCACCCAAATCAGCTTTGTCTGCGGTGTGGATCCCTTTCTCCAGGTCCCCTCTACACCGCAGGAGCTGATCCTAGAAGACTATGACTCTGTGGCACCAGCATGAAGGTAAGTCTGTAGGTGGAATGTATCCCCATTGACTGGACTGTGCACAGATCGCCACACTCCAGCAATGGGGTACATGCAGCACAAGGCATATCCCCACATATGTCATGCATGTGTGTACATATCACATGTTTGCTATGAGTTTGTGCGCACTTGCAGCAACATATTCAGGGATATGTGCACCGCTGTAAATGAGACTGACATCGTGGCATCGTAATATGGCAGGGGGAACTTTCCCAGCCTTGGTGGTCAGAATCAGTTTTGCGATGGTCAGACAGTTGGTTCAACCAGCATCATAATGAGGCCAATTTTGCTGTGTGCAGAGAATGTGACTCTTAAGAGGTGTGCAGTATTGAATCCAGCTACTTTGATGCCATTGCCTGGAAATGAGAAGATGATTGATGAGGTCGAGCATGATTGTTTTAATGTGACTGAATTGTGTACCAAGCCCCGACCTGATATTTCCGATGAACTATTGCCTGAATTTGATCATGTGTTGTTTGTTGATGGTTCGTGTTTGAGAGACAATGAAGGAAATCTGAAAGCTGCTCATGGTTGCAAGGAGTGTTTTCTGCGCATGTTTCAGAGCTCATAGCTCTGACCTGACACAAGCATGTAGCATTTCAGAACAGCTCAGAGTTACAATTGTTACTGATAGTCAGTTTGGCTTTGGAGTCGTACACGAAACTGCAGTTGTGAAATGTGTCACTACTCAACAAGGTACCGACTATGTAACAGTTGGCAACCGTTATGCTGATGAGATGGCAGGGTATTGTGCCTTGAATGCACATACATTTAATGACTAAATACTGAAAGACACATCCGATGACACAGATTGCAATTTGTTGTTGTCAGCTTTAGATACCTGGGAGAAGGTGAGGAAACTGCATGATGAGGTGAAAGAAGCAGAAAAGCAGGGTGTGAGCAGGTTGTACCAAAAGGGTTTACATTGATGGCAGACCAGTGTTGCCTGCAGCTTATTGTCATCAATGGCAAGACACTACCACAGTCCTGTACATGTTGGGAGAGATGCAATGATGCGCCTTTTCCAAAAGGTGTGGTTCAATCCCAGATTCAGAGTAACTGCAAAGATGCTGTGCCATCGCTGTGTGGTGTGTCAGCAACCTCCCAGGAAGGAAAACACAGGTTCTCATGAGTCACATTGGTAAAACTGCAAGTCCTTTCAACCGGATGCAAATGGACTTTATAGAAATTCACCTTTGCAATGGACTAAGATATGTTTTTTCAAAATGGGTTGAAGCCTATCCTACTAGGAATAATAGCTTGACTGCCAAAATTACTGTTGAGGGAACTGATTCCGAGGTTTGGATTTCTGACTTCTCTTGAGTCAAACCGTAAAACTCATTTAATAATGAGGTCCTAAAAGTGTTACGTGCAGCACTACAGGTTAGCAGAAGTGCCATTGCAGTTACTAACCAGAGGCTTCTGGGGTAGTGGAGCAGATCAACAGCACATTGAAATCCAGATTGGTGAACGTATGCACTTCTTCATCTCTGAAGTGGCCGGATGCATTTCCTTTCATGTTGATGAGTTTCAGAAGCTTTCCAGATAGGAGGACAGGATTATCGCCCCATGAGGTTATCATGGGACGTGTGATGAGGATGCCAGCTGTTCCTGCAGATGCTCTAGTCAACATAATGGATGATATGATTTTAGACTTCTGCAAGGGCCTCGCTGACATAGTACATTCTGTTTCAGACCAGGTTGGAGAAGCTGCCCTTGCGGTCCAACAGTAGCAGTGTCATGACCTCAGTCCAGGTGACTGGGTAATGGTGAAGAAACACATGCACAAACCATGTTTGGAACCTCTTTGGAGGGGGAGTCACCAATACCACTGTGAAGTGCAGAGGTCTCCCAAATTGGGTAAACACAAGCCACACTTGCTGAGTCCCAAGTTCCCTTGATGATAAAATAGCACCTGGTGGTAACAGTGAGACAGAGGGAACAGGTTAGTCAAGCTGTTGGGGACCAGCAAGCTGCTGTGACATCACTTGTTTGTCCTGAGCAGGTGTCCAAGAGAGTCAACTGTAGATACCGAAGGATCACAGCCAAGAGAGTTGAATACAAGAAGTACAGATCTCAATGAACGGTCTTAGCAGTAAGAAAGCAAGTGGTACCTGGAGACCCCTGCCCCAGAATAGGTGAGATTTTGAGAAACAGTCTGACCGCAGGACGAGTACCACCAACTATTCCTAAAAGCTCTGAACAATCAGATCAAAGTTATACAGATAATGAGCAAACAGCTGTGAGGAGATCAAAAAGATCAAAGGTACACATCTCTTGAATGGACTTATTTGGCTGCCAATGAGTTGGGGAGAGAGTTCTACATGCATTAATCTAACATAACGTGTGTTTATAAAGTGAACGTTCACCCAAAAGTATCTTGGTGCTGCATAACAGATGTTTTTTGTTACCCAACGGTACTCATTTTATCGACCTCAGAAGAATGAAAGGCTGAGTGGACCCGCCAGGATTTGAACACATGACCATGAGGTCAAACATAGACCCCTACAGTGGACGCATTAGTCCACTAAGCCACCAGACCCGGCTTAGCAAACAAGCATTGCCTTAACAATACGAGTCCACTTGAATCTCCTTTAAACAAACTTTGTCGTTGATTTGAATTTTAATGTGGATGTTCCAATTAATGGACTGACACTGCTTTTCCTGAATATACTCATCAACAAAGCTTATATGAAAGTAATTCTGTATCTGAGAAGTTTTCGAGCTTTGCCATAATTTTTTTGTGCCAAGACTTTGTTGAATTGCTCAAACCACTGCTGCTATTATTTATTTTTCTTTAGTTAAAAGGTCTGAATTTTGAGAGGCCATGCGATCCGACACTGGAATCTCTTCTAAATGCAAATGTGTATATACACTGTGATTCTTTCGATTATTGTCCTGATATTAATTACAATGCTTCTTTTCTTAAACCTGCCACATTTTGTTTCTGTGAAAGATTCTGAACTTACTATTTCTTCTGAAACTGCTAAAAGAAATGATTCTGATTCTATTTACTTGAATGGCAATTCTTTACACAACAATGCTTTAGGAATAGATTTTAGCTCAAATGTTTATGCTTTTCTGCTTAGCGAATATGGAAATAGTATCAATGTTGGTAATTGCTACATTTGTATGCAAATACCTTTATCAGTTGCTGAGGACGTAACTTAACATAGCTTACCTTTAACATATGGAATTTCTTGCAGTATGTTAGTGTCAAAAACCGGTCAGAGAGAATGATGGAGATGAATGATCCTTTCTTTTTTTTCAGCCACAGTTAATGACCTCACCCGGAAGTCAGGCAGACAGAAAAGGACACGATCTTCTGCCCATCAGTGACACGTCAAAAAGACGAGGCGGCTGCGACGGAGAGAGAGATCGGGAGAGGAAGCTGTGCAGGATGGTGGAAGATGCTGAGTGAAGGAAGTGGCCTGCTAGGGCCACTCAGGTTTTCTTAAAAACACCTGATATGCCTTCCCAAGAATGAAGAGTCGGTCAGACAGAAGAGAATACAAACTTACATGCTTTATTGGAAATGCTCTGCAGAGGAGTCCATCATGACCTACACCCTAAGATGTCTGCCGAGGGACTAACTTCCCCAACGGTCCACAGTGAGTAATCATTCTTCCGCAAAAGCCTCCCACCCCGCCCACCATGGAAAACTACCAGCCGGGGCTGAACATGAACAAAGGAGGCCCTGGGAGATGAGCTACCACCTGCCAGATGGGTACATGTTATCAGAAACCCAAGGCCACTGCGCTGGGTCTCAGCGTCTCCTAACGTGGGAGCAGAACTACACACTTAGATTGGTATGTGAGAGCTGAATTGTCTCCTCATTAGCAGGTCGGGAAACAGCCTTGGACAGAAAGAAAAAACATTAGCGAAATACAGTGTGCTGCTGAGGCAAGCATTACGGGCCATGAGGCCTAACTCGGGCACAGTCTGAGCAGCCTAATAAGGATTGCAAGAAACAAAATAGAGTAGCATTTGCGAACTGAAACGTGCACATTACACGGATAACTCAGTGGGTTGCATAACGTAAACACAACTGGCATCTATTTAGCCACACATTGCTAACCTAATATAACGTGAAAGGAATAAATTGCAGGGACGGGAATTTAAAACCTAACAGACCCTCCTTTTAGCATGGGTGACTAAATGCTTTATTGCTATCCGGTAGGGTCTTTACAATTCTAATGGAGAGGAGGAATAAACAAAGTCACTCATGTTACAGGGGAAAACAAGCAAGGCAAGAAAATTGAAGGCACCTAATACTCGAAGATGCCCTCATCAATAAGCATGATATCCTGAATTTCCTGCATCATCATAACAGAAATGTTGTTATCGCTTCTTGACAAGGTAGGGGTAGGAATAACTTTACTCATACAGTAAGTGCAACAGGCTGGAAGGCAGTTAATGCATAAGCAACAGGTAAAGATGACTCCTGCAATTGCTAATAGGTCAAGTAATATTTGCTAACCCCATGATGTCACTAGACCCCAGAGCCACCCAGTCAGTGACCATGAACCATTGTCATGATGGATATCTGATGCGAGTCGGTGCAGTTTCTGTATGGCAGAGTAAACAGTAGGGGCACTATCAGGAATATACACACAGCAGCTGCTGCCGATGACGTGACAGGCTCCACCACTATCAGCCAGGATGACGTCTAAAACCATCCAGTTTTGAAGAGAAACAAGCCTCGTAGCCTGAAGCTCGACTGTAATATTATTCAGTATACCGGCAGTAGTATTAATGACTCCCTCAACTACTCTAGCAAGGCGACGAATATTACGGCTATTGAACATGGGACCCCAGAACGGCACAATGCCCTTCATTATGTCAGTAAATTGCTGCAGGGAGGTATCTGTCTGATCAATATCGTCTGGATCAACCACTCTCCTAACTCTGTGTACCTGAAGATCCCTTCGCTGCAATCTATGATCCTTGTGGTAATTGGACGGTGCAATGTAAACGGGAGGCAAGAGAAAAGAAACATAACACCGGCCAGACCACCCTCTCAGAAGCCATGTATAAGCCTGTTCCCCACAGATGAAATATACATTCGGAGGTGTAAGCAAAGGTGGGCTGCTAGTAGTGTTCAATCGGTATGTGTAGTTACAATGACTCTGTCCTACTGAAATGTTCCCTGTTCCTTCAACACATAAACTAGCTGTTGAGTTGATCACAGGGACAGGCATAGCTTTGTCCTCAGTGATATTGCGCTCCTGGAAACATTTAAAGTATTCGGTGACATTAAATCCTTGGAAATCTAGCATTTCATTTTGCAACCAAGTGACATTTTCGTGGTCTTCAAATTTATTCATACAAGCATCGGGGTGCAGGGTACCCTCCTTGCCATCTGGTCCGGGTGTATATCCCTGGTGTACCACTATATACTCCAACACTGCTTCATAGTCAGCTTGTACCATTTTCATAGCGTCAGCTTGATAATGCATGTATACCATTGAGAGCAGTTGGAACCAGGCTTCACAGCTACCCAAATATGACAGGGGAAATTTCACTAGCAAATACTTTTTATGCATAACTGAGGGAAGTAGCCCACACACCCAACAATTTATGGCATTAGTAGTACTGTGTACCTGATGAAGCATCTGAACGAAAGCATTTTGTGCATAAGTCTGTCTATGTCTCTCCGTATGTGGGGCCAGTGTGACAAACGAGTGCTCTGCTGGAACCGGGGTAGTCCCTATGAAGGCGTGCACAGGATGTTGTTCCTCTAGGTACCAAACCACCCCAAATACAACTAGCAAGGAAAGTAAAATTATAGCAACAAACACTACTTTACTCTTAGTGGACCAAGAGGATCAAACAGGATCATTTGGAGTAAGACGCGGAGCCGCAAAGGGCTGCTCCTCATCAGGGATAGGACGGCCAAAAGGATACATTTGGATAACTTCAAGGGCAATTTATAGGTGTCAAAAAGGGAAAGAAAAATTCACTGCTAGAGCCACTTATTGCAACCACAGTACCAGGGAGCACAAATCACCCAGTGTCCGTTTAGAGCCTCACTGGCAGGCTCCTATTGTTCATCAACGACGGTGCTATGAAGCACTCCCACGGAGGAGCTGCGCGATCACAACCCTTGCAGAAAACAAATCCTTCCTCTTTCAGGATAGGGCACCCTCCCTCCTGGGCCAATGCCCTCAGCTATCCTGTCCAGTGTCCAGGGCAGTGCACCAGTGTTGTTCACCCTAATCCAATACAGGTACCTTAGGCACAGCACCTGCGCCCTAAGCTCAAGACCTTCCCTAACTCCTAGACTGTTCGGCTGGTTCACCGTCCTTTTTCCCGGGGCCTCAAATTATACTTGGTAACTCCAGGCACTGTTTCATCAACAAAAAGGGGCAGAAACTCAGGATCAGATGGACATCGATATTCAGATTCCGGTGTATCAGAGACGGTGTTATCCGAGGCAGCCATTATCTCCAGTGGGATCACCTCAGACAGAACTGCATCACTTTCTTCGTCTGTCTGCGCCCACCTCACTCGGGTGTCAGAGAAGGGAACAAAGCGTGGAACCTTCTCACACTCCTGATCACCGACCGCTTCGTTGACCCAGCGGTCATACGGAAGCGGGAGAGGCACCCGTTTCACATGAGACGCATGAATCCAGTGCTTTCTGCCGTCCACCTTGACAGCTGTTCTGGTGGCGAGTAGCACGATCACTGGCCCTTTCCACCTCGGCTCCAGGCTGTTCTTCCATTGGAAGTTCTTTATTAGCACGTACTCACTGGGCTGTATGCAATGCCCAAGCCCCTCTGGTACTGGCTGCAATGTGGCTTGTATCTGTTGATGAAGAGAACAAAAATCTTTAGACAATTCATACAGGTAGTCTACAAGCAAGGAGTACTCTATCTCGGAAAAGCGCTTGGGTCTGGGGACGCCCCAAACATTAGCAGGGTGTACGAAGACCACCTCGTAGGGGGACAACCCTGTTCTAGAATGCACTGTTGCTCTGGTAGATAATAAAGCCAAGGGTAATGCATCTGGCCAGTTTAGTCCTGGGCTTTCTTGAATTTTTGCCAACTTCAGTTTGAAGTACCATTGTACTTCTCAACTAGGCCTGCTGACTGGGGGTGATTCGCTGCATGAAACTTCTGTTTAATATGCAAACCTGTGCACACCAATTCAATGACTTTTGCATTAAAGTGACTTCCGTTGTCACTCCAGATCACGCGTGGCAATCCATAGCGCGGGAAGTACTCCTTTAGAAGTGCCATAGCTGTATTCTCTTTAGTGGGGTAAGCCTCAATCCATTTACTGAATGCGCAGATCACTTGTAGCACATACTTCAAGTTATTCACCCGTTCCATTTCGATGAAATTCATCTGGAGAACCTCGAAAGGGAAGGAAGGCGGTGCAAAATTACCAGAAGGTGTAGGGATACCTTTCCCGGGGTTATGTTTCAGACAAATGATACAATGCTTCACTAGATGCGTGGCTGCCTTAGCGATAATATCATTCTGCCATACTGGATCCAGCAACTTGCATATTCCTTTAGCACTAATGTGCGCCGGGCCATGGGCCATAGTCACAACAGGGAGCACATATGAATTACGCAGCAACCATCGCTGCTTCCCTGACAAGTCAGTCCAACACCCATCCTCATCCAAGACCTGTTCTCTCCTCCCACATTGCTAACTCATCCAAAGTCGCCTCACCCTGGATTTCCCTGACATTCTCCAATGTGTCCTAGAACATTCCAGTTTCTGGGACCCACCTAGCGGGACCTGCCACCAACATCTGTGTCATCTTTGATCGAGCTGTCTCCTTAGCTGTCTGGTCTGCGAAAGCATTTCCCCTCCCCACATCATCTGTAATAGCCTTATGAGCGCTACATTTCACTATTGCTAACTTACTGGGAAGTGTCAATGCGGACAGCAATCTATGTATCAATGGCCCGTTCTGAATCCGCAGTCCATGCGAAGTCAAGAACCCTCTCTCCGCCCACAGGCGCCCAAAATTATGGGCCACCCCAAGGCGTACTGGCTGTCAGTGTAGATATTAACAGCCAGTCCCTCATTTAACTCACAAGCCCTGAGAAGGGCAACCAACTCTGCAGCTTGGGCCGATTGGTGTGGGATACAGGATGTCTCAACTACAGTGTGAAACGTTGTTATTGCATAGGCAACAGTGGTGGTGCCATCTGGTAACTTGAAACAAGAGCCATCGACATATAGTTCCCCTTGGGGTTCAGATAAGGGAACATCAGTCAGGTCTACCCGTCCCTTCGTTTCTTCCTCAGTCCGAAATAAACAATCATGGACATCATTGTCCTTTTCTTCCGAAGGGAGGGGTAGTAACGTGGCCGGGTTCAGAGTGGCACATCTTTTGATGGTAAGGGGCGGAGCAAACAGGGTAAGTTCATAGCCAGTCAGACACGCACTAGTAAGATGCTGCATCTTTGTCTTATTCAATAGTGTATCCACAGCGTGGGGTACCATTACCGTGAGAGTAGCATCAAGGACGAGCCCTGCCGATTGTCTGATAGAAAGTGCCACCGCCGCTGCAGCTCTCAGACAGCTCGGGAGCGCTCTGGCGACGTTGTCAAGCATGGCAGAGGAATAGGCGCAAGGTCTCTGCTTACCACCGAAACCCTGTGTTAGAACAGAAAGCACGCAACCGTCCACCTCATACACGTAGAGTACAAAAGGCTTCTGGTAATCAGGAGTACCAAGCACAGGAGCAGAGCAAAGCACAGTCTTTAGTTGCTCAAAAGCTTGCTGGCATGCAGGTGTCCAAGGCAAGGGCTCATGCACATCTTTTGTGGTCAGGTAAAGAAGGGGCTTTGTTAGTAGGGAGTAGTTAGGGATCCAATGCCAACAATACGATGCTATCCCTATAAACGCGCGTACCTCGCATTGGGTTCTAGAGACAGACATGTTAGTGATGATAGCTTTGTGCTCAGGTGTTAGTCTGCATCCCTCCTTCGACAGTAGGTGACCTAAATAGGTGACCTCCTGTCAACAATACTGAAATTTGGAAAGCGACACCTTGTGTCCATGATGCACCAGATGCAACAATAATTTAACTGTGGCGTCTTTGCAACCGTCCTCGTTGTCCAAAGCAATAAGGAGGTCATCAACATACTGCAACAGCACATTACCAGGGGGAAGCTCCAAAGAATTCAATTGAGCTTTCAATGCTTGGCTGTAAATACTAGGGCTTTCAGTATAGCCTTGTGGAGCACGACAGAATCTAAAGCTCTGACCGGCTATTGCGAAGCCGAACAGATATCGGCTATCTGTATGAATTGGTATGCTGAAGAAAGCGTTTTTCAAGTCAATTACAGAGAAATATTTTGCTGATGGGGGAATCATTGTTAAGATCGCTGTAATGTCCGGAACCACAGGGTATTGGGGAACTACGATCTTATTAACCTCTCTGAGGTCAATCACAAAGCGGTAAACATCAGGGTGGGCACCAGGAGAATCCAAGGGGGCCTTCTTAAGGATAGGAAGAATAGGGCTATTACACACATTCGCCGTAGTCTCCTCAACCACACCAGACTCAATCAAATCCTGTATTATTTGTAATAGGGCCTTCTCACCGGCCTGGGATATCTTGTACTGGGGAATACGTGGCAATTTAGCATTGTCTCTGATCTGTATAGAGACAGGCAGGATCTGGAGTAACCCCACATCTGTATCTCCTGTAGCCCATAACGTACGTGGTACATCTCTAAACTCAGCTGGAAGGGGGGCATCTTTCGCAAAGCACTGTTTAGCACGAGCAACCTACGGGCCATTAGTCATATAAACACCGTCTGGAGAACAGAAAATTGTCGCATTCAACTGTTTCAATAAATCGAGTTTTAACAAATTTGCCCCGCAGTTTGACGTCAGTAAAAATGGTGAATCGACCATAAAGGGGCCAATGGTCAAAGCAAGAGGCTTGGAAATGGGGCTAATGACCGGCACGCCTGAGAAACCCACCGACACATTGTTTTGGCCAGACAGAGGTGCCCCCGGGACCAGTAAACAGGAAACAGAGCTATTCATAGCCCCTGTATCAACTAAAAAAATTTCAGTAGTACCCTGTAAATCAACAGTGACATAAGGTCCATTCTGATCTATGGGCACAGGAACTGGTCCCTCGCCCTGTCCTCGGCTGTCCTAGCTGTGAGACAACCCCGTCACTTTGGCCATGTCATAATCGTCGTGATAATACTGCCGTCCCCTGGGATCATCAAAATAATTTCTGCTCTGCCTATTGTGTGATGTATATTCTGACTGCATTCCCCCTCTACCTCCTGTTCCTCGCCCGCGTCCTCAAAAACCTCGACCCCTTGGGGCCTCACCCTTCTGTAACAACTCCGGACACTCATTCTTCCAATGTCCCTCCTTTTTGCAGTACGCACATTGGTTGAGCCTTGGGGTGCATTTGACGTACCACCTCTACCAGACCGCTGCTGGGCCGAACCCGAACCTCTACCTCGTCCATTTCCCCTTGCAACCTGCTGCATCAATACCCTCGTCTTTAAATCCTTTGACTTTTCTCCACCCTTTCCTTGTCCTCATTCTCTCTATGTTCGTAATATTGGGCCATACTCAATATCACGGACGGTGTTGATGTCGTCCAAGTACTTTCCGAAGCCTGCAACCGCGTTGCAATCTCGGGAAGTAAGTTAGTGACAAATCTGTTGACAAACAAACGAACACCACCCTCCTGCGACAGGTCCTGTCCGCTAAAATTTAAGAACACCCCTTCAAATCTAGTAAAGAAATCCAACACACTTTCATCCTTCTCTGGCGACACGCAGTCAATTTATCCCAATCCACCCTTCTTGGTGGGATAAGTGAATGCATGTATGTGATAGTACGCCCTGGCAAAGCGAGGAGCTCCGTTTTCGGCTTGTCTCCAGGCTTACGCCCTTATCCCAAGCCCTGATCTCGTCCCATGTTCCCCCCAACTCATGATCCTGCGTATGGACTTGCGTATGGACTTGCCTCCATATGTCCACCGGTACCAACAAGCCAAAAAACAACTCTATATCCGCTAACGTCATTACTGTAGAGGAGGCCGCCTCCGTCAATTCCTTATAATATGCAGTAGGGTTTTTCCGGGGGTCCGGCAGATGGCCCTTTAAGGATAGGACCTCACTCCTCTTCCAAGGAGTATGGATCCACTGCTCCTGAAACCGAGCGTCGACCCGTTGTCTAATCACAGCATTAGTGGAATAGCGCAGTTCTGGAATTTCAGGGTGGTAAATGGGATGAACCTTCCTCATGGGATGCGGTGTCCCCATTGTCGGTACCTTCTGGAGCAATCTACCTCGGTAACCCACTAGTGTCGTTATATTGCTAAAAACCTCAATGGGAGCCATACCTGCAGCATATACCCTATCCCGTATGTCATATATGATTTGCGGTGCAACACGCTGAAAACATTGTTCGCACAACTCTATCAGCATCGCTGACATGTGTTTAAGGGCATGCTGCTGTATAAACGGCTCATAATCTTTCATCACACTCCACACATCCTCCACACTATAGATAGGGTGTTGAGCCCACTGAGCTGCTTGGTTCGCCACCATTTTCTTTTCCTCATCACCCACTGCAGAACGCACCAATTCTTTATCCATTCGATCTCGCGCCACTGCCCAATTCACATCATCCACGCCACGTGCAGTAGTTTCAACATTCAACTGTGCCTGGTGTGCCACACTCACAGGGGAGGGAGCAGACGCAGAGGCAGGTACCATCAGGCAGGGAGACAGGGTGGTAGGGGTGAGAGGGAGAGTAGCGGTCGATCCAGAGCCGACAGACTGGACCGGAGAACTAACAGCACCCACCCCGGTGCCTGGTGTGAGTAAGAGAGAAGCAAGAGGGGTCGAGGCTGTAGCAGTAGCGCCAGAAATGGGAAGGCTAGAACGGGCGGCGCTAGGGGCCAAGGACTGAGAGGCTGGGACTGCCGGGTATATCTGTTCGGGGAAATAAGGAGGAGGAGGACGAGAATCCAATAGGTCTTCGACAAAATCATCACCTTCCTCTCTAGTAACATAGCACTTATCTGTCTGTAACCGAAACTTTCTATCTGCACATTCTATACCCTTTTCTACCTTTCCTCTTTCATAAGCTACTGCTTTCTATGTTATTGTTTGCGTCTGCCTCTTCTGGGCCTCTTTCTCTGTCCTCATGCGTCAGTGCTTTGCTTCTTTCTGCCATACTCTCAGAGAATCAAACATCGACTGTCTGCTCCTCCTAGCAAACAACTTGTCTTGCAAGAAGTTCAATTTCTGCTCATCAAATGAACCAGTAAGCGGCCACTGTAACTCAGCATTGTCCCTCGTATATTTATGCCACAATGTGCTAAACATAACAGGGCCAATACCATGTTTAACATATATATCAAAATTTGGAGAACTCTCTGGAGGTGCAGGCTGGCTGTCTTCAAATCGAGCATCAGTAGAACCACATCGACATCCAAAACACCCCAATTTGCTGAAACAAGGTATCTTAATATAAGACACAGACACTGTCCCTAATGGACAAGTATAACACCAACAATCGACAAACAAAGACGAAGATAAAGTAACAAATATTAGTCACGGAGCCAAACAGAAACGGTCCGGGGACCACTCCCTACAGTCCGGAGACTGTATCAAATCCAAGAAGACAGGCACCAGCCCCAGACCTTTTTGAGCATTAGCCAAATTACCAGTTGGTCTGGCAGATTGTTAGCGGGCAGTCCCGGGGCTTTTCAAGCGCGGCCCAAATTTCCAGGTGGTCCGATGAACTGCTCGCAAACAATCTGTGCCTTTCCAAGGGTCCGCAGACCCGCCCAGTTCAAGACAAGACAGTCCGGACACCATACCAAGACACAGCCCGTCAACTCGTGCCGTTCAAACAAGGCAGTTCAAAACTGCAAACAAGACAGTCTGGAGACTGCATCAAGACACAGCCCGCAGGCTCGTGTCGTCCAAGAATGGCGCCATTTTTCCCAAGAATCAAATCACTCACCTGGTGCACACAGGTCGAGTCAAGCTATTCTCCACTGCCGACTCTTTGGACCAAACGGTCAACTCCAAGGTTTCGCCTTCTCAGGACCCCAGCTGGTGACCACTAGACGAGGGGGCGCCCGAACAGCCGGGCAGGGCAGCTGCGAGAACCAAGCTCGGTCTAATGTGGGGTACCCCGATCCGCCCAACCGACCAAACGCACCCCGACCCTTCAACCCGATTACGGACGAGTCAGATCACCTTGCGGGGTCCCTGTTCGGGCGCCAACTGAAGGAAGTGGCCCGCTAGGGCCACTCGGGTTTTCTCACAACCACCTGCTATGCCTTCACAAGAATGAAGAGTCGGTCAGACAGTAGAGAATACAAACTTACATGCTTTATTGGAAATGCTCTGCAGAGGAGTCCATCATGACCTGCACCCTAAGATGTCTGTCGAGGGACTAACTTCCCCAACGGTCCACAGTGAGTAAGAATTCTTCCCCAAAAGCCTCCCACCCCGCCCACCATGGAAAACTACCAGCCGGGGCCGAACATGAACAAAGGAGGCACTGGGAGATGAGCTACCACCTGCCAGATGGGTACATGTTATCAGAAACCCAAGGCCACTGCACTGGGTCTCAGCGTCTCCTAACATGGGAGCAGAACTACACACTTAGATTGGTATGTGAGAGCTGAATTGTCTCCTCATTAGCAGGTCGGGAAACAGCCTTGGACAGAAAGAAAAAACATTAGCGAAATACAGTGTTCTGCTGAGGCAAGCATTACGGGCCATGAGGCCTAACTCGGGCACAGTCTGAGCAGCCTAATAAGGATTGCAAGAAACAAAATGGAGTCACATTCGCCAACTGAAGCCTGCACATTACACGGATAACTCAGTGGGTTGCATAACGTAAACACAACTGGCATCTATTTAGCCACACATTGCTAACTTAATATAACATGAAAGGAATACATTGCAGGGATGGGAATTTAAAACCTAACAGATGAGCCCAGTTTTTAATGAAGAAGAACAGCCTGAGAAGGAGAGGTGTTCGACACATGTTTTGAGCGCAGACTCTGCTGAGCTAGAAGGAGGAGAACATCTAGAAGAGGCAGCGGGAGGAGATGCGAGAACGCCCGAAGAGGGGAGGAGAAGTCCTGGTTACCGACCAGCTCCTGTTCCCAGCCACGTCCCGTGGAGGGCGTGGCTTTACCAAGTGCGTGGAGCTGTTTAGTAGGGTACATGCACGGGGAGGGAGAAGGAGTTTTTGTGGGGAGGACGGAGAGTGAGAAGTGAGGGAGGGGGGGAAGGGAGATGGGGAGAGTTTTTTTTATCATAACCCCTATCACCTTCCTTAAGTAACGCCTGAAGCATGATAACCCCAAGGGTCACCACTATCACTTTAAGAGAATAACTGCACCAAGACCACGATAAAAGCAAGAGCAAGCTATTAACCCACCAGTCACTTAGGTGAAATTGAATACAAGCAGTGGCTTACATAGTCTTTCTTTTTTCTGTTGTTTTTTTTTGCTTTTAGTGAGGGTGACTGTGGAATGATGTCTCAAAGCCCAGAGAAGAAGAGACGTAAGAATAAGCATTACAAACTTTTCTTCTTTCATTTGTACCCTACTGTTGTTTATGTCCTTTATGAATGGTTATAAAGAACCCCAATTAAAGAAAAGGCAACAAGTAAACTTAAGTACTGACTTCTTCTATACTAAACTACCCACTCCAGATTACAGTTAGCTAGCTTGTTTTATATACTGATCAACTGCAAAAGTATTACTCTATTCAAGATAGGATTTTTTCTGAACATTCTGGGCTAAAACATTTAAATCCACATTCTGAAGCTTCAGCAGCTGAAAGTATGGGTCACATATTTAGACCAACTCAATCTCTGGACCTGGCTTATGCACTTAGAAATAACCTAACATGTAAATTAGTGAGAGCTGAAAAGAATTTTATACATTTTGTGGAAAATAGATGAGATAATGTAACAAATAATATTAAAACATTGCCTTAATTAATTCATTGGAACTTACTGCTAGAAGAAAATAAAATCATAGTGGGAATGGTTTCATTAGTAGTAGACTGGCAACACAAAGGTAATATTTGTATATATACAAAGAAATCAAATAATAATACTGTTTTTGTAGGGCTTAGTGAATGTGAACTTACATTTGAAATGTATGAAAACTGGGGAAGATATTTAGCTGGTGTAGATCCTATTTTCCCTAAGGGTGTATTATATTTGTGGTAAGAGTGCTTATTACAAATCGCTGAAAGGAGCAATCAATCAATCAATCATGTCATTTATAAAGCGCACTACATACCCGCGAGGGTCTCAAGGCGCTGGGGGAAGAGGGGGGTGGTGCTGCTACTGATCGAAGAGCCAGGTCTTGAGGAGTCTTCTGAAGGCCAGTAGGTCTTGGGTCTGTCGGAGGTTGGTGGGGAGGGTGTTCCAGGTCTTGGCGGCGAGGTGGGAGAAGGATCTGCCGCCGGCGGTCGTTTTCTGGATGCGGGGGACTGTGGCGAGGGCGAGGCTGGTCGAGCGGAGCTGGCGGGTGGGGGTGTAGAAGCTGAGTCGTCTGTTGAGGTAGGCTGGTCCGGAGTTGTGGAGTGCTTTGTGTGCGTGGGTGAGGAGCTTGAAGGTTATCCTCTTGTTGACAGGGAGCCAGTGCAGGTCTCTCAGGTGGGGTGTGATGTGGCTGCGTCGGGGGATGTCGAGGATAAGACGTGCAGAGGCGTTCTGGATGCGTTGCAGCCGTCTCAGGAGCTTAGCCGTCGGATGGTATGGAAGTTGTAATTTGGGAATAGTGTTTCCGAAAATGTATCATGTTAAGCGAATTAAAGAAGAGTTAGTGGATACAAATGTGAGAAGAAAAGAAGTGCAAGTGCAAGTGAAATAGTCGGTGATATATTTGGAATTGTAATACCTTCAGTCGAAGTAGCATTAAACTCTCAGAAAATTAGAAAGCTGTCCTGCGAGGAGCCGGTATTCTGAGCGCCTCCTCCTAACTGTGCTATCAGCCTAGGTAGATTTGAAGAAGCTTAGCTAGAGACAATTCAGAAACTTTTGGTCTCAGCAAAATCTGGCTCCCCCTTAGATGCCTGCCCTCCTAGAACTATGGCAGACCTCTCATATAAGCTAGCCCCCTCAATCTGCTCCCTATTTAATTTATCTATCAACACAGGAAAAATCCCATTAGACTGGAAGAAGGCTCAGATTAGACCTATTAAAAAAAAGGCCAATATGGCATCGACCAATGTTGCCAACTACCGACCTATCTCTCTCCTCCCTCTACTGGGGAAGCTGTTGAAGAAGCACATAAACAAACAACTTATAGGCTATCTGGAGACAAATATATTATTAGATCCTTCTCAGTCGGGTTTTAGGCCATCACACAGCACAGAGATGGCCTTGTTAGTGGTCACTGACCGCATAAAATGCTCTCTCGATGCTAACATACCTTCAATGCTGGTGTTGCTGGATTTGTCAGCAGCATTTGATACTGTTTCCCATCTCAGGCTACTTGGTAGGCTGCAAGAGATTGGTATCCATGGAATAACTCTACAATGTCATTCTGGGACATGGGATAACTCTACAATGTCACTCTGGGTCCTTATGAGTCTCGAGCCATGACTCTGGATAGAGAGTACCACTGGGCTCTTGCCTCAGCCCCACGCTCTTCAACATTTACGTGACCCACTCGCCAAAACTGTTAGAGCTTTTGGCTTTGATATTATATCATATGCGGATACCCAGCTACTAATCTCCTTTAATAAAAATCTGACTAAAACTAAAGAATATTTTTCTGCTGGGATGAAAGCCATCGCTACCTGGATGTCTGACAATAGACTCCAGTTAAATGCTGCAAAAACAGAGATTATGCAGTTTGGGAAGGCCCACCAATGTTGGTCACTGGATTGGTGGCCCCCAGAATTATGTGTGACTCCCTCGCCCAAACTAGTTGTAAAAAAACTGAGAGTCCAGCTGGATGAGTCGTTACTATGAAAGAACAAATTTCGGCCACCACAAGTTCATGTTTTTACATGATGCATCTGCTGAGAAGAGTTTTTCCTCTACTACCACTCTGCATGAGGAAAACTTTAGTCCAGGCATTGGTTATCAGTCCTCTAGACTAGGGACATGCACTTCTGGCCTCTGCCAATGAGAAGCTGATAACTAAGCTTCAGGTAGTACAGAACATCGCTGCACGTCTTATTTGTAACCTTCCTTCTGGAACGGCATCTGCCCCTCTTCTACAGGCTTTACATTGGCTACCAGTGAGAAACAGAATTATTTTTAAGATCTGCTGTTTAACTCACAAAGCTATAAATGGTAAAGGGCCCACCTATCTATCATCAAAGTTCACTCGCTATTCCCCCTCCAGACTCTTAAGATCATGCGACAAAGCTCTGCTTAAAGTTCCAAGGTTGAGAAAGTCCATGTCAGGAGGCAGGTCGTTTTCCTTCCTTGCTCCCTTCTATTGGAATAACTTGCCACTGCAATTATGTATCAGTGAGGACCACCTCCATTTCAGGAAAGTACTCAAGACTCACCTATTTTAAAAGTAGCACCCTTTTATCGGTTGTCTTGGTTTCGCACCAAGATACCTCTCTGGGGGTGATTCGTGTGCGTAATAAATTAAAATAACATTACATACTATTGTTGATCAATCAATCAGGGTTGGTAAAGCACAACTACTCTCCTGTGAGTGTCTCAAGGCACTGTGGGGGACGGGGGCACCTCCGTTGAGTGCTGGGGTCTCCTGAAAAGCCAGGTCTTGAGGTCCTTCCTGAGCTGGGGCAATGTGGGAGATTGCCAGAGGGGAAGGGTGTTCCAGGCTTTGGCTGCAAGGTAGGAGAAAGACTTTCTCCTATCTGTTGATAAACTTGCCACCAGTACAACTGGGGTTTTTTCTGTTGAAGATGAAGAAATGATATTGATAATATCGATGGTGATTGAAAATCGACTTTCTCTTGATATCCTTCTCGCGAAGGAGGGCAGAGTCTGCCAATTGTTAAAAGTTCACCATTGTTGCACTTACATACTAGACAGGAGTAAAGACTTAGAAGGTTACATGAACAATATTACTGACTTAAACAAAGACTTGAAAGACTATGGTATCCCAGGCAGATGGTGCCTGGGATACCATAGGTAAGGGATCGTCAAATGTTAGCAACTGGTTGGAAAATATAGGTAATAAATTAGTGATTTTTATCTTGAGATCTTTATTAGTGGCAATTTCTTTGTGCATAATGCTGATGATATTGTGAATCAAATTTTGCAGATACAGAAAGAATACTAATCGTGAAGTGAAAAGAACAAGAAATTATCTTGAAATTGGGGATGAACAATGTCAATATTATAAGGAAATAAAAACTTTAGAAGAGAGTAGAAGGAGAAGGTTAACGACAATACACCCATCATCTGTGATGAGATTTGATGTGGTAGATCAGTGGGGGGCCTGATGAAGCACAATTTAAAAAATCATATTACACAACACATTTACTGGTTAAAGACACGAAAATCTGAAAGTGCACTTTGCACACGTTAGACAGAGTGACACATACAACCGAGACAAGTGTAGTAGAATAACCATAAAAACGTGCTTTAAAATGTAAGATGAAGAAAACATACATGCAAAGTAATACTAATACATTTAAATGAGTTGCACTAATGAATTTCTTATGAACATGTTGTTTATTAACGTTTACTGATGAACTTGTGCTGTTAATAAAGTAGCCTAATGTTTCTATTGCCTTTTATCAGAATGCACCATTAAGAAAAGCCAGTGCAAAAATGTGTAGAAACTAGGTACAATCTTGAAATTGAACCTAATGCTAGAGATTCTATAATTTATGAAAAGTGAAATATGAACTTTATAGTGTAAATTTAGAGAAAAATATACTTATATGCATATTGAGAAAAATTGTGGTAGTAGGGTATTTCTAAAGTCAGCTATTTCCATGTAATCATGTCTGGTGAAAGTTCTACATATTCTTTATTTGAATTGATTCTATTACATTATATTTGATATTGATTTAGAGTTTATTTCATTTGAAATGTGTAATGCCAATGTAAAGGCTCATTCAATATACTTTTCTTTAATGCTGACTTCTCCTCTGACCAGGTCCATTTACAACTAGGGAAATGTTGCTTTATTTGCTCAGTACATATGTATATTTCGAAATTCCTAAAATGTGTCTTCATTGTTCACAGTGAATTATTCCTGTGGGAACAGGATTTCAGCTGTTACTATAAACTGATAATTTGTATTTCTTTTTCACCCATGTTAGGCCTATGTGGACTTTCGAATCTTTCGTTTCTCATGACTAGCATGGGAAAGCAACTTTCTGTTGCGAGTGTCCTAGGTGACATTATGTGAATCTGAGCATATGACGGTCTTTCAATAGTGGTGTGATGCTACATCACTGGTACTTTGTTAAAGACTTTATTAAAGAAGAAACCCCAAAGGAGGGACAACGCCACTTGATTTTTGTTTCTTACTCAACAACTGCCATACTGGTTTTTCCTACTCTGAGACCCGAACTCTACGCTGATCAATATTTGATGATTAACTAAGAACTATCCTCTTTCTTTTGGACTGCTTTGCTGATGTACTTTAACCTTCTTTGCCAAACTATCTCAATTTAATTTCCCTTATTTTTTTATTCTTTGCTAATGGACTCACCCTTAATGGACTTTAAATCTGAACCCTTTGCCCTTCTTCATAGGATTTGAGCTGTTAGACAACCAAACTATCCTTCTGCTTTTAATGGTAGCCGTACTCTGTAATTCTGTAAATTGTTTTTTATAATAACTATCTGATAAAGCCTTGCTTAAATGTTTGGCGCTTTAATGCAAGCTGTGGTATTCTTAACTGAAATTGTCAAAAGTTTGCTTATTGCTATGGATTTTAAATACAGTAACCAAATTAATGTAATATCTTTCTTAGGCTATTATTGAGTTTTGTTAGTTCTTCCATTAAAACTGTGCTATCTTACTATTGACTTAAATGCATTGTAGGGAGAATCAGGGAGCTCTGTCAGAACATCAAGTATTTCTTCTTTTGTTTTGTGTTCGGGCCGATATTGCTTACACCGACACAGTTTACATGAGCAGTCCAAGACGACTGAGCTTGCCCCTTACTACCAAGGGACGATACCTTACTATTATCTTAGATACTATTTCATTGTGAAATCTCACACGTGCCTACGACCACAGAATTATCATTACACCTTTATAAAGCCCTAGGCCTGCATGCCACAGGGTGGCGAAACACCTGTTGGCTGCACTTTCCTGATATTCTGGATTATCAGAAGAACTTTGATTAACAAAATAGACAGGATAAAATAACATTCTCACTTGTTCTCTACTTTGCAACACCAGAACAATGGATCAAACTTTTAAAAGACCTGTGAACATTTACAATAGTGACCAACTGTGGTAGAAGATTTCCAATCACATTTTACTACCAGCTGTGTCCTTCACCCAACTATGGATTTGTGGTGTACAAACATTTATTTACTTACCACAACCACTAACAACTCATCATGCAACAACATGCTGTGGAGCGGCCCCAGAAAGACGGTGGGGGGTTTTCTAGCCGAGTTGTCCCCAAACAAAGTGGCTAACCACCAAGGCTGCAGGGCAGAGGCTCAGAACAACTCCCTATGCCACTGTCAGTTAAAGAGCTCCAATGGAGAACCAGGGTAAGATCCAAGCTCTGAGAGACGTTAATGCTGACCCAGAAGTCAGCACGTCACAAGGTGCTAGATAGACTTTGCCTGGGTGAGTTCCACAAGAAGTGCCTAAGGAACCACTACTGTAGACCAATATATATACGGCTGCTGCATTCTTAAAACTGCCATCTGCATTTGATACTGCCAACACACAATATTGGCAATAGATGGACAGCATGAATAGAGAATTTTGAAGATGTAATAGATGCAATAGATAAAAAAGATGATCAAAAGATATAAAGTATCTGAGAAACATGGCTGGTGAAGGAGTAAAAGAAGTCATGAAAAAGATACCACAAGAAGGTGAAGTGGCGTACAATCAAATCAAAACAGCCTTGAATGTCAAATTTAATCTAGTGCCAAAAGTGGACTATGAAAGGTAAATATTCAGTCAAGAATGCCAGACACCAGGTGAAACCATCAATGAGTTTGTTGAGAGAGTGTATATTCTGGTGAGGCGCCACAAGTTCAGTGAGTTTAATGATGAGGAAGGTACCCGCCTCAGAGTAATCACTGGATGTCTGTCAGATTTCTTTTGACGATGGATACTGAAGGAAACTCTGAGCTTAGACCAAGGCCTCAAGGCTGCTCATGCTGAAGAGCGTGCTGATCGTCAAGCGACTGACATGGAGGCCGGGGGCACCCAAAGTGCATCACTCATGAGCCTGAAAAGTAAGTCAAGGTACAAGGCTGAGGGACACCAGGCAAAGTCTCCACAGAACAAGAAAATGTGATATAGATGTGGGCTGTCATTTCCACATGAAGGTAATGGTCCCGCTACTGGACAGATATGAATTGGCTGTGGTAAAGCAAACCATTTTGTGATGACTTGCAAGGCAAAGAGAAAAGTAAGTGCGTCACAACATGAAGACAAAATGGCCGACTGAACGCTACCTCAGTGGAGGTTGATACACTCCCAGAAGGCTAAGCGGTCCCACCAACTGAGACAAATTGACACCAAACGACGTTGATCGTAGTCTAAATCATCAACAATAAGTTCCGCAGTATCAGTTTCCAGTGAAAGTGACAATGACAATTGTGCAACGTCGATGTTTACTTCAAAAAGGCATGCCTATGTGGTGCTACTCAAATGTAAGGAAGAATCCAAAGTGAAGAAAAATTGACACAAAAAACCACCTAAGGCACTCAAACATTGTCCGATGATCACTCTAAACATAAATGGGTGTTCGATACAATTCATAATTGACAGCAGTGCATCGGTAAATATCATGCCTGAGGAGAAGTATCAAGAATGATCTCAGTTAACACAATTTATGAAGTCAAAGACTAAAATACAACTGTGGTTTAATGCAAATCCCCCACAACATTTCTATGTTACGATCATTTCTCGGAATGTCTGGTTACTGTTCTAGATACATACAACAATTTGCTACGGTCAGTGCACCGTTACGAGAAATAACGAAAAAGAATGTGTCTTTTCATTGGTCACACAAATGTCAGATGAGCTTGAAGAAAATCAAGCAAGCCATTGAGAGTGCCATGGAAATGACCTACTTACAGAGGTTGCAGTTAACGTTAGCCCTGTTGGTTTCGGCACAATCCTTGCACAGCACAATGGACAGCCAAATGCCCGGAGATATATTGCGGCATACTTCAGTAAAAGGCTGTCACAAATAGAAAGTGCTTACTTGCAACCTGAGAAAGAAAGTTTGGCAGTGGTTTGGGCTTGTGAATATTTACATGTGTTTTTGTACAGAAAACCCTTCACAGTAGTGACTGATCATCAAGCACTGTTGATGATATTCGGCAAGTCCAAAGCCAAAATGCCTCCTAGAATTGCATGTTGGAGTTTGGAATTACAAGAAGACAATTTTATGATTCTTTACCATCCAGGGACAGATCAGAATCCTGCTGATTATATTTCAAGAGTGCTATTGCAATGCCCTGATACCCCATCTAAGACAGCGGAGACTTACATCAATTTTATTGTGAAATCGAGCACTCAAACTGCGACGTGTTTATAACAAATTGTTACTTACAGGAGCCAAAATAGTGACGTGTTAAAGTTAAAATACATTATTCCTCATTAATTGTGGAACCAGCACTCTAGACCTCTCACTAATGACAGAGAGTATTCAAAGTTAAAAAATGCAGAACTTTCATTGACTAAAGAAGGTCTCATTCTGTGAGGTACACAAATTGTTATCCCAAGAGTCTCCTACATTGCCCATGAGGGACATCGAGGAATAGATGCCACTAAGGGAGCTCTCCATGATTGAGTTTGGTTTCCGCATCTCGACGAAAGGATCAAAAAAGAATTGAAGACTTGTCACATATGCAACTCTCTTTTGTCTCAAGCTATTTAGCACCCTTTGAACATGTCAGAATTGTCACATCATGCTTGGGAGAAAATTGCAAGTAATTTCTTTGGCCGTTTAGAGAATGGTCATCATATTCTAGTTATTGTTGATGAATTCTCCCGTTTTCTATTGGTAGAAGACCTGTCATCCACTAGACATTAAAAGTTTATTCAAAAATTAGATGGCATCTTTGTGACATGAGTTGTACCTGCAATCATAAAATCTGACAATGGCCCACCTTTTAACAGTCGAAAATTCACAGACTTTTTAAATTGTCTCAATATAAAAAGCACTCCTCTTTGGCCCCAGGCCAATGGTCTGGTGGTACGGTTCATGAAGAATCTCGACCTCAAAGTTGTTTTGAACACTACTCTTCAAGCTTATCGTTCGGCCCCTCAATCAACAACAGCGGAAAGCCCTGTAACTCTCATGTTTGGAAGAGCCATGATGACCAAGCTGCCCCAATGGACTAACCTCAGATCCAAGAATAAGGAAAGCATTCATGCTACAGAATTCGGTTGCAAACAGAAGATGAAAATATATGCTGACAGATGACATCATGTAAAAGATGTCACCTTTACAAAAGGAGATCTAGTGCTTGTCAGACAACATAAAAAAAGAAAGTCTGATGCTCCTTTTGAGGCTGAACCCTTTACCATTACTAACACCAAAGGACACATGGTGACTGCCCAGAATCTTAGGAAGTCCCTTAGGAGTGATGCCTCTAATTTTCAACACGTGGCCCATCACTCACCAAACATCAATGTCAATGTAGAGACTGGGTCCCAACTGAGGGGCCGATTCCGATCTGGGTCGGAAAACTCTCCGACCGAGCCGGATCCGGAGAGATTTCCGACCGAGCCGGACTCCTACAGTCCGACCGAGCGAGTACGATGCGGCCGCATGCTGCCGGACTCGATTCGGTCTGACTCCCATTGAAGTCAATGGGAGCCAGTCGTATGACGCGTACATGGGCTCCCAGTGACTCAATGGGTACGTCGCAAACAAGTGCGCCCCCTACAGTGTGTACGTGTCAGTGCAACTCGCACCGTACAAGCATGTTTAGGGGGGACGTTGGGTCCCCCCTGTGTTCGACTCGTACGGCTACGGGTGCAGGGGGGTCCGGCTCTGGGAGCTTTTTCGAGCCGGACGCTCCGACTCGATCCGGCTGTCCGACGCGTCCATCGTACTCGCTCGGTCGGATAACGTCTCCATTGCGTGGTGCGATTCGTTTCCGTACGAGTCGGTCGGAGCGGTTCGGATCCAGAAACGGTTCAGTCGGAACACACGCGTACATTCGCATCGTACTCGCTCGGTCGGACAGCTGTACGAGTCGGTCGGAAAAGACGCGTTCGGCTCGTATTTTTTCCGGACGAATCGTATTCGGTGCGCTTCCGGCCGAGATCAGAATCGGCCCCTGACTGTTGATGACTCAGTGTCTGCTGATAATTCCATCTCACTTGTGCAGATCACTGACACTTCGACTGCCAATTCCTGGTTCCCAGTGACCCAATCAGGATGCCACAACGCTTTGTGGCCGATTATGATGCAGCCCGTAAAGGCTCCAACCGACCGTCAGAGCCTTCCGGGCCGCATCGTAAACTTCCCCTCAGTTTACTTTCTGACCGCTGCATTACAATGCTGGCGGTCGGAAACTAAACCAGCCGGTCATTCCGGCTGGCTTCCGACGGGCTCAAGGAGCTCATCGGCAAGTCAGAACCGGCTCGTAATCCCAAAGGGTGGGAATTTCAGCCCTTGGTGTTACGATGCATGGTTTCCGGCATGGTTTCCATGCAGGCCTGTCTGACATGGTAACCATGTCAGAAAGCATGTTTGGGGGCCCCCAGCAGGGTCCCCTTGTGTGCGCAGCCTCCGGTTGGGGACCGAGAGGGCACCTATGGATCCCCCCTGTTGATTGCTGTACCCCGTGGCAGGCACTTTAAGGTGCCTGCCACGGGGTGCAGGGATGAACAGCACTTCCCATTTCCCTATGGGAGCATGTATTACGGCTGGTCTATGGCCGTAATGCATGTTCCCATAGGGAAATGTAGGAATGCGATCGAAAGTGTTTGGTTGCATCCTAATTCGAGACGGTGTCGAGCGGACTTAAGTCTGCCCGACATCGTAATTAGCCCCAGAATTGAAGAATTATAATTGTTTGCATGTCTATAATTATCTATGTATTTATTCATGTATTTATTTGTGTATTTATTTTTTTATTTACTTATTTGTCTAGTTTGAAAAAGTTGTAACTTGATATTTAACAAAGCGGGAGATGTAGAGTCTTGTAAATAAAAGAACGCTAGAACTCTTTTGGTTCCCATTGTACACCGTAGGCCTGTGACGTAAGCACTAGAGAGATGAGTTAAATGCAGGCTTAGAATGTTGAGTTCTGACTTACACACAGCAGAATAAAGATGTGTACAACTTCTCTCCATGTGTGGCGTGGTTATTGGCGAGTACCTGAGCTGTCAGTCGTAAAAAAGGTATTGACCCGGTAAACAACCATCACCCCGCATCCGTAACCCTGCATGCTGTTACAAAACGGTCGTAACAACGACCGCGTTGTGACAACGCATACCATTACCCCGCAAGTCGTTACAACGACTTGCGGAGGGGGGAGAAGGTGTTGGATTTAAAATCCAACACCTTCCCTACAGTCCGCACAGACTGGAGTTGGAATAGTAAATTTTACTATTCCAACATCCAGCGCCCCCCCTCCGCAAGTCGTTACGACTTGAGGGGTAATGGTATGCGTTATTACAACGCGATCGTTGTAACGACCACGTTGTAACAACATGCGGGGTACTGGTATGCGGGAAAAAGAGGCATATTCATTGACCAGGTGAAGACTGTATGTAGTCTGCCATAAGAGTTTGGAAATCTAATAGCTCACCGGTACAAACAAATCACCCGATTTTGAGAGGCCTGCAGCATGCCACTGACAGAGTTACCCTGAGCAAAGCAGTCCTATGTGAGTGAGGAGGACTGGCTAAGGTTTTGCAGGAGTGTAAGGTTTCTTCATGTTAGTGAGTTTACAGGTTCTAATAAGGCAAGAGACAGTCATGCAGAATGACCCCGGGTGGATTTGGGTAGAATGGTCAGTAGGAAATAATGAGTACTGCAGGAAGCTCTTCTTTATGGGTAAACCCAGCCTCATGCAGGGGGCAGTCACACAGCCAGTAAAACACTCACTGGAACTGTGCAGCAAAATAATTGTGTCCTAAGTCGAAAAGAGCTAATCCAACCACAGTCACATGTTGCTTTAGGGTGGAAAGTCCTACCCAGTGGTGCCCCAGCCCCCAAATCAGACGTGGGACATGTCGAGGTGTCTGAAGAAGGAATGAGGGATGAGCAGGGGAAGGTTTGCAAAATAATACAATTCAATAACCGGGGTATCACCACCATCTTCCGATTACTGAAAGCAGAAGAGAAGGCCAAAGAGCAAACTGGGCCCTGAGTGATCGTGTCACTCTTTCGAGATTTCCTTTCTGCAACTCAGTAGGGTAATGGTAGATATTAATTCCTATGCATTGAAAGGTAACTGATTCTCATGTTCAATCTGGAGTCTAATTGTAAATAAAGGGAAAACCATTACCATATGTTGAAGAAACCCCTTTTACATTATAAAAACATTATCATGTTTGTACGTTTTGCTTGTGTAATTTGCATCCCTACTATTTTGAAAACTCTGCAAGTACTTTGTCACTTAGGCCTTGATTATGAGTCTGGCATTCCATGGTAGGGGCAGGTGTTGGTGGGTGTCGGACCCACAGCATCAGCCCCATAGTTTTGTATTTTAATTATAATAATATTTGTAGTAAATAACATATGTATTAAACATTGTAATAAATATTTAATTTGTAAACATTGTAAAAAAAAATTCGATTTTTTGTATTTACATATTTATATTTTTTGTTATTTAGTATTTTTTTAGAAATTATTTGATTTTATTTAAGTTAACTAGTCTGTTTCTAATGTTGCACTGACTGGAGCGGGAATAGTGAATTTCACCCCCGCAACCCAACACTTTCCCTAATCTTGCACTTGTTGGAGTTGGAGTAGTAAATTTTAACCCGTCTGCAATCCAAAACTTTCCCTACTGTTGCACTGACTGGAGTGGGAATAGCAAATTTTACCCCTCTGTAATCCAACACTTTCCGTACCGTTGCACAGACTGGAGTGGGAATACTACATTTTACCACCCAGCAATCCAACACTTTCCCTAATTTTGCACTGGCTGGAGTGGGAGTAATACATTTTAACCTCTCCAAAATCCAACACTTTCCCTACTGTTGCACTGACTGCAGTGGGAATACTAAATATGACCCCTCTGCAATTCAACACTTTTGCTACTATTGCACTGACTTGAGTGGGAATAATAAATTGTACCCCTCCACAATCAAAGACTTTCCCTACTCTTGCACTTACTGGAGTGGGAATAGTAAATTTTACTCCTCCGCAGTACAGCACTTTCCCTACTGACTGGAGTGAGAATAGTAAATGTTACTCCTCCGCAATCCAACACTTTCTCTACTGTTGCACTGACTGGAGTGAGAATAGTAAATTTTACACCTCCCGAGTCCAACCGTTTGCCTACTCTTGTATAAATTGTATTAGGAATAGTATGTGTATTAATTGTAAAATGTTATTGTTTACTTAATTTTGTTTAGATGTATATTATTATGTTTCTGTTTATTTAAAATTATAATCTTTATAATTATTCATGTTTTTAATATGTTATTTATTTTTTGTAAATTGTACATTTTTATTTTGTTAAATTGTTTATTTATAATTAAAATGGTTAGTTTTTTTAATCTTTTATGTTATTGGATATATATATATATTTATTTTGTATATTATTATGTTTAAAATAAAGTATTAAATTATAAATTAAAATTAATAATATTTTTGAATGTGATATATGTAAATATATATGTATATTACCTACTGGCGGTCGCCAGTAGGTAGTTATAGTTAGGACCTAGTTTCCATAGGAAAAGCGTTTTTTGATTTGCCAATAACTTTGGTACCGTTTGACGAATCTTCACGAAATTTTCAAAACTAGTGGGGCGCTCCGGTCAGCTCCTGTCTTGAAAGTTTTGTGGTGAATCGTCAAGCGGGGGCCGAGAAAAAAGGGGGGTCCCAAACACGTTTTCCCCATGTTATTTTCCCTAGGAAACTTTAGACAAAGCTACAGCCCGAACTGCTGAACGGAATTACACCAAATTTGGCAAAAAGGTAGCCCTTGGTTCAGAAAGAGCCCTTTTTGTTAAATGGGGTAAATCCGTTCAGTAGTTCCTGAGAAATTGGAAAAAGAAAAAGTTTCGATATCTGTGGCTGCGGTGGGTTCGCGAACCCTCCCGAGCACGAGCTTCATTCTCATTGGCTGCCAACACTCCAAACCAGGAAGTGTTGGCAGCCATCTTGTGACTCGGTAGAACCGAGTCCAAGAAAACAGTAAAACAAAGATAAAAAACAAGAAAAGGGGGCAGGGTAGAAACACCCTGACCCCCTAGGCCTGCTCAGGGGGTCCCACAAGGACCCGCAGGGCCAACAAAAGCGTTTTTTTTTTTTTTTAAACAGCATAATTCGCGTTTGGGTCGCAAATCCTGCCGTGAAAATAAAAAAAAATGGAGCGCTTCGTTTTCAAAAAGCCCCCGGGTGGGCCAGGTCCTGGGGGCAATCATTTATTTATTTGCGGTGGCCCTCCGCAGCCCCGGGGACCACCACCTCCCCGGGGCTATGTAAATTATGTGCGGGAGGGCACGCGGCCCTCCCGCAGCCCCGGGGCTTGTTTTTTAATCTGTGGGGGGGCCGCCACCCCGGGACTTTTCTTAAATATGCGCAGGGGCACATGGCCCCCCTGCAGCCCCGGGGGCCACCACCTCCCCGGGGCTTTCTTTAAATAATATATTTTTTTTTAATTAATCTGTGGGTGGCCTCCCAGGCCCCCCCCAAGCCCCGGGGACCACCACACCCCGGGGCTTTACTTAAATATGCACGGGGGACATGGCCCCCCCGCTGCCCCGGGGACTGCCACCTCCCCAGGGCTCTTTTTTAAAAACATTTTTAAAGTTGTGTGGGGGGCAAGAGTCCCCCCACATGCCCCAGGGACCACCACCTCTGCAGGGCACATAATCATTTCAATTCGGGGGTCCGTTACGGACCCCCAGCCCCGGGGACTACCACCTCCTCGGGGCTTTCAAAACTAAGGGAGGGGGGACCACCACCTCCCCGGGGTACTAAACATTGGAATTTGGGGGTCCGTTACAGATCCACAAGCCCCGGGGACCACCACCTCCCCGGGGCTTTTGAAATGTAGGAAGGGGGCTGTGCGGCCCCCCTCCAGGAGCCCTTGATGGCCCTGGGGACCGCCACCCCCCAGGGCCGGCTCCTGCAATGTCCCGTGGTGCCCACCCCCGGGACATTGCCGTTTGCTATGGCCGTGCGGCTCCCGCCTTGTCATAGCAAACACTGGTTAGGATTTTGGAAGCGAGAGCAGGTTTCCTGCTCTCGCTTCCAAAATCCAAAGCAGATTGCTTTTCCACAAGGGGAGCTGCATGTCAGCAGCTCCCCATGTGGAAAAGCAATGCTGGCTCCCGCAGGAGGCGGCACCCCCCATGGTCCCCAACGGAGTGGCCAGGCCCCGGGGATGGGGTCCACGGGGCTAGAAGTGGCCCGGGAGAGGGGCCACACGGCCCCCCTCCCCCCCATAACATTTTTTAAAAAGGAAAGGCAGGCCCCGGGGGATGGGGTCCCCGGGGCCATAAATGGTCTGAGGAGGGGGGCCACGCGGCCCCCCTCCAAATATTTTCAATAATTTTTTTAATACTGGCCATGCCCCGGGGTATGGGGTCCCCGGGGTCGAAAATGGCCTCGGGAGGGGGGCCACGTGGCCCCCTTCCCGTATTTTGTAAAAAAATTAATAAAATAGGGGTCAGGCCCTGGAGGATGGGGTCCCCAGGGCCCAAAAAATAGGAAAAGAAGGGGGGCCACACAGCCCCCCTTCTAAGAAATAAAAAAAAATTAAAAACGGCTTCGCGCCGGAGGCCCCGCCCCCTCAGTGCATCACTCTGCAAACGAGCCCCGTGGCGCGGTGTAAGTTGGGGAATTAATTCCCCTTGAATACTGGGGGTTACTGGGGGCCAACAAGCCCACCAGGTACCTCCAGTATGCGCCACAGAGCTGCGCTGCAGAGAGGTGGTCTGAGGCCACGCCCCTTTTTACACCTCTCTGCAACGCAGCTCTGTGGCACTTACTGGAGGTACCTGGTGGGCTAGTTGGCCCCCAGGGACCCTCAGGATTCAAGGGGACTTAATCTTCCAAGTTACAACATACCAGGGGGCTTGTGATTAGGGCATCAAGGGAAAGGGGGCACCACAGAAATGTTCCATTTCCAAATTTACCATGGACCATATGGTTTAAAACTGCAAATGGTGCAGCTGAACCTATAAAGTGTAAGTATACAAAAATAAACATTATTTTCCATCTTACTGTAAGTTTTGTTTCAATTCGAAAAATAACATTTTATTTTACGGTTTATTATTGTTTATATTTTGAATTAAGTATATATGGGGTAACCAAAATCTTTTAAGCGCTTAGGGTCTATAAAGGTCTTAATCTGGCCCTAGTGGCAATGGGTATGCAGAGACATGGGACTCCAGATGACTGTGACACTGGAACCAAGCTACACCCGGCTGACAGCCCTTAATAAGGGTGAAACCCGTCTCGGGTATCTTGTGTTCCAGTTCACTGGCCTGGCAGTTTGGGCTGAACTGTTCCTATTGGAGCAGGGTCAAGACTGATTTGCGAATGACTGGGTCCAAAGTGAGGTGGCAAGTTGGGCAAAGAGCAATGGGCCCCATTATGATGTCGGACGGAATGCCACTGATGGTGTGTTGGTCTGTCGACATCTGGTGCCGTGGTCTGACCACCACATTATGATGCACAGTGGTCGGAGGCAGGAGGCGGAGGGACTGACCGACGCTTCCGATGGACTTCTGTCGGAACGTAATACTTTACAATAAGGGCAGTGCCTGCTGAGGAACCCCCGTAGGTATTACGATGGCCCATTCTGGCTGCCTTTTCATTGCGGACCGACTGCTATGAAAAAGCAGACAGAATGGGACTTTGGAGGCCACTAGCATGGCCCCTGTCCCCCGTTGGCTTCCGCTATGGGCCGGGGGGGCACCTGTGGTGGCCCCCCAAACATCCATGCCCCATGTGCAGGGCACCACATGGTGCCTGGCACACGGGCATGGATGTTTGAAAACATCAGTTTTTCCTTTGTGGCTTGTGCTGTGGCCTTTTTCGGGCCACAGCACAAGCCGCAATGGAAAAAGTTATGATTCCGGCCACCTACACAGCGATCGCATCATAATTTGGCAGTTGGGACTTCCAAGTACTTGTTGGTGGGTCCCAATGTGTTTAAATTCTACCCCGAGTGATTGCAAGTGGTTAGACGTATTGCAAGCATTCCTCCCATCACCTTTTCTTTGTTTAATGTATCACTCGATGTGGCAAGGTTATGATCAGATGTGGGTCCAGTGCTCACTGTGCCACTGGAACTAAGCTGTATTTGACTGACGAGCCCAAATCAGGGTGAATCTAGACTTGGGTTGCTTAGGTTCCTGTTCAGGGAGGACCTGGTCTGAGGGAAACAACATTTACTACTCAGGGCCCGATTCCGATCTCACTGGAAAAGCCCTACAGCCGACTGGCACCCGTAGAGCTTTCCGTGTGACTCGGGCTCCTGGGCTCCGAGTGACAGAGTACGATGCGCTGCAGCGCTGACGGACTCGGGTCGCTCGGAGCACCATTGAAGTCAATGGGAGCCTGGTGTACTTTGCGTACATAGACTCCAATAGACCAAAAACGCACGTCTTGGACAAGGGTGCCCCCTGTCGCGGGGACGCATTGGTCCCGTCCGCACCGTACAGGCATGTGTAGGGGGGACCCTTGGGACCCCCCCAGTGATCGAGTCATAGGGCTGCGGGTGAAGGGGGGTCCGCTACAGACCCCCGAAGTCCGCTTCCTGGAGCTTTTTCGAGTCGGTGGCTCCAACTCGATCCGGCTGCTCGACTCTCGCATCGTACTTGGTCGCTCGGAAATCGGACCCATTGCGTCGATGAAGTCGGAGTCATCCGGATGGTGTCGCTGACGGGTACGAGTCGGTCAGAGCGCGAGGCTATCCTCGCATCGTACTTGCTCGCTCGTACATCGGTACGAGTCGTCCGGAAACTGGTGCTAGACGAATCGGACTCGCTCGCTACGGATCCTGTTTGGTGCCCTTCCGAGCAAGATCAGAATCGGGCCCTCAGTCATTACCACGAAATGCATTTACAATGGCATCTTTACCACGCATGCAACATTACAACGAATATGTCTTCACAACGAATGTCTTTACCACACATTCCTTTACCACGCATTTATGTGTAAGTATATAGATAAGTATTGTGGTAAATACTTTGGGGTAGTAAATAGGGGTTTGGGGGGAGTATTAATACTAATTTATCTTTTTGAATACTTGGGTACTAATTTATTAATATTAATTAATGTATTGTTTAATTAAATGTTATTAATAATTAAAAAATAAGTATGATTATCATTATAATAATGATAAAAGTAATAATAGTTATTTAAGTATTCTTGAAGTTATAAAGAGGTATGGGATGCTTAGTATATAGGGGTTTAGGGGAAAGTTTATTAATACTCTCATATTATATGTAATACTTGCGCAGGTTTTTATTTATTAATATTAATGTAAAAAACTTTTTGAACAGCTTCACATTTTTTTAAATAAGATTTAGAGGTAGTATATAATTGAAATAGGGTTCTAGGGGGTTGTTTTAATACTCTGGTATTTATATACATACATGAGTATTAATTGAACATATTTTATTATAATTAAAAAGGGAATACTACATATGCAGTTAAAAAAGGAAAGCATTTGGTTTCAGGAATGAGATGTAAGAGATATTGGGGTATAGGGTGGGAAAGTGTATTAATAATCAGGTATTAATTTTAATACTTGAGTATTAATTTAAACACTATTTTTGGGAACTTACAAAAGTAAATGTTACTTTTAATACCCGATTATTAATTTATCCACCATTTGTGAAAGTTACAAAATTAAATATAATGTAGTTAAAAATCTAAGATGAATGATTTCAGGGATGGAATGTAAGGGATATTGGGGTGTAGGGTGGGGACATGTATTAATACTCAGGTATTAATTGTTACACAGGCGTATTCATTTTAATTAAAATAAAATACTTCAAAATGTTCAAAAGCAATATAACAAAAGGTTGAAGTCTTCTATTTTAATTTTAAAAAGTAATATAAACGTTTTTAAAACATGTAAATAATATAAAACAAATGTAATTAAAAACATTGCAATGTAGAAAATAAAAAATTAATACAACACCAATTTTTATTACAAAAAGTTTATTAAACATTTTTTTTAAATATCAAAAAATACAGTAAAAATGACCACATTTTATTTTAAGGTTTTAGACTCAGCTATGATGTACCCAGTTGTGCATCTCTTTTGACAGTCACTGTACATTTTAACATGTTTAATATTGTGACTGAAAAAGTATTTATTTGTAATGTCTGAGGAAACCTTTTGTGAAGTCGTCACTAGCTACGACAGCCATTTTAGTCTTGCCTAGGTAATTTTACGAATATAGACACAAAGGAAGGACAACAGTTGTAATGGGATCGTTTCTAATATATTGGTCTAAGTTATATATATTTTGTTTAATTAGTATTGGGAAGTATTATCAGGAAAATGTTTTTAGAGAGAACAATACCTGTGTTGTTGCACTGTCACTGCATTTTAGGAAATGTGCTAATTTCACTCTAAAAATATTTATTAGTGCAGAAACCTTTTAAAAAATGTTTTTAATAAATTTGCGTTGTTATGGTATGCGTGGTAAAGGTATGTGCAGTAACAGTATGCGTGGTAAAGGTAGTTCTCATGTATCTCTAGGTGCATGTCTGGCATGCGCGCTAATGACGTGCGTGGTTGAGACTTATTCATGGTTTAGTCTGCATTGTAAAGGCATGCGTGGTAATGGCATGCTTGGTTCTTTCATACATCCCTGGTCCGGCAGTTCACACTGGACCCAAACTGAGGTAGCCTGGTGTGCAAAGTAATGATGGACTAGGATGCAGCCCAATTGATTACCAGTGGCTGAGATTAATTAAAACATTCCATTTTTTGTGTACTTTAGAGAATGGCTAAAACACATAATTGGATAAAGGATTAGATCAAATAAAAGAATGGATAAAAGATTAGATGGAATAGAAGATTGACAAAGGGATTTGACAGCAAAAAGATTCAATAAACTACTGTATATAATATTGAATAATGGACTGGATCTAATTGAAGACTGAAAACGGGGTAAAACAGAAAATTGGATCAAGGATATTATGAAATATAATTTTTGATCTCAGAAATATGCAGTCTAGCAACTGTGGAAAGTGAAATTATGATTATTTTTCAGTGCTACTTAATTTGATATCTATTATATTACAATTGGTATTCAGGATGATGTATCATATTTCTCTGTAAAAATGTGTTGAAAAATAAATAGTGCCGTGGTAGTCTAAGGAAGAAATAATTTAAGTAGAAAAAACCTGTACAACTATGCCGAGATGTGCGACCACATTGTGAAAAAACCCTTCTCTCTGTTTCTCGGTATGTTGTAGATGTGGTTTTAGGACTGGAGTAAGTTCACACAATGATGGACTAAATGTGAAACTGATGAACTTACTGTATGAGGAAATATACAACATGGTCAAAACAGAAACTTGGACTTTGCTTTTAACCACATACACCTGTGAACATTACTAACGCCTTTTCTTTCAGAAGCGCTGTAAGCTGGTCTTTATCATGCAGAGCTGATCAGCAACATCAGAAGAAACACCTCAACCATTTGAAGCTGATTTAAAACTAAAGTAAGGAAAGATTCCTTTTACAAATAGATGTAGTATTTATTGTTAGGTGACTGCACTTTTCTTCAGGATGTAAACTGTTAATGTGTTAGGCTCGCTCAGTAGGACCTTCAAGGACAAGACCCACAGGTACAATTTGATGCATTGGTTGGTATGTTGGGAGCTTTGAAACTTGCATGAGATCCGTTATAGAAGATATAATTTACAGAATTAACATGCAGCTTTGAGTGTTTGAACTTTGGCACATGAGGAGTTTACAGGTCCTCCCCTTTTGAGGCTATCTATATATCTGTTTTATTTCCCTCTGTACTATAATAGAGTTTTTCAATGTTCCACACTTTCATTTCTGCCCCAGTGGAGGGAAGACATGTGAAGTTAAGAGAAAGGACAAGAGTTTTAATCAGTGGGATGTCTGCACATCAAGTCTCATGGATCCATAGTGAAAAGTAGTCCACTGGGCTTGAAGTGATTCTGAATGAAAACATTCTGATGGAAATCTGTTCTGAAGAATCACTCCTTGTTAGCATATTTGCTCAGAATTTCCAAAATTATGACATTCCCAAAATGCGGAATTTATTCTGGTGAATTCTCTTCATGTCTAAAAAAATGCTTGCTTTTATTCCACAATTGAATAGAATCCTTGTTTCCCTTTTAGACGGTGTGTAACCTTTTCCTCTTTCTCTGTGTCTTCTTTTTATCTTGCTTGTGGCATTATTTTGTAGTGTGCACGTTCACCAGTTCATGGGTTTCTTGGCACTGTTGACAGATAACAGATGTTTATTGTTACCCAACAGAGTGGTACTCATTTCATTAACCTTGGGAAAAGGAAAGGGTGAGTGGACCTCCAGGATTTCAACATGTAACTATAGGTACAAACACAGGCGCTTGCAGCAGATGCAGTAGACTACTGAGATACTGACACTACAATGGCATGCATAGTGTTGGTGAGAATGAATAGAAATATTTCTCAAGACTGCCTCATCAAATTTGACATTGGATCGCTTCAGTTGAATCTGATTGTTGTAAGTCCACTTGTAATGGTGCCTGCTCAAATCCCAGCTTATGCTACATTACTAAGCCTATGAGGAGTGATTATGTTGGTAACAGCTTCCCTAGAGTACTCATCACAACACTCAATCAAAGAGAACTGCATTATTTGCTAGATCGTATACAGTTAACACGAAATTATGCCTAAATTATGCCTTAAACTGAATCCAAGTTGTTCAGTTGTGTCACACCCTTCCCTAAAAGAAGAATTATACCTAGGCTAGAACTAGGAGATCATAGAGCAAATTAGATGAAAGTAAATAGATGAAAGTAAGCTAGCACGTTGGTTGAAAGTGATAGTACAACATTTTAGGCTTGCAACAGAATTTAAGAAGGGACTTCTGAAAATGTCTAAATTCTGCAACTTTGAAGTGTTTCTCTATATAGTAGCTTTTTTTAGGTACTGCTCAGATTATTAAAATTGCTTGAAGCTACACTAGATTGACAACCTGCTCCATATACATTTTTCATCTGTTTGCCACAAGCTTTTAAAAGTTTTTGAGGATGCAGAGGAGTATATGTTAGACATACAAAGTTGTCACTTGTAAAACTGGAACCTGTGATCCATGAATAGGCTATATCGCATCTTAAATACACATTTACAGAATTGTTTCTGCTTACCAAAGCAGGTGGTATTATTAACTTGGGTTGTAGTGCTGTGTTCCACTCTTTTTTATAAATCTGCCTGCCCCTTGTAGGATGCTGGCTCTGTATCTACTATACCAAAAAGAGGTATAGTGTTCAGTGAGTCCCCAAAGGTAGGGCAGAGGTTAAAGTAGATAATACTGTACTCTCAATTTAGTGGCAGCTGGACTGACCAGTTAGGCTTATCAGAGGGTAGTGTGAATGCTTTTGGTGTACATACTCATACAAGGCAGCAACACACACTCAATGACTGTCTCCAGGCCAAAGTTTGTAGAAAAATATTACTTTAGTTGAGGTTGAACTCAGTTACAAGTAATGAGACTTTTATGCAATAATTTCAAATTACTGGCAATATGTTGTATGGCCTAGTTAGCAGTGTCCCAGCACACACTCAGTCAAGTTAGCATCAGGTATCTGGCAAAACGTTAGGGTGTAAACATGCAAAAGGGGCACTTTTCTACATCCCTCCTTTAGTGTACTAAATGCTGCAGGACAGATTTACAAATGTGTCATGCAGCTCAGCAATCAAAGTTGCGCTGCACTGCTTTGTGTGAGGGGGAGAGCAAGACTGTGCCATCTCTACATAGATAAGGCACTGTTTCTCTCTCCCCCAGTGCTGGTGCTCTTTGAGCCTTCCTTGTCACAAAGCTGTCTTGTATTGTTAGTAGATGGCTTTCAGTTAAACTGCATAAGTGGTTTATGGGAATGCCAATGTACCACCCACGCAAAGCCCACCTGACACCATGGGGCTTAATTCTGAGGGACTGGCGTAGGGCAGCACCGCTAGTCTTCTTGCTGCGCTGCCCTGCGCCAATGTGAAAGGACAGGAATACACTGTATTTATACAATACAGTGCTTTTCTGTCCATTCCCCCTGCTCTGGTGCACAATGGGCTGCCTAGCACCATTTCAGGCACCCTTGCACCATGGTGCAAAGGTGCCTGTGTTGTTGGCAGGATTGTTTCTGTGCAGGAAGGTATCCCAAGAGGTGCTTTCCTTTTTCTATGTGTGCTGCATTCATAGAAAGAGGAAAAAAAGAAAAGAAATACAAATATTTCTCCTTGTTACGCCTTCTCTGGGGAGGCGTAAGGTTTTGGTGCTTCTCCAGGTTTACGTGATGAAGTAAATCAGGGGCAGCGTCAAAACCCATGGGTGTTGCGAGGGAAAACCCACCGCAACCCCAATGAAACGCCTCCCTTGCACAGTGTAAGACAGCGCAGCGACTTGCTCTGCTTTGTCTTACTCCATATCTATGAGTCCATTCAAAGTCACAGAAAAAGGCTTTGTGTGGCGTCATCGACATGGTTGAGAGGTTTCCGCTGCCGTAGCTTCAGAAACAAGCATTGGCATATCCAATAGGTCTCGCCTTTGGGACCTTATAAGTGTTTAGCCATGCAACAGTTGTTGTTGCACCAAAGATATTGTGCTGGATAACCAAACACTTATAAGGTCCCAAAGGCGAGACCTATTGGCTATGCCAATGCTTGTTTTACTTTTGCAGGTTTATAACGAAAACTCGGCCCGAAGGTATTGGAGTGCTTTACATGAGCACCATTTACTTTACACAAAAGCACATTCCTTTTTTGATTTTTAGGCACGGTGAGTTTGTCATTTGCCCGGAATCACAGGATGTTGAGCCGACACAAAGACTAGAACCTGGTTCCGCAGGCACCAGTTCTGACCGTAACGCCACATCTGTGCACATGCTGTGCAGTATGAATTAAAGTAAACAAACAAAAGCGCTATGACTCTGTCAACACTCCATACCGCTTAATTTTGATTTCTTTTGAGTCATGTTGCACAGCAGTTGCGCTGCTGTGCAAGTCTTTAAAAGACATTAACAAATCCAAATAAGTCCCGCAGAGTTATTTGGCTTTGTTAATATTTTTTTTAAGATGTTGCACAACAGCAAGTGATGCAGTGTAACATTGCTTAAAGTAAACCAAAAAAAAAGAGCTATGATGCGGTACACCCTGGCCGTGCCACAGCGCTTTGTTTTTATTTGGTTTGAGCCATGCGGTATAGCAGGTTGCGCTGCTGTCAATTATTTTTAAATATGTTGCACAGCGCCGGTATATATCGCATATGCAAAACCTATTGGTTTTGCCAATGCTTGTTAATGTTATTTAACTCTTTGCTTTGTTTAGCGCTGTCCTTTCTATGCCTTAAAACCATGTCATCTAGAAGTGTGCACAGAAAATATTAGTGGGAAACAGTGGTGTAATTCATGGGGTGAAGTCCTCTTATCCCTTGCTTTGGGCTGTTGTGAAACTAGCTCCTTGTTTAATAGCTTTTAGGCATAGGTTGTAGCATGGTTCCAGAGCGAGCATACAGTGAGCCAGTTACAGGAAATGGTCTGCCTCTGGCGGGTGCTCCATGGCTCCTAGATTCCTTGAATAATGGTGTTCAGTGGTCTGAGATATGGTTTTACTCTCTAGTACAAATGTAAAAGACTTGGCTGAAGCAGTTAAAATTGTGAAGATTGACCAGCCATAGTATAAACTATTGAAGTTATTTGGTAAGGAATCTGGCTTGGTCTGCTGCAACGACCACGCCTAAACAGGGACCGGATTTTAGTTTAATCTATGCCCCGCCTGTGCCATCCATTCTTGAGTAGCGACCCACCACATAGCACCACTTGTTATCAGGAGTCCATTGAATCCGCATTCCATACGACGCAGTGAGGACGGCGGAAGGGATGCTTCAGGAGTACAGGGACTCTGAAGCGGCGAGGGCTTGTGTGAGGGAGGGAGTGAGGGATCAGACCTTGGCCGTGAGAGACTGGTGAGGAAGGGGCAAGCTTTGGGAATGGAGGGGAGAGGAGGTCAGAGTCCTTCCTCTCTTACGGACGGAGTTCCCTAGAGTAAGGAGGACCTCGGGGAAGAAAGAGGGGAGGTGCAGGGATGGCGGAGAGGGGAAACGGAGCCCTTGAGGCGAGAGTTCCACAGTGAGAGAGAGGATGAGGGAGACAGGAGAGAGGCACGGCCAAGAGGAGTTTAGAGCTCTGTGTGAGGAAGAAGAAGGTCCCGAAGAGCACTAAACGGCTTCTAGGCTCTTTGACAAGCGATATCCTTAACCCTAATGGTGATGCTTTCTCAGGAGCCGAGTGAGGGTATTAGCGGGTTTCAGGCAGAGGTTATCAGCAGTGGCTAGCAAGAAGGAAGGAACATGGGATGCGCCGCCCTCAGTTAACAACAAGCCCGGGAGTGGTGCATGCGTGCGTGCGTGCGCGCGCAGTCTGCTCATTTTCAAGCACTGCACTCGTGCTTGTGGCGCGCCCCAGCTCGCTCCCGCAAGGTGGATGCCGCCACAAGCACGAGTGTGTGCTTGAAAATGAGCAGAGCGATGGCTAAAGGCCCTCCTAAGCAACGCATGCGCGCTGCGTAGGCGAGACCTAAAAATGAAGCTCTGGGAGGCGCAAGCCTCATAAATAAGCCCCCAAGTTTTTTTATTATACACTGGCGTAAAGTCCTGATAAATCAGTCCCTGCCTTATATCAGGCTCTATGAAATCAGTAACATTTACCTGTTGTGAGATTCTATGAGAGCTGCGTAAATGTACCCTATCCCATTAAATATGTTCAAACTTACTGCCATCTTAAACTACAAGCACTTTTCACCATTCATTCTCCCACTCATTTCAGTCCTACCTGCTCATCTTGAACACGTTTAGTGTTGTTGCATGATGGCTGCAGAGTTTCCCGGTTTTGGTCACCAAGCTAAGGGCCAGTATGTCATAGACAGTTGTGTGTCTCAAGCATTTGAATTTGTCCGCAGTATAGTCCTGATCATATGAAGAGATATATGCTTGGCAGTATTTGAATTTGTCATTTGTCTGAAAGCCCATCAGACTACCAGGGCCAAAAAGTGAGAAATGGGATGAGGTGGGGTGAGGTGAGGTGAAGAACCATCCTGGCATCAGTCACTACCTCTCAGCACCCAACAGTATGTCTGCTCCCTGGGTGAGACAGAGTATGTGGTTCATCTCCTTGTCTACGAAATAGTTGATGCCTTGCTCAATCTTTTTACAGTTTATGCAATGTACTCATCAGTAACAAAAATATTTTTACACAAGCAACTCATATGCAGTTGAAGCAAATCATTAGTTTAATGGATAATTTCGTACACCAAGTTCATTCGAAAAATAGTGCTGTTGGCAGCTGTTATTTAGTTCAGTCCCGATGCATTTTGTGTGGCCTGCACCCTTCTTCAGGGGTAACTGCAAAACAACATGATATATATATATAGGTATATGTTCATCACTTGTTTTTGTTATAAACTCTACATACTTCACAAAAAAGGCAACAGCAGAAAAAAAAAACTAAAATACAATCTAACCAAGGCAATGTAAAGGCTAGAAAGAACCAACATCTGTAAAGGCTCCGATACGTGAGCCGAAGTGGTTTACTTAACTTGCATGCTTAAGAAATATGCTGAACCCATAATAGTGCATACACGTGAACAATTACGGCCATCCCCGTGAAAGAAACTTTGGGGCATATTCACAAGCCCCTATCGCCACCACAACATCACTTTCAGTGACGTTGTGGTGGCGATAGGGGCCTCGCCTTATTCACAAGGCAGCGCTAAGCCACTTAATGTGGCATAACGCTGCCTTGTGAACAAGGCCCCCTTTCACGCTGTGTTTAGCGTGAAAGGGGCGTGCAGTGGGTGTTGTGGTGGGCATTCCACCCCAACACCCATTGATTTTGACGCTGCCTCCTATTCAGAAGGGCACCGTAAATAGGAGGTAGCGCCAAAATTAAGACCAGGAAAAGCCTGGTCTTAAGTTGGCGAAACGAGGAGAAATGCTTTATTTCTCCTCGTTTTTGCTTTTTCCATGTGTGCTGCCTTGTTCAGCACACATGGAAAAAGCAAAATGCCATGGTATGTTTATGTACAGGATGGTGTCCCTTCCTGTACATAAACAAACCAGTTTTTAAAATGCCGTTTTGTAACTTGCATGTGTGCTGCATGAAGCAGCACACATGTAAGTTACAAACTGGCATTTTCGGTTTGTTTATGTGCAGGAAGGGACGCCTTCCTGTACATAAACAAATCTCCCTGCTTGCAGACACCCTTGCATACTGGTGCAAGGGTGCAAGGGTGCCTGCGTTACCGCTAAGTTGTGAAACTTAGTGCCATCGCAGGGGGAAACGCAAGGCTGCACCATATCCTTGTGAATATGGTGCAGCCTTGCGTTTCCGAAGTGGCGGAGAGAGGCTTTAAGCCAAGAAGGCTAACGCCTCTCTCCGCCACTTCCTTGTGAATATCCCCCTTTGTGTGATCAGCAAAAAAGGTTTGCTGATCACACAAGTTTTGTACTTTTTTGCTGATCACACAAAGTTTCTTTCACTGCAAACTTCAAGTAGGTAGAACCCAGAAAATAGAGGAAAAATACACTACCACTTAAACACAAAAACAGTGCAAAAATTATTTTTTTACAGCTCTGTCTGTTCCTGAAAGCTGGCAAGAGGGTGATGTTAGCAAAACAAAACTCTTGTTGATGCCCCTTTTAAAACAAATAATATACATTTTCTTGCACACTGCTTTATAACCATTTTACCAAAATAGAAGCATTTTTCAACAGTTTGGCAAATCTTGGGCAACTTTAGAATCCCCAATGCATTGAAAAAAGGATCCAGATTTGGTCTGGATATCTTTTGTAAGATTAAAAGGCTAGGTGGGGAAAAGTCTAAGCAGTTAAGGGGTTAATGGAAAATCAGTCTTAAATACACTGCAAGAGTGGTGAATTAATAGGAGTGTTGGGGCTCCACCCAATTGCCATTTCCTGCCTTCTATTTTATTTTATGCAGTTCGCCAGGCACTATTGGGCCATCACTCTGATCCTCGCTCTGTGCAAGGGTCAGACAGTCATGGCACTTCTCACAGATATATGCACTAGCATGAAGTGACCCGTCAGTGCTTTTCCAGGCCTTCTCTAATGTCAGCCCAGACCCTCTGTTGCCCTGAGACCCAGTAGGGTCACACCCACCTGTGATGCACAGCACTCTCGCTGATTGAACCCAACCTGGGCCCTTCAGGTTTCAGCCCTGCGTTTCCCTTGTCTGTGTGTCAATCAGCAAAGATGCACCTTTCCAACTTGTCACTGGGTGGTATGGGATTAGCAGTTTTCACTGAACACGCTTCTTCCAGTGATAAGCTGTGAAAGGGTCGGGGCTCACACAGAGCCCTGGATCACTTTGAGAGCCTCTGCTACTCAAGTTCGGGCTTCAGTAACTTCTTGCGACCAGCTTACTAGGGGACATGGTGCTTAATTTGTAAAAAAATAAGTGCCAGGGCTCTAGTCAGGAGGCCACTGCAGCTTGCACCACACATTGCCCGAACCATGATGCCAATTATAGTAAAAACACAACTACTTGCCATCACACTCCTACAAGTGTGACATTTCGGACTATTTCAGTCCCCAAAACTATAAGAATGGCTTGGGTGGCAGGTAATAGGCATTATTAATGTATATTGAATTGATAATTAACTGTTGTTGTTGCCATCTCTAAATTAGCCAGACTGCGCCACCTTGTGGCAAACTGTCACAAGCACCCGTGTTGACAATTAAGTACTAGTGCAGAGCACCGGGAACCACCAGCTCAAATTAGGCACTGGGCATGGATCCAGGCAAGCACACCCTGCAAGTGTCTTTTCACTGACCGAAATAGCACACAGATCAGTATTAATACAAAAGAGGTATATAAAAGGAGTTCAGCACACATTAGTATGCTAATACTGAGAGGGGTGTGGCTGGGATACATTTCCACAGAGATTTCTCTCTGATACAGCTGCAAGCATTAAAAGAGCCAATGTCTAACGTAGGTTTTTCTTTCCAACAGAGCTGAATATCATCACATGCCTAGAGGCCTCTTGGTGCTGTGGTCAGGCAAACCACACTTCAGCAGGAAGCACAAAGCCTGACTGGCCACAATCAAGACTAATATTTTCCACCTCCTACACTAAACAAGAATTTAGAAACTGTCTGAAAATACACTGCTCAGGCACACACCTGCAGGTTACAGTTTCAAATCCTAGTTTGGTTATCTCAGAACAAACTTTCACAGGGGGATGAATCCCCAAACAAACCTTGCAACAGACATGCTCCATCTCCGCTTTCGGACGGGCAGGCAAACGCATGGTTTGCTTTTACACCCGACCACTTTCAAAGTTCACCAGCCACCCCTGAAACAGTGGAAACAGCTTTTGGGTAATTTTTCACTGTGAGAGAATACTATTGTCTATAGGTAGAAAGCCACATTTTTATATAATAAGTCCCCAGCCCTGTGAGCTTAGAAGGCACACTATAAGAGTGACCAATTTAATGCATGAAATTAGATTTTCCTATATGGCAAATGTTCTTTTCCCTTCCATGAGTCACTGAAGTGCTTTTAAACTCCAGTCTAGAGAGAGCACAGTGTTGTTTCTGGTAGATATAGATTATTCTCATACATGTGGGTTTTAGGAATTGGGTCCAAGCCATTTAATCCTCCTAGAGTACGGAATGGAGACTGTTTTGCTTGCTGACTGTGGAGCGGCTCTGGAAGATACTCCCCCTACCCTCCTACACTCCCGCCAGAAAGCATCAGGTCTGGCAAGCAAGCAGCAAAATCCCAATTTGCCCAGGAAAATGATATTTAGAGGTGGCTAGGGCTTGCCATAAGGAGCAAACTGACCCCAACATTAGCAAAATCTGCCCTACAGGCCTAGAGAAAATAAGGCAGACATTTCAGCCCCTTCATGGGACTGGGCAATGCCTCTTGAGGTTGGTACAACCTTAATCTTCATTCATGTGTTCCTTTATTCAGAGGAGATGTGCATGGAGCCTCCTCCCCCAGATCCTTCTAGGCAACCCATCCCCCAGGGCACCTTTATGTCCGGGGGAACCCATCCCTCAGGGCAAAGATGAGTGCCATCATGCTCCCCTGTTTGGTGGTGTGCAACTACTGCTCACAGTATCCTGGTCTGTGGGGAGTAGGGACCACCTCATATCAGCACCACCCACCAACAAGGATGCCAACAAAAGTGACAACCTTTGGGCTACTGTGCTGGCACCAGGAACAGTGTTGGCTGGCGATGAAGTCAGCCAGTGGTGCGCCGGTGTGGGCGCCCCACTCTGCCATACCAAAAAGCATCCTCTGGGTGCACAGTGAGCACAGTAACTCAGCATTTAAAATTTAAAGTTTGCAGAACTGGGCTGCATAACCCATAACCTCTGGCAAGGGTTTTCTAATTTGCCTGTGGCTCTTTGTTGTGCCCCAGGAGGGGCAGGGCCACCCCCAACATTGTCCTGAAGAATTTGGTTTTCTGTTGGGAGTGCAGCAGCTCCCCAGAAATGTTTTCCCAAAACATGCCCAAAGTCCCATAGGACAGTGGTTCTTAATCTTTTGACTTCTGTGGGCACCTATCAAATCATTACTTGAACCTGGAGACCCCCTCTAAATATTTATTGATATCCAGGGACCCCCACTGAGTCATTATTGAAACCCGGATACCTCAGTCTAAGCAATTTCGATGATTTGAAACACAAAATAATACACTAAATTAATGAAACAAGCATTCATCAGACTAATGCACAAATCTTGAAATAGTCTATTTAATTCACAAGTAAATATTTTTTAAAAAAAATTATTGGGAAGATTGGAGTTTTTCTCCACAGATCATTTTACTCACTTGCACTGCTCCCACTAATTAATCTGAGGATACCAACTTAACTTTTAGTGTCAAATTCAAATTCCTTCACATTCACAGCAAGTATTAAAATTTTCGATGGACATTTAACTTCTTTATTTATATACACTTTATTAATATGTTATTTCTAAGCAGTCGCCCTCAGTAGGTGTCTGGACCCCCATGGTCCTGGAAAACAGGTTAAGAACTGCTATCCTAGGGGATTGAATCCCGGACCAGGGCAATGCACTCCTAGATCCTTTGCTTTACACATGACTTGGAAATTCAGGGATTTCTCTTGGTTAGTCCTGAAACTACAGTGGCAGCATGGTAAAAGTTGAAAAAAACTCTGGGACACGTTTCCAATATAATACTTAATTGACAATGTTGATGATTGACAATGCAAAGTTTTACATTATCATAAACATTATTGAATGGTGGTACTGTCCTCATTGATTTCAATGTTGTTGCAATGGTTGATTACAACATGTTTTTGTTTTTACTAATTTGGGAACACCTTGATAAAGCCAGTAGGCCTGCCTAAGAGATAATGACACCTCCTTATATTGCAATATGTCATCTAAAATAGGTCATGTAATTGTGTTGTCCTGGGCTAAATTTAGGTGATTTTGTTTTGGCACAGGGTATGGACGAAGGCGGGGACAAAATTAAACAGAGTGATAATCCTATAGGACTGTCTATGTTTAGATCAGGTAGGCCATTTTCCCTGGTTAAGTTATATTACAACTTTTTGTGATAAGGTTGAACACCTGTACCTCTTTGAGGACCCTAGCAGGCTGGAAAGGATGGGAAGGAGGGATCTAATGGCCATGGGGCATATTTACAAGGGGATATCGCCACCAGAATGTCACATTTAGAGACTTTCTGGTAGTGCTATCCCCTTCTCCTTATTTACAAAGCGGCGCTAAGCCACTTAACATGGCTTAACTGTGCCTTGTAAATAAGGCCCCTTTTCATGCTTCACTTAGCATGAAAGGGCTGTGCAATGGGTGTTTCACTGGGTGTTCAGCCGCAACACCCTTTGCTTTTGGACACTGTCATATATTTACAAGGCTGGGGCAGCGCCAAAACCTAAGACCAGGGAATACCTGGTCTTAGACTGGTGATACGAGGATAAATTATTAATTTCTCCTGGTTGTTTGCTCTTTCCTTGTGTGCTGCGTTCTGCAGCCCACATAGAAAGAGCAAAACACCTTTCAAGATTGTTTATGTGCTTGAAGGTGACCCTTCCTGCACATACCCAATCGCTCCTACAGCGCAGGCACCCTTGCAACATGGTGCAAGGGTGCCTGCGCTGGCTCTAGGCAGCTTTATTAGCTCCAGCGCTGGAGGAAACACAGGGTGCACCGTAGTTTTGTAAATACAGCGCATCCCTACATTTTAAAAATGTCAGAGCATGGCATTACCAATTTTGGAGTAGCACTACGCTCCGAGATTTCGTTGTAAATATCCCCCCCATATGTCTCCAATACCTGGAGGAGGAAAGAACTCCTGCAAATAGACAAAAGATAAGCTACATTTCATGTTCAACCTGAACAGTGGAAGGGGGAATGCAATCCTACCTGGCCAACATTAAGGACAGCTATCAAAGATATTTATGAATCCAATTTAGAATAAATTTGAAATTCCGTATTGTCACTTTCCCAAATCAAAATGACTAGTTGAGAGAGTTTGGGAAAAGACCCTCTATTCAAGGAATGTGACAGTTTATGTTTTTTGTCAATACTTTGATGTACCCAGACATTTATTCATAAAACCAGTGGTAAAGAAATACCAAATATAGGGGGATATTCTCAAGAACGTGCGATAATCATCGCCAAAATAGGTTAACGAAATTTTTCACATCGCGGGAAAATAACTCTGTGGTAACGTCGCATTCCCAACACGGCGGTAACATGTGATAGTTTCCCGACAAGGCGACAAATGTCCGCAATAAATCTCCCAGGACGGCGATAAAAATCTAAACCCGAACGTGAAAAAAGAGCGATGGGCCCAACTGCGATAAAAAATCCAGCGATAAGCAGCGCCAGGCCTGCAAGTCCCACAAGTCAGGCGGGAAAAATCACTATAAAAGCGGCAACAAAAAACACTAACAAAACACAAACAACTGCGAAGCACCATGGAGGTAGCCGGAGCAAGTACAGAGGACAACCAGAACCCCACAAGCCCCACGGAGGACCAGCCTGAGACCTCGGGGACAGGGAAGGGCAAGGAGCAGAATAAGAGGAACCTGCTTTTCAGTACGCAGAAAAACCAGATCCTCATTACGGAGGTGACAGAACACAACCACCAACTGTTCATCACCTCCACTGTGTCATTGGCAAATAAAAATACAATATGGCAGTCCATCTTGGCCAAGGTGAATGCAGTCGGAGTGAAGAGAAGGGAAGTGGACGACTGCAAGAAGCGCTGGACTGGTGTGAAGCGCAAAACCAAGCTGAAAATCGCAGCCAACCTGAAAGCAGCAATGCAGACTGGAGGTGGGAGTCCAGCAACACACCAGGAGCTAGATGAGATGGAGGAAATGGTGACCTGAGTCATCATTGGGGAGACGGTGGCAGGAGTTGGTGGACTGGACACTGCACAACATGACCTGAGCCAACAGCAACAGGGTGAGTAACGACCAGGGACTGGGGGGACAGGGGTAGATGGGCACAATGGCACACATGCACAATTAAGTATAGCACATCTGCGGGCAAACCATGCCCAAGATTCACAACTCCGACCAAGAGCCCAATTTACCCAAGTCTGCAATATCTCAGCACTGTATAAGCACAGAAGTGAAATGCACACAGCCTGAAAGGGATAAGGGCCAGCCAAATCAGAGCTTAAGGGGCAACACACCCACAATGCAGCACACACACATAAGAATCAGAGCACCTCAACATTGACAACAATGTGGTACAAACTGCAACACTTTCACAACAGAACAGAGGACACAACTGCTGCCGCTTGTGTGTAGAAAATGGCCATTCGCATTTGGCATAGCAGGAAACTGTGAGATGATAATGCACAAGTACAACCTCACATCCCTGATGGTGTAGAAATGTCAACTGTCCTGCATCAAATAGGCATCTCCGCACAAACAGTCACAATGGACATTGTCATGCAGTCTGTTAGTAAACTTGTACAATGCGTGAACATACATGTGAACACAATGTCAATCTGCATCTCCCCTTCACATTGCAGAGGGAGAATCAACACCTCCTGCAGAGCATACCCAACAACTCAGCACTGATGATGAAGAGGACCTCCCCAACATTGACACCGACGCCCTCCAACAGCCCATGGACAGCTTCGGCACCCCACCTCCAGGAGCAGGGCAGCCCAGCTGCATCGAGGAGACCCCACCCCCTGCACAGACCACACAGCAGGAAGCACCCACCACCACAGCTGGCTCCCAGGACCCCCACGACCAACACATGGCATTCCAACGCTGTGTGTTAGGGTGCCAGGAGAAGATGGCTGGTCAGCTGCGGGTGGGGTTTGACCTCATGGCTGCCAAACTAGATGCCATACGTGGGTGTCTAAGTCCCATCAGGGACGACTTACAGTCCCTAACGGACACCCACTGTCCACTCCATGCTCTCCAACAATCCATGGCTGACATCGCTGGAGTCATGACTCTGAGCTAAGAACAACTGTCTAGTCAGAGTGGCTCCAGCGATGTCAGCTGGGAGTTGGGACACATAAGGAGAATGATGGAGAGCTTGGAGCGGATGCAGGCGGAAAGAATGTTTGCCACGGCTGCACACCAGCGAGATGTAGCTGGGATCTTCCATGCCCTGCAGATTCCGGTCATGGCATTGCCGCCACAAGCCTTGGCGCGGATGAATGCTGCTGATACTACTCCATCCACATCTCCGCCCCCTGAAGTGTTAGTGCCACACAGTGCGGCAGACATTCCACCTCCGGCCCCTGATGTGTCAGTGCCACACAGTGATGCAGACTAAACACCACCACCCACACGTGAGGCACCTGACACATCAGAGGACGAAGATGATGATGAATCTGGCTTTGTGGTAAGAATGACGTTGTAGCATTCATCTCCGCCATTTGGCCTGTATCAGCTTGGTTCTGCCCTCTGCATCATGCCCTGGAATAACACCTTCCACTGTCCACCGATACACTCAGCGACACTCACCTTGGACCACGACATGGACTGCCATATCTGGTTTGGTTACCAATGACACAGCAATCACACTGCGGACTGAAGTCTTCCTCTTCCGATGAACTTGTCAATCCCTAAAGGACTCTGGCTAGCCCCCCCACGGGGCAACAATGTAAAGTTGGGTTTGCATGGCCCTGTACTGGTCCAGCTTCAACATTCCACTGAATGCGAATAAAACATTCTTATTCACACAGATGTGTCATAGCTAAGATCAATCAAGTATGAAAGTATGGATGAATGTAGGGACAGTGATTCCACAAAAAGGTACTCCCTGGGTAATGCTATCAATGCGCATGTATGGCCGTGACCCAGATAGGCAGTGAGACACACATTGTCATTCAAATCAACACTCATCACAGTTGAATACAAGTGAAGGTGCGTAGAATTTATTAGCATATGCGTGTCAGTACGGGAAAATTAAGTGCCACAACATGTAGACCAATGCAGCAGTATGTCAGAAGGAGGAACGTTGCCAAGCGCCACTGTCCACCCCGGGGGAGTGCCTCACCTTTCACAGGTGTGTGTTAACCCGCGTTGTTGTCCGCTCATGTATTCGGAGTCCAGGTGAATGCAGCCATGTCCACTGTTGTCATGGGATATGTAACCAGATCTCCAAGATGCAACAAGGTGTCGGAACATGTGCAATGGGTTCCAATCTGTCGTGGCTGCAGGTATGTAGTCACTCGTCCATGAAAGCGATTGCAGCTTCGTAGGCTATCAATTCCAACATGAGGTCGTTATCGACTTCATCAAACAGGACAGCGAGGCAATCCATTAGCAGGGCCGGACAGATGTGCTGCGTCCACCCCCTTTCACCAATTAGCACTTCAGCCCAATGGGGAGCGGTTCAATGTGTTCACTGCACACAAGGAGTTGTGCAATCTCCCAGGTCCAGCTGCCAGCATGTATGCCAAGTATCAAGGCATCCCATAAACGGGTATCACGGTGACACTCCTGGTCCTGAGCCAACAGGAGGCGCGCACACATGTCAAAATCCAGTTCAGCCACCATCCTGTTGGATAGGCAGACATCCATGGACCACTCGAATATGCACGATCGACAATGCAACACAGGCTGGACGCAGGTGACGTTGGCAAGGCGGAAGCTTAGCCGGTAACTGACCTGCAGCACTGCCAATGGCCAATGGCAGTGCCCCCAGTAAATGCAGCATACGTGCATGGTACAGTTCCACGTGACAGGGGTTGTGCATGTGTCTGGGATGTTCTGCCATTGCGTCAGTGGCTCTGGTTGAAACAGCACTGTTCTGACCTGCGCCAGTTCTGTGGATGAGATGCCACAGCTCGGATCAATGAGTTGTTTCAGTGTGCAACGGTTGTCCGCCTGGGATGGTGTGGGAGTAAGTGTGAATCCCATTCCATGCAAGATAACTTCGAGCAAGGACTTCTGTGTGTGGGGTGTATATACGTTGGTCTTTCGTCGGGCTGTGCGTAGTGTTGGAGTCGTCATCAGCTGCTATAGTATCTGTCAAGGGGTGCCGGGCACATGCAATTCCGAGGTCGGAGGTGCAGATGTGCTTCCGCCTGATAGTTCAGACAATGGAGCTTTCATCCCTAATGTTAGTTCGTCATCTGCTTGCATTCAGGAAATGTGATGTGGCCTGTTGGGGGTGGGGTGGGATGCGTGCGACTTTGGGATTCATGTTTGACATGACTTGCATGTGGCAAATGAGCGGCATCACCATGTGTTACGTTGCCTCACAGCTGCTCCTCCCTCCCCCAGATCCTATTTACTTCAGTGCGCTGCGTGGTTGCATCACTTGTACTCCTATGGCAAACCATTGTCATGCCTGTCTGTGCATGTCCACAAGCCTGACAACGACACTGTGATGTTGGCCGTTGAAGGTGGGCGGCCACGTAAGTGTAGGCCTATGGTAAGGATAGGGCGGACACAGATGTAGAGTACATGCCTGGCTGAACTCGCGCTGCGATCAAGGCTAGACATTTGGCACATGCTGCGGCAATTCAGATACACACAACACTTGCATGTATGAGCCAAGACCCAGAGCGGTCTTGCGCTCCTTCATTGCTCCGTTTGTGCGAGCCCGCCCTCCGGGTGCATGCTACATTGCAACATTGTCGATTGCGGGCCGGGTGGCGCAGACACTACAACAGGGACACACGCATTAGTTACTTCCTTGTCCAGGCCAGAACTGAACCACGTCCAGAGCCCCGGGCGAATTCTTCACACCCCTACGCTGGACTGGCATACGCCAGCCCAGCCCACTCCGCTTACGCTTACAGGGGGGGCGACAAAGCTACGTCTCCAAGGTCTTACCCACTGCCTGAGGCGACATGGTTGCATCCGCTGTCCACAGCACAATGTGATGTGGTGGGCCCGGGGCCATCTTGCATACATAATGACCACACGGACACACTTAGATAGGTAGTGGAACTGGCTAAGGGCACGTGCGCCCGCCCCCTTTTTATTACCAGGGTCACATGTCCAGTGACGCCTGTGCTGAATGGGTGTGGGGTGAGTGTAAGCCAGCCCTCAGGGAGTGGTTGGTGCTGGCAACAACTAGAACAGTGATCAACGTTTCACACTCACAAGACTCAATGAGGAAGGGTCCATGACTTGTGGTGCACTGAGGTAGGGGCACCAGCTCTGACATCACGCACACAAGACTCAATCATAAAAGGTCCATGACTTGTGGTGCACTGAGGTAGGGGCACCAGCTCTGACATCACACACAGAAGATTCAATCATGAAGGGTCCATGACTTGTGGTGCACTGAGTTAGTGGCACCTGAAGCGCTCAGCGGGGTTGCCTACTGGACTGCGCCATCAATTAATCAAGACTCTATTTGACTTGGGGGACCTGCTGACCGCAGTGTAGGCCGGAGGCAGCGGTCAGCAAGGGCCCACAGCCACGTGGCGTTGACTTGAGCTGCACAGAGTTAGTGGCACCTGAAGCGCTCAGCGGGTGTGCAGCCAGCGATGATGCATCGTCCGGGCGGCCCGCACTGGAAGCAATGTCTGTTGCCTACTGGACTGCGCCATCCGTAAATAAAGACTCTATTTGAGTTGGGGGACCTGCTGACCGCAGTGTAGGCCGGAGGCAGCAGTCAGCAAGGGCCCACAGCCACATGGCGTTGACTTGAGCTGCACAGAGTTAGTGGCACCTGAAGCGCTCAGCGGGTGTGCAGCCAGCGATGATGCGTCGTCCGGGCGGTCCGCACTGGAAGCAATGTGTGTTGACTATTGGACTGCACCATCCATAAATGAAGACTCTATTTGAGTTGGGGGACCTGCTGACCGCAGTGTAGGCCGGAGGCAGCAGTCAGCAAGGGCCCACAGCCACGTGGCATTGACTTGAGCTGCACAGAGTTAGTGGCACCTGAAGCGCTCAGCGGGTGTGCAGACAGCGATGATGCATCATCCGGGCGGCCCGCACTGGAAGCAATGTCTGTTGCCTACTGGACTGCGCCATCAATGAATCAAGACTCGATTTGAATTGGGGGACATGCTGACTGCAGTGTAGGCCGGAGGCAGCGGTCAGCAAGGGCCCACAGCCACGTGGCGTTGACTTGAGCTGCACAGAGTTAGTGGCACCTGTAGCGCTCAGCGGGTGTGCAGCCAGCGATGATGCGTCGTCCGGTCGGCCCACACTGGAAGCAATGTTTGTTGCCTACTGGACTGCGCCATCAATGAATCAAGACTCAATTTGAATTGGGGGACCTGCTGACCGCAATGTAGGCCGAAGGCAGTAGTCAGCACACACATAACTCCGCGGTGCTGTGCCGATGGGTCCGCTGGGGGCCTGTGTCGCGGAAGCAAGCGTTCGGCTGAGGAGGCTGGAGGTCACGGCGGCGGACTCATGGCAGGGTGAGGGGCGCCGCCGTGGTAGACGCGTTGGCTGTCCCGGAAGTGCACCACGCCCAGAGCCCCGGCCTATTTATTCACACTCCTACGCTGGACTGGTGTACACTGGACTAGCCCACTGCGCTTACGCTTACAGGGGGGGACGACACAGCTACATCACCGAGGGCTTCCCCACTGCCTGAGGTAACATGGTTGCGTCCACTGTCCACAACACTACAAACACCAGCAGTATCTGTACACATGGACATGTCTGTGCTCTGCATACTGATGTCTGTCCAGCACATCACCACCACACTTGGCATCGTGTACATTCTTATTCATGGGTGACTTGCCTTCTTCACACATACTTGGTTCCCACCTCTCCCCACATTCTGCAATTGTGTGGCTGAGGGGCCATGCCGTTTTCGGAAGGTCAACTGTCTTGTTCTGCGCTGCCTGGGTGGTAGTCCGGAAGGGGGGCGGGGGAGGCCTGGGGGTGGTGGCGGTGGGTGTTGTGAACCTCTTGGGTCTCCGAGTTGCATGATCAGTAGCTCCATGACATGTGTTGGTCTTCAGATGTGGCTCTGGGCTGGGCTCCCTTTCATACTGCAGGTTGTCATCCTGCTTAACACCAGTCAAAGGCAGGTGTTAAATCCATGCTGCTATCGCGCCTTATCGCCTGTTTTTGGATCGCATCGCAGATCTGGCTGGTCTTTGGGAATATCGCGAAGTGGTGTTTTCGTGTGTTTTTGCACTGGAACGCCTACTCTGCATATCATTAGCGTTAGTTGTCGCTCTCATCCGTGGCGATATTTTTTGCGGCAGCTATCGCTGGAAAGCTGGTGATTTCGGCAGTTTGCACCAGCTTGAGAATAGGGCGACAAATCTATCACAACTTTTGCGGTGCTAAAGTGCCGATAAATCGGCAAAAAGTCCTTGAGAATATGCCCCATAGTCTGTTGCAACGTTGGCTAGGTAATCATATCACCAAGCTAAAATTCAGTCTGCCTAATTTAACAGCAGGCGGAGCTTAGGATTAATAATGACAGAAACTACTCTCTGCCATGATTAGACCCCTCTGATGGTCCTGTGGAGTAAGGGCCATCAGAGGCAGACGACTATCTCCGCCCACCTAATTGAGATGGGTGGAATTTTAGGTCAGTTTTCACTGCCCATCACCGCCAGAAAAACCCTGGCAGTAAGGGCCAGTGGAAATTGCTAAATGCTTCCCTCACCATAGGAGAAGACTCCTGTTGCTGGGCGCATTTTCTTTTTTCTTTTCAAAAAGAAAATCTCACTTCGGGAATTCCTTTTTGAAAATAAAAAACAAAACACTTTGGTGCAGGGATCTGTCATGGGCGGTTCCTGCCATGCTTTAGAAATGATCGCCTATATATAAATTAGGCCCCTTGCAAGGCGCCACTGGTAGAGGGGGAAAAGAAGATAGCGGATTGATGCCGCCGCTGAGAGCTGCACCCTGAGTGCTCGCCGCTCCGCCACTCCGAGGTACCGCTGCACACACCCGTTTGGGTCCGCTTACCTGCAGGAGGGCTGTCTGGTGAATTTTGCACCTTGCACAAGGTCTGCTGAGCGGGTGCGTCCCCGGTCCCCTCTTGGAAGCCATTTTGCAGAGGGGAAAGTCGAACGCGGCGAGCTGGGAGCATTGTTGCCGGCACACGCTCAACTGGACTTTGCTGCTGAAACGGAAGAGCTGAACACGGTCAGCGGTAAGCTGAGAGCTCCGCTGCTGCTGCTGCTGCTGTTATCACTTGTTTAAAGAGAAGCTGCTTATCATGAAGGGAGAGTGGAACGCGGCAGGCTGGGAGCCCTGTCGCCGCCATGCGTCAAGTTTGATTTGGGCTCACCTGGCTCATTAGACGCCTCTCATATGCTGCTGCTGACTGTTGTGGAATAAACTGATCAAGCGTAGCCTCCCTCAGCCTCTTGTGGAAACAGGGATACAGGGATACTTCTCTAGGGACACTTCTCCTGAATAAGGGAAAGCTCTGCTCTTTGGACCTGAAATTCCCTGATGCTGCTACGGATTGCTGGGAAACCACCGTGGCTTTGGAGCTTTGTTTGGCACTCTCCCCTTGTTTGGTTTCCCTCAGTGTCTTTCTCTTCCAGTTCCTGTACTTCACTGTCCAGAATGGCACCGCTGAAAGCAACAGGCCAGAACGGGGTCAGAGTTGCCACCCGTGCCCTCACAGCCGCCTCTGAGCATACTGCATCGAGCAGGGAAGAACCACAGCTCCAGCCCTCAAAAGGTACTGTGATCGCTCTACCTCTAAGGTAGGACGCCCTATTCTTAAAATACTTCTGCACTCAGATAACGTGAACGAGCTTATCTATCCTGGGGGAACCACAAATCCACCTCTAGAGGGGGAAATGGTGGAGGCACTATTAGAGCAGTCCTAAACGGGTCAAAGGAGTCTATCGCTGCGCCTTCTGTCCTTCCTTCTCCACTGGGTGCAGAATATCCCTCGGCGCAGGGCTCGCTACAAGCTCATTCTCTAAGTCCTGATGGTGAATCTCTGCGCTTTGGCTCGCACGGTGAGGAGCTGACTGAAGATGTCCTTATTTGTTCACCTTTGGAAGCTGTAGGAAAAGGGGATCCCTCACTTAAACAAGCTACAACAGGGAATGCGCAAATAGGAGACCCGTTACTAGTACTTACTCAACAAGTAAGCTCAGGACACCACCCTAATGCACACGGTGCAGATCATGCTATTCTACCTGCTGAACAAGGCGCTGGCGAGAACCAGCAGTTAGGTAAAGATTCTTTAGGAACTGTAGCTGACATACAGACTGATGACTTCCAGGATACTTAGCCGGTTGGACACAAGCAAGGCACTCCATCTCTTACCTCCTCTAACATCACCGGTGTTCAGTTATCCCGCAAAGATGGAAAGCTTCATCATCACGACATAGCGGCAAACACCCCCGGCGATGCGACCCCCGGTGACACACAGACAACAGACCAATTGCTCTGCTTGTCTAGTGGGAGGAAGGGGAAGAAAAGATGCAATGTTAACATCAAAAATGCAAGAAACTATAAAAATGGAAGCAACAAAGAAAGCAACATGCGCATCCTTAACCCTGCATCCACCAAACTGGCCATCACTAGTATCCCACTTCGCAAATGGGGTACCGCCATAGGGGAAGTGAAAACCCTGATTTCAAGACTCTCTGGTTCCGGCTTCGGCTCTGACCCTGGTTCTTCCACTGGCCGTGCTTTGGGTCCAGGGCTAGCTCCTGGCCCTACCTTGTCACATCAAGACTCAAGCGCGCTGCGTGTATTGACCTCAGCATTAGGCAGCGACCTCAGATACTCAGCTAGCTTCTTCTCTTCCGACTCTTCCAGCTCCTCCCTGGGCTGAGGTTCAACCGAATGCCCCACCTGCTGGCTCATTAGATTCTTCTGCTGCTGCCATCTTACAGACACTACAGGTTCATAGAGAGGAGGCTCAGGCATATTTCTCGCAGGCTAAAGCAGACAGCTCAGCGATCAAGCAGGCCCTTGGTGAGGTAAACAACAAAGTAGCTGCATTAACAACCGATATTACGGAACTGCAACAACGCGTATCAGATACCGAGGACCACATGGCATGGGTTACTAAGACTTCTGATGCACACGAGATTCAGCTTACATCTCTGCAAAGTAAAGTTGAGGATTTAGAGAATAGGCAATGATGTAACAGCATCCGTCTGTTTGGCGTGCCCGAAAATGAAGAAGGCTCTGATCCCAGAGCATTCATTTTACAACTACTCAAGAGTGCATTTCCTGATCTGGACGACTGGGACTGGGACAGTCAAGTACAATTAGCGATAGATTACCATCTGCTGTCAATAACTCTGCCGGCCGCTTCCCTCTGCCTTTTATCTTTTTGGGAAAATATCTCCCACGACAAGCCGTCTCCATCAAAGCTCGTCCTACTGCCCCTATCAGAGTGGGCCCGTATTCTATCTTTTGTAGGTCTGATCTATGCAAGAACACGATGGATAGATGATGGAAACAGCACCAGTTTATTGATCCTTTAAAATCTGCAGGAGCACAGGTCTTTCTACAAGAACCAGCTCGCTTGAAAATTATCAAAAACGGCCAAGTTCAACTGGTATACACAGAACATGCCACTCAACAGGCTTTGGCAAAGTTGCAACTAGAAACTAAATGATATTGTCCTTCTGGTTTGCCCTTTCTCTATCCTAATGATACTCCAAAGCACGCTCAATGCGGCAAACAAACTGATACTCGGGGGGTCATGCCAATAGTAATTCATGTATCGATTTTACGGATACTGTTGACTACTGGGCCAGTTCTTTCTTAGCTTTTGTTTTCACAGGATCCCCCCAGTAATTTATGATTGACACGATTTTGCTTTTCCTCTCCTATTCCTTTACTTTTTTCATGTTTTGACCTTCTATACTTTTCTTTTTTTTTTGCTAAAAACAGACCCTTCTCAGCAATGAGTCTCATGGTGTATTGGAGCGGTGGGGCGGTTCTCAGGGTGCTGGTGCTCTCAATAGCTGTCTTGCCAGCGACAGCAGGGAGGGGGGTGATTCTTTTCTTAGGATACAGGGTGGGATTCGGTGGGTTAGTTCCGGGATGGTGGGAGGGTTTAGCTTTAAGGGGATTGTTAAGAGCAAAGGGGGTATACGAACAGAATGGCAGGGAGTAGTTATTAAGCTGCTTTTATACTGGGGCGGTACCATGAATAAAGTCAGTAAATGTATGTATCACACTAAAAAAAGGACTTTTTCACAAGGAAAATGTTTACATTGTGATCAATCTTTGATCTTGTATGGCTTACTTAAATGCTTCTGTTGGAATGTCTCCAGTCTGAATGCCACTAGCAAATGTCAGCTTGTTCGGGAAGAGCTAAACGTATATAACCCACACTTGGTATTCCTATCAGAAACTCATCTAGCCCATAAACATAGTAGACTTCTCAATGAACTGAAATATCATACTATTGTCTGTATCTCACAAAGTCTTTCAATTAGAGGAACTGCAATCCTTGCTAGCAAAACACTCACATACACAATTCTCAGAGTTTTAGCAGACCCAAGAGGAAGGTGGGTAATCGCTCAGATGGCTATCTCTGAAGTGAAATAAGTTTTGGTTAACATGTATGGCCCCAATGCCGATGACCCAGAGATTTTCAAAGAGCTAACGCTAACCTTATTGGAATTACAGGGGATGTTGATAATTATGAGGGACTTTATCTGCGTGATGAAGCACTACTGTTAGAATGCCCAAAGTTAGGGTAGCGATTCTAGAATTAGCACGTCTGTATAACCTTAGTGACATATGGAGAACGTTGTGTCCAGATCTTCCAGGGGTCACTTATTATTCATGCCCACACAGACAGTAATCCAGGATAGATATGGTGTGGGCCTACGATCAGATTCTCCAGACTGCGGGGATTGAGCTGTGCCCTAAAATCACATCGGACCATAACCCTTTAATTCTTAGTTTCCAAACTCGTCCGATAAATAAATCTAGATGCTCTTTTTCTTTCCCCCGATATTTATTGACAGATAATCTGTATATCGCACATATGGAAGGGCTTTTGGTAGAAATCCGTCATAGCAATGTTAATTCTACTAACTTTCGAACTCTCTGGGACTCAATGAAAGCTTACATTAGAGGCATCACTCAGCAGTTTATTTGGCGAGAGAATAAAGCCAGAGAGGGTGCAACTAAAGCTGCTCGGGTGGGATTAGTTAGTCTGGAAAGATCTGACACCACTGCTGTTAAAAATAATGAACCGAGGCAAACCCAGATCTACTCTGATCTCATTTCTGCTCGAGCTTTAGCTGGTCGGTCTTTAAAGGAGAAAGTTGCTGCGAATTACGACAAACTCCGTTCTTCGCAGTACGAATATGGTGAACAGGTGGGGAAGATACTGGCATATCAATTGGCAGACAAAAAAGCCAAAAACTCAATAAAGGCAATTAAGGGTACGGATAATATGCTTCATACAGAGATTAGTATGATTCTTAATCAGTTCATAACATATTATGAAACCTTATACGTTGAATCCGATCCGATAATTCCTGAGGAACTTTCTAAGTATCTAGGAAGAGCAGCTCTCCCCTCCTGCAGGAGGAGGCTGCTTTGCAGCTGACTTCTGAAGTCTCTCAGGAGGAACTACTTATTGCACTGTCGGCACTACCATTAGTAAGGCTGCTGGAGATGACTCGATTCTCTTGGAAATTTAAAAACAGTTTAAGAATATCTTGATACGTGTGCTTGCCAAGGATATACAAGAGATTGGCACTTCCGGGACCACTCCTTCAACCTGGGACATCTCCAATATTGTCTTTTTCTTAAAAAAGGGCAAGCCTCCTGATGAATGTGGCTCGTATCGGCCTATATCCCTTATTAATGCAGATGCCAAGCTCTATGCCAAGGTGCTTGCTAATCGTCTGGCCCCTATGATTATGGACCTCTATTCCGGACAGCAACATGGCTTCATAGTGGGTTGAGGCACCACAGTACATACCAACACTGCAATTATGGCCTTTGATTATGCTAACCACACTGGGAGCAACTTAGGCATAATACTCTTAGATGCAGAAAAGGCCTTTGACCACGTGGCTTGGGGCTGTCTATGGCCTACTCTCACGGCTTTCAGAAGTACTGGCCGATTTCTCACGTGGATCCGAGCCTTATACTATAAACCGCAGGCTAAAATGAGTTATCTTGGTATTCAATCCAAGCCTTTTCGTATACATAGAGGGACACGGCAGGGGTGCCCCCTGTCCCCACTCTTATTCGCGCTTTACATTGAGCCCTTAATATGGACACTGATGATTAACGATAGAATTACATCTTTTCGTTCTGGAACATGCGAACTTAAGGTTACAGCTGACGCAGACGGCATCGCGATTTTCACAGCTGATCCTGCTGCTTCTTTAGAAATAATCAAGAAAGAGGTACAAACTTTTGGGTCACTTTCTGGTTACAAACTAAACACTAGTAAGACACAAGTGATTATTAACTTTATACCTGCTAGCCTTATAGCAAGTGTTTGCCATGTGACAACTTATCTCGGTGTGTGTATCACTTCGGAACTAAGAAACATACTTAATCTAAATTATGAATCTCTCCTACATGAAGTCACTAAAAAGCTAAAAAGATGGCATAATTTCCCCATCATTATAATCGGCAGATGTAACATAATAAAGATGTCAATACTAAATAAATTTCTATACGTATTCCGCGCTATTCCTCCTAGTGTTCCTAACCTTTTTAAAAAAAAACTTGACAGGATTATAAGTAGTTTAATTTGGGGCTATAGGCAAGCTCGCCGAGTGATTAAACATAAAATATCCTTATATACAAGGGGGTCTGCAACTGCCTGATCTCAAACTCTATTTCTGCGCCTCCTTCTCGGGCCGTCTCCACAGCCTTCTCTCAAATAAATACCAAGATTTTTACCATCAGCTTTTATTGGGCCAAGACATCGGTAGATTTCTATATCGTACTCTAGATCCGAATTATTACAAACGAGTCCGCTTCAAGACCATTAGAGACACCGTTACTGTTTGGTGGGACATTCTCTCTGGCTAATCGCTTCAAACTTTTCACGATAGGTTCCCTCTTTGGGATAATCCACTCTTGCCCGAGATCTTCAAGGATCGGGTGGCAAAAAGCTGGGCTACGTACAAGGTGGAGAGACTTGGTCACTTATACAACATTAACGGTTTCAAGACCTTTCAAAGTCTCCAGAACACATTCTCTCTTCCTCAACAATTTTACTACAAGTATTTGCAGATTAGAGACTTTTTCTTGAGATCACAAAGGCTCGTATCCATCTCTGCATATGAGATACTGACATTTATCCATGAAACACCCCATAAACACTCAATACGTATTGCTTACCAATATTTTACACAGCTCAGAACAGACCCTTGTCTCCAGCTCACACTGAAGTGGAGTCGTACCTTGGGGACAGACATCCCTGGCATACCAATTAACAATGCATGTACGACACTAAAAGAAGCTAGAGTGTCAGTCAATCTAAAGCTTGAACGTTTTAGGACACTGTGTATGCTATATTACACCCCTAAGAAGATAGCAAGCTGGCGGGCAAAAAGAGGCGATCAAGCCCCCGACGACAAAACAAAATGTCCCAAGTGTGGAGTCACTACGGTTGACATAGTGCACATGTTTGCTACATGCCCGCCGATCTGGGCTTTCTGGGAGGATGTTAACCACGCTTGTAGAGACATATTGGGTCTAGAACTAAGATTTACCATATAGGAGATAATGATGGGTTTTAAGGTTGACCCTGGCCCGGCATGTCGTGCACTTTTTGCCATCTTACTGGTTACTGCAAGGCCAACCATCGCCAGGGCTTGGATCTCCCCTAAACCTAGTAGCTTGGTGGAGTGGTGGACTATGTTGGTTGAGATTTGTGAAAGGGAAAAAGCTGTGGCAAAGACCAGAGGTATATATGTTATGTGGACATTTCAAACTGTTTAGCATAAGGTACTTAAGGATTGATAATTTAAATATGATTTTCCTGTTGTATATGTTCTCGATGTACCAATTTTGTTTTATGGAAATTATGTGATCTGGCTGCTACCCCGGTTTCTCTTTTTTTGTATATTTGTATACACTGTGATGATCTCCCTTTGCATTAATAATAAAAAATTATGACAAAAAAAAAAAAGAAATGATCACCTATATTAAAATTAGGCCCCTTGCAAGGTGTCACTGGTGTTTTTAGAAAATCTGCAAATAGAGGAGGACTGTGCTTATATAGCTGCCTACATTAGCCAAGCTATTAACATTAGAAAGTGATTGAAGGGTCAGTTTTGAATGATTTATAAGTGTTTTATGGTTACATAATTTTACTAATTTTGATTTTGTAGTACATATTTGTATTCCGAATTTCTGAATTATAATTGTACTTTTATGATTTTAAAGACTTAAAAATGAAAAAAAGTTTATTTTGATTGAGATGTGAAAATTAGACGAGGGACAATTTTACTATGATTTAGGGAAAGTGCACAAGCGCTTTAGCACTGGTTAGCAATCCTAAAGCCAATAAAAACGAATTCAGCAAATTAGGAGGTGTGAAGGCAAAAGCCTTGGGGTACTACCACCCAATGATGTCACGTTTAACAATAGGGACTAGGCTAATAGCATTAGGAATGTGTGATGAAATGTGGTTGGGGCTTCTTTTCTCAACCTTCACCTTAATTTGCATATTATCTGCTTAGTTGTGTTTAGTAGGTGTCATCATTCTGATACACTCATGTAGACTAGTACTTCATAGAAATAATCATAGACTTGTAAAATACAATGTGTATGTGGTATTGATTCAGGGGCACAATTGTGGATCTCTGCCTTACAATTACCACAGGGAAAAGATTCTCTAACAGCACCGTCTGACTTCTAACACTATGGTCGCGATTACAATGTCATACGGACAGCCACCGACAGGCTGTCGGTGGTGGTCTGCCCGACATCCAGGTCCGAGGTCCAACCGCCTGATTATGATGCGGGCGGTACACATGGTGCCTGGCACATGGTGCAGGGATGTTTCTAAACATGCCATTTTGCATTGAGGGTTGTGCTGCTCTCCGGGATGCAGCACAAGCCCCAATGCAAAAAGGCATGTTTCCGACTGCCTACACTGCGGTCGGATCGTAATTCGGAGGTCGGGACCACAGTGTACTTGTCGGGTGGTCCTGATCCCGAAACGATGGCGGTCGGATGCAACCCCCACCCACCCACACAGACACTCAGGCACCCATACAGATACTCAGACAACCAATCAATAACCCATATAGACCCTCATTTAGCTACTCACCAACCCATGCAACCACTTACACACCAACTGACAAACTAAACTGTGTGAATGTCTGTATCAGTCACTAACCCATGCATTCAGTAAGACACATTTAATCACTCACTTATACAGTCAGTCACGCACCTACTAAATCATCCATTCAGACACTTATACACCCACTCATTCTTCAATACACCTTGGCCTATATATATATATATAAAACATATTTAAACTTTACAGAAACACACAGTCACTGGATGATGTCATCAGTGATGTCATTTGAGATGTCATCAGTGATGTCATCAGTGATGTCACTGACCATGTCATGAATAATGTAATATGTGATGTCATCAGCAGTGCATTGCGGGGGCGAGAGTTATAGTTAGCTGAACTAACTATAACGGCCGAATTTCTCTGGTTTAGTACGAGTGAAATGTCCAACTAACTATAACGTCCCTGAAACCTGTGGTTTTTTCAGTGAATTTCTAAGGTCTTTTAAATGCTAATTTCTAACTATAACGTCCCTGAAACCTGTGTTTTGTTCAGTGAATTTCGAAGGTTTTTTAAATGCTAATTTCTAACTATGCCTACAGAGGTAGGACATGTGCAGAAAGAGGAAGAAAGGCGCAGAAAGAAGCAAGAGAAATGCAGAAAGAGGCAACAGAAGTCCAGAAAGACGAAGAAAGGTGCAGAAAGAAGCAAGAGATGTGCACAAAGAACCAACAGAGGAGCAGAAAGAGGCCTTGTTGCAAAGTCATCCTGTGCCCCAAAATTTTTGCTGACGGGTACTGGTGGTAACTGACTCAGTCAGTCAGTCAAAATTACTTTATTCGGTTATTTTCCTTCTCCCTCATCCGAGGCACAAGATGGCTGCCAACACGTCCTGGTTTGAAGTGTTGGCAGTCAATCAGAGGCAAGCTCGTGCTCGGGAGGTTAGGCTCCGCCCAGATATCGAAAGTTTTCTTTTTTTTAATTTCTCAGGAACTACTGAACGGATTTACACCATTTAACAAAAAGGGATCTTTCTGAACCAAGACCTACCTTTTTGCCAAATTTGGTGTAATTCCGTTCAGCAGTTCGGGCTGGAGCTTTGTCTAAAGTTTCCTATGGAAATTAACATTGGGAAATCGCATTTTGGGACACCCCTTTTTTCTCGGCCCCCACTTGACAAATCACCCCAAAATATTCAGGACAGGAGCTGACCGGAGCGCCCCACTAGTTTTGAAAATTTCACGAAGATTCGTCAACCGGCGCCAAAGTTATTGGGAAAAGAAAAAATGCTTTTCCTATGGAAACTAGGTCCTAACTATAACTACCTACTGGTCTTAAAAAAACTGTAAACAGTTTTATGGATGACTGCACGTAATGACACAAGAAGGGGGATAACCACCGAAACGCATTTACAAATAATGGAAGTATACAGAAAAAAATTGGTGTTTTTAATGAAATAAGAATACACAGAAAACTTTAATCACATATCATTTAAGATTTTAGCACATATAAATAAGGTAGACATACACATCTCTGACAGAAAAGATATATGAAATCGCCAACAAGATCTAAGTGGATTTAACCACGTTATGAAACATTGATGAGGTTTTATCATGTATATAATATATATGAAAGGTTATTATGAAGGAATTTATGATATGCATCAAAGAAAGCTTTCAACAAATTTTGCACATATATAAAGTATGCAAAACATTATTATATAAAACTGTTATTAATTTCAATAATAGTGCAAGGATCAGTACTGGTCGTTGAAATATTTTATTAAGATGTATAGAGAATTTTGTTTATGTATACTATAACACTATTCACGAGGTAACAATTTCTTTTATGTCTATGGCAGCACTTTTCACATGGTAACAATTAGTAGGCACTTGTCACTTTAAAAATGGTTCCAAAACTGATTTGCCATGTCATGTGATCAAGGATCAGACGAGCCGAAACGTTATGGCGGCATTGCAATAAAATAACTCTGCACGAAGATTGATGGTCCGTGTCCGTGTTGGGAGAGTGAGATCCAGTGAGATACGAAGTTAAGTTATATGGTTGGCCGATTTGGTTTCACACGGCCATACACGGGACCCCCTTTCCGAATTGGGCAACGCTCGAAGTGAAACAACAATTCCAGGTTTACCCGGAAGCAGTTCTGATTCCAGGAGGAAAGACAGCGTTTGACCCCCCAGAACCTGAGCACACGCCGATACCGGGAGAAGCTCTGCTGACGCCGAGTAGGAGGACACAGTGAAAACGGTGGCGAACCCAGGTAGGCTAATCAGGTATTCTGGGGTAGAAAGGAGTGCAAAGCAGATGGAGTTAGCGGTATTCAAAACAGCCATAACTCACGCAAGCAACAAGTATAAACAAAAATTGCATTATGTCGGCCAACATGGTACGGAACAAGGAAGCGGCGGCAATGAACATGTTTTCGGACAACCTCCCAGTATCATCAAGTGTCAATGACAAAGGAAAACAAAATAATTCAAACAACACGAATTCTGTAAAAGAAAAATTTAAAATATTAGAAAAAAAGATGAGGAGCGAACAGAGCAAGTGGTGGGAGTCACGGTCATTACAAAAGTATATCGATGTCAATAGAATTCCAAGGGGGTTAAGAATCCTTACAGCCCCAAGTTATGAGAACCCAAATCCTGAACTTATGCGAGAATGGGCTGAGAGTAATCTCGAATCATCCCGAAGATTGGTTTTAATATTAATCAAATACGCTGATAATGATCGAACACAACTCCTAAAAGAAATTGATGAAATTAATGAAGAGTTGGAGAAAACAGACGCAACAGATGAAAAAACAAAATTAAGAAATGAAATGATGCTTAGACTGAAAAAAGAAGAGGACAAAATTAAGGAAAGGAAAACATTCAAATTTCAAAGAGATCGTAATGACTACGAGTTAGGGCAGATATTCACTTTCGCCAAAAAATACAACGCATTGTGAGTGTCCAAATACAGGATGACGGAAAACTCAAAAACAACTGGTAAAGCGAGAGAGGTAACAACGGAAACATCTCAGTCAGATTTAAGCTCGGCCGGGGGCAGTGAATCTGAGTCAGATATGAGGAATCCAGCAACAGGTAGACAACAACAAAAACCATCACCAGGTGAAGAATCACATTTTTTATGTTACGAAAGGAGACTGACCCTCCGACCAAGACCACAGAGGGGCAATGGCGTACCAACAGTAACTATAAGTGGAGGCAGAGGCGCAAAGCAAACAGGCGGCGCACCAAACTTCAACAAAAAAAGAGGAAAGGGCCAGTGGCAGAAGAAATAAGAATGGGAAATACAACCGACAATACCATTGTCAATCTACCGAACATACAATTGTCTAAAAAAGAGGAAAATATACTTTGCCTGGGATTGTCATACTCCCCTGGTACGAACTTTGATTATGCAGCCACAAGGCTAGAGGTAAATAAGAGTGTCAGGAAATTAAAGCTCAAGAAATTCCACACACTGACTAAAAATCATGACAAACAAGGGATAACAACAAACTTGGACCTACTAGGATGTACAAATTTAACGCGATCCGATCTACCTCTTCTCAGGGAAATGGAGGAACTATGGGAAGGTAGTGGCATGGAACATCATAAGGAAGTGGCACAAAATAGCAACAAGGCAAATTACAATGCAAAAGAAACAAATAAAAGAGTAGTGATTCAACCGACACCGTTCAAACCATCTTCCACCTTCAATCCGGTTAACCCCCTGTGATTCTATTGACATTTTTCATGAGACTGTTACGGCACAAATTAAGAAACTGAATAAAAGTACACAAATGATACGATGAAAGTACAATGAACAAAATCAGCAATACGATTATTTAATCAAACAATTAAAGGACGACAAGAGCACAGTCATACGTAACAGTGATAAGGGAGGCAACATAGTTATTTGGCCTCAAGAAGACTACAAAAAAGAAGCATTTGCACAACTTAATGACAGATCATGCTACATAAGCAACAGTGCGTCCAATTTGAAAGAGGTATATAAAGAATATTATAAGAAATTGTCGACATGGAAAAGCAAAGGACTTATCACAACAGATGAATATAAATACCTGAAAAAAGAGAATCCAGTGACACCATCCATGTATTTCATACCTAAAATACATAAAGATCCTAAAAAGCCACCAGGAAGGCCAATAATATCGGCCCGGGAAGGTTTACTTGATCACACATCTAAATATGTCGAATATTTCCTTCAAGATTATGTGAAAACACTACCGTCATACGTACGAGACAAAAGAGATTTCTTAAGAAAGATCACAGATCTCGAATGGCAAGAGGAATACTGGTTGATTGCTTCGGATGTGACATCCCTTTACACCAGCATCAGACATTGTGATGGAATTAAAGCAGTAAAACATTATTTGACAAAAAGATCTTTTCAGTATAATGAACACAATATGATGCTGATTGAAATGTTGGAATTTTGCCTGAATAACAATAATTTCATGTTTAATAATCTGTTATATCAGCAAACTAGAGGAGTAGCCATGGGGGACAGCTTCTCTCCCAGCTATGCCTGTTTGCATAACGGCAGTTGGGAGGAGCTGGTCCTCAAGAAAGATCATGGGCAGTACATCAGAGACAATGTAAAAATATGGCTTCGTTATATTGACGATTTATTTGTCATATGGCAAGGTACAAATGAACAGGCAGGAGAATTTGTGAAGGCTATCAATCAGAATAATGTCAATTTACACTTCACAGCCACCATAAGCCAAGTGTCCGTCAATTTTTTAGACACTCAGGTATATATCAAAGACAACAAAATAGAAACCCCACTGTATAGAAAAGAGACATCAGGCAACTCCACCTTACATGCGAGTAGCTCGCATCCTAAACATCTCATAAATAGTATACCGTACGGCGAGATGTTACGTCTTAGACATATTTGTAGTAATTAGCAGGATCTGAAAAATGCACAAGAAAGTAGCAGCACAAGATTTCAAGAAAGAGGTTATTTAAAACTCATCATTAATAAAGCAATATCAAAATCGATGCTGCATAACAGAGAGGAGCTACTCAGAGACAAACAACATGACACACTTAAAATCAGGGAAGTCTCAGAGATGAAACAGGATCAGGAGGCCAATCAATTTAGAATAATCATGAGATACCGTAAACAACAAAATAGTCTACGCAAAATTGTCCAGAAAAATTGGCCGTTGGTTTTAAATGACCCTGTGATTGGACCCCTGCTTCCGCAGAGGGTGTCCATCACATACAGCAAAGCACCTTCTATGAGGGATGCGTTGGTCAATACCAGCCCCAAAGTGATAGAAAATACAGGCTGGTTGCAAACCAACAAAGGGTTTTTCAGATGTAAAACCTGTAAGGCTTGTCAACATGGGGTCAACACAAAGACATACAAAACACCTTTCAGCAACAAAGAATACAAAATCCAAAAGTTTCGGACTTGCAAGACAGAATATGCTATTTATGTACTGGAATGCCCTTGTGGCCTCCAGTACATAGGTAGCACAAAACTAGAAGTCCACAAACGGATGTTACAGCACCTACGCGCCATTACCAATCAGGACAATACATATCCTGTGGCGCGACATTTTAGGGAGATACATGATTCCAACAACACAGGATTAAAATATTTTGTGGTAGTTGCAGTAACACCCAGCAGACGAGGAGGTGATAGAGAATCTAAATTGAGAAAATTAGAGACAAGATACATTCTACAATTAGATTCCAAAAGCCCAGGGGGATTGAATGCAACAGAAGATTTACATACATGCCTCGGGTGAAAATCAGGATATATAAGAGGGTTTTCCATACTTGACATAGTTTTAATTGATCTGGTAGATTATGATATAAGTGTTCTATAATCCATACGATGCTAGATCTAGATGCAGATAAAATATCCGAACAAATTAAAAAAGTGTCTACATGTTTAATTTTATATTTATATATGTCTGTCAATGCATTTTAGACTGTATACAATATATTGATTATTTATTAACAGATCGATATGTATTTATATATTTATATATTTATATATTTATTTATTCATTTATATATTTATATGGATATGAGTACTTGTTTACATTGACACTGGCGATATTTTGCACAAACATATGGAGAACATGATACTTAAATCTATTCGCAAAAACTATGATACATCTGGGTATTGAAACCGCAATACTTATTTAAATCTATAACTGGTCTTAAAAAAAGGAAACAGTTTTATGGATGACTGCACGTAATGACACAAGAAGGGGGATAACCACCGAAACGCATATACAAATAATGGGAGTATACAGAACAAATTGGTGTTTTTAATGAAATAAGAATACACAGAGAATTTTAATCACATATCATTTAAGATTTTAGCACATATAAATAAGGTAGACATACACATCTCTGACAGAAAAGATATATGAAATCACCAACAAGATCTAAGTGGATTTAACCACGTTATGAATCATTGATGATGTTTTATCATGTATATAATATATATGAAAGGTTATTATGAGGGAATTTATGATATGTATCAAAGAAAGCTTTCAACAAATTTTGCACATATATAAAGTATGCAAAACATTGTTATATAAAACTGTTATTAATTTCAATAATAGTGCAAGGATCAGTACTGGTTGTTGAAATATTTTATTAAGATGTATAGAGAATTTTGTTTATGTCTACTATAACACTATTCACGAGGTAACAATTTCTTTTATGTCTATGGCAGCACTATTCACATGGTAACAATTAGTATGCACTTGTCACATTTTAAAAATGGTTCCAAAACTGATTTGCCATGTCATGTGATCAAGGCTCGGACGAGCCAAAACGTTATGGCGGCATTGCAATAAAATAACTCTGCACGAAGATTGATGGTCCGTGTTGGGAGAGTGAGATCCAGTGAGATACAGAGTTAAGTTGTATATATATATATATATCTATATATATATATATATATTCACTGAAAAAACCACAGGTTTCAGGGACGTTATAGTTAGTTGGACATTTCACTCATACAAAACCAGAGAAACTCGGCCGTTATAGTTTGTTGAGCTAACTATAACTCGTGCCCCCGCAATGCACTGCTGATGACGTCACATATTACATCATTCATGACATGGTCAGTGACATCACTGATGACATCACTGATGACATCTCAAATGACATCACTGATGACATCATCCAGTGAATGTGTGTTTCTGTAAAGTTTAAATATATTTTATATATATATATATATATATGCCAAGGTGTTTTGAAGAAAGAGTGGGTGGATAAGTGTCTGAATGGATGATTTAGTAGGTGCGTGACTGTCTGTATAAATGAGTGATTAAACGTGTCTTACTGAATGCATGGGTTAGTGAATAAACTGTGTAAATGTTGGTATCAGTCTGTCAGTTGGTGTGTAAGAGGTTGCATGGGTTGGTGAGTAGCTTAATGTGTGTCTATATGGGTTACTGATTGGTTGTCTGAGTATTTGTATGGGTGCCTGAGTGTCTGTGTGGGTGGGTGGGTGGGGGTGTGTGACTCTGTGCATAGATGTGTGAGTGGGTGATTCACTGGATGTATGGGTTCAAGAGTGTATCTGTGAAGGGATGTATTGGTGGGTGAGTGTGTGTATGGGTGTGTTGGTGAGTGAATGGATGTCTCAGTGGTACATGTGTGAGTAACTACATATGTGAAAGGCAGTATATGTGAGTGTTGGAGTATATAAATAACTATATGTGAGAGTGAGTGATTGTGAGAGCGGCTGTATGGATGAGTGTGTGCTTGTATCAGTGATTGTATAAGAGAGTAAGTATGTGTTAGTATCTGTATGAATAAGTGAGGTGGTGTTTGTATGACTGTATAGGTGAGTAAATGGGAGTGTGATTGATTCTTTGCATGACTGACTAGGTGTGAGAGTAACTCTATGGATGAGTGGCAGTGTGTGAGTGTCTGTATAGGTGTATGAGTGCAAATGATAGTGCTGTATTGATGAGTGACTGCATGTATGGGTGAATGAGTGGATGTGTGTGTAGACCTAGGAATCAGTGAGTGGGTATGTAGTAACTGGTATTGGCGTGTCTATGGTTTCGAAAATGGTAGTCTGTATTTTAGAGTGGGTGTATCAAAGGTTATATTAGGGTGTGAGGAGGTGCATCAGAATATCACGTGGATGATGTCATCAGTGATGTCATCAGTGATGTCATTTGAGATGTATCAGTGATGTCACTGACCATGTCATGAATGATGTAATATGTGACGTCCTCAGCAGTGCATTGCGGGGGCGCGAGTTATAGTTAGCTCAACAAACTATAACAGACGAATTTCTCTGGTTTTGTACGAGTGAAATGTCCAACTAACTATAACGTCCCTGAAACCTGTGGTTTTTTAAGTGAATTTCTAAGGTTTTTTAAATGCTAATTTCTAACTATAACGTCCCTGAAACCTATGTTTTTTTTTGTGAATTTCAAAGGTTTTTTAAATGATAATTTCTAACTATAACGTCCCTGAAACATATGGTTTTTCTAGTGAATTTCAAAGGTTTTTTAAATGCTAATTTCTAACTATAAGGTACCTGAATCCTATGGTTTTTTCAGTGAATTTCTAAGGTTTTTTAAATGCTAATTTCTAACTATGTCCCTGGAACCTATGGTTTTTTCATTGAATATATATATATATATATATATATATATAAAACAAAGGTTAAGAATAATTTATACTTAGGAAAACTATATTCATTGTTTCTTTTTTTAAAAAAATTATTACAAAGGAGTCGCGCACCCTAAGCGACCCTACTCGATGGGTGCACGCATTTTAGAAGTCGCGCTGGAGTCGCGACTTCGGTGTAATTTAAAAATTATGAAATATCATTAAAGAAATTATCAATAAAAGTTTTGGTTAAAGTGTTTGCCTAATTTAATTTAGAAAACTATTTATAAACTATTTTTTTGAGTGTACTATTAACGATACGAAATTTCATGACTGCGCGACGTATGCGCGTACGGTGAGCGACCCCTCCCTGCACGTATTTCCGGGGTCGAGCCGGGGTTGCTACTTCGGCGTATTTTCAAAGTTTGAAATATCACTATTGAAAGTTAGAATATCATATTGGAATAAACACTTTCACTAATATCCTTTTTAAAATATTGTATAAACATTTATTTATATTTTATAATTATGTATACAATATTTTACGGGTGCGCGACGCGTAAGCGACGGGTGCATGCACCCTACGCAACTTCATGTCAGCAGAAAAAGAAAGAATCTGATTGGTTTAAATTATTTTCATTCTGTAAGCGGGAGGATCCATCCTTGTGATATTCCTCTTATTATTTGGCTATCTTGGTGACAAGACCTGCTGCTTGTTGCTCTATACTTTTTTTCCAATTTTGTGTGTTTTTTGATGTTCTATCTACACTATGGCATCCAGTCATGCAGACATCGATCCCTTGGATGTGGAGGAGGACGAGATTGTGGATCCTGTGAAAAAAAGGAAGGAGAGTGTTGTGTGGGCCTTTTTTACGGTGCCAGAGGGCGAGAAGAAAGTCAGCGCCCGCAAGGTAACCTGCACAATCTGTAAACGGATGTTATCAAGGGGCTCAGACAAAAAATACTCATGCAGGACCAGCAGCATGAAGAAGCACCTTGAGACTCTCCACCCTGTTCACTTGGCTAGAGAAAAGAGGAGGAGATAACTCAACGAAGCGGCAGAGCAAGACCTGAATGCCCCTTCTACCTCTTCTCAGCAAGTTCCTCCAGCACCAAGGCCCCATATCGTCCCTGAACTCTTTGAAGTGACCATAGTCTGCAAAAAGTGCGACACCAAACTGTGCATTGCGGAGCAGTGCATGGACGTTGTGATGACTGCCATCAAAGCACATAAATGTTAACATTTTTATAATGTGCTTTTCTTTTTGTTAAACAGCTCGTTTGCTGTTTTCAATTTTGTTTAAAAAAAATCCAAAACACACAAAAAAAAAGAAAAAAGAAATAAAAAAAAATTAAGTTTAAAAAAAAACGGTTCTTACGGAACCACATCTACTGGTTAAAAAAAGAAAAATTACCTGAGTGATTGCATGAGAGCAAGGATACTGTGTGGGTGATTGGAGAAGTGCAAGGGTACTGCGTGGTGATTTTATGAATGTTTGGGTAGTGGTGAAGTGATTGAATGAGTGGATGGGTACTGACTGGATGATTGGAGGAGTGCATGAGTAGTGCATGGGTGATTGGAGTAGTGTATGAGTAGTGTCTGTGTTATTGCATGAGTGGATGAGTTGTGCATGGGTGATTGGAGGAGTGCATGAGTAGTGTGTGGGTTACTGCATGAGTGGATGAGTTGTGCTTGGCTGATTGTAGAAGTGCATTGGTAATGCTTGGGTGATTTTTTAAGTGGATGAATACTGCTTGGGTGATTTTGTAAGTGTGTGGGTAATGGCAGTGAGATTGCATGAGTGTAGAAGTAATGTATGAGTGATTGCAAGAGTGCATGGGTAATGCTTGAGTGTTTGCATGAGTTTATGGGTAATGTCTGGATGATTGAATGAGTGCATGGGAAGTGCCTCAGTGATTGGAGGAGTGCATGGATAGTTCCTGGGTGATTGGAGGAGTGCAATGGTAGTGCTTGGGTTATTGCATGAGTGCATAGGTGTACCTGGGTGATTGCATGAGTGCAGGGATAGTGCCTGGGTGATTGGAGGAGTGCAAGGCTAGTGTGTGGGTGATTTTATAAGTGCATGAGTAGTGGCTGGATGATAGAAGGAGTGCATGGGTAATGCCTGGATGATTGCATGAGTGCAGGGGTAATGTCTGGGTGATTGGTAGAGTGCATGGGTACTGCCTGAGTGATTGAAGGAGTGCATGGGTAATTACTGGGTGATTGCATGAGTGCAGGGGTAATACCTGGATAATTGTGTGAGTGCATGGCTACTGCTTGAGTGATAGTTGGAGTGCATGGATAGTCCCTGGATAATTTGAAGACTGCAAGAGTAGTGCCTGGGGTTTTACATGAGTGCACAGGTAATGACTGGGTGATTGCATGAGTGCATGAGTATTGCCTGGGTGATTGGAGGACTGCAAGGTTAGTGCCTGGTTTATTCCATGAGTACATGGATAGTGCCTGGGTGATTGGAGGAGTGCATTGGTAATGCCTGGGTGATTTTGTAAGTGCATGGGTATTGCTTTTGTGATTTTGTAAGTGCATGGGTAATGACTGTGAGATTGCATGAGTATAGAGGTAATCTATGGGTGATTCCAAGAGTGTATGGGTAATGTCTGAGTGTTTGCATGAGCTTATGGTTAATGTCTGGATGATTGCATGATTGCATGAGTGTATCGGTAGTACCTGGTTGATTGTAAGATTGCAAGGGTTGTGCGTGGTAACTTTATAAGTACTTGGGTATTGGTGGAGTGAATGGATAAGTGCATAGGTACTGGCGGGGTGATTGGAGGAGTGCATGGGTAGTGCACGGGTGATTGGAGCAGTGCATGGGTACTGCCTCGGTTATTGCATGAGTGGATGAGTAGTGTCTAGGTGATTGCAGGAGTGCATCAGTAGTGCCTGGGTAACTGGAGGAGTGCATGAGTAGTGCCTGGCTGATTTTCTAACTGCATGGGTATTGCTTGGGTGATTTTATAAGTGCATGGGTAATGCCAGGGTGATTGCATGAGTTTATGAGTAATGCGTGGATTATTGCATTAGTGCATGGGTAGTGCCTGGGTGATTGCATGAGTGCATGGGTAGTGACTGGGTGATTGGAGGAGTGCAACAATACTGCATGGTGATTTTATAAGTGCATGAGTAGTGACTGGGTGATTAGAGGAGTGCATGGCTACTGGCTGGGTAATTGAAGGAGTAAATGAGTACTGTCTGGGTGATTAGAGGAGTGCATAGGTAGTAGACAGGTGATTGGAGCAGTGCATGGGTAGTGTCTGGGTAACTGCATGAGTGGATGAGTAGTGCCTAGGTGATTGCAAGATTACATGGGTACTGCCTGGATGATTTTGTAAATGCATAGGTATTGCTTGGGTGATTTTGTAAGTGCATGGGTAATGCCTGGGTAATACATGAGTATATTTGTAATGCCTGGATGATTGCATGAATGCATGTTTAGTATCTTGGTGATTACGTAAGTTCATAGGTACTGCCTGAGTGTTTGGAGGAGTGTAAAGATACTGTTTGGTGATTTTATAAGTGCATGAGAAGTGACTGGGTTATTGTTGGAGTGGATGGGTAGTGCCTGAGTAATCGAAGGAGTGAATGAGTAGTGTCTACATGATTAGAGGAGTGCATGGGTAGTATGTGGGTTATGGCTACTTTAAGGAACAAGATCAATTTCTCGCAGTGGATCTATATGTTAAACCTACTGCGAGAAATACCTTATTACATTTCACAAGTTTTCACCCCAGTAAACAAAAAGAAAGTATCCCTTTGGTCAGTTTCTCCGTTTACGGAGAAACTGCACCAATATTACAGACTTTGATATTAGATCAGAAATGATGAAATCTAAATTCATGGTACGTGGTTATCCAAAGAGATTGATACGAGAAGCGTATAAACGTGCTAGATTTTATGACAGGGACCACTTACTTGGTAATCATCCTCCCAAATCCGCACCGAAGCTAGTATGTGTCACACGACACTCAGCAGCCAACGAGAAAGTGCGACAAGCAATATGTGCTCATTGGAATATCTTGAATATAAATTCAGAGGGTGATGATATATTGCCGCGTCCAATGTTTGCTCATAGGCGAAATAAAAACCTTAAAGACCAAATTGTACATTCGCGCATGGTTAAGAAAAAACGGCCGGTACAAATGACGCTAGATAACATGACTCCATTATTGGGTAACAATAAATGTACCCAATGCAAAGCCTGCGATACTGCAATAATCACAAAGAAATTTATGTATAATTCACGTACAATTACGCTGAAATCGTTTACCAATTGTAAATCCAAAAATATTGTCTATCTTTTGCTATGCCCCTGCAAAATGGGATATGTAGGGGAAACATCTAGAACTTTAGCAACTCGGTTGACTGAACATCGTTCAGCCATCCGTACAAAGAAGATCAATGCACCTTTAGTCAAACATTACCTTGAAGTTGGACATAGCCATGAACAAATTGACTGGCTTATCCTAGAAAAAATCACTAATAAGATAGGCACAGATTCTGATGAAATCAGGAAAAGAAGGGAGGTGTTTTGGATATTCACTTTGGACACGTTCTCACAAGGCCTTAACCAAGAAATCCCGTGGGAACAGGCAATACGATTCAACACTGGTTAATCCTCCTTTTTTCCTGACAGGTTATAACTACTGATCGTCTCCACAAGTGCTGGCCCTTCAATAGAGGAAATGTGTGCACATTTACATTTTTGGTAGCTGATCTATATTCATTTTGATTTAGTAGTTGTCTTTAATGCGAGTCTTGTGTTGGTTACACATTCGTATATATTCTTCTTTGTATTTCTTTCTTTATTGGATGTTTAGCACATAACTGCTGACATCCATTGTATTAGGTACACAGCAAGGTTCATGGCTGTGATGTGAATTCGAAGGTATTGCTTCTACAGACATCTTTAAGTGGTTAACTATTTTTCATAGCTTTAACATAACCGTCACTAACTAAAGTAAGCATTCTAATTGTTGGTAGAGTGTTCATGGTCTTGATGCGCCCACCTATGAGCATTGGTTCGATATATCTTTTATTGGCCTCTGTTTTTAATATAGCATGGGATACATGCGACTCTAAGCAAGCGTCCTTAATATAACAGATTGTCTATGCTTTAAACTGCTGAGGTGTGATCTTTCAATTGGATTCTAATGTATTTTCACTTAGGACTCAGTCTTAGTACTTAATATCTATATATACATTTCTAAATTATTCTTCCTATGAGACACAGTTGCGAGTGCTTGAGTGTGACCCATTTACGAGTTAATAAAGCTTTGGTTAGTTACAACCGCTTTCCTATTGGACAATACAAAGCACGTGATCGGCTCTCCCTCTACATAATGCGGAAATGAAATCGTTGCCGGTTAGCTTGCACGCTGCGATTACGGCGTGCTGAGGAATCCAAGATGTGGAGACTCGATATTACAAAATAAGTAAGTCATACTTGTAGTCTTAATCCTGGAAGTCTATTCGGCTCTTTGAGTCCGTCTTAGTGAAAGTTGACGCTGACTTCTACTTTTTAATGAACCCATGCTTTATATATGCAATTCATGTTAACTTCACCAGCAGTTTGATTGCATTTAGATGCCAGTCGGTGGCTGTCCGATACAATGTTCTCGAGCGTTTTTGTTGAATCACTTTGTGAATGCACTCAATAGTTTGAGTATATTTATATGTGTATTGGCGGCCGCGTTACACCATGCCTATGAGCATTTTTAGCCGGAATTATTCATGTGAACCAGCTTCATTTCTTTTTTGTATATAACGGCCATATTTAACAACTTAACCATATTTAATTCTAATAGTTAAAGATACTTTCATATTGTTCATGTTGATGTGAACACATCAGTCATCGTTTTGCACCTTTTGTGCATTCAGTGTATGTGTGAGGATAACCTATGGTTTTATATATTCATGGCTGAATGTACACAATGTATACATATCCTCAAACCATAGGTTTTACTGATTTATTCTTTTGATTCTATAGATTTCACTGTCTCGTGAATTGAAATAACAATTGAGATGTAAGTATGTCTCATTCATTTCTATCACCTTCAGGCTGCAAGGTGTTTGTCTCTGAAGATTGTTATTATGTAGCTACTCTAACAGTAACCTTATTTCTTCCTTACTGTAGTAAGTAACTTATGGACGTTAACATCTTAAGCCTTGGCAGATGAGTACTATCCTTCTCTTTATTTAGAATCTCATGATTTAAAGGTAACTCTTATCTCACGTTTGCCACGTATTGTTTAAAATTGAAGGTAGCCATTTAGTTGCTATTTTGATTCAATTCATTATTTTTTTATTATAGCATTGAATTGCAGTTAGCTACCGGAAGTTAGTGAATCCAGTTTGGGTGCATCTGCCTTATATCATTCTTATCATTTTGAAAACGCATAGTTTAAAGGTAATTGTATTCTTTTTCCTATATCGGATATCATATTTTCGACTATATATTACATATCTATAAAGATGCTGTTTTATAACTATCTTTGCAGCATCTTTTGGGTGTATCCTGATACAACGAATAACTCTATGTTCAATAGAATCCATTGATTTTCTTTTGGTTGCTGTTGCTTTTCATTTAAGGTTATTTTCAGTTTTCATATATTTTAATTGTTTTATTTTGGGTCACTAACTGTATCACTATCAGCATGCAAAGTTGATCACAGGGTGATACATTAACTCCTAGGTGGTTTGGCTCACTATATAGGGACTCTTTTTACCCTATCACAAGTGTCTACTTCAGGAGTCTCTAGGTATAACTTTAATCTATTTTATAGTCTATCTTTCTAAGTCTCATTTTCACTGCCTTGTATTTAATTTATCAACTTTATGGTTAGATGCAAACAATTGGTTATTTCTGCACGCCCTCCTGGCGGCAATTAGTATCCATTATAGTAAGAACCGATTATATGATATGTATCTTCTTTTCAGATTCCATCAGAAAATTTGTGGCCCTTTTTCCTGACGAAGGCACTGTCTTGTGCCGAAACGCGCGTAGAACAGAACAGTCTACTACCGTCTTGCCGCATTTGTTTCTCTTAATATTATATCAATTGTGATCATTGTCCTTGTTACAAAATTGTTTTTATGGTGTTTTGATCATGTTCATGGTATGAATGCTGATACGAATGGAGTAGCATTATTGGGTCTTCTTTTAGTATTTATATTGAATTAATAAAATATAAGTTTTGATACTTTATTTGGTATATCAGTATCTGTCGGTTCGTCTCATATATATGGGTTGTCACTTTATCAATTGTATCAAGTCACTTTTGAAATTGTGTTGCCTTAAGTCTTTACATTGCATTGTAGTATGTGGGTTATTCCATGAGTGGATGAGTACTGCCTGAATGATTGCTGAAGTGCATCGGTACAGCCTGGGTGATTTTGTTAGTGGATAGGTATTGTTTGAATGATTCTGTAAGTGTATAGATAATGTCTGGGTGATTGCATGAGTGCATGGTTACTGCTTGGGTGATTCCATCAGTGCAAGACTAATGTGTAGACGATTGAAGGAGTGCATAGGTAATACTTGGGTGATTGCAAAACTATAGAACTAATGTCTAGATGATCGCAGGAGTGTATGGGTACTGCCAGACTGATTAAAGGTGTGGATTAGTAATGCCTGGGTGATTTTATAAGTACATAGGTTATGCTTCAGTGTTTGAAGGAGTGCATGAGTACTGCTGAAGTGATTTGAGAAATGAGATGATTGAGTTTGAGAAAATGAATAACTGCAATAAAAGTGATTGTAAACATTAACTGCTATTATTATGCTTATTTCATTATTTAATCTTACCTTCTATATTGACGTAGATATCAAACTCATTGAAAATATTTTACAGTTGTTTCATTGTAAAGTAAATTTATAATATTTTCAAACTTTAGTTTTACTTTCTGTGAAAGAGAAGAAAATATACTGTTAATGCAAATAATAGTATAGGTAACATAATTTTAGAATTACATAACATATTCAGGTTCTCTTTTTGCTGTTTTCAGATTCTATTGAATTTCACCATACACAGTGATTTCAATGTTGATCATCATAAAACAGCGGGCAAAAAAATACAATCAATAAGATTGTAAAAAACAAAACAAATCTTTGTTCAAAATATTTACAACAAACTCAACTATTTGTTTACATTTTCAAAAATAAACACTCTCATTTACATTGCATATAATACAAAGATGAAATATATGAACTACTTTTTTCAAACACAATTTTCCAAATGCAATATCAAAAAACAGAAACAGAAACGATAATTGAAACACTAATTGTTGACATCTTCCCAATAGGCCGAATGATGTTTTCAAATTCGTTTGCATTGAAAATATCCAAAATAAACTCGTTAATTCATGTTTACATCTTCCCAATAGGCTGAATGATGTTTTCAAAACTTTGGCATCAAAAATATCAGAGATGAATTTGGTAATTCGTAAGGCAACCGACATTTGAATTCCAAATGGGCATCATTACAATGTGTCCATCCTTTATTGCATCTTAAATAGGCAGTATAGTGTCCAGATGTTGTACTAGGTCCATCATGGAAAATAATATCCAGTGTTCTAAAAGTTCATCCTGAAATTGACACTTGACTTGCCACAAAATTTTTAATTTTGGTTTCCAATTTTCTTCCATCTGCTCTACAACGTTGTAGCATTAAAATGACATATTGACCAAATCTTTCTATAAATAATTTTGACAACATTTCTGATTTGCAGTGAGAACATTTCATATCTTGATTAGCTGATTTTACTAATTTGTTAAAAGACACTGTTTTACAATCTGGCATTGTCAAATAAATGAATCGTTCAGTGTCTATTTCAGTAGTAGAAGAAAATGAACAGTGTTCACATTTATGATCCCATCTGTAACGTAGTCCAAACAGATTTTCAATTTGTATTCCTTCATCTTCCAATACTGCAAGCATAAACATAAGAAATTCTTGAGCATCTTGTTGTATATTATGTGTAAATTGTGTTGAACCAGAACATATATCCAAAAGATGCCGTATGCCAGTAGCAGTATGGATTTTAGTTTTATCAGTTTTCAACTTTTCAAAAATATAATGTAACAAAGAACAGAATCTTTTTTCTCGATTTTCCATAATTTGATGTTGAAGATCTTCTAGAAAAAACACGACGTTCACAATTACATTAGCATAGCAGTTGATACCTGTTAGACCTGGCATCCTTGGCGTGGGTCTCCCTTCCATTTTTTCGTAATGCCTCCACTGTTGCCGATATGTTTTTGCTGGACTAGATGCTCATGGGCACTTTGCCGCTGCTAATCAGTGCCAAAGTGCAAGTGCTCCCTATCGTTAATTGATATATGTATTAGTGACTCCATGATTGGATGATTGGTTTACTTGTCAGTCCCTAGTACAGTGCACTCAGTGTGCCCAGGGCTTGTAAATCCAATGCCGCTGGTGGGCTTGCAGCACTGGTTGTGCCACCCACAGAAGCGGCTTGTAAAATGTGTCTCCAGGCCTGCCATCGCAGAGCCTGTGTGCAGCCTCGGGCTGCCATGTCGACTTGGTGAGTACACCCACTTACCAGTCCCTAAACCTTCCCTGTACTGCATGTTGGTCACCCCTAAAGTAGGCCCTAGGGCAGGGTGCATTGTAAGTATAAGGTAGGACATGCCCTGGTGTGTGTGGCATGTCCTAATAGTGAATTACAGCCATTTTCGTTCTTCACTATTGCAAGGCTACCTGCTCCCCATAGGCCAGAATGGGCAGACTGACTATTACACCTTATAATCAGAACTGACCCAGGGAACATGGTAGAAAAACGAATTTAGTATGCCTGAACTCAGGATGATAAAATACATCTTTTAGTGAAGTTGGTTTTAACATTCTGTGTTCGAAAATACCACTTTTAGAAAGTGGGTATTTTCTTGCCTAACTATCCAAGCCTGCCTCTGCTAGGTTGTGTATTCCTTGTCTGGAGATTGAGTGACAGGGGCTGGGGGTGGCTACCGGAGACAGGGTGAGTCAGCGCAGGGCTGAATAGAAAGATTTGCATCCAGAGTGGAGGGAGGAGTTGCACCTGGGTCTGAATAGGGCTGTGCCTGCCTTCCACAATGCTGGCTCCACCTCCTGCCGGGCGGCTGAGCACTCTGCCCCACATTCTGAAAGGAAAGAAGGAGTCAGAAAAACAAAGTGCTCCAGAACTGACCAGAACTGGTTTTGGACTAGGCAGAGGCCTCTCTGCCTCCAGAGAACAAAGAGAATCAGGGTATAAGAGGGGCACCCAGACCCCAGGAAGATCAGATCACTTTTGGGAACAAGAAGAAACCTTTACTGAGGAGCGGAACCAAGAAGAAACTGAGGAGAAACTATCCCTAAGCCTGAAGTGCTGCTTGGGGGATTGGCCTGCAGTGGTTTGCCTGACTGCCAAAGAGAGGAGAAAGGAACTTTTGCTTTGCTGTGACTTTCATCAACTTGTGAAGGATCTCCAAGGGCTTGGAAGAGAGCTTGCCCCCTGACCGAAGTCCCAGGACCATTGGACTTCACCCCCTTTGTGAATTGCTGCTGGAAACTCTGTTTCAGTGGCTACAGAGGTAGGGAGCTGTGACCGACTCTCACGACCGACTCGGTGTCCTGCAAGCACCGCATCGAAGCACCGTCTCGCCCTGCAACGCACGGCCCTGGTCTCACCGACTCCGTCAACGAGCCGCTGCCTGCACCGCATCGAGGGACAACGCGTCCTGCAACGCTTCGCTACGCCGAATCGAACTGGTCCGACCGACACGGTCACTGCTGCTGAGTTCGAGTCCTGTGACCGCACCGGAGTTGGGCACCGCTCGCACGCTTTGCGGCGCACCGCCCGACTCGCACCGCTGTCCGGACTGATCGACGCCAGCTCCTGAATCCGGCTCCGCCGCCGCACCGCAACCTGCCAGCACCGCATCGAAGCACCGTCTCGCCCTGCAACGCACGGCCCTGGTCTCACCGACTCCGTCTCGGCGGCGTCAACGAGCCGCTGCCTGCACCGCATCGAGGGACAACGCGTCCTGCAACGCTTCCATTTTTGCATCGCGACCGCGACAGAACAGCCATCCGGCTCGCACGCCCGTGCCTGCCGCTTCAAGTAAAGGTACTGTGACCGAGTCTGTCTACGCTGTGTTGGCCCGTCTCGACGCGGTCAGCTGGATTTGTTAGACTCTGTTTGTTCTCGACATCGCCGTAGCCGGAGGAGGCTACCGACTCGCACAGAACCTTGAATTAAGCCTTTTTGATCAGAACTAAGTATTCTTAACAGTATTGTGGATTATTTTTGTCGTTTATGGTCTTGTGATAAATCTATATAAAGTATACCTATTTTTATAAATATATAACCGGTGTGGTGTCCATTTGTAGTGTTGTCACTTGATTACTGTATGTGTTCACAAATGCTTTACACACTGCCTCTGAACTAAGCCTGTCTGCTCGTGCCAAGCTACCAAGAGGGTGAGCAGGGGTTATTTCGGGAGTGTACCTACTTTCCCTGACTAGACGCAAGGGTCCCTATTTGGACAAAGGTACATACCTCTGCCAACTAGAGACCCCCAAATCTAACATTGGTGGTCAGCGGTGAGGATTCTGGACTTGCATTTGTGACTCATGTACAGTGATTGGTGAACACTACTTAGTGAGTGCAGACCAAAACGCAACCACATACTTTAATAGCATTTTTTCTGGGATTTCCTATTTTTGCAAATGCCAAGTTCAGTCACTATGGAGAAACCAGCATCAGTAGCCTCTGTTGAATGTGATTGGGAAGAAGAGAGGCTAGAATGCTACACCCTTAAGCAGCTCAAGCAATTCTGCAAAAAGTTTAAAGTGTCCATGACCGGGATCTCCAGGAAGGAGGACCTCCAAAGGCGCTGAGGGCCTGGGTCGAATCAAGGAGTGCCCCTGTGGAGGGGCTGAGAATGCAGAAGGGCAGCTGGAGGGGCTATTGGGTCTAGGGGCTAGAAGACCACCTTCCCCAGTAGGTAGCAGTGTTTCTGCCAGAGGACTGTCTCCAGAGGAGTTGGAGGACAGGAAAGAGAGTAGGGTGCACGAAATGGAGCTGACCAAACTCAAGCTGAATAAGCAGTTAGAATTCGAAATGCAAACAAGGAAATTAGCCCTAGAGGAAAAGAAAATGCAGTTTGAACATGAGAAAGTTTTGAGGAGTTGGAATTGAAGGCCAAGAGCTTAGAGATTACTCCCTCTGGTGGCAGTGTACCGCCTGTGCCTGTTGAAGCTAGGGTGTATATTCCCAAAGATGTGGTGAAGGAGTTTTTAAAAATGACGACATAGGGCAGTGGTTCAAAGCCTATGAGGTAGCCATGTCTTCCCACCGGGTCCCTGAGAAGGATTGGGGAGCGGGGTTGTGGGGACGGTTCCTCAGTGAAGGGCGGGATACCTTGTTGGATTTGCCCTCTGAAGTCTATAATTCGTACAGCCACATGAAGGATGCCTTAATGACTAGATATGGTTTGACCCCTGAGCTTTATAGGCAAAGGTTCAGGAACTGTAGTAAGATTGAAAGCAGTACCTGGGTTGAATATGTGACCTTCTTTTGCAGAGCCTTGGATGGTTGGGTAAAGGGTAGCAAAGCGACTGATTTTCAGGCGCTCTTTGATTTGATTGCCTGGGAGCACTTGTCCGGTAATTGTTTTCCTGAGCTACGCCAGCACCTGATTGATAGTAAGCTGACTAACCCTAGGCAGCTTGCTGAGGAGGCGGACCGCTGGGTGAGTACCCGGGTCCACAAGGGTCACGTGGGAGACTCCGCCAAGGGTGGGCAGGGTCCCCAGCAGAAGAGTGGGGGGACAAGGGTAAACAGAAGGAGTTCCATAAAGGGCCCCAAAGTAGACCCCAAGGGAACCAAGGGAAAGGTTCCCAGCCTCCCCCTGAGAAGAAGCCAGTGGCCCTGACAGGCCCCCTGTTCACCAGGGACCACTGGTATGTTACAAGTGTGGCGCCCCTGGCCACAAGGCAAACGATCCTCGTTGCCCTTTGCATGGAAAACCAGCACCCACCAGTGCAGTCCCCCGGCAGTTGGCTAGTGTAGCCCTGGGGGAGGAGTTGGGTGCCCAAGGTGGGGGGATCCCACAGTGTTTTCCCTTGTCTCATTAGGAGACTCTGAGATGGTCCCTAGGACCCCGCTGCCTGAGAACACTAAGAAATACAGGCAGTGGGTGACCATCAATGGCCATAGGGTGGAGGCTCTGAGAGACACAGGAGCCAGTGTGACAGCTGTCAAGTGTCACCTGGTGTCTAAAGAGCAGGTTATCCCTGATGCATTCTATCCGGTTGTTGCCGCTGACAACACAGAGAGTCACTGCAAGGTGGCTCAGGTTCCCTTTGAGTGGGGGGTCTCGGGTACTCTTCAAGTAGCTGTGAGGCCAGCCATGCCTGTTGACTGTTTGTTAGGGAACGATTTGGAGAGCTCACCTTGGGCTAAGGTGGAGCGGAGTGCGCATTTAGAAATGTTGGGCTTGCCTGATTGGGCATGTGTGACCACCCGGTCAATGGCAGCTAAAGGTGTTCAAGAGGACCTGGAGCCTGAGAGGGAGGCCCAGGTGCCTGCCGGAGAGAGAGGAGGCAGGGGCGCGGGAAACCGGCCCCCGAGGTTCCCACGGTCCAGGAGGAGGCAGACCCTGAGGGGGATGCCCTGGAGCCTACAGGGGAACAGGTAGCTGAACTGGGGGACCTACCTGAGCTGACCCATTGGCAGCAAGAAGGAGGACCCTCCAGGGAAGAGTTCTGCAAGGAGCAGAACACATGCCCTTCTCTCGTGGGTCTGAGGCAACAGGCCACAGACCAGGCAGCAGGTGATCAGTCTGGATCACATTGGGTTTACTGGGAGAATGGTCTCCTGTATTCAGAGCCTAAGGTTGCTGAGCCTGGGTCAGCCCGTGTGCTGGTGGTACCCCAGCGCTTCAGAGCCTTCCTACTGGGGTTGGCTCATGATGTACCATTAGCGGGACATCTGGGGCAGGACAAGACCTTTGACAGGCTTGTTACCCATTTCTATTGGCCCCAGATGCGCAGGAGTGCCGCCACTCACTGCAGGACATGCCAGACTTGCCAGGCAAGTGGAAAAAGTGGGAGGAAGCACAAGGCTCCTCTCCAGCCATTCCCTGTGGTCAGCACCCCCTTTGAACGGGTGGGTATTGACATTGTGGGGCCACTGGACCCCAAGACAGCCATGGGCAACAGGTTTATCCTGGTCTTGGTGGACCATGCCACCCGGTACCCTGAAGCCATCCCTCTGAGGACAGTGACGGCCCCCGTGGTGGGACGGGCACTGATGGGAATTTTCTCACGTGTGGGATTCCCTCAAGAGGTGGTGTCTGACAGAGGTACCAACTTCGTGTCCAAGTACATGAAGTCCCTGTGGCAGGAGTGCGGTGTAACTTACAAGTTCACCACTCCTTACCACCCTCAAGGAAATGGTCTGGTTGAGAGATTCAACCGGACCCTCAAGAGCATGATTATGGGTCTGGAAGAACCCATGAGGCGTAAATGGGACGTCCTCTTACCATGCCTGTTGTTTGCATACCGGGAGGTGCCACAGAAATCTCTAGGGTTCAGTCCCTTTGAGCTCCTCTATGGACACCCGGTGCGAGGACCTCTGAGTTTGGTCAAGGAAGGCTGGGAGCAATCTCCCAGGAAACCTCCCCAGGATGTATACAGTTACATGCTGGCCTTCAGGAACCAGACTAGGCGTTTCAGAGAGCTTGCTGAGGCAAATCTGGAAGCCAGCCAGGAGGAGATGAAGCGGTGAGTACGACCAGAATGCCACTCTGGTAGAGCTTCAGCCTGGTCAGAAAGTGTGGGTCATGGCCCCTGTGGAGCCCTGTGCGCTCCAGGACAGGTGGACCGGCCCTTTTACGGTGGTGGAGCGCAAGAGTCCAGTTACCTATTTGGTGGACTTGCAGTCTCCCAGGAACCCCTTGCGGGTCCTGCATGTGAACCGCCTGAAGCCCCACTTGGAGAGGTCCCAAGTGGGCATGCTCTTAGCGACAGATGATGGAATGGAGGAGGAGACCGAGCCTCTTCCTGACCTCCTGTCAGCCCGAGAGCAAGATGGATCAGTGGAGGGAGTAAACCTCTCTACCTCCCTGACACCTGAGCAGCAGGGTGACTGTCGCCACTTGTTGGGACAGTTCCCTGACCTGTTCTCCCTGGTTCCCAGTGTCACTCATTGGTGCGTCCATGATGTGGACACTGGGGACAGTCTTCCTGTGAAGCACAAGGCTTACAGGGTGACTGACAGGGTCAGAGCCTGCATCAAGGAGGAGGTCTCCAAGATGTTTGCGCTAGGGGTGATTGAGTCCTCTAACAGCCCTTGGGCCAGCCCCGTGGTCTTGGTTCCAAAAGCTGCCGCGCCTGGTGCCACACCAGAACTCCGGTTCTGTGTGGACTACAGGGGACTCAATTCCGTCACCAGGACTGACGCCCACCCCATCCCCAGAGCTGATGAGCTCATAGATCGGTTAGGGGCTGCGCGGTACCTCAGCACGTTTGACTTAACGTCTGGATACTGGCAGATCGCCTTGACTGATGGGGCAAAAGAGAGGTCAGCATTCTCCACACCAGATGGGCACTACCAGTTCCGGGTGATGCCCTTTGGGATGAAGAATGCCCCTGCCACCTTTCAGAGGTTGGTCAACCAGGTGTTGGTTGGACTGGAGGATTTCAGTGCCGCCTACCTGGATGACATCGCAGTGTTCAGTGCCCGTTGGGAAGAGCATCTGCGCCACCTCTGGGAAGTGTTGATGGCGCTGCGGAGGGCAGGCCTCACAATCAAGGCGAGTAAGTGCCAGATTGGGCAGGGTTCTGTGGTGTACTTAGGACACCAGGTTGGGAGCGGCCAGGTGGCGCCCCTCCAACCGAAAATTGATACCATTCTGGCTTGGGAGCCCCCAAGACCCAGACAGAGGTGAGAGCCTTCCTAGGACTCACCGGGTATTACCGGAGATTCGTCAAGGGGTATGGCAGCATTGTTGCCCCCTTGACCGAGCTGACTTCCAAGAAGCAGCCCAGGAAAGTGATTTGGACTGACGCCTGTCAAAAGGCTTTTGACACCTTGAAGACTGCCATGTGCACGGCGCCTGTGCTCCAGGCACCCAACTTCTCCAATGAGTTCATTGTTCAGACCGACGCTTCAGAGCATGGTGTAGGGGCTGTTCTATCACAGATCAATGAGGAGGGCCTAGACCAACCTGTAGCCTTCATCAGTAGGAGGTTACTTCCCGGGAACAGAGATGGAGTGCTATCGAGCGTGAGGCATTTGCTGTGGTCTGGGCACTGAAGAAGCTGAGACCATACCTGTTTGGGACTCACTTCCGGGTTCAGACAGACCACAGGCCCCTCAGATGGTTGATGCAGATGAGGGTGAGAATCCAAAGCTGTTGAGGTGGTCCATTTCCCTACAGGGGATGGACTTTACGGTGGAACACCGCCCTGGTACAGAACACGCCAATGCTGATGGACTGTCCAGATTTTTCCGCCTTAGCGATGAGAACTCCCTAGGGGTAGGATAGTTCTCCCCACATTTCAGCTGGAGGGGACACGTGTTAGACCTGGCATCCTTGGCGTGGGTCTCCCTTCCATTTTTCGTAATGCCTCCACTGTTGCCGATATGTTTTTGCTGGACTAGATGCTCATGGGCACTTTGCCGCTGCTAATCAGTGCCAAAGTGCAAGTGCTCCCTATCGTTAATTGATATATGTATTAGTGACTCCATGATTGGATGATTGGTTTACTTGTCAGTCCCTAGTACAGTGCACTCAGTGTGCCCAGGGCTTGTAAATCCAATGCCGCTGGTGGGCTTGCAGCACTGGTTGTGCCACCCACAGAAGCGGCTTGTAAAATGTGTCTCAGGCCTGCCATCGCAGAGCCTGTGTGCAGCCTCGGGCTGCCATGTCGACTTGGTGAGTACACCCACTTACCAGTCCCTAAACCTTCCCTGTACTGCATGTTGGTCACCCCTAAAGTAGGCCCTAGGGCAGGGTGCATTGTAAGTATAAGGTAGGACATGCCCTGGTGTGTGTGGCATGTCCTAATAGTGAATTACAGCCATTTTCGTTCTTCACTATTGCAAGGCTACCTGCTCCCCATAGGCCAGAATGGGCAGACTGACTATTACACCTTATAATCAGAACTGACCCAGGGAACATGGTAGAAAAACGAATTTAGTATGCCTGAACTCAGGATGATAAAATACATCTTTTAGTGAAGTTGGTTTTAACATTCTGTGTTCGAAAATACCACTTTTAGAAAGTGGGTATTTTCTTGCCTAACTATCCAAGCCTGCCTCTGCTAGGTTGTGTATTCCTTGTCTGGAGATTGAGTGACAGGGGCTGGGGGTGGCTACCGGAGACAGGGTGAGTCAGCGCAGGGCTGAATAGAAAGATTTGCATCCAGAGTGGAGGGAGGAGTTGCACCTGGGTCTGAATAGGGCTGTGCCTGCCTTCCACAATGCTGGCTCCACCTCCTGCCGGGCGGCTGAGCACTCTGCCCCACATTCTGAAAGGAAAGAAGGAGTCAGAAAAACAAAGTGCTCCAGAACTGACCAGAACTGGTTTTGGACTAGGCAGAGGCCTCTCTGCCTCCAGAGAACAAAGAGAATCAGGGTATAAGAGGGGCACCCAGACCCCAGGAAGATCAGATCACTTTTGGGAACAAGAAGAAACCTTTACTGAGGAGCGGAACCAAGAAGAAACTGAGGAGAAACTATCCCTAAGCCTGAAGTGCTGCTTGGGGATTGGCCTGCAGTGGTTTGCCTGACTGCCAAAGAGAGGAGAAAGGAACTTTTGCTTTGCTGTGACTTTCATCAACTTGTGAAGGATCTCCAAGGGCTTGGAAGAGAGCTTGCCCCCTGACCGAAGTCCCAGGACCATTGGACTTCACCCCCTTTGTGAATTGCTGCTGGAAACTCTGTTTCAGTGGCTACAGAGGTAGGGAGCTGTGACCGACTCTCACGACCGACTCGGTGTCCTGCAAGCACCGCATCGAAGCACCGTCTCGCCCTGCAACGCACGGCCCTGGTCTCACCGACTCCGTCAACGAGCCGCTGCCTGCACCGCATCGAGGGACAACGCGTCCTGCAACGCTTCGCTACGCCGAATCGAACTGGTCCGACCGACACGGTCACTGCTGCTGAGTTCGAGTCCTGTGACCGCACCGGAGTTGGGCACCGCTCGCACGCTTTGCGACGCACCGCCCGACTCGCACCGCTGTCCGGACTGATCGACGCCAGCTCCTGAATCCGGCTCCGCCGCCGCACCGCAACCTGCCAGCACCGCATCGAAGCACCGTCTCGCCCTGCAACGCCACGGCCCTGGTCTCACCGACTCCGTCTCGGCGGCGTCAACGAGCCGCTGCCTGCACCGCATCGAGGGACAACGCGTCCTGCAACGCTTCCATTTTTGCATCGCGACCGCGACGAACAGCCATCCGGCTCGCACGCCCGTGCCTGCCGCTTCAAGTAAAGGTACTGTGACCGAGTCTGTCTACGCTGTGTTGGCCCGTCTCGACGCGGTCAGCTGGATTTGTTAGACTCTGTTTGTTCTCGACATCGCCGTAGCCGGAGGAGGCTACCGACTCGCACAGAACCTTGAATTAAGCCTTTTTGATCAGAACTAAGTATTCTTAACAGTATTGTGGATTATTTTTGTCGTTTATGGTCTTGTGATAAATCTATATAAAGTATACCTATTTTTATAAATATATAACCGGTGTGGTGTCCATTTGTAGTGTTGTCACTTGATTACTGTATGTGTTCACAAATGCTTTACACACTGCCTCTGAACTAAGCCTGTCTGCTCGTGCCAAGCTACCAAGAGGGTGAGCAGGGGTTATTTCGGGAGTGTACCTACTTTCCCTGACTAGACGCAAGGGTCCCTATTTGGACAAAGGTACATACCTCTGCCAACTAGAGACCCCCAAATCTAACAATACCTGTACTATTTTCTAACTGGTATCCTACAATATCATCAACAGTGTCCATTTTCATTTTCTTTGCAGCGTCAACATTCTCTTGAATTGTTTTCTTCTTTCCAACCTCACTAGAGTGTTTCTCATATGTTCGTTTTGGACATACTACACGCTTTTCATATATGGATATTCACCTAAGTTAGGAGCATACAGTCTTCTTAACCGATTATACTCTCTTACACAATTTGCATCTGCACTAATCTTTTTCTCAACAAAATCAATCAAATACAATCCAGATAATGTTCTTACTCGAGACAATGCAACATATGCCATACCCTCTTTAAAAACTGTACTTCCAATGTTTACCAAAGCACTGTCTACATTTAAACCTTGAGATTTATGAATGGTCACCACATATGCTAAAGAAAGAGGAAACTGTTTTCTATGAACATACAAGTCTTTAACAAGCAAAAAACGAACAGCACAACGTCCAATCTGTTTTACCTCTTCAATCTGATCAAATTTAATCTTCAAGAATTCAATTCCATCTCTGTTTTTATAATTAACAAAATCAACAACTTTTTCCATTGCTCCATTTACTAAACCTTTTTCTACATCCAAAGTACGCCGTAAAATTACACGACAGTTTTCACATACATATGAATTCTTTTCTAAACCAGCAGTCTTAGATATAGACTTTTCAAAGAATCCAATTTTGATTTAAATTTTTCTGAGAGAATAATAGTAATTCCTTCATGTTCTATTTAATCAATGGATTCCATTTTCATTATTTGTTGTTTTTCCAGCTTCAAAAGTTCTTGATTGAATGTAGAACACTCTTGCAGTGTTGGTATTAGGCAGATTATAGACTTCTTTTCTCTAATCTTTTTGTACATTATTTCAGGACTAACATTTTTATTTGGAAACAAGTTTGTAAGTAGCCGACTTTGTAAAGCTTCTTTACCATGTTTTGTCAAAACACCAATTCTTATATCTTGAAGAATGCTTCCATAATGTTCATCACTTGCTTGTCGCATATTCTTAATAAGCTCTTTATATTCAAAATGAGACCAAATATTGACATTTCCAATACTTCCCAAAGATTTCCTAGTGTCTTGATGCAAAAGTGTTTTAAAAACTGGTTGCCCTTTTACAGGAGTAAGTTGCAGTAGGTCGCGGAATACAATTACATGTTTTCCTCCAAATAAAACATCATAATCGGTTTTTAAAATCTGCTGCATTCTAAATTGTACAAAGGCAAGCATTACGTTTGAGACCATGCTCACCTCATCAATGATCAGAAGTTTAATTTTCTTTAGTACTCTGGAAACTTCATAACAAGCTTCTCCAGATAGCTTGTGATATTCCAACTTGTTTTCATGTTCAACTGGTAGCATCAGTAAACGATGTAATGTAATCCCTTTAATGTTGTGTGCTGCTAACCCAGTTGGAGCGGTTATAACACAAGATAAATGAGATTCAGTGGTTTTCTGTAGATAACTGGTCAAAACTTTAATTAAGATACTTTTTCCTGTACCTGCTTGACCACTGATATACATTTGAATAGGTTTAAATGATGTGCAGTTGCATTCTTTTTTCATGAAGAAAACCATGCTCTATCTGTTGTGTAACTTACTGATGTATTTCTTTCTGTTCAATATTTAGTTGTTCTTCCAAGTTTTCCAACTCCATAATCTCCTGTTGTGGTTGTTGCATTGCCGTTTCTACTTCACTCATAGCTATTGCTGCATCATTTTCAAGAATTGGTTCTCCTAGTGGATCTTGACTCAGTGGAGCAGAACTTTGACTATCTTGAGAACTGTCTCTAGCAATTTCAGCTGCAATAGTACTTTCTTGTTCAATCTCTTCATTCAACATTTGTAGATAAGTAGGGAAAATTGTGCATTGAATGTTATCTTTACATGCCTTGAAAGAATCTTCAAAACAGTCGAACTCTCCAAGTAATTCCATTTCAGTACGCCAAGGTTTGAAATGTTGCAGAAGTGCTAAATAGAAAAATTCCCTTTTATCTGGAGTATCACAACTGAGTTTCGTGTGATTAATAAGATTTCCTTTGGCATGTTTTACCAAACATCCATCACATCCAATTACTGCATATTTTTCTTCATTTATATTTTCTATAACATTTCTCTTAAAGCTGTAATATTGCAGTACTTCATAGAGACATATGTTTTCCAGATGTGGACTTCTTTTAGGATAGTACGTATCCAACATGTTTGTTTTAACAATATCTGTACTTTCCGGTTCATTTAATGCTAAGTATTCAATTTCTTGTACAGATTTCAATACTCGATTTTGTGTTTTAGCAAGACCAAATGGTTCCTCTTGACTTTGAATATAAACTTGCAGATGTCAACTGATCCGAACATTCGTAGGATCCAATCTCTCGATGGGAAAGCATCTTCAAACTGAAGCTGTACAATTTGTTACTAAGAGTCTTCTCATGTGAAATTTCTTCCCACATTTCTTTTAACTCTGTATTTTCAGATTTTGTTATATATGATGTAACATAGCTGTTGCGGGGATTCTGCACATATACAGAACTATGCGCAGGAAAACAGGACCTCGGTGTATGGTGGTGTACCAACCATCCACCTTAGTACCCAAAATCCCAATCCGACTAGCTATAGTGTCTCATTCGTTCTCCGTACTAATGCGAAGCTACCAATGATTAGACATCCCAGAACACGAACTCTTTCAGGAATCGCGGGAGCAAGAACACTTTTTCTTTACTCACTCATACTTGTCCACAACCTGCGTATTAAGAGACACAGTATAGTTTAAAATGTTTATTTCAACTAACGTGCTCTAAGACACAGTACACGTGCCAGTACTAGCAGCATAATGTATAAAGACAAAACAGTAAGCATTGTTACAATTCCATAGAATACAAACGGGGACAGCATTTTATAAAGGCAGTGGATAAAGGACTATAAAGCCTTGCCACCCTCCCCGTGCTAGTAACTAGTTTATTATAAAAATAGAAGACCTCTGGGCTTTGTCAGGGGGACCCCCATACCTCAAGAACTAGATGCAAGGTTTACATCATCGGACAAGCACAGCCCTTCTCCCTGGAAAGGTTTTTCTCCAAGTGTCTCCAACAGGGATATCACAATATTAAAAGCACCCGAATTTCTCCAGTGCAGCTGTGTTTCATTTTATGTCTAAGTGCGAGGGGCTGACCAGAACAGCAGCAACAAGGGACAGTGTTTTTCGACCTTGTACATCGTGTGCAGACGAAAACCACAGAGAACATCAGAAAAGGTGAAAGGCAGAAATGCAGACAGGCACAAGCAGAGTCTGGAAAAACAAAGTCACGGAGTAACGTGTGCAAAAGAGGCATCATGGCAGCTAGGCCTAAGCTAACTTAGCAATGTCGACAATGAGGCCACAATCCACACTACACCCTCCCCTGGTCAGTCCATAGGTCAAGATATAGGACGAAAACCGAGTTCAAATAGATGGAGCAGAATGCAAACGTCTATCTGTGGGAAATGTTTTTGGAAAAAATGGGAAAAAAAATCGATTTAGGGCTAAAAAAAAAAATGGTCACTCAAAGAGGACAAAATAATCCGGATATGCAGTTTATTGAGAGTCAACACAACTAATCCATCCGAGTGTATGCACAGAAGACAGCAACACCTTCCAAAAAGATATCATTGTCATCGTTTGAAAAAAGAGATGCCATCCAGATCAACAGATCAAAACTGCATTCATGTTCCTCACATTAGGGAGCAGCGTTCAGCATTGCGGGACAACTTGCGTGATATTCAATATAACTTTGTTGTAGGAGATTCTGAGCAGCCGCACAGATATCCCATTGTGCCAAAACTCCAAGTGCAGCCGCACGCGCCATTAATCCGTCACCGGAACATTCCCGCTCATGGGCCATTAAGGGGCACATCAACTGGTCGAAATACGGGTCAGAACAAGACGTATTGGAGAGGCAAACATCCAAGGACCAAGAGAATGGACATCGTAAGCAGGACATCACAGGTTGCACGCAAGTGAAATACGCAAAGCGAAAAGATAATCCATAAGCCACGCTGAGTGTCGCCAGCGGTAGTACACCAAAGCTGTCAATCATGCGGTCGCGGAGCATCCGCAGTCGCCCTGGGCTGTGTAGGCCCACAAGAGGTGCAGCCATTGCGCAACAGGCAAAATAAAAGCAATAGTCCAGCAGCTAAGGCTAGGATCAGTGGGTAGCCACCAAAGACGCTGGAAAAGATGGAATGAATAAAAGCCGGTATTGAACCAAATATAGTCTGAAAGGATGTCAAAAGGCCAGAGCCCACAACTTTAAAAAAGTGTACAAGGCCGTTGGTATTAGATGCATTAAATATATGGTGAATCAGTTCACCGAAATGTTGGGGGAGGTTAGTGTTTAAAAGGGCCTGTATTTCACTGTGGGTGCTGGCCACCTGGAGGACGAAGGTCTCCCGCGCGGAAGTCAGCATAACCTCCTGATTTAATAATAGCGCCTTTATTCTGCTCAATTTATTGAAATCTGCCTTCAAAGTCGGTATGTAAGGCCAAATTGAACTATCTAACTTCCCACGCAGGGGTGGAAAAAGGACATTTTTGCAGCACACTACGCGTTGTGAAACTGTTACAATATAGGGAATGCCAGCCTGCAACCCACAGCAATCTTGATTATTTAAAAGCAGATAGCTACCATTAGCAAGCATAGTGAAAGTAGGTGATATAACCGGAACAGGAATGCCCTTTAAAACACATGCAAGATTCGGGGCAGAAACATTACAAGCCCCATGCAATTTAATGTTTTTACAAACAAGGGAATGACCCACTGTAGAATCACAAGACTCTCCTGTGAGAAATACCTCCTTGTCATCCCTAAGGCATCTGTATGTGAAAGGTAGGGACCAAAGTTCATGCAAAAAGGCACTGCCCAAAGGCTCAAAACGGCCAACAGGATAATGTTTCATGCATGAACTGAATTCAAATAAAGAAAAAGGCAAAGTGATAACCCTGTGTACTAGCCAAACTGCAGAGTCAGTCTCCGCCACAGAGAATGGTAAAGGATCTATTTTTTCGATATGTAGAAGAGTGTATGTCGCATCCTCCATGGACATGAACTGCTGCTTTTTGGTCAAGTTAAATGGCAGAAACAAAGCAGACGTGTTTAAGAAATGCCATGGAACTTTCCCCATTTTCAGAGTCTGCAAAGTCCATGCAAACTGCATTACTGAACGCAATTGATTCTGACCATGATATAACACAGACACGTCATCCTGTACAATATCAACAACAGATGAAACAATATTCTCTAATGTGTAAATGCGGGAAGACAGGGTGTTAATACTATTGTCGACAACAGCAAGTACTTTTTCTAGATTTGCCTGATCTATTTCCCGTAAACGGGAAGCAGCTTCTATTTGTGAAAGCTTCCAGATTTCATTGTAAGTTGCACAAAAAAATCTTTTAGGTCTTGGACCTCCAGGTCTGAGAACAAAGTCGGCCAGATCGATGTTGCTGGATAGCAGGGATAAATGTTGTTTTACGGAATCTAAGGTAGAGTGCTGCAACCACTGTGTACTTAATTTACCCACAGAATATGTTGTTATTGAACGTGAATCAGAAAAACGTGGATCTGGTCTATCCTGTTTGTAACCAGAGTTATGAAAACGCAGTTGGCACGCATTAGAAGCTATGGGCCACACCAACCAGGCTGATCGATCTAGTGCAGAGACATTAAATGAGTTATTTTGAAACAAAGCTTGCAATCTATCAAGGGAAAAATTGAAGTGCAAGCCTGTGTTCGGCAATGATGACAACGCAGGAATGGTGGGTGCATTCAATTGTTTGGAAGTCGCCAAACCAAAACAAGTTGTTCGGTATATAGTACTATTTAAAAAAAAAATTTGGGTCGGGATAAGGCAAGCGCAGTGTAAGGCTTCTGTACCGCATACCTGCCAGGATTTAGTGCCCCAAATAGATTTCAAATCAATGGTGTTTTTCCAGTGCTCATAGCCACCAACAGCTAATGCGTCCATAAAGGAGCTGGAATATAGCAATTTGGTGTGGGTTAACATCACCTTTGGATTTGAAGAACTGTTCAATTTAAAATAATAGGACCTTGGGTTCGACCTGTCAAAGTCTGTAAAGTAAGTACATTTATTTATCAGTGTTTGGGAGCTACCTTGCAGAGGGGTTGGGCAATGTTCCCACTGGGTATAATTGAAACTACCTCGAAGTGTACTCGGTTTATGCAAAAATGGTTACCGTAATACAAATCGGCATAATTGGCTGAATCTAAGTATAATTCCTCAGCATTAAAGGCAGCATAATATTTCAAATCAGAAAATAACGATTCAATTGCATGCACATCCCAATCATCTGAATGAATATTCCTTTTTACCACATCACCCATGGAAACATGAAGCACATTAGGGACATTAATAATTTCTGTCGGTCCATGAATTTGGAAATTCACTGCATCCCACACGATGCCATCTGCAACAGGAAAGGCGGAAATGTTCACAAATGTGTGGTCACGCTTCATGATGTGTGAAGAAGAATGCAGAGCCAAAGTTCCAGCTACAGAGTTCACCGCAGAGCGTTCTGGCAAGTAGTGATCATTGATTGATGAGCAAGAAAAAAACTGTCGCAAAGCCAATGGACATAAACAGGAAAATCAGGAATAGCACCAACCAGATGTACGTCCATGGAGGGATCAAAAAATTGTCTCTGAACCAGGATACAAAAATACTGAATTTGGTTGGGACAAATGATGAGGTGGAAGACGAATCAAAGGAAAAACGAGAAGGGTTCAGTGGTGTTGTAGGCAAATGAGCCACTGAGTCACTTGTGGGGTAAGTATACTCAGTTTCCTCATTGCAGGAGGAAGCCGGGAGGGTGATCAGGCGATCTGGCAAAGCGACCATCCCAATGGTAACATCGGCACATGCGGTGACTGGAGGGCCACGAGCAGGATCTATTGAAATTGCTGGCCATGATACAGCAGGTGTTACACTATTCAGAATCGGCCAGATGTTGTAGCTTGACATTGTCCACTGAGATGTATCTGTTGTCTTTGCGACCAGGAAGCGGTGGTAAGATGACTGTACGAGTTCCCTTCAAGCCAAGAACTGGAACCGGTGCACGATAAGAGGGGCCAAATTCTTTTTTGTTTTCCACCTTCTCTCGGACCAGATCTCCAATCTTTGGAAGCCAGCCGGCAACCGGAATCTGCAGTGCTGCGTCTGTGGTTGAGGGTAAGTGTTCACTTGCAAGTCTGTCACGGGTCTCTTGTAAGTCCTGTAACATAGTAGAATGATTATCTACGTCAAAGATTGCAGCAGTCGCCGCCATGTCTAGACCATCAAGGTCTAGCACAAACATCTGTATGCCAAAGAGCATTTCGTATGGGGTCCGCCCACCCAGAGATCTTCTAGGGAGATTATTAAGTGCACGTTGCACGCCATACAAGTGGGCCATCCAGTTCCTGCCAGTACCTAAGACTCTAGCTGTCAAGGATTGCTTTAAGTCACGGTTCATTCGCTCCACAATTGAGTTGCCCTCAGGCCTGTATGGAGACGAAAATTGCACCAGCACCCCCATAGACCTCATCGCGTCCTTGTACGCCTTAGAGGCGAACGCTGGACCTTGGTCGGAATGGAAGGTGCCACAGGCAAAAATTCCCACAAAGACACGCAAATCCCTGACGACAGTTTGAGCGTCAGCACTGCGTTGTGGCCAAACCCAGATGAAACGTGTGCACGAATCAACTGCAACTAAGATGTATTTATATGCAGTATCAGAAGAAAATGGACCGCAGTGATCAAGATATACACAACCAAAAGGTTTATTAGAAATGCAGAGCTGTGTTTGTGGTGGACGTGTAACCGTAGAGGGCTTAATTTGCTGACAGATGTCGCAAGAAAGGTCATAATTACGGGTCTGTTTGTATAAACCACGCCACCAATAACGCTGCTGCAAGAGTGAAACAGTTGCAGACACGCCAGCATGGGCCGAAGCCAAGCCTTCGTGTGCGGCTGTTATCAAAGAATTTCTGCAGTCCGAGTTGGGAATCAGCCGATCACCAACGTCTGGAATTCTGAAATAAGTAACCTGGTCGGGACTTAAGTGATAAGAGTAGTTGGAAGGGAAACCCTGTGGGTAATTAGAACCTTCCTTAGTTGCAGCAACAGCTGCCAATATCCCATTATCAATTTTTGTCATGGATATTGTAACGGCTGCTACTGAGCATGTGGCTACTGCTGATTTGGCAGCCTCGTCTGCCAAACTGTTACCGACTGCGTGTGCGCCCACACGCTGGTGGCCAATAGTGTGAATCACCTGTGTGAGAGGCAGACGTTGTTTAAGATCTGCTACTCGAACCCAAAGCATTTTATGCTTAATTGCGCTGCCTTTAGAATCTCGATAGTCGTTCTGAGACCAAAAGAATAAGTTGTCATTGAAAGACTGAACACAGTAGTAAGAATCGCATACAATAAGGGTAGTCACATCTGGGTCTGCAAACTCAAGCGCGAGTACCAAAGCACGCAGCTCGGCCAATTGGGCAGTACTGTCTCCAAGTGCCTGCGTGTGCACAACACTCGATTTGAACTCCGTTCACTATGCTACCCGCCACAATCGCGCATGCTGCTGAGTATGCATGCTTAGAACCCATGGCCGGTTGTGCCGAACCATCGGTGTAAATGATACATTTGTACTCCTCAAGCGGCAGCAAAGACAGAGGAGGAGGATGAACAAATTCATACTGCAAGAACTCCTGTGTCTGAAGAGAGGAATCAAAGATAAAGGTGACATCAGGAGACGTCAAAGAAGTAGCCCATTGTATCCAACGTGAGTGCAAAGCCTTAGAGTTTGGTACACTAGCCTTGGTCACTGCCTCAAGGGCAGGGGAGGGTGTTACTACCAAGATGCGTTTTCCCTGTGCCAGTGCGCGTTCTTTAAGAATCGCCATTTGCACTGCAGTCAAAACTTTCTCCACAGTTAAAAAGCGCAACTCGGCAGAAGTGTAAAGATGCGACTTGTAGGCAATTGGTACTGTGTCACCTTCGTTAAATGTCAAGTAAGTGAAACCCACTGCGCCTGGCACGATTCTAATCACCAGGTTCGTGTGGTTATCACGAGTCAACAAGAACTTAGATTCAAGTAGATCAGACTGCAAAGATTGCAGAATAAGCAAATGTTCCGGAAGCCAGCATGACTTAGAAAAGGTTGGTTGTATCAAGGCATAGAGAGGCTTGCTATGCTGGGCATATTCGGGAATGTAAGAACGCCCGAAGTTCAAAAATCCCAGCAAAGATTGAAGTTTTTTCAGGGTCGTCGGAGGGCGCAGAAGTGTGCATTTCTCCAGGAAGTGGGGAGCTAAGCCCCGTCCTTCATTGTTGAGCTCGTAGCCCAAAAACAACACAGTATATTCAGCGATGTGAGATTTGGCAAAATTAAATTTGTAACCTAAGACCGCAAACTCAAGAATAATGCGGTCCACTCGGGAAAGATGCGGCCATAATTCGTCGTCTGTCAGATATATATCATCCACATACGAATACTCATATGGGTCTATGCTGTCCAACAAAGAGACAACACGGGCGGCGAAGATCCCCGGGCTGTTTTATAACTCATTGGCAAACACCGGAATTTTATTTGTTTTCCACCGGAACTGAACGCGGTCCATTGACTGCAGTCAGGGGACAAATTGTGTGTGTAAAATCCATTGGAAAGGTCAAGTGTCGTTTTATATCTTTTACGAACAAGACTGTCTACTAGCGCAGAACTATGGTTATTCTGTACAGCAAAGGTTCGACAATGAGAGTTCAAATGCCGGTAATCTAAAACTAAGTGGTAAGACCCATCGGGTTTAGAAACCACAAAAAGTGGATTATTCATTGGTGACACGCATGTCTCAATTACTCCTTGATATTCTAACTGTGTCAGAATGTCTGAAACGGGACCTTTAGCTTCCCGCCGGAGGGGATATTGGGGTTGTGGCTGTGGCAGAGACCGCTAAGGTATATCATGGGGGGAGAATCCTCATCCCAGCCCACGTGATTACGGTACAGTGCCGGGGCCTGGGCCACAGCCCATTCAGCTGCGAGAGCCTCCGCTCTGTCCTTGGGGACATGACGAGAAAAGCTCGGAAGTGTTACTTCCTCCCCTCTAGGAGCAGCGAGAACAAACGGGGGCGGCCAAACTGCCTCCGCCAATAAAATGTCGTAAGAAAAGGTCAGATTTTCCCCAAAAATCCCTTTAATAACACGCTCAATGTCACCTTCAATTTAAAGGACAATGTTAAATAGTCTGTCAGGGGGTGCCACTCGGGTGTCAGCTGTCTCTACAGTAATGAAAGTGTCAGTTGCTGTCGCCTGCACATGAGGACGTAGTGCCTCCTGCACTATGGTAACTTCTGCGGCGCTGTCTAGCAGCGTCACTGCCCACGTCCAATTCAGGAGTCTCGTTCTCACCATCTGTGGCATATCTCGCTGTTATACTGCAACCTTTTTCTTCTGAAACTGTGGGCAAGAACGTGGAAACTCTTCTTGTTTCCCTTTTCCAGGTTGTCGAGGTTGGTCCCGTCCCTGTGGGGCATCACGACCCCTGCCTCTTTCCTGGCGATCTCCTTCACCAGCCTGTGAGGTCGATGGTGCCTGTGAAGAACGAGGAGAACGCTGGTCAGGGACCTGAAATCTGTCAGGAGACCTAATTCTCGCTCGGTCGCGCAAATCATATGTGCGTTCAGAAGATGCGGAAACCGGTGACGCAACACGCGACCCTGATTTTGGTTGTTGCTTACCCTGTTTCTTTAACTTCCAGTTCTTTTTAGAAAAGAACGGTTTCTCGTCTTTACCAGACTGAGATTTTGTTGTGGTTGTGGTTGAGTTTGCGTTTTAGCAAAAGGCTTAACTCCCAAACTATTGCGGCCAATGGTTTTATTAGCCTGTGCAATAATTTTCGGTAATTCGCGAGGCTTGTCCAGTTCTGGGACCAAAGCCAAAGCATTAGCTACTTGAAAGTTAACTGCATCACCCTTGAAATTCACAAGGATTAGATCAGCCACCACATCGAACACCCCCACTAGTCTCATCCCCAATTCCACAGCCGCTTCAGGGCCATGTTCGTCTTGAACACGTTTAATCACGGTGGGGAGGACCGTCATGGATGGAGTGCCGAAACACTTCGCATATACTGCCGCAAATACCTTACCTCAGTTGTTGCATTCTGCCAACTCGGGAATTAAGTCTTTTGGCAAACTTATAGTCAAAATCCTGTGTTTTTCCACAGGAGAGGTATTGGGAAACACCACCTCCAGCTGGTCAAATTTTTCAGCAAGCCATTAAGGCAAATCATCCTTATTCTGTGGGCGCTTGCCCATCACCGAATTAACCATGACGGGACTTATAGTTACACCGCCAAGTCCAGCCGGATGCGCCACAACTCCAAGAGGGGCCATCTGGACGTTGCCTGTGACATATTGTACTAAAGATCTGTGCACACGGACCAAAGACGTATGCAGCACGCGCAGTTCATCAACCGGAACTGCTAAATAACGTGGATGCGGGGTATACCCGGCCAAAGCAGGCCAAGCGGCCCCCTCTATCGATAAAGGGCCTAAACAAATCGGGGTGACCGGGTGTGGGAGGGCGCCATTAAACCAAACACGGTGTTGCCATGCCGTGAGCGGAACTTCAAGAGCCTGATAAGGCCGATAAACATTAGTAAGGGCGGTGGGAGTGTAAACGTGGAACAAATTGTCTGAACCTTCTACCGCCGGAAAAGTGACCCATGAGTAAAATACCTCAAAGTGATAAGCCAGATCAGCTTGCACCACAAAGATGAGGGCGACACCTGCGTCAGGTACTCCATAGGCTGTTAAATGAGCACGGACTGCAGCGCGGCTATGTGCCGGGATATTTACATTCACAGCCATCAAGATGAAGAATGAAGCACAACCTAGTGTCTGGCAGCGCAATATAGGGTTAAGAATAAAAATACCTTTTAATAACTTCAAGCTTGAAAGAACCTATAAAAACATCAATATAGGAGGTTACACCCTCACATCTGTGAACAGAAGTGAGGGGAATTGTGGACAAGCACAAGCACTACTCAAGCGTCTTGCAGATAAGAAGCCCACCAAACGTTAGTGGCGCCATGTTGCGGGGATTCTGCACATATACAGAACTATGCGCAGGAAAACAGGACCTCGGTGTATGGTGGTGTACCAACCATTCACCTTAGTACCCAAAATCCCAATTCGACTAGCTATAGTGTCTCATTCGTTCTCCGTACTACAGCGAAGCTACCAATGATTAGACATCCCAGAACACGGACTCTTTCAGGAATCGCGGGAGCAAGAACACTCTTTCATTACTCACTCATACTTGTCCACAACGTGCGTATTAAGAGACACAGTATAGTTTAAAATGTTTATTTCAACTAACGTGCTCTAAGACACAGTACACGTGCCAGTACTAGCAGCATAATGCATAAAGACAAAACAGTAAGCATTGTTACAATTCCATAGAATACAAACGGGGACAGCATTTTATAAAGGCAGTGGATAAAGGACTATAATGCCTTGCCACCCCCGCTAGTAACTAGTTTATTATAAAAATAGAAGACCTCTGGGCTTTGTCAGGGGGACCCCCATACCTCAAGAACTAGATGCAAGGTTTACATCATCGGACAAGCACAGCTCTTCTCCCTGGAAAGGTTTTTCTCCAAGTGTCTCCAACAGGGATATCACAATATTAAAAGCACCCGAATTTCTCCAGTGCAGCTGTGTTTCATGTTATGTCTAAGTGCGAGGGGCTGACCAGAACAGCAACAACAAGGGACGGTGTTTTTCGACCTTGTACATCATGTGCAGACGAAAACCACAGAGAACATCAGAAAAGGTAAAAGGCAGAAATGCAGACAGGCACAAGCAGAGTCTGGAAAAACAAAGTCACGGAGTAACGTGTGCAAAAGAGGCATCATGGCAGCTAGGCCTAAGCTAACTTAGCAATGTCGACAATGAGGCCACAATTCACACTACAAGCGAGCAACAGCAATTGAATTATCTGCAACATACTGGATATCCATATTTGCATTCCACATCGTCAAAATCACTGATTGTAATCATTAATATACTTTGAATCTTCACTTCTTTTTATATTGTAAGCATTCTTTGGAGATTTTCGAGTTATAGTATGCCTCACTGCTGACATGAAACTATTGACTCTTCCTTTGGAAATTACTGGACGTGGGAATCCAAAACGACATTTTGTATAAAATCTTTCCTTCGGCTTGTATTTCCGTCGACAATATTTCCCACATCGATGACTTTGAATCCGTAAAACTTGTTGTTTTAAGGTATTTTCTCCTCCTGTTTTTGGAATAGCACAGGTAACATAGTCTTCAATGAAAGATAAAACAGACTCATCAGAATCGGTTCCAAATTTAGGTGCATCCTTGATCCATAATAGCATATGTATATGAGGAGCACCTCTGGCTTGGTACTCCTTTCTCCAAAAGAAATCAATAACTCCTCCAAGAGGTGGGTTATTTTTATTGAAGATGAAAGACATCATGGCATGAAACTTATGATTAAAATATCTGCACACATTTACAGGATCCAATGAACACAGTTCTCCAGCTGTCTTCAATTCAATGTTTTTAATATTTGAATTTGCTTCTCGTAGAAATTCAAGTAAATCATCCCATGCGTATTGAGCACAGCTTAATGTAACAAACGACGTAGGGGTTCCTAAGTTCCTTAACATACATTTAAGTTCTCCGTGACGACGATACCAATACTCACTAGTACCACGTTGACACGCCATCAAGTTAATCAATTGAGATTCTAAATGATCGTCTCTTTGTTGTACTTTTCCATGAATTTCTTTGCAGAAACATGTGTAAGATGAACTCCTTTTTTAATATGTGGTTGACTGCATATGAAAGTCCAGATAAGTCACTTTCAAACAGAAGATGAAATATATATGGAATACATTGTCAAAATCTTGGATCTTCTGAGTACAATCTTGTTGTACGATACTCTGAAGCTGGAATCTACACGGGTCGTTCATCATATCGTCCATCTTTTCCAGTGGGGAAGAGCTGTGGAAAACAACGGGCTTCAAAACTTCTTTCCCAAACACTCATAGGAGTTCCCTTTGCTTTCTTCATTTGGAATAATTCAATACAATTTCCAATAACTTCTTTTGAATGTAAAGGATGTATGCTATAATGTTCATAAATTTCTTCACTCCTGGAGATGTCCACTTTTTTGATTTCGCCAGTTGAAATTTCTCTATCATCTCCTAAAGATATTTCTTGTTCTCCCAGATATACATTTTTATAATAAAGATTGTTTTCTATGAGATATAACGTATCCTTTGGAACTTTTGAGACATCTACTAACTCTTGCCATATTTTCTGACTCTTTGTTGGAACACCATTAACTAGAATAACTACAGGTTCAGTTTCCTCTCTCTCTACACCAATAGTTTCAATATTTTTCTTTAAATCTAAAGGTAAATACACAACCCTTCCTTTTAATCCTCTTTGTAAATCTGTGGGAGGCAACTTACCTGTTTTAGGCTCCATACGAACAATAGCCTGAAACAGGTGCACAGATTGAATCAGAATGGACTCATACGTATTTAAATCCACCAGTTCTGGAGGAATAGCTACCAACTCTAGGTTATTATGTACAGCTCTAGCTGGCATTTTGTTCTCTTCTAATTTGCTGTTTCAATATTTACAAATACGTTGATCACTACCCAACTCAAAGCAATCTTCCACCAACAAATAAGCACAAAATTCCTTCCACTTAGCATTGTTTTCCTTTTCACTTTCTAAATACAGATCAACATTCCTAGTTTGAATACGTCAACAACAAATACAAACATAGTTTGGTTTTTCACAACAAATTACCTTAAACTTTGTAATTTCTTCTACAAACTTCTCAGTACTACTATCTTCCACCTCTTCTTCAACACCTACACTTATCAAACTCTCACTTTCTCTACACTCCTCTTCAGGACCAAAGAAACGAAACTCTATATCATCACAAACTTTTTTACATCCGATACTGACCCATGCAAAAGAGCAGTGTTTATGTCACTTAAAAATAATGCAGGACTTTGTACATAGTACAATCTTCTTACTAACTTCCGCATTGCAGAGTGATGTACTGCTAACATTCTCAAATGATGAAAAACACTTTGACACACTTTTCTAGAAAGACAAGCCAGAGAATGTCCCTGGAAGCCAGTATTTTTTCTCACTTTACAAGGATCTAGTCCTTGCAACATCTTAATCTTTTGTTTAATGCTTTTTTTTACTATACTCTCCTCACAAATTTTGTAAAATATCAATAGATTCCTGTTGTATACTACAAATACTACTACAATCCCATGTATACACTGGAGCTTGTGAACATCTCCCTTGAACTTCTTCAGCTATCACTTCTTCCACATTTCTAGGAACCATCTTTTCTTTTTCAATTGCACAACCGTTCTTAACTTCATAAGCTTGACCACTGGTAAGAACTGTGTGAACTAATGTATTGTTTTGAAAATAGCTCTCTTCATTAAAAAAAGGTTCTGAAGTAGAAGTGTGCTTCCATTCACGCAAATTTTTTTTACTAAAGTTACTTCTTTTAATTAGTCTTTTCCATTTAATTTTCTCCTTCATAGAATGCATTAGTTTATCCAATGTTCGCATTCTTTTTAAAACTAATATAAACAATCTTCTTTTTAATTCAAAAGCCTTTTCGACTATACTTTCAATCTGTTTTTTCTTTTTATAAAATGCAGATCTTCTTTTATATTTCTTGCAATCTTTCAATACATTTTGTAGTACTCTACTTTTATACATACGTTTCCTAATATCGTGATATTGTTTCATCCTTCTTTCAACATACATTGTTTTCTCAGAACGTGATTTTCCATTAATTTGTCCTTTTTTTATTTCATTCTTCTTCTTTCTATAACTATTCTTTCTATTTTCTGCATTTTCAAAACTTTTTCCAGTCCTTAAAAGTGTTTTAAGAAATTATGTTGTTCTCTTACCACAATACTTTTTCTTCTTTGTCACATGTTGTAGTTCATCTAATTCCTGCTTATGTCTCTCCTTTATGGAGAATATCTAAAAAGAAAATAATTTTAAAAATAATTTAATATTATTAAAATAATTATATACAAATATTCTTATCTATTACTAAAGAAACATCTTCTATTTAAAAGCTACAAACAAATGCATATATTGTTTTCGGAATATGGTGACACTTACACCTGAGCTGCAAAATAAGGGAAGAGGGATGCAGAAACAGAGAAAAGGAATGCAGCAGTAATGCATGAGTGATTACAGCACTGCATATCTAGTGCCTGCATCATTCTAAGACTATATGGCGACTAGTTGGGTGTTTTTATAACTGCATGAGAGTTGCACTCAACTATAAGTGTCTCCATATTGTTAAAAGCACACATACATATGTCTCTACGTTTTCAAATCATCATGATATCTAAAACAAATATGTATATAATATTTCTGGATTATAATGAACCCTAGAAACTGAGACATGTAATAGATCTGTTTCAGTAATTGCATAACTGTATGGGTAGTGCTTGGGTGATTGAATGACTGCAAAGGTAGTCACTGGGTAATTGCAATAGAAGATGAAAAGTGACTGTCTAATTGCATGACTGCAGACATAAACATTGAGTGCATGGATAAGTCTATAAATACCACCTGAAGGCATAAATGAGTCATAAATAAGTGCCTAGGTCAATAAATAAGTGCAACAGTGTGGCCTACGTGATTCTATGACTAGTAGCGTGTGAGTTATTACATGAGTGCATACATACAGCCTGCATATTTTCATAACTGCAGGGGTAGTACATAACTAGTGCCTGGGTGATGGCATAATTACAGAGGTAATATCTGGTGTATTACTGGAGTACATAGCAAGTGATTACTGAATTACTAAGATGCTGCCTGAGTGATTACATGAGTCCAAAGGTAGTAACTGGGTGATTTTAAAAGTACATGAGCACTGGCGGGCTGATTACACAAGTACAAGAAATGTGCATGCGTCATTGAAAGAATACAAGGATAGTGTCTGTGTAATTGAAGCACTGTATACATAATGCATTGGTAACTGCATGAGTATAGGGGTAATGTCTGGGGGATTAAAGGACTACATAGGTAACACCTTGGTGATTGCATGACTACAGGGGTAATATCTGGGGATTTACTATATAGGAAGTGACTGGATGATTTTATAAGTACATGGGTACTTCTTGGCTGATTGCAGGACTACTGAGGTAGAGCCTGAGTAAATAAAAGAGTGCAAAAGTAGTGCCTGGGTGATTTCATAACACCATGACTACTGGCTGAGTGATTACATGAGTACAAAGGTAGTGCCTCCATGATTCAAAGAGTGCAGCAGTAGTGCCTGGGTGATTATATAAGTACATGAGTAATACCTTAGTGATTGCATAACTGCATAGATAGTGTCTAAATGATTGTATCAGTGCAGCAGTAATGCCTGAGTGATTACAGCACTGCATATGTAGTGCCTGCATCATTGCAAGACTGCATGGCGAGTACTTGGGTGTTTTTATAAGTGCATGACAGTTGGGCCTAGCCAAATATAAAGCAGCACACTATTACATGACTCAACTATAAGTCTCCCCATATTGTTAAAAGCACGCATACATATGTCTCTACGTTTTCAAATCATCATGATATCTAAAAGAAATATGTATACAATATTTCTGAAATATAGTGCAACCTAGAAACTGAGACATATAATAGATCTGCTTGAGTGATTGCATAACTCCATGGGTATTGCTTGGGTGATTGTATCAGTGCAAAGCTAGTCACTGGGTAATTACAGTAGAAGATGAAAAGTGACTGGCTAATTGCATGAGTCGAGATATAGACATTGAGTGCATGGATAAGTGTATAAATACCACCTGAATGCATGGATGAGTCATTGAGTAGTACCTAGGTGAATAAATGAGTTCAGCAGTAGGGCCTACGGGATTCTATGACTGCAAGAGTATTGTGTGGGTTATTACATGAGTGTATAGATACACCCTGCACGATTGCATGATTGCAGGGGTAGAACATAACTAGTACCTGGGTGATTGCATGATTACAGGGGTAATATCTGGTGGATTACTAGACAAAATAGCAAGTGAGTGGGTGATTTTATAAGTTCATAAGTACCGCCTGAGTGATTACTGAACTACTAAGATACTGCCTAAGTGATTACAGGAGTGCAAAGGTAGTGACTGGGAGATTTTAAAAGTACACGAGTACTGGCTGAGTGATTACAAAAGTACAAGAGTAGTCCCTGCATGATTGTAAGACTGCAAAGATAGTGCCTGGATGATTTAAGAACTGTATAGCTAATGCATTGGTGATTGCATGAGTACAGGGCTAACGTCTGGGTGATGGAAATAGTACATAGGTAACACCTGGGTGATTGCATGACTACAGAGGTAATATCTGGGGATTTACATGACTACATAGGAAATGACTGGGTGATTTTATAAGTGCATGTGTACTGAGGTACAATCTACCCAAACACAAATAAGGAATACTTCACATATCTTTAGTAAAAGTCTCACCATATTACTACAACCATACATAAATAAATCAGTATCATAACACTATGCAAACCTTAAAAATTCAAAGAACAAACTTACAATTGCAACCAAACATCTAAAACTATGCGGCATCTTTCAACTATACCTTTCAACAGACAAGAAAAAAAGAAGTATAATTAATAACGCCTTATGTGAGCATCTTTCAAACAACACTTTTGTTCTGCATCTTCACCATTCTATCTAAAATTATGCGGCATCATTCAACTATACATTTCTACAGACTAGAAAAAGAAGCCTAATTAATAACACCCTATATGAGCATCTTTCAAACCACACTTTGTGCTGCATCTTCACCATTCTATCTAAAATTATGCGGCATCATTCAACTATACCTTTCTTCAAACATATAAAAAGAAGCCTAATTAATAACACCTTATATGAGCATCTTTCAAACCACACTTTTGTGCTGCATCTTCACCATTCTATCTAAAGTTATGCGGCATCATTCAACTATACCTTTCAACAAACTAGAAAAGAGAAGCCTAATTAATAACACATTATGTGAGCATCTTTCCAAAAACACTTTTGTGCTGCATCTTCACCATTCTATCTATCTAAAATTATGCGGCATCATTCAACTATACCTTTCTACAGACTAGAAGAAAGAAGCCTAATTAATAATACCTTATGTGAGCATCTTTCAAACCACACTTTTGTGCTGCATGTTCACCATTCTACTAGTACTCACACTCTTGACCCTACCACATAAAAAGCAACAACAGCTCTTTTTATACATCATGCACCTTAAAATGTATAAGACATATCAAAATACAGATACAAGTAGTAACATACTAGAGACAGAAGTCCATGCACACCTTAAAACTTGACAGACTTTACCTCCAAATTTAAAGCAACAGCTAAAATTATGCGGTATACTACAAATATACATATCCACACACTAAAACAAACTACCATAATCACTAATCCATCTTCCAAAATACACATATTACTATACAGAATATTTTTCAAAAAACATTTAAGTACAATAAAACAAACTACAATACACATCTCTACATTTAATAATATATTTAAAACATCAGTTTTTGAATAAATATAAAAGTTTAAAAATAAATCTAATACATAATTCAGCTCAAAAAATTTATAACTCACCTTCCAAATAGATTTGTTGAATTTTTTTATCACAAAGTCTTAAAGGATTTTCTTTAGCACACACTCAATATAATGCACCAGTCTCCGCAAGGTAAAACCAGTAATGGCAAACTTTCCCTCTCTCCACACAAATACATGCAAGTAACAAATCACATTCCTTCCTAGATTATTTCAAATTGTAAAACACATTTCTATTGGTTAGACATATTAACCCTTAGCAACTGACTTCTAAAAGTGCTCAAACTGCTTCTACATTTTTTTTGAAGTCGCGACTCCACCGTGCACCACCGCGATGGAGCCGCGAATTCATACTGGAGTTCAAAAATATATTACAAATAAATTTACCACTATTATTTAGTAACACACCACTTCTAAAGCTAGTACTGACTTGGAAAATGTCACTGTAATAACATATTACTTATATATAAATTACAAATTCACATTTTAAACCCACAGTTAAGTTTCAACCCTACCCCTATTCTGCTTAATGCCAGTTTCCATAGTAACAGTTCATGGAACACTCAACTTAACTGACAGGTCACAAGTTCACCATATTTTCAAGTTCACCACACAATGTTGCAAATGCAAACAGCAGGTGTGGTTGACTTTGCCAAATATGATCTTATCCTTTCTATTGTACCTTTCAAACATTTTTTACTAACCAATAATAAACATGCTTTTTTTAAAAAGTAAAATGCACCCTATTTTTGAATGTACAATGTTCTTAAACAGCCAATCAATTCTCTACTTTTTAAAAAACAGCATCTTGTCCACCATTTTACATACCTCTCATTCTACCAACTGACTACCTCAGCTACACACATCTTTTCATTACTTCCAGACATCCCTTTAAGATGCTTACAGTGTGGATTGTTGGGCACAGCAATGTTTTCTGGTGCAAAAGGTATGCTGAACGCAGAGGTATTGACAAAGACCTAGCTTTGCAAAATGTGGACATTAAATGGATTGCACAGAGAGGATTAAAGTGGCACCTATTGATGCCTTTGGTTAAAACCTCTTTGCATCTCCAACCCCCTGACCTCATGATTGTGCACTGTGGTGGCAATGACCGAGGCACATTGACTGGGGTAGGTCTGGAAATGCTAATGAAGGACACCTTTGCACAATTGATGTTGCTTTCACCTCAAACTGTCTTTGTATACTCTAACATATGCCAAAGACAGAAATGGAAGTGGTCAAATCAATTCTGTCCACAGATTGAGAAAGCTAGAAAAAATGTCAATAAAGCTGTTTCTGCTTACCTCAGAGATCATAGGATGGGCTCCATATATAACAACAATCTACGTTTTGATATGGATGGCATCTACAGGAGTGATGGATTACACTTCACAGATCAGGGAAACAGAGTCTTTCTCAACAACCTAAAGCTCTGCATCAGCACTTATATGTAGCTACAACAAACTCAGAATGAAAACAAGGGCTCTTTTTGGAGCCACCCTATAAATTAATACTGATTATAATTTTTTTTTACACATACAAATTGTTTTTTTTTTAAATTTGGATTCGCGCACCCAGCGCAAATTCACAAAACAAAAGCACAAACTCAATGCACTACAACACAACATACTTTTCAACTTTAACTATTATTTTTTAATTTTATATATTTTTACCAACTCTATCAATTGTAATCTTGTCATTAACTTCAATCACAGTACCTTTTTAAAACAACTTCACAAACAGAACACTACGTTCTACATTATATACTACTTAATTATTTATTTAACTTGAATTCGCGAACTCATCGCGATTACAAAGGGGGGCCACGCTGAGCGCCGCGTTGGAGTCGCGACTCCAAACTCGAAACAAAAAAAACAAACGATCCCCTTTAATTATTTCGTATTCGCCCCGGGGACCCCATCCCCCGGGGCCTGCCACCATTTTATCATTAATAAAAAAAAGAAGGAGGACCGTGTGGCCCCCCTCCTCAGGCCAATAGGGACCCCAACCCCCGGGGCCTGATCTTTTTAAAAAAAAATAATTAAAAGAGGGGGCCGCGTGGCCCCCCTCCCAGGCCACTTCTGGCCCTGGGGACCCCATCCCCCGGGGCCGGCCCTTAGCGTTGGAGACCGTGGGGGGAGCCCCAATGCCCCCACGGTCCCACTGGCTCCCCATCTCCTGCGGGAGCCGGCATTGCTTTTGAGCAAGGGGAGCTGCTGACATGCAGCTCCCCTTGCTCAAAAGCAATCCTGCTTTGCTTCATTGAAGCAAGAGCAGGTTTTCCTGCTCTCGCTTCAACGAAGCAAAGCAGAGTTTGCTATGGCAGGGCGGGAGCTGTGCTCCCGCCCTGCCATAGCAAACACCAATGTCTCGGGGTGGGCACCCCGGGACATTGCAGGAGCCGGCCCTGGGGGGTGGCGGTCCCCAGGGCCATCGAGGGCTCCAGGAGGGGGGCCGCGTGGCCCCCCTCCCTAAATTTACATAGCCCCAGGAAGGTGGTGGTCCCCGGGGCTTGGGGGGCCAGCGAGGCCCCCCTAATTAATGAAAGAGGCCCCGGGGAGGTGGAGGTCCCCGGGGCTTGGGGGGGCCTGTGAGGCCCCCCCACTCATAATTACAAATGCCCCAGGGAGGTGGTGGTCCCTGGGGATTTGGGGGGCCACCGAGGCCTCCATACATTATAATTAGGGCTCCCGGTTTTATGGTATTTATTTTTTTGCCATTTCCGTCTGTATTTATCCATATTTATTTTTTGGGCATTTTTTCTGTATTTATCCACATTTATTTTTGCCACAAGCAAAAGACGACGCTACAGCTAGTATTTTTCCACATTTATTTAAATTGACAATGCATGATTATTTTCAGTAATATATATATATAAATAAGCTGCTGCTGTGTTACAACAATATTGAAAACACACCTCACTATCCCAGAATAATCAATGTAAACACATTTAGAATTTGAAGGAGTGTTCCTGTGCGCTCTAATGACCTGGCAAAAGAGGGCACGAAAAGCTGAAACACATGCTGGTTCCATATTAAAAGAAATTACATGAAAACTGCAGTTAAGCACTCTTTTAAAGACATATTCAAGGTCATTAGGGCAAGACTGCAGAACAGAGCTGGCTCTATCAGGGGCCCATGAAAGATTAAAGTAAGGCAACATTTCAAATTGCTGTTTGACTGCAGGGTAAGTAAGAGGCCACAGGGGTGAATGGGCATGCGCAAAATGTCGGGTGGTCTGGAACTAGGGTGCTGACCACGAGCAACCGAGGCCAATTAAAATGATAGAATGAGGAAATACTATGCCCAAGAAAATAAGTATAATGTTGATGTATAATGGTACCAGTGTTCTCTTTTATTAACATCTTTATTTTCCAATTTCTTTCAACAACAATATACACAATGCCTCTAAAATCAACTCAGCAGAGTACCAGAGGCGCAACTAGAGTGAAATTTCGGGAGGGGCTAATCAAAATTTCGGGGGGCTGATTCTTCCAGCAATTGGCAGAGTGAAGATGCAGGAGCTCTAAGAAGGGGTGAAAGAACAACAAAGCCTCGTTAACAAGTAAATGGTCTTTTAAAGACATGTGAAGTACTCGGTGCGGCTGTGTGTGAGCCCGGTAAGCTGTCTCCGCCGGGCTGACACTCACGAAGGGGGGGCGGCTGAAGCCCTTTGAGCCCAATGGCTGTTGCGCGCCTGGGGAGTAAAAAGGCGAAATTCCAACATTTCTAAACCTATGCAAACACCTTTTCCCCTCAGCTAGGTTCTCCATACGATGTATAGCACACTACCTTTTAAATCAAATAGACATGCTCTGACGAACTGGGGACCCTTCTCGCTCTTTCCATTTCGACCCACTTCATGAAGGTGGCATTCCCACACAAAGCAACTAAGAGGCCGGAACAGACCAGACTCTGCGCCTGCACCACCAGCGGTCATCCGACTGATCCTGGCCGGCCTACGCTGCCTCTAACATTGATTATGGCCGCTAGTGATGAAGGAAGCCGGCCGAATGGGGCCTGAGAGAAACCCGTTGGACGCCCCCCCTCCCGAACCCATGGTCGGCCACTTGCCCAGGGGAGGCCCAGAGGACGAGTCAGGTGTGCAGGCAGCCCAGTAGCGAGACATCGCAGGAGCTGGGCAGGCCCGAGAGATGAAGAACAGGCCGGGCCGCCCTCAGCGCCGGAGGATAGACATGTGCACCAAGGAGGGCCCCGAGAGGTAGAAAGCTCTGACCAGATCGCGCCATGGGGCCCCCCACGCAGAAGGTGAGATGACGAGCCGGCCCCCGCTACACCAAGAAGTTCATGTGCGCGGCCTCCTTCTGGACAGCACCGACAGTGTAGTTGGTACAGCGGTTGGGGACGTTGTTAGTGTAGCTGTGGCACGGGGGTTTCTCGGCTGCAGTAGTGGTGCAGGCGTTATGGCAGAGGTGGCACAGATGACACTGGAGTGCATGTCTGGTGTTTGTTTGCTCCCGCCCTCCCCCTTCGACCTCCCATGTGCCCTGGTTCATTTCGAGTCTACACGTACCTTCTGAGTTGAAATTGCGGAGGGCTGGTTCAGGGGCACGGCAGTAGGTCACTAAAAGACCCTGGTTGGAAGGATTAGAAGGAATTCCCAGCATCAGGAAGGTGGCGTGGCGAGATAACTCTGGATTCGAGCGCGGCAAAATTTGCTAGTATTTTGCCGTTTTTACATATAAATACAGACAAAGGAAAAATTGTTTTCCGTCTGTATTTATATGTAAAAATCCGTTTAAACGGAAAACCGGGAGCCCTAATTATAATTACAAATGCCCCGGGGAGGTGGCGGTCCCCGGGGCAGCGTGGGGGGGTTACAACCGCCCCATGCATTTAATCAACAATCCCCAGGGAACTGGAGGTCCCCGGGGCTGCAGAGGGGCCACGTGCCCTGCTGCACTCAAATAACTAAGCCCCGGGGAGTTGCCGGTCCCCATGGCTGCTGGGGCCCCTGCGGCCCCGCAAATTAATTACTGATTGGCCCCAGGACCTAGCCCACCCGGGGGCTTATAAAAACGAACCGCGGGAGCCCGCGCTTAATTTTTTTTAATTTTCTCGTCCGGATTCGCGCACCCAGCGCGACTTCGGACATTTAAAAAAATGGGGCCTTGTGGGGCCCCCTGACCAGGCCAAGGGGTTCAGGGTCTTTCTACCCTGCCCCCTTTTCTTATTTTTCAACCTTTTTTTCCACTGTTTTCTTGTGACTCGGTTACCGATTCACAAGATGGCTGCCAACACTTCCTCGTTTGGAGTGTTGGCAGCCAATCAGAAGTCCCCTCGTGCTCGGGAGGAGTCGCGACTCCTCTTTGGTGCTCAGATATTGATATTTTTCTTTTTTAAATTTCTCAGCAACTACTGAACGGATTTACACCATTTAAAAAAAGGTCGCTTTCTGAACCAAGGACTACCTTTTTGCCAAATTTGGTGTAATTCCGTTCAGCACTTTGGGCTGTAGCCAGTTCCAATTTTTCCTATGGAAATTAACATGGGGAAAACGTGTTTTGGAACCACCCTTTTTTTTCAGCCCCTGCTTGACGAATCACCCCGAAACTTTCAAGACAGGACCTGACCCAAGTGAACCTTTTTTCTGGAAAAGTTCGCAAAGATTCGTCAAATGGCGCCAAAGATATTGGAAAAAGAAAAACGCTTTTTGAATAGAAACAAGGTCCTAACTATAGCTACCTACTGGTGACCGCCAGTAGGTAATATATATATATATATATATATATATATATATATATATATATATATATATATATATATATATATATATATATATATATATATATATATATATATCTTGCAAATCCTGAGCCAAATTCCTTTTCCTTGCGGACGGAAAATCAGGTACGGACCACAACAGCTTTTAGTGGATTAAGTGCTTTATTGTAAAAGAGATCTCCACTGCATGACGCGTTTCGACCGGGTTACCCCGGTCTTGATCACATATATATATATAACCAGCAAATGACCACTTTAACTGCTGAGCACCGTTGAACCGGTGCCTCCATTGTGATAGTGCTCAAGTCACGCATTCACAATTCCACCAAATCTCACATTGTTATTAGCCAGACGCGTTTCAGCAAGGACTGCCTTTTCAATGGCGATAGTTTATGCAGGAAATCACATGATATTGCTCTTTAAATGGGAGCTCAGCACTCCCATTGGCTAATTGTTTGTGGACGGCATAAACAAACCACTTTGCCTTTATGATGCTCCGTGGCCAGCATGTACGTCATCCTAGTATGTACAACCAAGGACTGCATCCATGAGAGCACTTTTCATTTTAGTAGCTATCCCGACCTTAGTGGATTGTGGCCCCATGGATAGTTGAACTATAACACGCCAGCTCACAGTCACATCCATTTCAATTATGACGCGACTTTCCAACGAGTAGTCCATGGTGGTCCAACCACCTCATCTGAGCTGGAGGAAAGGGATAGATATAAGGCCAAAACTCACCTGCATGCAGCTTTTCACGTCCTGTGCTGACATGGAGCCCATCACACACGTTATCCTGTTGTAGTAACTGCTCGATGACACCAAAAATCAACACCTTCTTGGACTCAACCTCTGGTAAGTGTCACACCTACACGTGTACATGGAGTCCTCAGCAAATCATTGTACCACCATAGAAAAGCAGGTGCGAAGCTTGGTCAGCGTGAGTGGGGGGGATAGAGGGATGAACGAGTTGTGCCAGTTGTGTATGGCATGAAGTGGTCCGGGGCCTGCTGGTGCTTCGCACCGGCAGGTCAAAAAAGCAAGTGGTGAGACGGGTCTCATTAGACTCTCCATATTTTGCCCTCACCCTCAGAGTGAGGCATAAATTGAACTCTGATACTTTGGCGGCTGCATATAGGAAAAGTAGATGAGGAAGACGATAGCAAGAGTTGAGATGTGTGCAAACAGAACATTGATGTGTTGTGACAGTTGGTGTGGTGTTATGTACCAGTCTCCACTCCCAAAGGTATTCCTCTCAAGCCCTCAGAATTCAGGATAGTGTGTACCTTCTCCTTGAAGGGTGTGAGGTCTAATGGTCTGGCCGGGAGGACCACCACCAGTCTATTGGCCTACAAGGTGGTGCCTGGAGACCAGGTTTTTCACCCTCCACTTAGGTCGTGCCACCTCTTCCTGATGTTCTCCTTTGTGTGCAGGGAGGTACCTACAGCATTCACATAGTTGATTAATCTGCCCCACATTTCATCCTTCCTAGCAAGAGAGGTTTGTTGGACTTGGGTTCCAAAAATATGTGGCTCTACTCTAACGATTTCATCCACAATCACTGACAACTCGGTGTCAGAAAATCGAGGATTTTTGGCTGGTGACATGTTAAATAAATAAAGTGAGTGGGAGTGAAGTAATCGAAAAGAGCAATAAAAATAAGGAAATATGTAGAAAAAAGTGAATAAAATGTGTGTGGAGTGTGTGCAATGATATTGTGTGAAAAGGGCTGCCTAATATGACCTCTGTGCTGCAGTTTATAGGCAAAAGATTATGGTCTGGGATGGGGTGTGTTTTATAGTGTGATTTGTAGGTGTGTCCACTTTGGCAATGGCCATCAGCTGTGTTTTTTTCTGCATTCAATGTGCACTGTTGTGGTGATTTGTAGTAGCAGTTGCGTGGCAGACTAGCAACATTGTGAAACCACTGACAAGAGACCACCAGCCAGTATAAGAGTTTATTTGTAATCTGCTCGGCAGTGGTAGCACAGCCCTGACTGCGTAGAAGTCCCTATCGGTAACATTTCCGACTGCCACAGCCCATGCAAATGCTAATCCAACCACCGCTGCCCATATGGAGAACACTCTGACCCCTGCGGTTGGCGGTTCGGCCTGCATACATTGTAATTTCGACAGGGATAAGTTTGCAGCCTCAGCGGTCGGAATCGGACAGCAGCAATGGCGGTCGGTCCGACCGGCATCATAATCAGCCCTTAAACAATGTCTGTCAGAAAATATTCCGCTGGATTTAACATAGTTGAGATCTTTTTGTATAATCTAGGTGCTTCCACTAGAATGTATCAAGCCACATACTTTGATTCTTAGCTTTCTCGTTGTTTTTTTAGCTGGGTATAGGCATCATTATAAAATTACATACAATGGTAGCGGTACTTGTGTTCATGATATTGACACATCTGGATGATTGATAAGAAATAGTCACAAACACCTTGGCATGATGTCCCTCACACTGATGAAAAGTTCTGCTGAACATTATTGATTTTCAACAGTGGAAGAGTTTCTGGTCAAGTGTTGTAAATGGTCAATTTAAATTAGGGCAGACCAACTGAGAGGTGCCACTTATGAGGTCTTGCCAACACAATGGTCACTGAAGTGCATTTCACCTAAACAGCCTATCAGCTGCCTTTAACTGGTAATACCATTTCATAATTTCCATGTGTGGCACATTCAGCTAGGTCTGTTGCAAGATGTATCAGCGAGGTCCATGCTGATAACGGAAAATGAAAAAACTCCAGGCCCCAGTATAAAAAGTGAAGTGTTGTTGACTAAAGAGCAAATAATGGCATTGTGGCAGTTATGCTGCTCCTAATCAGTACAACTCGCATCACTCTCCATTGACACATGGCAGATTTTCTTTTAGCCATTGCAGTTTAAAAAACAGAGGAAACAAAGAAACATTAATAATATTTTTAGAAATAAAATATTTCTATCATGCATAGTTTTGGGGTTGACTTCCATTGCCTCATGCTTGCAATGGTAGTAGTTGAGCTTTTAAATTCGAGAGAAAAGGGTATATTTGATTCTTCAAAATGATACATAAAACATGTTCTTTCACAGCAATACATTTTCAAGTTATACATTGTTATGTTATGATAATTTGCATTTGTAAAGCGCCAAATCACCAATGGTCTCTAAGCGCTGTTGGAAAGTGGATTGTTAGTAGTGGCAGATATGCATTTACCACTGGCAATAATACCACTGACAAGATATAGGGCTCAAAATAGGTCTTAGAAAATTATTCCCATGCTCACCCCTTGGTAGCTTGGCTGCAAGCAGGCAGGCTTAACTTCAAAGATAGGTATGTAAAGCATTCAAAAACACCAATTGAGTAAATAATTAAGGCACAACACAAAATAAAAACCCAACACCAATTTATAAATATAGGAAATATTTTTATCTTTTAAATGACACCAAAACTAAAACAAAACCACTGTAGGGAACCAGAGATATGAACTTTTAAAGATTAGTCACTTTCTAGTGCTTAGAAACCAACAGTGCCCCTTTTGGTCATTTTGTTGCCTCTGACAGGGACACATTCACATTTAGCAATTGTTCTGGAGGATCTCTCACCAGTCTTGTGCAGCCTCCTCCAGCAGGCTGGATCCTGTTAGAACTCCTTCCTGAAGTCCTTCTTGCGGGTCCCAAAGTATCCAACACACAATCCAAGGTTCTGGAATCTCCAAGAGAGTCCTTGAAAGTGTGAGACTTCAATTCCCACAATCCACTTGGACAAAACCCTTACAAATCCACTGGTAGTATTGCAGGCTAAGGATTCTTTGTGGTGATGGTCCAGGTGTGCTCTGTTAACCTGTAGCTTGCAGGGAGTTCACTCTTTAGTCCTTTTGAAGCAGGTTTGATCCACAGGGCTGTAGTTTCAGATGGTGCAAAAGGCGCAATCTTCAGAGTGCAGGCCTGGTGAATGCACATCAACCTCTTCAGCGTAGACCCTTCTGATTCTCTTAAGTTTCAAGCAGCAGATCTGAGAGGTTCTGCCTCTCTCAGATACTTATTCTAAGCTCTCTGGGTCAAGCAGGAGGCCACTCCTGTCCTATGGGGTGTAGGGTACCGCCCCAAGGTCTGACCACTTCCTGCGGAGTCTGGCACTATTTTGTCCCAGAGTGCACCAATTCTTACAAATTCATAATGGCTGATTTTCCAGCAGGGAGAGAAGAGCTGGCTAAACACACCCCTAGGATGGCTAATCTCCAAAGTCTCTCTCCTTGCCTCTGCGTATTCCTTCCTTAATCCTAGCATCTGGCTGGGGTTCACAAGGGTAAAGTAAAGTTGTAAATGACACTGGGGTCCTCCCCTTCCCTTGAAGTCCATGGTTTACGACTCCTCCCCCTGCTCTGGCATTCCTGTGCAACAGTACACTGCCCTCCTAGCAGAGCTGGTCAACCCCAGGAGCTCTTTATCACCTCTTCAAAGAAGCCTGGTTAATCCACTTAACTCTGACCAATCAGGACTGACCACTGGAAGGCTGAATTTGGACTTACAAACAAGAAAGTCTTATAACTTCTTGTATGTACATTTTAGGAGAAATTCAACAATATCATATTGTTGGATTTATTAATAGCATTCTGGGAAGTCTTTGAATGGTACTTTTAGCCTTCTCCTATCAAGAGCTATTAGTTAATAACTTCTTCCCATGTTAACCTATGGGGCAGGGGATTTGCAATGGGAAAAGTGACTTGGGCCATTTTTCCAGCAGCAGGGCGTATAAAAACATATTTTGTAAGTACTCTGCCTATATCTACAGGACTCCCACCCCTGGTATACCTAGGGGAGACTTTAGGGGTTCTGAATATGGAGAAATATTGCAGATCCTCCCTCCACAGTGCTCCTACCACCAAAGTCGATTTTGGGCAGCACTTTACCTCAATGTGGGGAGTGAATTGTGCAATTTCACTTTACCCAGGGCATATAAAACTAATGTTATAACGGTCCACCTTATACATACCTGACCCCCCACCCCTGGGACTCCTAGGGGAGCCCCTGGGGGTACCTAATATGCCCAAACATTGTAGGTTAACCATTTTTAAATGCCCCAAACACAAAAGTCAAGTTTGGGCACAATTTACTTTTGAAAAGCAGTCCTGCAGCACAGATCTACTTTTAAACTGACCTCAGGCTCAGCAGTGCACACATGCAAGTGCAGTAAAGGGCTGCTGGCCTCTAAACTACCATGCCTTATTATATACTAGGGACTGAGAGGTAGTTTCAATCCCCCTGCCCTATTATGTACTAGGGTCCTATGGGGTAGGTTAAGCCAATCACAGGGGTACCCCAACCCATAGTGTACCCTCGTGTATGTAGGTGTTTTCACTGTATTCTAATATTCTAATTGTTTTTAAGCATAGCACTGGCCCTGGTTAGGCAGAGCCCAGGGTCAGTCAGAATCAGTTACCACCAGTACCTGTCAGCAAAAAGTTGTGGGGTGTCCAGGGCACAGGATGACTTTGCAACATAGCCCCCTCAAACGAAAGGTGATGGGTTACTAACCTACACCCTGTTACTCCTCATCAGCTAAGTGGAAAAACCTGGAAAGTCCATCCGCATTTGCATGGGCAACCGCAGGTCTGTTTTCCACTGTAAAGTCCATTCACTGTAGGGAAATGGACCACCTTAACAGCCTGGGATTCACCCCTCTCATCTGCATGAGCCATCTGAGAGGCCTGTGGTCAGTTTGAACAGGAAAATGAGTCCCAAACAGATATGGTCTCAACTTGTTCAGGGACCAAACCACAGCAAAAGTCTCTCTCTCAATGGCACTCCACCTCTGCTCTCTGGGAAGAAGTCTCTTGCTAATAAAGGCAACTGGCTGATCAAGGCCCTCTTCATTTAGCTGTGACAACACTGTCCCAATCCCTTGTTCTGAAGCATCTGTCTGAACCACAAATTCCTTTGTGTAGGAAGGGGCCAGCAACACTGGTGCTGAACACATAGCAACTTTCAGAGTGTCAAAAGCCTTCTGACACTCTGGGGTCCAATCCACCTTTTTGGGCCTATTCTTAGAAGTGAGTTCTGTTAGGGGCCCCACAATGGTCCCATAGTTTTGAACAAAACTTCTATTCTACCCTGTCAGTACAAGGAATTGCCTGACCTGAATCTGGGTAACAGGAGCTGTCCAATCCAACATAGTTTGAATTTTCGCTTTGAGAGGCTGTTCATGGCCCACACCTACCAGGTGGCCCAGGTACACCACATAACTCTGCCATATTTGGCACTTACTTGCCTTAATAGTCAGGCCTGCTTGCTGCATGGCCTTAAGCACTTCCTTTAGGTGGCTTAAGAGATCCCCCCAGGTAGAACTATATACAGCTATATCATCCAGGTAAGCTGCACTGAACTGTTCCAAACCAGACAAGACCCTGTTCACCAACCTGTGGAAGGTTCGCAGGTGCATTCTTTAAGCCAAAGGGCATTACCTTGAACTGATAATGTCCCTCTGGTGTGGAGAATGCTGACCTCTCCTTTGCTCCATCAGCGAGGGAAATCTGCCAGTAACCTGAAGTCAAATCAAAAGTACTCAGGTACTTAGCAGCCCCTAACCTGTCAATGAGTTCATCAGCTCTAGGTATAGGGTGAGCGTCAGTCAGTCAGTCAGGCTACATTCAATCCTCTGTAGTCCACACAGAACCTTAACTCCTTGGGTCCCCCCTGAGGATTAGGTATGGGCACCAGCACCCCTGGACTGGCCCATGGACTTTCAGACGGTTCAATTACTCCCAATTCCAGCATCTTAGCAACCTCATCTTTAATGCTGGCTCTGACATGGTCAGACAACCTGTACAGTTTATTTTTGACAGGTAGGCTGTCACCAGTGTCAATGTGGTGCACACACTACTCAGTGATGCCTGGGGTCAAAGAGAACAGTCCAGCAAACTGCTCCAGCACTTGCTTACAGTCTCTGTGCTGCTGGTCTGTCAACTTGGGAGAGAGTACCACCCCCTCCACTGACCCATCTTGCACTTTAGTGGAGAGGAGGTCAGGCACTGGTTCAGTTTCCTCCTCCACACCCTCATCAGTGACCATTAACATGGTCATATCTGCCCTGTCATGGTGGGGTTTCAATCTATTCACATGCAGGACCCTATGAGGGTTCCTGGGGGTGCCAAGGTCAACCAAACAGGCAACCTCACCCTTCTTTTCTAAGATTGGATAGGGCCCACTCCATTTGTCATGGAGGGCCCTGAGAGCCACAGGCTCCAACACCCACACCAATTGTCCTGGAGTATACTCAGGGATAGTAGCCTTATGATCATACCAGTGCTTCATGAGCTCCTGGCTGGCCTCCAGTTTCCTGTTTGTCTTGTACATGTACTCTGCCACTCTAGATCTCAGGCCTAGCACAAAGTCAAGCACATTGTCCTTTGCTTCTTTAAGAGGCTTCTCTAAAGACTCTCTCAGCAGGCTCAGTGGCCCCCTCACAGGGTGTCCAAACAATAACTCAAAGGGACTGAAACCAACCCCTTTCTGTGGCACCTCCCTGTAGGCAAACAGTAGGCATGGGAGGAGAATGTCCCATCTCCTCCTGTGTTTCTCTGACAACCCATTTATCATGCCCTTCAAGGTTTTGTTGTATCTCTCAACTATACCATTTGCTTGTGGGTGATAGAGGGTGGTGTAGTTGTAGTTGAAACCACACTCATCCCACATAGCAGTCAGATAGCTGGACAGAAAGTTTGTGCCCCTATCTGACACCACCTCTTTCAGAAAACCCACTCTGGTGAACACACCAAGCAGTACTCTAGCCACTGCAGGAGCATCAATGGATCTAAGAGAGATCGCTTCAGGGTACCTAGTGGCATGGTCCACTACCCTAAGATGCAGTAGGTGGGCCCAGGGGACCAACAATGTCCATCCCCACCCTTTCAAAAGGAACGCCAACCACTGGCAGTGGTATTAGGGGAGCCTGTGTCTTGCCCCCTGCCTTGCCACTGGCCTGACAGGTGACACAGGAGCTTCATAACTCTGTTACCTTTTCAGACATATGGGGCCAGTAGAAATGGTTCACCAACCAGTTCCATGTCTTTGTCTGTCCCAAATGTCCTGCCAGGGGGATATCATGACCCAAAGTCAGAATGAACTCTCTGTACTTCTGGTACACCATCAACCTCCTGGTGGACCCCTCCTTGAGGTTTCTGGCCCCAGTATAAAGCAGTCCATCTTCCCAGTAGATTCGTTGTAACCCACTGTCATCCCCTTCCTCTTGCTTAGAGGCAATCTGCCTCAAGCTCTCAAGGGTGGGACAGTCTCTCTGTCCATTACTGAATTCCCCTCTGGAGGGTCCACCTGCTCCTGTCAGTTCTGCCAAATCTGACAGCTTTGGCAGTGATGGAGTCCCTCCCTCAGAGGCCAGATCCTCCCCATCAGGGTTACATCCTTCCTACACCTCTGGAGTTCCCTGGGCTGGCTCACCAGGTCCAGTACCATTGACCTCAGATGCTTGGCCCTTTGCTCCATGGTCCAAGTGTCCAGCCCCTCTCTTCTGGCTAGTCTGCGACCTAGTAATAGCACATACCCACTCAGGGAGCTCCAATATGTTTATATGGAGTCCTCTCTCCACCTCTGACTACGCAGAGGCTTCAAGATCATTGCCCAGTAAACACGAGACTGGGAGCACCTTAGACACAGCTACCTTCATAGGGCCTGTCACACCACCCCATTCCAAGTCCACCACAGCCATAGGATGGAGTTTGGTAGTGCTGTCTGCATAAGTCACCTGGTGAAACTCACCCGGTAGCAACCTCTCTAGAGGCACCAGCTCATCCAGGACCATAGTTACACTAGCCCCCTTGTCTCTGATAGCCTCAACCTAAGTCCCATTCACTTCAGGCACCTGCCTGTACTTGTCCATGTTTGGAGGTAAGGCAGCAAGGGTTGCAATATTCACCCCACCCAGGGACACTAGGGTTGCTTCCACTACCTGACTACCCCTCTCTGGGGCACCACTCTCCACCCCTAAACTTACACTGGCAATCCCCGTGGATGGCCCCTTAGGGGGGAGCTTCTTGGCACAGACAGCATCTCCCTGTTTGTGCCCTCGCTGGTTACAGTCAAAGCACTTACCCACCTTTGATCAAACAACCTACCATTCATTCCCTGATACCCCCTCCCTTTGAATTTGGGTTGGCTCGCCCCCACCCCTCCCCCCCTCCTTGTGCAGGTTTTTGTAGGTCTTTGGAGGATTCCTTCTGGTTTTGACCTTCTTTTCCCTGGGCTTTCCCCTGGGGAGGGACCTGTCCTCCTTTCTTCTGGTCACCCCCCTGGTGCTGAATGGAAACCTGGGTTCTCACCCACTCATCAGCTGCTTCTCCCAGCTCTCTGGGGTCTGTCAGCTTAGAGTCCACTAGATACTGGAGTAACTTCTCTTCTGCACAATGAGTCAAAATATGTTCTTTCAAAAACAAATTATACAATCCCTCATATGTGTCAACAGTGTTACCAACAATCCAGCCTTCCAGTGCCTTCACTGAAACGGTCACAAAGTCTACCCAAGACTTTGAACTAACTTTCTGGGTGTCTCTAAACGTCACCATGTACTGCTCTGGAGTCAGACCAAATCTCTTGACTAAGCATGCCTTCATCTGCTGGTATGATTCTGCATCTTCCCTCCTCAGGGTCAGGAGCCTATCCCTCTTGGCTACTGGAATCAACTCCCACAGGAGTGCACCCCAATACTTAGAGTGAACCCTACTCATTCTAAGGGCCCTCTCAAAGGCTGCTAGCCTTTTATCAATGTCCTCCCCTTGGAGTACTTTACCCTTGGGAAGTTTGTGATCAAAACCACCAACCCTGGACGTCTCAAAAGCGTCATCATTTTCACTTACACCATTTCTTTCGACTGCCTCCTCCCTCCCCCGTCTCTTCTCAGCCAATTCCAGTTTCCTATGCTCCAAAGCTATCAAAGCTAACTGAGCCTCAATCTGTCTCCCTGCAAGGGACAGTGGTGGTTCCTGAGTAAGGGAAACTTCCCCTCTCCCACCAACTGGAATCATATGGCTAACACTAGAGAAAATGGAAGAGGCAACATCCTCATCCCCCTCCCGGGTGAGGGTGGGGGGAACACTACCTATTCCCCCCTGTATCTCCTCAGCTACACCAGCCTATGCCTTTAGGGACTTAAGCAACCCTGCCTTCCTAATCTTATGGGAAGCAGGTCGCCCCCTCAGCCTATACTGTAACCTAAGATCAGCCATCCTGAACTGGGACAGTTTAGTCAGGCCCAGCTCCATGGTTCCCTAGTTTTAGGTCACAACAACTAGGCACTCAGACTTAGAACAATTTGGAAAAATCAAAACAATGGATTAAAACCAGTTTTAGTCCAAATACCAAAATCAAAATCAAAAGTTTTGTTCTAAGGCAATTTAGAGGATTTTTACGAAACAAAAACAATCCACTGTAGGGAACCAGAGATATGAATGTTTAAAGATTAGTCACTTTCTAGTGCTTAGAAACCAACAGTGCCTCTTTTGGTCATTTCATTGCCTCTGACAGGGACACATTCACATTTAGCAATTGTTCTGGAGGATCTCTCACCATTCTTGTGCAACCTCCTCCAGCAGACTGGATCCTGTTAGAACTTCTTCCTGAAGTCCTTCTTGCAGGTCCCAAAGTATCAAACACACAATCCAAGGTTCTGGAATCGCCAAGAGAGTCCTTGAAAGTGTGAGACTTCAATTCCCACAATCCATTTGGACAAAACCCTTACAAATCCACCGGTAGTACTCCAGGCTGAGGATTCTTTGTAGTGATGGTCCAGGTGAGCTCTGTTAACCTGTAGCTTGCAGGGAGTCCACTCTTTAGTCCTTTTGAAGCACTTTTGATACACATGGCTGTAGTTTCAGATGGTGCAAAAGGCGCAATCTTCAGAGTGCAGGCCTGGTGAATGCACATCAACATCTTCAGCGTAGACCCTTCTGATTCTTTTAAGTTTCAAGCAGCATATCTGAGAGGCTCTGCCTCTCTCAAATACTTATTCCAAGTTCTCTGGGTCAAACAGGAGGCCACTCCTGTCTAATGGGGTGTAGGGTACCGCCCCAAGGTCTGACCACTTCCTGCAGATTGTGGCCCTATTTTGTCCCAGGGTGCACCAATTCTTCCAAATTCATAATGGCTGATTTTCCAGCAGGGAGAGAAGAGCAGGCTAAACACACACCTAGGATGGCTAATCTCCATAGTCTCTCCCCCTTGCATCTGCTCATTCCCTCCTTAATCCTAGCATCTGGCTGGGGTTCACAAGGGTAAAGTTGTAAATGCCACTGGGGTCCTTCCCTTCCCTTTAAGTCCATGCTTTACGACTCCTCCCCCTGCTCCTGCATTCCTGTGCAACAGGACACTGCCTTCCCAGCAGAGCTGATCAACCCCAGGGGCTCTTTATCACCTCTTCAAAGAAGCCTGGTTAATCCACTTAACTCTGACCAATCAGGACAGACCATTGGAAGGCTGAATTTGGACTTACAAACGAGATGTACATTTGTATGTACATTTTAGGAGAAATTCAACAATATCATATTGTTGGATTAAATGGGAAGTCTTTGAATGGTACTTTTAGCCTTCTCCTATCAAGAGCTATTAGTTAAGAACTTCTTGCCATGTTATCCCATGTGGCAGAGGATTTGCAATGGGAAAAATTACTTGGGCCATTTTTCCAGCACCAGGGCATATAAAAACATATTTTATAAGTACTCTGCCTATATCTACAGGCAGGGCCAGACTGGGAACCAAACCCGGCCCTGGCAAAGTGCTCGGCTGCCCCTCCCCCCCGGGGGTTGGGGGTGCAGCCGAGCCCTTTGCCAGGGCCGGCTTTGGCCGATTTTGTTACAGGGGCCGATATTGCAGCTATGCTGCAAAATCGGCCCTGTAACAAAAACGGCCCCCCCCGGGGAAATGCCCGGTGCCCGCTACGGCCAGTCCGGCCTTGTCTGCAGGACTCTTTAGGGGTTCTGAATATGCAGAAATATTGCAGATCCTCCCTCCACAGTGCTCCTACCAACAAAGTTGATTTTGGGCAGCACTTTACCTCAATGTGGGGAGTGAAATGTGCAATTTCACTTTACCCAGGGCATATAAAACTAATGTTATAAGGGTCCACCTTATAGATACCTGACCGCCCACCCCTGGGACACCTAGGGAGACCCTGCGGGTACCTAATATGCACAAACATTGTAGGCTAACCATTTTTAAGTGCCCCAAACACAAAAGTCAAGTTTGGGCACAATTTACTTTTTAAAAGCAGTCCTGCAGCACAGGGCTACTTTTAAACTGACCTCAGGCTCAGCAGTGCACACATGAAGTGCAGAAAAGGGTTTCTGGCGTCAAAACTAGCATGCCCTATTATATACTATATATATATATATACTATACTATATATACTAGGAACTGAGAGGTAGTTTCAATCCCCCTGCCCTATTATGTACTAGGGCCTTATGGGGTAGGTCATGCCAATCACAGGGGTACCCCAACCCATAGTGTACCCTAGTGTATGTAGGTGTTTTCACTGTATTCTAAGTGTTTTCCAGCGTAGCACTAGCCCTGGGCCTGGTTAGGCAGAGCCCAGGGTCAGTCAGAGTCAATTACCACCAGTACCAGTCAGCAAAAAGTTGGGGGGTGCCCAGGGCACAGGATGACTTTGCATCAGCAGCATTTGAGTGCTATTAATGCTGCTTAAGCTGCTAATAAATAAAACCATTTCACGCACAAACCCCTTTTCACAATTTCAGTTACTAAGCAAATACTATTACGTTTCTTGGCCTTTGTAAAATTTTATACCACATAAACAAACATTTACCAACGTTGAACAAATGTAATTCAGTTAACTCTAGAGGGGAACTACCATTACTACGCAGGCATTACAACGTAATGCCATTACAACGACTCCATTACAACGCAGGTACTATTACAATGCATGTCATTATAACGCATGGTACTACAACGCAGGTGCCATTACAACGCATGCCTTAACATCGCAATTTTTGTTAAGGTAAGTGTTCAGCTGAATTTAAATGTATTTATTTGGTTTTTTGTATTTTTAATAATGATTGTAATATTATAAGGTGGGTATATAATTAGTGATTTTAAAAATGTTTACACATATTTTTTGAGAAAAAAGTAACCCTTTAGGCACGGGATATGAGGGATTATGGGGTTATGGGTGGGGAAGTGTACTAATACTCAAGTAAAAATTTTAATACCAGTGTATTAATTTATTTTGAGGATTAATGCAGAAGAATTTAATATTTAAAAAAAATGTTTTAATAAGAAAGGGATTTGTAACATAATCCTTTAGGCACGGGTTGTGAGTGATTTAGGGTTTATGGGTGGGGAAGTACATTAATGCTCAAGTATTAATTGTAATACCTGTGATTAATTTATTTAGAGAAATAATAAATACAGTTTAATATTAAAAAATCATGTATAAACACAAAAGGGTTTGTAACATAACCCTTTAGGCATAGGTATGTGAGGGATTTAGGGGTTATGGGTGGGGAAGTTTATTAATACTCAGGTATTATTTTTAATACCTGCGTATTAATGTATAAAGAAAAAGAGCATAACAACATATTTATAATTAACACCTAATAGTTTTCAAAAGTATTACATATATTTTATTAATAATTAAAAACAAACAATAGTTTTAATAAATAGTAATAAATATGAAATACACTTTTAAAAAGTTAGCAGTCATTTTTCAAAAATAAAGATAGTTATGTAATATTTTTTTTAAAATGTTTGTACAATTTTGAACTGTGTCAATATTTTATTAAACAGTAAAATCATATTTTTCCCACTGTTTTCTATAATATTCAATGGTAACAATTGTCCTTTTTTTCCTTTTTACTTTCAGCCTTGACGCACGCGATTGAACTTCTGTTTCTACAGTCAGTGGAGAGTCAAGATCGGATGCAAATGAGAGCTGCGGTCAGGTAAGAACTTTTAATCATTTAAATTTAGAGCTGTAGGTGGCCAACGTTTTTGTAAGGAGAGAGGAGGGAGGTAGTTGGAAGGTGTTTAATATAAAATTTGAATGTTATGTATGTTTTAACTCATTTTTCATCCTATGTATGTAGCTGTTGTAGGCCTACATCGGGACGACTGCGGTTATTGCAAGATAAGTTTAAAAAAGTATTTCTTAGAAACAATAGATTACTTTTTAAAACGTATTTGTAATAATAGCAATTTTATTTTTGCAGCATGTATTTTTAGTACTGTTTCGAGTTTTTTTCACAATACACGTCATGTCTTTGAAAGAAGGAAAAGGATTCATGAGTTGGATGCAGGCTTTTCAAAAGGGCGAAGAAGGTTTTTTTGGAACAGATTTTTCTAGGGATTATTGCGTTTTGGAAGTGGGTAAACAAGGATGGACTTGGACAATTTTTATTCAATATGGAAGCTGTATCGTTGTTATGGATTAGATTTCCTTTTTTTTTTTTTTACTTCATGCTTTTCGGGTTTTTGATATTTTGTTTTGGGTTCACATTTCTTAATTAGAACACAGATTTTTAAACCAACTAATACGTTGTTGGTACTGGTGATTACTCCACACTGTGTTTCAAATTTTTGATCGGGACATTTGGTAATTCATGGATTTATGGTTAAACCCTGTGCAATATTTGAGTAAAGAAGACTTTTGGTGACAGGATGAATTTAAGCATCACCAAAAGTTGAAGAAAGAAGACTTCTGCAGGTAGGATTTACGACATTCCTGATAATTTCACAAAAATAATTTCAAAAATCCCAATTTAATTTTTTTTAAAAAACAGGCTAGTAAGTTAGAAGATGGGGTTAGCTTGTATTAGAAATGTAGTATGCTTGCAATGTTTTCCAGGTAGTCTGAAGCCACTGACAACGTAAACTGTTGAATTTGTGCCAATAGTCGTTCTGACATGTCTTTAAATTTTTAGGAGATACGTGGATTCAGACTACCTGTTAAAGATTGCGCTATTGTAATTTCTTGGTAACTTTGCTCCTTCTTCAAGGTTTCCAAAAAATGATAGTTTGGGTGAGTTCTTCTGATAGATTTGTTAAAGGAGTTGTGCTATCCCTCAATGGCATTATTAGTCTTCATGCCACCCTCTAAGCAGGTCGTGTAACAGTTTCACCAGTCAATTGGGAACCTTGGCCTCCTCCTGTGGCCCAACCTGCTTAGATGGCCAATCTATGTGTTTTCAAAATAATTTAGTAAGGGGCCCAGTTTTTCCTCTTTTCGTGTAAAGAAGTCAGGGCCTGATTCACAGAACTAACTTACGTCAAAAACGTAAAGTTAGTACTTTTTGGTATTCACAGAATACACTTACTCATTTTGGTATTCACAGAAGTTAGTAGTCCTAACTTTAGGACTCCTAAATGCCTTCTGTGAATACCGAAAGTCTTAAAGTTAGGATTTTTCTCAGTTTAGGAGTAGTAAAGTTAGGACTCCTAACTTTAGGACTCCTAAATGCCTTCTGTGAATACCGAAAGTCTTAAAGTTAGGATTTTTCTCAGTTTACTACTCCTAAACTGAGAAAAATCCTAACTTAAGACTTTCGGTATTCACAGAAGGCATTTAGGAGTCCTAAAGTTAGGACTCCTAACTTCTGTGAATACCGAAATGAGTAAGTGTATTCTGTGAATACCAAAAGTACTAACTTTACGTTTTTGACGTAAGTTAGTTCTGTGAATAAGGCCCATTGATTCTGCAATTGATGTGCAGTATTCATCTACACTGTTAGGTGGCACAAATCATAAGGCTGTTAGGGGCATATTAGCAAGAAGAGGCGATAATCATCGCTAACCCTGCTTAGCGTGATTTTTTTTATCGCCGGCTATCGCTGGAATATATCGCCACGCTAACGCTGTATTAGCAACGATTAGCGCTATGGCGATGAATATTCCAGCGATAGCGGGGAAATGGGCCAACATCGCTGAAAAACCAGCGATGTTGCATGGAGAAGGAGAACACCTTGCTGATACGACCCTGTGGTCGTATCAGCATAATCCACCCCCATGTTAGGTATGGCTAACACCTGCTAATTGCAGGTGTTAAATAAATGGCGATGACCCCGGTTAGCGCGACTTTTCACGTCGCTAACTGGGGCCATGGCCACCTTGCTAATAGGCGATAGGCCTGTTAGCGAGTGTTTCCCAGGTTTGTTAGTCGGGAACGCCCACTTTGCATGTCATTAGCGATAAATATCGCTGACATGCAAAGCGGTAAAAACGGGCGCTAATGCTCGAAAACTGTCTCTAACTGCTGTTAGAGACAGTTTGCTGATAGGGCGATATAAATATCGCCGCTTTAGCGGCAAAAAGTGCCGCTAAAGCGGCGATAGTGCCCTTGCTAATATGCCCCATAGTTTCTTCAATTGATATTGTAGTTAACTGTCTGATATGAAGTCTTCGCCAATATGCCTGTGAAAAGTGGAAAAAAACTCTGTATATTTGGGCTTCTGGGCATAATTTAGTAATGGTATTAATCATTGATAATTCAAAATCAATAATCACTTTTCTAGGACATTTATATAGAGTTTTAGTTTTTATTCGTGACAAAAATTCTGTATTGGTTGAAGCTTGCTTATCAGGCAGTAAGCTATACACTAAAGTAACAGTGGTGTTATTAATGCTGGCATGAATAGTGTAAATTTGGCTGAAGGGTTGGGGGTGGACTTAAAGGTACCATCTTTCATCCAAATACCACTATTCTCCAGTTTAGCAAGGTTACAGGGGTGCTAAAAATTGGTACTCGTTTTAGAGGGTTTATGTTGTCATGCAAAAGGAAAGATTCGTTAGTAAAGGTTACTGTCAATTCTTCAGGTATGTTGATATCTGAATAGGTTTGGAGTGTTACACATTGAGGGTCACTTACCTGTTTTTGTCTCTGTATAATACGCCATAGATTTGGAATAGTAGGCATAGAATTAGCTACATGCATAGGTATGTTTTGGGAATCCTCCCTCCAAACTGAGCCACAAGGTTTATTGGAGGTGGATGCAAGAGTTTTCATTTGTTAAATATTTTGACTAACTTCAGTCTCCCTTGCAGAGGCAGAGTGGTTATGCTCGGTTGTTTTTTCAACAGTGTCAACAAGAGTAACCGCTCTGCCTGTGCAATGGGATGCATAATACTGCACACACCTCCAATGACTCCTGGACTCAGATAATCTCTCCTTACAATAAAGGTAGCCACTGTAGCTCAGTAGTCTGTTTCTCCAGCTTGATTTAGTATAGTGTTCTTGTTTTCTTGCTGTCATTCTTTATCTGCAGGTAGAAAGAAAAAAAGAAAAAAAATGTTTTGTGGAAGGGAAACATTTTTTTAAATTACTTATTTCACAATCTGCAATTCTTTTTGATAACAATGGTTATTTATCTTAGGTTTTGCTATGTTTGCTTTCATTTGTTTTTGTGTTTATCCCTGTGAAAAGAAAGTTATTTTGGGTGCTAATCGAGTTTTTGTTGTATGCTACCTTGAATGGGTTTCTCTGTTCTGTGACAAGTAACTTTCAAAGATGATGGTGTGGATTTTTTGGGATTGGTGGAGATTGATTTCTTCCAGATTGGTGGTGTGGTATGGGTTGATCTGCATAGAAAGGAAAAGAAAGCAAAATGTGTTCATGATTTGGTTAACAAATCTTCTTTTAACATTTTCCTGCAAGGGAAAATGTTTAGAAATTATTTATTTGAGATTCTCCGTTTTTTTTATTATAAAGTTCATATTCATTAGGCCATGCTATGTTTGCAATCAAAGGTTTTTTTCCTTTAAAGCTGTGAAAAGAAAGTTAATATTGGTGATAATTGTGATTTAATTCAGTTTTACCTTCAATGGGTTGGCCTGTTGTGTGATCAGCAACTTCTGATAGTGATGGTTTGGTTTTCTTTTAGTATGTGTTCTTCCACACTGGTGGTGTGATTTGGGTTGATCTGTAGAGAAATGTAAAGAAGATATGGCTGTATATTATTTTTTTTGTTTTCATTTTCCAGCGGATGGACGGTTTGTATTAGACCTGTAAAAGAGACAATGTATTTATCGCTGGTTAGTTTTTACATACTTCTTTTACTCAGATGTATGTTTTTTATTTGTTTAGTGAGATTGGGTTAAGAGTGATTTTATATTTCCCTTCTTATATTGTGATAGATTTTAAAACTTTATGGAATGAAAGAAATTCTTGTATACAATTTTTACATGTTGAGACATTTCAATGTTCATAAACTCTTTGGATCATCTGTATTATGTTACGCTGTGTTTTTACAACCTTTAATTTCAAAGGTAAAAATCTGCAGTTCTGATAAAGAAAAGAAAATGTGAGTATTATTTCTTATTCATGCTTTTTTTTTTTTTATAGTTAAGTACAGTTGAATACTTTGTTTCAGTGCCCCCCACCACCATCCAGCACCTTCCCTGAGGCAAACACCTGTCGGAGTAGTAATAGTTATTTTGCCACCCACCACTATCCAGTACCTTCCATGAGGCAAACACCTGTCGGAGTAGGAATAGTTATTTTGCCCCCCACCACATCCAGCACCTTCCCTGAGGCAAACACCTGTTGGAGTAGAAATAGTAATTTTGCCCCACTACCATCCAGCACCTTCCGTGAGGCAAAACACCTGTCGGAGTAGGAATAGTTATTTTGCCCCCCACCACCATCCAGCACCTTCCCTGAGGCAAACACCTGTCGAAGTAGGAATAATTATTTTGCCCCCCACCACCATCTTCCCTGAGGCAAACACCTGTCGGAGCAGGAATACATATTTTGCCCCCACCACCATCCAGCACCTTCCCTGAGGCAAACACTTGTCAGAGTAGGAATAGTTATTTTTTCCCCCACCACCATCCAGCACCTTCCCTGAGGCAAACACCTGTTGGGATAGGAAAAGCAATTTTAGCCACCCACCACTATCCTGCACCATCCATGAGGTAAACTGTTGTCGGAGTTGGATGAGTAATTTTTCTTACCTTCACTATCCAGCTTCTGCCATGAGGAAAATTTTGAGTACTTATTTTCTAAATTACATTCCCTGGCATACTACTATTAGTAATTTTAAAAACCACCACAATAATTTAGTTTATGTATTTAAAAAAAAAAAATTGAAAACGTTTTTGTAATACCAATCGATTTCTATAACATACACTTACATTTGTGAGTGTCCTGTCGTGAGTCAGGTGAAAGTTTGTGGATTATTAAAATATTATTACCAAATGTTTAGGGGTTTTAGTGTATTACCTGTAGGTGTGTTTGTTGTAAATGTTTTACTTACTTGATCTGTAGGTGGCAGTGTTCAAAAGCAATCTGTCTTTTTTTTCTCCGTGCTCCGATGCGTGTGGACACCAGGGAAGTCAGTGATCCACTGAGCACAAAATGGTAGAGTGCTCAATTTATACGTTTTTGTGTAGTGAATGGTAATTTAAAAGAAAATATGATTTCAATTGCATTTTTACTTGTGAACCTATTTCTGACAGAAACTATATTTAATAGCTAATGTTTACAAATACGTTTTCTTCTTTCATGGTTAGTTCGGCAGCCATTTTGATAGGTCACTGAATACAGACATTCTTAAAAATAGAGAAAGTACGCCTTTAAGATTCTTTTTGTAATGCATCAGCTTCTTTTTCTATCAGCGTTAAATTGATTAGGTTAACCTTGTTGAGTACAGTTAATGTACATTCTTCATTTGTTTTGTTATTGCTATGTCAAATTGAAGTGTTATCGTTTTTTTAAAAACATTTTGAGGAGCTGATAAAAAGTATTTTTATGTTTACTGTAATTGCGTTGTAGTGGTATGCGTTGCAATGGTATGCTTTGTAATGGTATGCGTTGTAATGGTAGATAGCATGTTACTCTATGGGACTGCATTGTAATGGTATTCATTGTAAAATCATTTGTTGTAATCCCTGTGTTGTTAAAACATACATTGTAATGGTATGTGTTGTAACATCATACAACCCACTCTAGATTGTATTTGATTCACAGTAAGTTTGGTGAATACTCATCATAGTGAGCACTCTTGATAACAAAATATATATATTTTGTTTTTTCAGTCAGACGATCCCAGGTATAGTGCCACAACCAGTTCATTCATTTTTTGATGGTCTTTATTTTCAAATCGTTAGCTGAAGATGACTCATAGTCTCTCAAAATTCCAGGTGTTGTGTTCTGGTGCAGTAAACCTTAGCAGTTTTCTTTCTTTTTTTATTAACACAGTTCTGCTATGCAGAGAGAGGATAACGCCCTGCACACTGATTATCTTTCTGTCTTTTGACTAGACCCAGAACCTGTAAATTAAATGATGAGCCATCCTCCTGGTGTCCTTCGTCATTGCTTCTGAGTCCAGCCCTCTTTACTTTCATGCAGCTTGGTTTGCAATATGCCCACCTGCAAGAGACCTTGAGGATTATTGTAAGACCCCATGCTATTGCATGTTTCAAAGGTAATTTAACTCCTGTACTACAAACAATATAATTGGTCACAGAGTAAGATGGCAAAGAATGAAATGACATATTGCATTCATGGCACAACGACTATGATGCACCTAGGAGGACCCCAGACATTCGAAATTAACTGGTCATTTTTGAAAGATGCTTCTTACGGGGGTATGCCTATGATGCTCCTAGGTGGATGTTATTTATACAGTGCGAAAGGCCCAAGGGGGGACTATTCCTACAGGAAGGTAGGGGGACACCTTGGAATGGATAGGGCCAAGGGATACACTCTCCCTAAGATGCAAAACAACCAAAGGACCAGCTATCCCTTACATAGCTCATGATTTTGCATCTCTCGTGGGAAACCACCTATCACTAAAGAAATAAGAATCAATTTCTTTTTATATTAAGACCCTCACCCACTTTAGTAGTGGCATGCTTCATCACCGGGTCCAATGCTAGCCCCGAAAAAAGCCAGGATGGGCTCCATCGTGTTTCAGGGAGCAATTGAGATATTTTGGTGACTGGGGGAAGCTAAAGAGACAAAAATACCTCATCCAGACCAAGATATCCCTTTTTTGGCCGTCTGGATGGTTATGATATAAAATTAGTCATGAGGGATTGATTTACGATTAATGGTCTTATGACCCTCAATTTCTCAACATGTTTCCGCCCCTAATCTGTGGCCACAAAATAGTCCAGGGCTTTCGTTAGGACGGTTTTAGCAGTCACTGCCCCAGGGAAACATGTGAGTTTTTCTTGGTAATAAAGCATCCAATACTGAATTGCATGCAGGAAAGTGATTCAACTCTCCTGGTAGTGGGTAAATTGTACCTGCAGTGGGAAATCAATCACAATTACTTTCTGTGAATATTTATACAGTGCGGGGTTTCACATGATTCACTGCCATACCCACTCACTCATTCTACTGAGTTCCTTTTTAGGTTGTCATCAACAAAGGATAGGAATTCACAAAAGTATGCTCAGAGTGGAATAAAATATTTCATCCCGGTCTCCAACCTCATGCATTCTAGGCTAAATCCTCTGGAACATTTTGTGGTAAATGGTGCCTAATCAAGCACAAAAGTCCAAAAACGTTAAGGCAGAAGGATTGTCCAGGTACGAAGGAGTTGTTCCCTAGCTGATTATCTAGTTGCTCTGCACCTCCGTGTCATTTAGACCAGCCTAATTGTGTTGATGTTACTGATGTCTAAATCAGCCTATAGAGCCTGATATAGAAGTAGGTGATAAAAGAAAATCCTTCAGTTTGAGGAGCAAGTGCTAATAATGGAAGAATCCTTGCACAGAATTTTTCATCTCCGTAGCTTTTGAATGGATAATGTGCCACGTGGTTAGAGTGGGGTATCTTGAATTGCAGTTTCCTCACCTATATTATGCATACTTTGGAGACAATTCCACTGGTGCCATATTTTCCAAATTTAGAATTTGCTACACAAATCACGGAATCTTCTATTCCCATCTAACTCAAAATCAAGACTTTTTCAGACATTTTTAGTCACATGTCAGACATTTTTAGGCAAATGTTAATATCCTCAATGTTGGAAGGAAATGGAACTGAAACCCATGAAGATATACTGCCTTATTTAGAGGTTGATCCTAACACAGAGTCCTCTAGTTCTCTGCCTGCAGAGTGTTACCTTCATCATAAGCAGGGCACCTGGAGTTATACAATTCTACGGCCATGGCGTTTTCCACATAATTATGGTTTTGACACAATTGCTGCATAATCTGTCATCTGCTGCATAATTTGCAGATTTTACTATACCAATTTCTTTGTAGCTTAAATAAATCAAAAGTTACTACAATGAGGAAAATGTGTTGACGCACAGTGTAAGGCCTTTCTCCAAAGTTGACTGGTCACCTTTCGATTGCCTATTGCTATATTTGAGTGTTAAAATGTTACTACATAGGTGGAACATTGCCCAGACAGTGTTAACATGTAAGGAAGACAAAATAATGGGAGTAATACTATCACACAATGTGTGTTTTATTGTCACATAATTTAGTGTAGCCTGCTGCATAATTTAATCGCCCAATTCCAGTGACTCTGATCAAAAGTCTAGCTTAAAGCATGTAATCTGCAGACATACCCGCCACTGGTAGAGACTCTTCCATTAAAGGAATTGCCACCTTCCTGTTATATAGACAGATGCAATGTTGCAAATGAATACTAAATCAGCCTACAGAATCTTATTTTGAGTCCAGTGGTAATAGAAATCCTTCAATTTGTGGCATAAGGACTAGCAAATAGGAAAATCCACAGATGGAGTTTTCACCTCCATAGAAGTGTATGGATATTCCACCATAGGGCTAATGTGGGATAATCAGACTTGTAATTAGCTCCTCCATATTATCCATACCATATTATCCATACCTTGGACAATATTCTGCTGGTGTTTTTTCAACCAGGTTTATCATTTCCTCCACAAATAGTAGGGTTTTTAGCAACCAGAGGCATTTAAACAAACTAGGCATTTCATACCCAGGGGCTTATTTATGAGAGGTGCGCTGCCACAGTGTCACTTTTTTTGACGCTCCTGTGGCGTAAGCCTCTCAATCATATCTTTGAGGTGACGCAAAGCTAATCTGCGTGGCTTTACATGGCATCATAGATATGGAGTAAGACAAAGCAGTGCAAGTCGTGGCCTTGCCTTACTCATCCTCAAGCAGGTGTTCCATGGTCATTGTGGTGGGTTTTCCCATGCACCACCCATGTTTTTGACGCTGCCCCAGATTTACTTAATCACATGAACCTGGGGCAGCGCCAAAACCTTATACTTCCCCAGAGCAGGCGTAACAAGGAGAAATATTTTTATTTCTCGTTTTTTCCTCTTTCCATGTGTGCTGCAATCTGAAGCACACACAGAAAGAGGGAAACACCTCTATGGATTGTTTTCGTGCAGGAAGGTGCCCCTTCCTACACAAAAACAATCCTGGCTGCAATGGAGGCACACTTGCACCACGGTGCAAGGGTGCCTACGTTGGTGCTAGGCAGCAAATTGGGCACCAACGCAGAAGGAAAGGACAGGAATGCACCGTATTTCATAAATACAGTACATTCCTGCCCTTTCACATTGGCGTAGGGCAGTGCAGCAAGAAGAGTTGCGGTGCTGCCCTTTGCTAGTTCCTCACAAATGAGGCCCCCAGTTTGTATGCAACTATTAAGATTGTCAGTGTTGGCAGACTGAAGAGCCCCATATAGAGAGGAGTCGAAATTCACGAATTTATAAATCCATCACTGGAGAATTATCATTTGGTATAAAATCCTTTAGTGAAATTACTATACTATACTATCCTAAGCCAGAGGTAATTTCACTGACAGATTTTTTTACTGGTCCACAATCATCTAACAAAGGACTTTGCACTAGGGTTTGTAAAATTTGTGTAATTTGCTTTTCCATAATTCAGTGAAGTTTTGGCAAAATGACACAAAATTATATGTAATTAAGCAAAATGGAAATATATCATTTAGTTCAATGGGCCCAATTACGATGTCATACGGACCGCAACTGACAGGCCATCGGTGGTGGTCTGCAGGACATCCATGGCCGCGGTCTTACCACCAATTCTGATGCCAGCGGTCGGAGTGCTGTGGGCGTGGGGAAAGACCTTCACCTCCGACAGATGGGAGATTCCGTCGGGGGGGAGGTCGCACAGGAGGCACTGTCCGTCAGTATTCCAATGTTCCCTTCCCTCTGCCTTTTCATGGCGGTCCAACTCCCATGAAAAGGCAGACAGCAAGCGAGTTTGGGGGCCCCTAGCAGGGCCCAGCCCATCCTGGGCCTCCGCTATGGTGCCTGGTACGCGGTGCAGGGATGTTTCTAAAAATGCCGTTTTGCATTGAGGCTTGTGTTGCGCCCCTTTTCTGGGCCGCAGTACAAGCCTCAATGCAAAAAGGCATGTTTCTGACCTCCTACACAGTGGTCGGATCGTAATTGGGAGGTCAGGACCGCTGCCTAAATATCAGTCAGATGCTCGTCAGACTGCCATCGTAATCAGCCCATATATTTTATCGCAAAATGCATCCTTGTGTCAATTTTTGATTCAAGGACGCATTTCACTCTAAATAAAAATTGCCAAAAACAATCACACTGCAGCAGCAATTCACATTCTGTTGTTCCCAGGTGTTTGCAGTACATTTTTACCACAAATGGCATGTTTGCTGTAACTTTTTACTGTGAATGGTGATCAATTACGTGAAATGGCAATATGACATGATGTTGTCATTTCAAGGATTTTACACTACAAGAAGAACACAGTACCCCCAAAATTATTTGAATTTCACTGTAATTTACATTTCACCCTGGCTTCTTTACTTCTTCTTCATTCATTAATAGGAGGGTTTTCCTTTCCTGGTCAATATTAATTCAGGCCTTAAATGCTCATCATTGCTCATTTCGAACTGGGGAAAAAAGGTATGTAGCCTGTGTGCCCTAGTCCTACAAATAATTTCACCTCTTGACTAATATTCTTCCTCTCCCTCTCCTTAGTGTATTTTTGTTCCTGTTTCAAAGAAGAGCCAGCCCAAAATGATACACAGAACTCCTGATAAAGCTCTGAGAAACATAAAGGTGCAGTGATAGAGGCGATAGCCTGGCATGTAACAATTAAGCTTAAAGAAAAATGACCACTTTTGAATTTTGTGTGTGGCAATGAAACAATGCGTGTGGTTGTAGTCGCACTTGTACAAAACCGTAATAAAGGTTTCATAAAACATTTATCAAAATATCTAAGAATTGCAATCGAGCATAATAGAAAAGTATTACTTAAATTAGTTAAAAGCCTTTGCAAAAATATTAAATTCAACACACAGCATCATGATTTCCGCCTATATCACAGAAATAAAAAGTGAATCACTGATACTTGTACCACCATATAATTACCTTAACTGATAAGCATTTAAATAGCAAGCATTTCATATCTATTGTGAATGGTTCATTTTATGCCTTCAATTCAACAAAATCCAAGCCTCACAACAAAGCTTTGCATCTCACTCAGTAAAGCTAAAACTTGAACAGAATATTCAGTTTTATATTTAAAAAATAAAGGCTGCAAATGCATCCTTAAATGAAAACAATATAATTAAATTGACGCACGTTTTATTTGAACTTTCAATATGTAATTGCATATGTATATCGGAGTGACAACTGACCTTAATGTGAATTTTCTTGTGAAGTCTGTTTATTGCTTTGCATACTATACTTGAAACATATACAAACATTTCTAAGATGTGTTCTTATTTAGAGAAAGAAAGGTAATCAAGGCGCTGCCCACGATCAGCCAAAGAAGTGAAAATGCACATTTTTGCATAACAAAGGGCCTCTTAATCAGCAGTGCTGAACTTACCTCCATTCAGTGACTGTAACAGACTGGGGGATGGGCGCGGATGCAACACAATACACACACCTTGGTTAAGGGAGCAGACAGAGTGCCAGCAAACAGCAGAAGGTTTGTCAGGTCTGAAATTCAGGAGCAGTCAGAATGAGGTTGAGCACTTAAGACTGCTTTTTGCGCTCCCAATAACAAAATTGTAATAATGCCATATTTAGGTGAAGCACATGCAGTGCAGCATTATTCATTTCTAACACATAAATATTGTGAAGAAAAGAGTGACAAAAGGTCAAGGCAGGCTGATGGGAGTGCACCACTCTACGCATATTTATCTGTCATAACAGCACGCCAAGTTCACATGCGGTGTAGAAAATGTAAACGCAACATTTGCTACATTTAATAATGAGAAAAACCTATATATTTACATTTTTGGAATCTACGTTATATTTTTCCTAGAACATTTCAACAACATTTATATCATTTTAGAGGAGTTTTAAATGCAAGTGAGTAGGCTAAATGTCTTTACTCTTCTACTTTACTCGCCCTTTGCTAGCACACCTTGGCCTATCAGCTAAAAGAGAAGGTTCACCCTGGTTTTGCAACATTGAATATCTTATTCGACCTAGCCAAAATTGAAGCAATTTTGGTGAAATTCCTGAAATTCAAATATGCAAAATTTGTTACATTTTGCATTACACAATTTCAGCTATGTTATGTTTGTTGGTGTGAGAAAGTCATCCTGTTTGCCCTGGACACCTACATTTTTTGTGACTGATTCTGGTGGTAACCAGGCCCAGGTCCAGTGCACTAATGAAAAGGCACATGGTAATTAGGTGTAATTACAATTGGCAATGACAGACCCTTTAAGCAGTGGCGGCCGGTATGGCTTACGGGTGGCGAGACAGGGCGGTCATGGGGGGGCTGAGGGCAGGCACAGGGGGAGAAGCGCGATGTTTAACAATGAAAAAGAAAAAAAAAAATACACACTTACCTTGCCGCTGGCACCGGGTCCCGCATCTGTGCTCCTTACTCCTGCTCTCCTCGTGGGACAGGAAGCCAGGAACAGCCAGGCTCCCCTGACCTATCAAAACGCTGCAATGCAGCGTTGTGATTGGTTTAGAGCGTCCTGGTTCGATGCTCAACCAGGGAATGGGGGCCTGGGATTGTTCTCCATGCAGGCTGTAATGCAGCCTGCAAGGAGAACAGGGAAAGTGCGCATGACTGGTTTTGGAGGCCTGAGAGGACCGACCGAACAGTCATTGCGCACTTAGGAGTGGGCAAACCACTCCTCCCCTGCTCCATGAGCAGAGCAGAGCAGCCCCGGCAAAATAAACATAAAATGATAATAACTCAAAGTTATTATCATTTTATATTTCCTTTCCACTGCTCGAAAGCAGTGGGGTGACGCTTCTCCGCCATAGCGGAGGAGCCACCACTGCCTGTAAGCCCCTAGTATATAGTAGGACAGGGGGATTCAACCTACCAATAAGTCCCTAGTATATAACAGGACAAGGGGGTTTAGAGGGCCAGTAGATTTCCTGCACTGGGGTGTGCACTACTGTGTTGCCTGCTGTCATTTTTAAAGGCAGCCCTGCTTTGCAGACTATCCTTAAAAGTAAATTATACGAAAATTCGACATTGGAATTTAAGGTACTTTCAAAGTGGTAATCTACCTTATGTTTACATATAAGGCACCCCTAAGGTCTCCCCTAGGTGCTCCAGGGGTGGGGTGCCATGTAACTATAAGCAGGGACATTATAAAATATGTTTTATATGCCCTGGTGAGGGAAAACTGCCAATTTTGTTTTTCCCCATTGTAGATTATTTGTTTAACAAGCTAACTTTGGAATATTTGATATCAGCAGAAATATGGCTAGGAAGGAGCTAAAATAGTGATTCAAAGACTTGAGAGATAGCTAATGATAAATCCAACAACTGGCACTGTTGAATTAATCATAACCAGTACTGTAAAGAAGTTATAGAACTTTCTTCTCTGTGAGCTAAAACCCAGCCTTCAAGTAGCCTCTCCTGAATGGTCAGCCTTAACAGGCCTAGCCAAGCTGTTTTGATCAGGTAATGAGTGGCCGCATAGAACAGAGGTTATCTTATGGGGTAGCCCTGCAGCTGTAGAGAATAGGTCTGGACGGGGTAAATCAAACTAGGCTTCAAAGAGAGAGCAGGACAGCAAGAAATGCCAGGCCTACCCCTCTCTTTCTGTACCTCCACCCAGATGGCAGCCCCAGGAATGGAATTTGCAGGAGGGCTGGAAAGGGAGTGTTAATGGAAATGAGCCACTCCAGTGAGTGAAGAGTTGAATACTGCAGGGGCTAATGCTGCAAAGCTGTGCCCGCCCTGTCTGCTTTTGTGATACTTTGGTTCTAAGAATTTGTTGGCATGTGTAGATTTTGTGGATACAAACTGGAGTGCTGACCCTCCCAACCTTTTAAAAACAACACACTGGCCATCACTACAATCATCTAGGGCTCCATGCGGTTATAAAGACTGTGAAGGAATATCTGCTGTGAAATATTCAACATTCCCTCAACCAAGGGGCCATCAGAGATGAGCTTTGAAAGAAGTTAATGCAAGTGTAGGTGCTATATTAGGACATCTGCAGTAGGTCCAGTAAAATTTTAATAATGCAGGGTAATCTTAGTAAATCCCAGCATTTCATAATACAATTGTTCGGTGAAATGCCGGCAATTATGTCATTATGCATTTCATATAATTAAGACTTTGATTATGGGAACACAAGAATAAATCAAATGTGAGTGGTAGTTTTTTGTGTGCAAAACGCATCTTTGTTTAAAAAATGGACACATTTTGACCTAAAAATAATTTGTAGTAATATGCAATTTTGCTTCATTTTCTGGGCATTGCGCATAATTTTCATAAAGGAAATAACCAACTTTTATCCAGGCTTACTCTGCAGGCAGATGACTTTCAGTTCCACCACAAATTACAACCATACTAGGTGGATGGGCCATCTAATGCTGGATGTGGGGGGGCGGAGCTGTGCATAGCCCCACTTGCACTTCTATGGGCTGTGCCCTACTCTCACACAAAGAACTTCACACTAGCCTATTGTGCCTGCAAACAGTCTAGGACCAGGGCAGGGAGGCAGGACATTCCAAACACTTCTGGGGGAGAAACCTATAGAAACGTCTCCTACTTCAAAGAAGGCACCAAGTATATAAAGAGGGCCCTCAGACCCTCTCTCCAGTTCACTTTCTGGATCTGCAGAAGGACTCCCAGATGACTGCCTTCTTCTGTGGCCTGCTGTGTACTTTAGAAGACTGCTTTGCTGACTTAAAATTCAACTTTACCATTAAAAAGGATTTTAAATTACAATTCCTTAGACATCTAACATGGCTTTTCTTACCTGCTCCCAATGAAAAGTTAGCACTTATTAAATGTAATAAGGTAAACCCAACATTATCATATGGAAGCGGTAGGACTCATAGTAGTGAAAAATACATTTGTGAGTTTTTCACTATCAAGACATGTAAAAATTAAAAGTACATGACCAACCTTATAATTTCTAATGCACCCTGCCCAATGGCTAGCTTAGGACATTCCTTAGGTATGACTTATATGTATTAAAAAAGGGAGTTTTAGGATTGGCAAAGGGGTTAATTTGCCAAGTCGAATTGCCAGTTTAGAACTGCGGGCAGGCTGCAATGGCAACCCTGAGACATATTTTACAGGGCTACTTAAGTGGGTGGCAGAACAAGTGCTGTACGCCCACTAGTAGTATTGAGGGTATGTGGTATATCACTTTTACTAGGAACTTACAAGTACATTAAATATGCCAATCAGTTGTATGCCAATTTTATCTTGTTTTGGGCAGTGAGCACAAGCACTTTAGCAGTGGTTAGCAGTGGCAAAGTGCACAGAGTCACAAAAGCCAACAAAAAATTAAGGCAAAATGGATGGGGGTGACTGTGCAGAAAGGGCTAGGTCCAACAGTAAGGCACCTCCTGGCACACCAAAATATTATAAATATAGTAAATTTTGCAAAAGGGCCCACTCACTAACTGAGTTCTAGTTTAATAGATTTATTACAGAAATTCAATAAAGTCATTGCCATGAAGGTTCTAAAAAAATAGGGCATTACAGAATAGTGTAAATCCAGTGTCAAAAACCATTGGTGTTGCATCGGAATACCCACAGCAACACCCATGGAATGCCCCTAACATGCAGAGTAAGGCATTGCCTTACTCCATATTTACAAGGCCATGAAAATCCGCACAGGGTGGCTTGTAAATATGGGCCGGCACACTGCGCCTCTGGAGCATCACAAAAGTGACGCTCCAGCAACATCAATGTGCTGCAGGCACATTGTAAATATGCCCCTAAATTTGCATTTGTCCTTCCTTCCACCATTGTCCTGGGTATTCTGACTTGCCATTATGCAAGATGGTAATGGATTTCACTTCCTAGTTCAGCAGAGTTTCTCTCCTGTGACCTACTCCACTCTTTCAGGCTCATTTCCTTATTTGCTTACGTTATCAGTGGCTACAGTTTCAACATTCAATTCAATGTGCAATTTGCACTGATTTGCAAATTGTGACTTGCTAATTTGACATAGTGACTTTTAATGAATCGCTCTCCATTTCCTAGGTCTGTTAGTACATATACATTTCTGATTCATATTTTGTGAATCACAATTTTTTCCAAATTGGGAATCACAAATGAATGCATTTGTGTATCAGGGACTAGGGGCCAGGTGTATCAACATTGTATTTTGCGAGTCCTTAATAGCGAATTTTACTGATTCGCTATTATGGACTCACAAAATGCAATTTATGTAGGTTTCGCAAATCAAATTGTGATTCCTACGCATTCCTTAATTGCGACTCACAAATCGCGAGTCGCAAATAAGGAATGGCTTCCCATTCATTCCTATGGGCCTAGAGGCCCATAGGAATGAATGGGAATTGCATGTGCAATTTGCGAGTACCCAATAGGTACTCGCAAATTGCGCATGCAATTTCAAGGGTGCAAGGGTGCCAAATGGACACCCTGTTGCACCCCTGAAATATGCATGTGTGCATATGTGGCGCACATACATGCCCTAAGGGCATGTATGTACACCACATGGCACCTAGAAAAATGCAAAAAAGTGCTTTTTTCTTGGAATTTGCAAATTACCACCAACTTGAAGTTGGTGGGAATTTGCGATTCCTTAAAGCCAGGTCGCAATTTTTTTTTGCTTCCTGCATTGCATTTAAGGAATCGCAAATTGTGATTCCTTAAATGCATTCGCAAAATAGGTAATCGCAAAAATTGCGATTCCCTATTCTGCGAATGCCTTTTGATATGATACATCCCAAAAGGCGTTTTCCCGTTAGCAAACGGGCCGATTCGCACGGGAAAACGCTTGATACATCTGGCCCTTGGTGATTTTAAGGCTTCATTCACAATTTTTCTTTAATACTAATCCACCTTCAGAATCAGGATTTCATCTTTGTGGGTTTGTTCAGCTGCAGGATTCGGGCTCAACAGATGCATGGGGTCAAACGTAGGGGATGGTGATGGCTGGGAACTTTAAGGAGCTGGTAAGTGGAGCTTGAAAAGACTTGAGCACTAGACTGCTCAACAGCACTTTCTCACTCCCTTCCTGGTTCTCTGTGAATAGTGTATAAGGTCAATCAAACATAGTGGTCAACTCCTTGCAATATGTTGTTAGTTCTTGTTGTTCCCGCTTCATACTGGTGCACACCCTTTTTTTGCACTCCACAAACCTGACACTTAATCTGATCATTACCAATAATCTTCTGAAGCTAGGGTCTGGTATGACAATCAGGTAGTTACTAACACCAACACAAATGTTATCATTATTTGATGCTACCAAGGAAGACATCATAGCCATGGGCTTTTACTACCCTGGTAAGACAGCCTTAAAATACTCTTTCCACTCACGTTCTCCCTGAAAGGCAATAAATTATTTTAAGTTGTTTGATTAGAACGTTCAAACTAGTGTAATATTTATTTTAATACCCAATAACATTCACTATTCATAAGAACAGGCAAACAAATACCAGCTATTGAAACTGGGGTGGCATGGTGAGCAAAAGAATGATGGATTTAACCCAGATTTCTTGACTCAGGGTGAATGTTTTGATTTGTTCTGCATTCCGTCCATCAATTGTGTGTCTTTTGCTTCCTCGCCCTAAGTGCGCCGGGTATGCCCAGACGTGGGTCCCGGGCTCACTTTGCCACTGGAATCAAGCTATCCTGGCTGAAGAGGGGTGAAACCCCGAAACCGGTCCTAGGATGCTTGTTTCCGGTCCACGGAGGACCTGGCTTGGCAGTTCGGGCTGGACTGTTCCCATGAGGCACAGGGTCAAGACTGATTTGCATATGGCCAGGTCTAAACTGGGGTGGCATGGTGAGCAAAAGAATGATGGATTTAACCCAGATCTCTTGACTGGGGGTGAATGTTTTGATTTGTTCTGCATTCCGTCCATCAATTGTGTGTCTTTTACTTCCTCGCCCTAAGTGCGCCGGGTATGCCCAGACGTGGGTCCCGGGCTCACTGTGCCACTGTAATCAAGCTATCCTGGCTGAAGAGGGGTGAAACCCCGAAACCGGTCCTAGGATGCTTGTTTCCGGTCCAGGGAGAACCTGGCTTGGCAGTTTGGGCTGGACTGTTCCCATGAGGCACAGGGTCAAGACTGATTTGCATATGGCCAGGTCTAAACTGGGGTGGCATGGTGAGCAAAAGAATGATGGATTTAACCCAGATCTCTTGACTGGGGGTGAATGTTTTGATTTGTTCTGCATTCCGTCCATCAATTGTGTGTCTCTTGCTTCCTCGCCCTAAGTGCGCCGAGTATGCCCAGACGTGGGTCCCGGGCTCACTGTGCCACTGGAATCAAGCTATCCTGGCTGAAGAGAGGTGAAACCCCGAAACCGGTCCTAGGATGCTTGTTTCCGGTCCAGGGAGGACCTGGCTTGGCCGTTCGGGCTGGACTGTTCCCATGAGGCACAGGGTCAAGACTGATTTGCATATGGCCAGGTCTAAACTGGGGTGGCATGGTGAGCAAAAGAATGATGGATTTAACCCAGATCTCTTGACTGGGGATGAATGTTTTGATTTGTTCTGCATTCCGTCCATCAATTGTGTGTCTTTTGCTTCCTCGCCCTAAGTGGGCCGGGTATGCCCAGACATGGGTCCCGGGCTCACTGTGCCACTGGAATCAAGCTATCCTGGCTGAAGAGAGGTGAAACCCCGAAACCGGTCCTAGGATGCTTGTTTCCGGTCCAGGGAGGACCTGGCTTGGCCGTTCGGGCTGGACTGTTCCCATGAGGCACAGGGTCAAGACTGATTTGCATATGGCCAGGTCTAAACTGGGGTGGCATGGTGAGCAAAAGAATGATGGATTTAACCCAGATCTCTTGACTGGGGGTGAATGTTTTGATTTGTTCTGCATTCCGTCCATCAATTGTGTGTCTTTAGCTATTGAAGGCCAGCTCATTAATTGAAGTAAATAAGATCCTGTTGCCTGTCACATCAGTTTTTCTTATAGCCGTAGCAAGCTTGATGAAACTAAATTATCTTAAGTTTAATATTAATCATGTTTACCAGTGGTTCCCCTAGCATCTAAACATCTTAGTGCTAGCCATCTAATATTTTCACGTTGCCCCGTCTCTCTAACTCTGTAAAGAATTGAGTAGTTTCTATTGGTCTCTACTCAGATTAAGAGGTTTATTCAAATTGCATTTTCCATCTCCACATTGTTTCCAAAATCATCATTTTTTTGCTGTTTCACTGCTGTAAAGGCATTGTCCATTCAGTAATCACGTTTCAGTTTGGCTATGCCAGCTCTTCATATTTTGGACTCATTCAGCTAGTTCAGAACTCTGATGCCAGATATCTTTATAGTGTTTCTCTATGAGAATCAATTTTTTCTTATCTTAAACTTCTCATTGGGGGGGCGTGGCTTAGCGTCCATAGAAGATGGCTGCAGGTTGAATGAGCTTCATCACAGCCGCAAGGTATTTTCATTCACATACCTGCTGCCACACTGGTACTTTCAGGTCATGCATGAACCAGAATGTCTGTAAATCACAATTGCATTCCCAGTTGTCAGTTTACTGGCATATTTATTGCTTTCTCCGGGATGACTGCTTTCTGTATCGATGCTTGAGTTGCAACCCGCCATCTTGATCCCTCTCATGAGGTATTTTTAGATTTTGCACGCATTGCGCTCTCTTGGTAATGGCATAACTATTCAAGCCTGCTTACTTCATAAATCATTCTGCTTCTCTGTGCTCTTTGTGGGAAGTTTATTTTTCAAGTCTGCTTTTGTGTTACCTGACACACTACTTTAAACTTTCTTGTGAGATTGTTTGGTAATATATTAAATGCCCTTCACTTGGAGATAATTCCCTGTACAATTTCTTTTATTTCAATAATTACATTTATGTATGGGGAAAACTAGAAATGTAAAGCTACACACCGCTGGCATGACCAGTTCTCAATATACAGTGTATACCAAAAACTCTTTCTCTCCAATGGAATCCAATATCAACCACTCTGATATGGTATCTCAGGGCTCTCATCCATCGTCTTCCTCCTGTGTTTCTACAATCTTTTCTAAACAACCTACCAAGATACCAACAACAGCTCCATTAATAACAAACAAAAGACCTAAGAAAGATCCTCCAGCTCCTGTCAAACTTATTTCTTCCATCTCTATGGAGCTTCTTTTAGATGAGATCTGCGCCTTGCAAGCTTATGTGGAGAAATTAATACAAAGCTTCAGCGACTGGATGACAAATGGTTTTTGATGGAAAATCGAGGCACGAACATGGAACTTCAGATGCTTTATATTCAGGACACTGCTCAAGACATTACACAGCTCAAAGCAGACGTCTCATATCATAAGAAAGCCACTGAGGATTTAGAAAATCGCTATAGGTGTACTATTCTTCGCATTTATGAAATTGCAGAGGCGTCATAAGGGTGTCAACCTATTTCCTTTTCCCAAAATTACTTTCCAAAAATGTTGGACATGCCTGAGTTCACGAAGCTCAAAATACAACATGCTGATATACTTGATCATCGTTTCCAGCACGCCTCTTCACAACAAAAGCCTCGCTGTGTCATAATGTTCTTTCTAAAATATCAAAATCTCCTCACAGTGATCAAGGCAGCTAAAACCAAAGGACGTATTACTTGGTCAGGAAATCCATTCTTTTTTATTCAAGATCTGGCTAAAGCCACAGCCGACAGGAAGTAGAGATTTCTTGACATGCGGCCTGCACTAGGTTCCCTTGGAACCAGATTTGGTCTTTTCCACCTGTGCTTCTTTAAAGTAACATACAACAACAAAACAACAACGTATGAAGACCCCTCTATGCTGCAGAAATGGATTGATAACTGTAAAATGGACACCTCTAAATGCTCTTTTACTTCATTGCATTATATAACATTCTCTCCATGTCTCATGTTGTTGTTCGTACATCTTGATTAACTTACTTTTTGTCCTCATGCTTTACTTGTCTTTTATAGGTATATTTTGTATGAGATAAAAATGTGTTTTCTTTGTCTTTATTGCTTAGGTAATGTTTTGTGTTTCTTGTAATGCAGACTCTTCTATTTGTATCCCATACCTATGGTCTGGATGTCTTCCCTTCTGGCTGCCTCTGGAACCCAGCTGTTGTCATCTTCCCTATTGTGGTTGCAACACTCTCAATTATTTTGTCCTGGTATTTGTTATGTCTTTTGTCTTATTTTGTCCTTAACAATATACCTATTTCTTTCATCTTTTCCATGTTGTCTTTTCTTTATTTGCATAACTTTTTCTTTTCCTCTTTTTCACTATTTCTTCTATATCTTCTCTCTTCTATTTTTCATATTTACTAGTTTACTTCTCGCATTATTTTCTTTTGTACTTCTCTTTCTTCTAAAAAATGCATAGTTGAACTTTTTACTCAAATAAGGAATTTATATTCTTGTTGTTCCTCACTTATAAAGTATGTTAATTTCATTGTAAGTTTATACCTATGACTTTATGTATCATTACTTGGAATCTTAAAGGGTTAGGTTCCTTCTCATTTAGCCAAATTGAATGCTGATATTGCCCTGCTACAGGAAACTAATGTTACTGAATTGGAGACCAAAAGACTTGGTAGGAATTGTGTAGGATATGCATTTTCCTCACCTGGTAACAGGAAACATGATGGAGTTGTAATTCTTTGTAAAAGATCTTTAGATTGCACTTTATTATCATAAGAATTAGATCAATAAGGTTGATGGCTTTTCCTGAGGTCAAAAGTAAACAAGATACCAATATCTATTTTCATTATCTGTGCACTCACTCAGTCTGATCACACATTTTGGCCCTCGATTACATGCAAATTCATGTCTATTTCTGATGATTATCTGGTAATGGACCCTTTTTTAGATCGTTCCTCCAAATCATCTTTTGTCCCGTCCTCCATTCACAAACAATTCACCACAGCCATCAAATAAAGATCTCTCATTGACTCCTGGAGAATTTGCAACCCCTGTTTACAAGATTACACTTTTTTCTCACCAGTACATTTCTCTCAATCTAGGATTGATCATATCTTTGTTTCTAAACCTATATCTCAACATATCTTACGAGTTGAAATAGGTACCATTTTAATGTCAGACCATGCACTGGTAATTTTAGAATTAGATATTCTTCCCCTTCCTCCAAAAGTTAGGCGTTGGCGCTTCAATGCATCTCTTGTACAGGATACAATTTTTATACAATATTTTGATACTTTAATAATGGAATTTTTTGTTTTGAATGAATCTCCCAACTTATCATTTCAGACCATTTGGGACGCTTTCAAAGCTGCTTCTAGAGATTTTGTCATTACTTACATTTCCACCAAAAAGAAATCACATTTTTAAAAAAGCTTTGGATCTTATGAAATGTATTAAATCCTTAAATCAGTTGTATTTCTCAACCAAATCCAAGACCTGTTTAGACAATTTGATTAAAGCCAAATTCGATTTCAATAAACTTTCTATGGATGTAGCTTCCTCTTATCTTCTTAAATCTAGTTCCAGATACTATGGTGGTCAAAAGAAGGCAGGTAAACTTTTAGCAAGCTATCTTAAAATTAAAAAAGGGTGACTAAAATAGAAACTATTTTAAGAGATGACTCCAATCCTCTTTTCAAAGACAGTGATGAATTCTAAATTCTATTAAACTCTCTAATCAATAGAACTAGATGCTGTACAATCTCATATTAACTCATATCTCTTCTATACGTAAAGAATTCGCTTCAACCACACATTTTTCTTCCCTTGATTCTGATATCACAACCCATTATATTCATACTGCTATTCATTCCGTTAAAAAAGGCAAAGCTCCAGGGCCTGATGCTTTCCTATTGAATTCTAACTTTACTTCTCTAAACAATTAATTCCTAAATTATATTGACTATTTACTTTTTTTGCTTCTTCTAATTCTGGTACTGGGACGTTTCAAGAAGCCTTGATGTGTCTTATTCCAAAAGATAATAAGGATCATAAGCTATCCAAAAATTATAGACCCATCTCCCTGGTTAATTCTGATTATATATTCTTTGCCAAGATTCTGGCATTACGTCTTGACCCTCTCCTACTAAATGTAATTGGCCACAAACAGTCTGGTTTTGTTAAAGGTAGGCACCTTTCTGATAATACCAGACTTTTCTTTGACATTTTGAGTAAATCTAAAGCTTTTAAACACTCTTTAGCAGCCATATTCTTGGATGCTGAGAAAGCATTTGATCAGATACATTGGAAATTTGTATTCTCTACACTTTCATGGTTTGGTTTTGGGGAAAAGTTCATCAATCTAGTTTCTCTTTTATACTCTTCCCCTACAGCTTCTATTTTTGTCAATGGACTAATCTCTTCTCCTTTTCTTTTACACAGAGGTGTACAACAAGGGTGCCTCCTATCACCTCTTCTGTTTATCCTGGCTCTCGCACCCTTCCTATCTAAAACTCGACAGAAGAATACAAGGTTTCAAATATGGAGATAAAGAAATAAAATTTTCAGTTTATGCTGAAGATATTCTTTTATATTTGGCATCTCCTGATTATTCTTTACAACCTTTTTTAAATGTAGTCTCCACTTTTGCCTCTCTCTCAGGTTATAAACTTAATTCTAACAAATACGAGATCTTACCACTTAACAAATGGTTTCTCAAACATGATACCTGCCCTTCAGGGTTTCTTTGGAACCCAACGAAAATCAAATACTTGGGTCTTTGATTCACTAATTCTATAAAAGACACTATATCACTTAATTCTACTCCTCTACTTTCTACTTTATCTACTCACAGTTCAAGATGGAATCCGCTATTTCTCTCTTGGTGGGGTAGGTTAAATTCTATTAAGATGATGTTAGTCTCCGTTATACTTTTCTATCTCTAAGCAATTCCTATTAACATACTAGCTTCTATTTAAAAAAAAAAATTCTATTCTCACTGCATTCTTATGGAACAATAAAAAACATTGAATATCTCTTTCCAAACTACAAAGGAATAAGTAACAAGGGGGAGTTCATTTTCTTCATTTCCAGTCTTTCCAGAATGCTTTCTTTTTGAAACAATCCATACTTTTTCAAGATAACCCAACCAAAATTAACCCTTCCTTATGGACAGAATTGGAGTTATCTTTTATTCAACCTTTCTCCTTTGCATTATTAAAAATGCTTGAAGAATGTTACGTCCACTTTATATTTCTTTCTCTCAACCCTAGATAAATTCCTCCAATCTTCGATCTGGTGCAATAAACTCATTAAAATAAATAATAAAACTATATTTTGGAAGTCCTGGAGAGATAAAGCTCTATTACAGACTCATCAATTGATACATAATCACTCACGTGTTTCGTTATCGCAAGCTCAATCCCTCTTTAAATTCCCTAACTCATACGAAAACAAATTTCTCTCATTACTCTCTTCTACCACATACTTTTCACTCTGTTCACTACCCATTTCCCCTTATTTCACCTCACTTATACCAACACTACTGCTAACTGCCCCTAGAGCCTCTCATATATATACATGCCTCACTTCTCCCCTTGCGGACCGCCAAAAACCAACTTTAGAATTTGCAATGGGAAGCCAATTTTCACACCTCCTTTCCCATTCCCTTATGAAAAAAATTATGGCTTAAAATGTGCAAGACATCATGTGCTGCCAACACAAATTAAACTCTCTTTTTTATTCACAATCACCATCTAATTACTCCTGACTCTTTACATAAGTTCGACAGTACCACTCCATTGTCCTGTTGGTCTTGCTCTGCATCTGTTTCAAATATTGAACATATTTCATTTGAATGTCCCACCACATACTAATTTTGTTACAAATATGGAAACAAATTAACTTAATTTTTCACACTCATATACTGTTTTTCTTCGCCAATTTATTTTTGGCTAGTCTCTCTGAAGATTGGCATTGTTGTACTTTTAATATCCAAATTGCAGATTTAATTGCTGTTGCATTTCAACAAATCACAAACAATTGGAAAAATTCTTTACATATTTCCTTCCAAGCATGGTGGTATGGTGTTTGCTATAATCATAGACTGGATAGGGCTTATACTGTTCCAATGTCTCTAGCTATCAAGCGAAATGCACTTTGTCCTCCAATAACTATTTTCCTAGACTCCTTAGTTTTAAAGACTACCCTACATCAACCCTTATCTGAAGAAGTAGCTAAACCTCCTTGGGTATATCATTATCTTAGTAGATTTTCTATACCAATAGTAATATGTTTACATACTTCTTTGTTTAATAACATGCAATTTATACTCTCTGAAATTCTACCACTGTTTCAGATTATGCCATCTTCAATTACATGAGAAGCGTTTGGTTTTTGCTTTTCTTACTATCTTTTCCATTCCCCTTTATCCTATTTTCTACATATAGCTGCAAATATTTTACTGTATTATTTCTTTATTATTCGATTGTATTAGTTATATTGTTCTTATATCATATTGTAAACCTATTGTGTTGTTCTTTTCCTATTCAATAAAATTCACTTTTAAAACTTAAAAAAAACGTCTCATTGGCCACCCATCAGTAAAAGCTAGGTATCTGTAATCAGACTTCCAAATGTCTGTTGAATAATGGCCAGCAACTTGTTCTGTATTTGAAATCACATGTCTCTGCACATATTCCAACCAACTAAATGCAAGATTCATGGCTCTTAGGCTGGGGCTGTGGGCGTTTCTGAAATATCACACCAGTTGGCGCTGACATCAGGAAGGAACAATCTGCAGGGGCTGCGGCCAGTGCAAGCAATTCCTTGAACATGTTGTCTGCCTATGTCCTGCAATGTTGGACGAGCAAAAAATCAGGCGAAGGCATGAGTGCAATAACCTGGGAGTCCACTTGCGCCGGCAAGCTATCATCACTCCTTTTAATCTTGGCAACATTAGTCTGAATATTTTGTTGACAAAATGAGTCTCTTTAGCACACAATAGACTCAGTTGACTAGGGGCCTCACTGGGGGGTTCCAGCATATCGAGCATATGATCTCGGATTCCCTCCTAAGGCTGCCCAAGAGTGTACCATCGCAAGATGAACAGTAGCCAACATCACTCGATCGGCTTGAGGCACCTTCACCAGCACAAGTGTATGCCATTTCCTCAGTGAACTTTGATAGTTTGTATCTCTCTCTGTTGTCCCCGCCCTGTTTCCCTCTGCCATCCACATGAGGTACTGACTCACCTTTATTTGACCCAGTAAAAGAGTCCCCATCATAAGAAGTACTGCTAGAACTACCTATATCTTGTGTGCTTCTCAGTAAGTCACATTGTCCCCAGTGTACGTAACATCGTTGGTCGGTATCTCCAAACGATCACCTAGCTGCTATTATCAATCTCACCAGCACTTTATCACAGTTACTGACCCACTAAAAGAGTTCCTATCACAAGAAGTACTGTTGGTGCTACCTATATCTTGTGTGTTTCTCAGCATGTGACAGTGTCCCATTGTTACGTAACATCGTTGGTTGGACCCTTCAATTGATCACCTTGCTGCTATTATTAATCGCACCAGTACTTTATCACAGTCAATTGGGATCCATGTGCAGGCACCTTGTTATAACAAAATGTTAGCTCAGTACATAGCCATGTTCCTACCTGCTGGTGTACCTGTATACGACCTGAGTTTTGACATAGCGAAAAGAAAACATAAGTTACTGCTTAAATCATATTAATCAGCTGCTTAAATATCTGAAAAAAGTGGCAACAGCATCTAGCTCTACTGACATAATAGTCAAACCAGGAATAACACCTCTTTTTACTTCAAAGTACACTGAAAACTATGCGCATTTCCAGAAAAATAGTACTCCTTGCCTCAAGGATTGTAATTGTAACTGTTGGGAGACTGAGGAGGGGGCTCTTGCAAAAGTGTAGCATATTTGAGACTAGGGAGTTAATTAATGATTTGGCTGTTGGTGGTGCTGCAATTGTCATTATTGGTATTACTTTGCAGAAAGTGAATACTTTTTATAGACTGATGTTTTGTATGAAAATGTTGAATGTATATCTATGTCATGTCTTTCAAATTTCCTCAACAGTTGATGTTTCTCACTGTTCATTTTCACAATGTATGACTATTCCATCACATGCAGAAACTAAAAGTAAAATGTGGACAGCTAGTTCTACATGAAAATAGTAATTCATATGATCTCCATTAATGTGGTCATGTTGCTCTTTTCTCTCCAACTGTATCTGAAACTTGATCACATCTCAAGGAGAACTTATTCTTGTGGAAATGTTAATGGAGCCATCCGATGTAGAGAAAAATGTATTTTTACCCAGTCTTGCATCTGTAACAATAACCAACATTTGGGATTCCAGAATTCCAGACTCTTCAATTGGTAAATGATGTTGCTTGGGTTCAGAGATTTATTGTATCATTTTGCACAAAATGGCCCCTTTGATAGGTCTTACCTCTACATTAGTTGCATTATCGAAATATTGAGGATGGTGGTAACTTATGAAGATATGCTCCAACACATCAGATTCTACATTTACTCTTGCAGTCCTTTGGCCAACCCTTCTGTTGCTCTACTGACTTTTTTTTTTGCCCCGGCACTGCCTCCATTTTGCATAAATATGTGTGCTCTGTACCACCAGTGAAGACTCATATCCAATTTGTTGTTTTTACCCTTGGTAGCAGGGGATGGTGGCAGACATGGAGAAGGTTATACGTGTCTAAGATTTTTGGGAGCCTTTAGCTCTAAAACTATAAGAAAAATATTAGCTATAGAAAGATGGTAAAAGGTCATTGCGTTTCAACCTCACCACCATGCGAAAGAAAAGGACATTAACGGATGACCAAGAATAAAACATATCAAAGGACAGACTTTATTGAGGGAGGAGACATTAATAACACGCAAGCCTGACTTGCTTTGTAAGGAAGTAAATTTGTAGAAAAGCTATTTACGTCTGATCAGCATGTGTCCCCCTTATTACAATGAATTGTAACATAGAATAGTATCATCTTTGTCCTATTGGTGGTATAAATAAATAAAGCAAAGATAACAGCTGCGTATCCCCAAATTTGACCCCAGTACCCCTTTGAATTTTGGTGCAAAGTAGAACATATGCATGCAAATGTACTTCAATTACATCATAGACTGCACCAGATGTAATTGAGGTTGCTTCTACCACTACCCCATAGCAATGCAACTCTAAATTTTTTTGTCTTCATGTTTTGAAGAATTTACTTTTCTCCATATTGGTATTGGGCTCCAGAAATAGACTCCTCACCAGTTTAGAAAAATATCTAATAATTTTATGAACAAAACAAGACCTGAACGGACAAAAATCCAATAATCAGAACCAGAGTAATGAATTTTAAAAGTTTAAATACAGTTTTAGTGCTTAAAAGCATGAAGCGCCAAGCAGGGCTATCTGGTCCCGCTAGACAAGGACAAAGACAAATCCAAAAGTTCAAGCCAACCACAATGGAGCGTGGGCCAAATAAAGAGACCAGCCTTCGCCTGCTGAAATGTACCTCAAATGTGTCATTGATGGAACCGAGATGCAGGAAACAAAGAGGCGATGCGTCATTGTCGAAGAACAGGATTAAAGGTGATGCATCGGCACCAAGCCACGCAAAGTCGGGGATGCTTCGGAAACTGGAGATGCTGCACAGAGCAGACAGCGATGCAATGTCCCCATTCCTCGCAGCAGTAGAGATGCATCAGTGCCGAGGGAGATGCGCCAATTCCAAGCAGCACAATGGTATTGATGTGTGGATTCTGGTAGAAGTAGCACTTTTTATCCCCTGCCTAGGGCCCAGGACTGGATTGGCACCACTTGGCAGAGCAAGAATTGCAGCAAGCAAAGTCCAAGTGCTGTTGCAGGATGAGTTGAAGTCTTTGATGTCCCTGAGACTTAGAACAGGGGGCAAGCCAGCAAGTCCTCGGAATCACTCTGGGTTCAAGTGAGATGGGTCCAGTCCTTCCTCAGTCAGGGCAGGGGTAGCAGGCAGCAAGGCAGCACAGTAGAAAAGCAGTTCTTCCAGAGCAACAGTCCAACAGCGTAGAAGTAATTTTAGCAACACAGTAGTCCTACATCCTGGCAGAGTTCTTCACAGGTCCAGTAGTGTACTGAAGTGGTAGGGTCCGAAGCTAGTTCTTATATCCAGTCATACCTTTGTAGCGGGGAGGCTCAAAGAAGGGCTTTGAAGTACACAGAAGTCCTCTCTCCCTATCCCTAGCTCCAGACTCACTGCAGGATGGTGTGGAGCTCTTTGTGTGGGGACAGGACACAGCCTATTCAGGTGTAAGTGTCAGCTCCTCCCTCCCATCCTGACCCATTAGGATGTGGAAGGCCCTTCGGTCTCACCCAAGCTCCCTCTGTGTGTGACAGGCTAGAGGGAATACACAAAGTCCAGCTGTCACCCACCGCAGCTGTGTATTGGAGAGAGGCTGCAGGCACACAGGGCTAAGGGCAGAAAAATGCCATATTTCTGAAAGTGGCATTTTTGAAAGGGTAATGTTAAATTCGACTTTTCCAGTAAAGAGGATTTATCATTACCATTCCAGTGAGTCCTTCTCAATCAGGAAGTACAGCTTATTGAGCATATTAAGAAATTCCCAATGTTAACCTATGAGAGGTGTAGGCCTCACTGTAGTGAAAAACGAATTTGGGTGTTTTTAACTACCAAGACATGCAAAACTTAAAGGTACATGTCCTACCTTTTGATTACACAACACCCTGCCCTGTGGGCTACCTTGGGTCTACCTTAGGGGTTACTCACATGTAATATAAGGGGAGTTTAATGCTAAGCAATGGGTTTTAAATGCCATGTCAACATGAGAGTGTAAACTGCACACACGGGCTCTGCAGTGGCAGGCCTGAGACATGTTTAAAGGGCTACTTGAGGGGGTGCACATTTAGTACTGCAGGCCCACTAGTAGCATTTAATGTACAGGCCCTAAGCTCATGCATTGCACTCTACTAGGGATTTATAGGGAAATTAAATACTCAAACCATGATTAGGGGAGAGAGCACCAGCACTTTAGCACTGGTTGGCAGTAGTAAAGTGCTCAGAGTCCTAACACTAACAAAAGGAATTCAGTAAAATTGGAGGCAAGCAGGCAAAAGTTTAGGGGAAGACCACCCTAAGGCTGACAGGTCTAACAGGAATCCACAAAGATGCTAAATAATGTTTAAGATTGCAGGCAAAGCATTTTGTAATGAAATGCAGTGCAGGGTAGACAAACAAGGGTATATTAAAGGGGAGCTTGCTGACTGAGAGTTTGAGGAATATTGATATGAAATCAAGACTTTTACCCAACTATAAAATTAATCTTTTTTTCGAAATAAGCATACAGCAAAACAGGGTTTTCATGACCAAGTTGTTTATGTATGAGCTTAGAGATATGAAGGGAACACACAGAGCAAACTCAAAGGTGAAAAGGGAAAACAAAAAAGTGAACGAGGTAGGTGTCCAAACCAGGGGCATCGTGAACCACCTGCTATGGCAGCTACAGTGGGGGTCTTTATAGACCTCTTCTGTCTGCAACTCAACAGACAAAATCTCATAATTAACACTATGAAGGAATGCAGCCTCAATAGATGAACAAGTGGGAGGAAGAAAAATCAAAAGATGGATAAGTAGAAAAGGGAAAGAAAGGTGGAGCATTAAATGAAATGAAGGGTGGAAGGAAAAAGAGAATGATGGAATGAAGGGTAAGTGGGTGGATTAATGAGTGGGAGGATACATGAGTGGGTGGATTAATTTGTGAGTAAATGGATGAATGGGTAAAAGAAAGAGTGAGTAGATAGGTGGATAGAAAGGTGAAAGGATTGACTAGTAGATGGATGGATGGATGATGGATGGATGGATGGATGGGTGAATGGACAGGTCAAAGGATGGCAAAGTAAAGGGATGGATAAGTGGATGGGAAGGTGAAAGGATGGTAGAGTAAATGGATGGTTGGTTGGATGGATGAGTGGGTGAAAGGATGAGTAAAATGAATGCAGGGTGGATGGATGAGTGAAAGGATGGAAGAATGGATGGATGGTAAGATGGATTGATGGCAGAGTGACTGAATGGATGCATGGATGGATAAATGGCAAAGTAGATGGATGGATCGGTAGAGGACATGGGGAAAGATTGAATGATGCATGAAAAATGAATGGATATTGAAATTTAAAGGTGAAATAGTGGATTACAGAAGGTGGGTGGAAAGCTCAAAGGATGAATGTATAGATGCCTGGATGAAAGAGACAGGGGAGGTCTTCTAGGGAGGGCCCACTTGCTTCACTTGCTTTGTGATATCTGAGCTTTTATTGCTAAGTGAGGTGTACTTTAATTTTCTGACTACTTCCTAGGTCCAAACACATACCAGTGTATAGAACGGGGATTGGAGAGTCCAATAGAAGAGAAGTGACATAGAACAAGAAAACCAGAGAATATTAGAAGGAATACATAGCCGAGTAATGAAAAAGATTCATTGACAAGTGGAACAAGAATATTTTGCTGATACCAAAACTGTGGCCTCATGAGGTGATACAGTAAGGGGCGCAGGGATAAACAAATGAATTCAAGTTAAGTGGAACAACTGAAAACATAGAGAGAAACTCAAAAGAAATAGAGAGAAAGAAAGAAATATTGCACAGAGAGCTGAGGTTTTGGTCAAAGATTTACCTTTAACATCAACACAACAATGGTCAGCCTGCTACGGTGAACTAGGCTCTCATTCTATGATCAATGTGAAGTTCACTTGTCCTCTAATACTAAAGATGAATAAATGTACTGAGACGCTTCAAAAGAACAGGATTTTTAAATGTTTGAGATAACGTGTCATGTGAGTTTAGGATAGGTTTTTATTTGTGGTGCTTAGGAATCGATTGAGATTGGCAATACATTTCTACCTTACCAGCACATTGATTGCATCTACGATCTTTGCCAATGATTCATGAGGGCTTGCCTGTAACTCAGCAGTGGAGAGACCAAAAGGAGGTTTGTCTGTTTATGGCAGAATTGACATTCCAATTAGCATTCAACGCAGAGCTTTATCAGAATTTTATGGTAATGCTCTGCAGAACCCTCTGTTGAAGTATTTTCTGACCTCTGTCTTTCATAGCACGAATTTACCCTGTCAGTTAAAATGTGAATATTGAGGAATGGTGCTTGATCTTCTAAAGTGCATGGTAAAGTCAAAGTTGCATTTGTTAATCTGACTGTAGTCTACACTGCACATTTCTTAACTTTAAACCATAATTCCTAGGCGTGAAGGTGATCGTTATCGGTAAGTGATGTATTTGTTTGCACAAGCAGCAGAGAAAATAGCAGCAGGTTTATTGATCTCACCACTTGATATACATTCTAATCTTCATATATGATGGAATCAGTGACTATTGGTTGCTTGTGCACGTCAGCAACCACCATTACTCTGCAGTACACTTAATTCATCATCATCATCATCATCTCTTTGACCTACCATTACTTGGGTCCTCCAGCTCCAACTTTGTAATTATCGCTATCCCTACGTCTATTTATAATGTTTACAATAACCCAAAATAAAGTCAAATGAAATTAAATTGAATTAATAATAACTGCAACAGTGAGTAAAATGAAATTTAATTAAATACAAATAAGTTTAAAATAGTTAAGCTTATTCTAACTATAACAACAACTCTACTTACTAAACCATAGCCTAAATTAAACTCAATTTAACATTATTTTAAATAATAAAATATTCAACAAAATGATTTACCTCGCTCTAATTTTAAGGCTACCATGACTGTTGCCCTAAGTTAAACATTGTAATATAAACCTAATACTTAATTTAATTGTAAATATATATGAAGTCAAATTTGAACAAATAAGTATCCACATTTCATCCACAATCCTACATATAAACCTTACCATTATAAGGGATCATAAACCTGCTTTGGCTATGTGCATACTAACCCATACCTTTCTCCTTAAATTGCTTTGCAATATTAATCCCTAAGAACAACTGAACAAAACAACACAGGAGGTTATGTCCACACATGCAATACACACAAACAGTCAGAGCCATTGAGGCGCTTCAGCCACTAAGGACATTAGATCGTCAATACTACACCAAATGGGTCATAGTGCTCAAACTGCAATTTAAGTAGGGTACAATACAGTAGTCATCCACATTACTACAATAACACTTTTGACAAAATGTTATTATTAGTGAAGTCTCTACCGCCCCACTGCTAAACAAACTAACCAATCCGCCAGTCCTCACATAACACCAGCTGACTCATTCCCTTACTGCTCAACCCAAACTTTCAGCCTGCCCTCAACAATCCCAGTCCACTACCAGTCTCTACCTAGCTTCAACGGAACAATGCATAAACACCTTAACATATCTCATGCCCATCACCCCAATAACTTCAACACCTGGTGCAGTGTGAGCCTGTGATCTCTGAGGCTTTTTCAAGAGCTCTGTCCTGCCAGACAATTGGCAACACAGGTAAACTGTCTCTGTGGTCTGTCTGAGGGGACTTACTGAAAGGAGTGGGACAAAGTAGCTGGGAAAGGTGTGAGAGTGATGCTGTTGCTTTACTGGACATGGTTTGTCAAGGGACGGAGCTTCCATCCATCCCAGGAGGTGTGTCTGTGCGAGGATGTCAAGTACCACAGCCACATGTCCTTCAGCCACCTGCTGTTGTTAAGTCCCAAATGGTGGATGTCTCTCTTTTTGTTGCCTGCTCTACCTCTGACTGAAAACCCAGGTGTCCTACTGTTGTGTGATGAAGTGGAAAATCTTCTTCAATGACACCAGCTCCTAAAGAGTGTTTGTCAGACCATAGGAAGTGTTGGCATGGTTGTGACTGCCTAACTGAAAATTACAAATAGGGGGATAAGCCCCAGTAGCTTAGCAAGGATGCCATGGGACTGGTGCATGCAAGGAAAATGACTCTGTTTACTGCTGTTCGGGTAATAGAATCTAGCATTTATCTCGGTTCAATGGGCACCTCCACTTCCCTAGGCCGCAGTAGCACTGCGCCTGCAGATCCAATTGCAGCTATGTCCCTGGTAAACTCTGCCTCCATGACATCAATCATTCTTCCAGTTGATGGGTGCTGTGGTTCCCACAGGAAGGCCTAGCTCTAGCCTCCTGAGCATGTAATTAGACAGGGTTTCACACTACTAAGATTCCACCTTCCTCTAGAACATGTCTTCTGGAATAAAGTATTATGTTCATATTCCAAAGTCCCCAAATTCACCAGATTGCCGCACATTGAATGTGATCGCTGGGGTTTATACATTTGGCATGGCTTACCCCATGCAATAACCATCTCCCTATTGCTGTTTGAGTGGAAGCCTTTGCTGAATGTAGAAAGGATGGTGATAATTTCTGCATCCTTTGGTGCGACCACTGATTTATTTGTGGTGCTCTTACTAAGCACCAGGTACGTTCAGCTTCTCACATATACGTCTGTTAAGTAAGAATCAGTATTTTTTTTCATGTTAGAAAAGTATCGTTTTCGTTTATATGTACACAAATATGGTCATTTAGAATGTAGTTATGGACATGGTTAGGAGAGCCTGTAAATGTAACTTTTTTGTCTCGTGCATGTTGCTCTTTTCCATTCCGGGTAAGTTATGGGAGAGGTTCACAAGAGTTTATCTTCTCAAAATGGTAGGTTGTTGTACCTTTATTGCCAATGGGGCTCTGCAGAGTGTGAACAAGAACTCTTGGAAACATAACACTAGCATGAACAAAGCAGAGACTGGTGGGAGAGCAGGAATGTCTACAATAGCCTTGTGGCACAATCGGTTACATCTAAGGGCAACACCACACATGCAATATTGTCCAGGGCCAGACACTTCACAGCACCCATCTGCTGTACTCAGCCGAATACTGCTATAGTCTACATAGATTCTGGGCAATGATGGATATGCATTTTTGTGTTGTCGGGCCAATGAGATCAGAATGAAGGCATCTCTTGGGGTCATTGCCTTTAGCAGCTTTAACCTATCTTTAGATATGCACAATATATTGTTACATTTGGAATCCTTTTGTCAAGCCAATTATCTCTTGATGTTCTCTGATTTGTCAGTGAAGATGTTGCATTGGTGATACGTATATATATGGCCGACACAAGTGATCCCTTATGGTGTAAGAGTTCACCAGCCCAGTGGCAGTACCACTCCTTCTGGTAAAACCAAAATCACCAATGAACAGGTTCACACTGGTCACAGTTTAAGGGTTGGTCAATGGCCATTGAGCATCAAGAAATGACTTGCTCAATGCTGACAATAGAATTCACTGCTGACTAATCAATTCTCCACGTACTGCAGTTATGCCCATTATTGGCCAGTAAAGCCAAGATCAATGACATATATTTAGGCTTATCATTGACTAGGTAACTAACTTCAGTTAAATGTCATTGTACATATATTTCATGTGCATGGCCTAAAATTCTGCCAGGAGTCAAGACCTCATGGGTCAACATTTGACACACCTGGGGCATGATCGTTTTTTATATTTATTTATTTTTAGCATTTTTTTGTATGTTGTGCACTAGGACCAAGGAAATATTGTCAAGCTAAACATATACACACTGTAGAAACAGGGGAACATATCAACATCAATGTGTATGAAATAACAATATTAAAACTGACTGAAAAGAGGGAAATCAATAAATGGTGATAGACAAAAGAAGAAGAAAAGGCAATGATATAACCATTAGCCTAACATACAGAACAATAAATAGACTTAAAAGTTTAAGCACAGATTTTAAATAATACCCTTATGTTGCAATATTATGTTTAAGCCACATCTAATAGAAATACACACATCATATTTCTAGAGGAATATTTGTTGGATATATTCTCAGTCTTTTTCTTCTACACAAGATTAAAAAGGAAAAGACGGAGTTCGCTATATTATGTTATAATAGTCTAAAACAGGCATAAAAGGCATGAGAGGAATAGAGTAAATGCTAGAAGGGTGGAGATAATATCTTAAAAACATATCTCCTAATCAACTTTCATTTGATTTCTCCCGGAGGTAAATGTCTCCCCTCGCGTTATAAAATCCTTTGTTGTATCAAACCTTAACTCATTATGCAGCTTTACAAATCTATGCAACAAAATAGACATATCCCCTTCCCTCTTCCATCCGTCACAAATATTACTCACCAATTCCTCATACATTCTGTTGTTCTGTGCAGCTTCCTCCCATTCCTCCCCGTAACAGCATAATGCTCATCTTACAAAACAATGTTTGCCACAACACAGTCTGTTAGAAATGGGGTCTCTAGTTGGTAGTGGTTTGCATCATGTCCAAGTAGAGACCCTCAACCTAGTCAGGGTAAGAGAGCTAACCCCTGCTCATCTCCATGGTAGCTTGGCATGAACAGTTAGGCTTATTTCAGAGGCAATGTGTAAAGCATTTGTACATACACGCACAGTAATCAATCAATCAATCAATCATGTCACTTATAAAGCGCACTACATACCCGCGAGGGTCTCAAGGCGCTGGGGGAAGAGGGGGGTGGTGCTGCTACTGATCGAAGAGCCAGGTCTTGAGGAGTCTTCTGAAGGCCAGTAGGTCTTGGGTCTGTCGGAGGTTGGTGGGGAGGGTGTTCCAGGTCTTGGCGGCGAGGTGGGAGAAGGATCTGCCGCCGGCGGTCGTTTCCGGATGCGGGGGACTGTGGCGAGGGCGAGGCTGGTCGAGCAGAGCTGGCGGGTGGGGGTGTAGAAGCTGAGTCGTCTGTTGAGGTAGGCTGGTCCGGAGTTGTGGAGTGCTTTGTGTGCGTGGGTGAGGAGCTTGAAGGTTATCCTCTTGTTGACAGGGAGCCAGTGCAGGTCTCTCAGGTGGGGTGTGATGTGGCTGCGTCGGGGATGTCGAGGATAAGACGTGCAGAGGCGTTCTGGATGCGTTGCAGCCGTCTCAGGAGCTTAGCCGTCGTTCCTGCGTAGAGGGCATTTCCGTAGTCCAGCCTGCTGGTGACGAGGGCCTGGGTGACTGTTTTTCTTGTTTCGGTGGGGATCCACTTGAAGATCCTGCGGAGCATTCGGAGGATGTTGAAGCAGGATGAGGAAACGGCGTTGACCTGCTTAGTCATGGAGAGGGTGGGGTCGAGGATGACCCCTGAGGTTGCGTACGTGGTCGGTGGGTGGCGGGGCTGTTCCCAGTGATGTTGGCCACCAGGAGTCGTCCCAGGCTGAAGGGTTGGAACCAAGGATGAGGACCTCCGTCTTGTCCGAGTTCAGCTTCAGGCGGCTGGTCCTCATCCATTCGGCGACGGCCTTCATTCCTTCGTGGAGGTGGGCTTTGGCGGTGTGAGGGTCTTTGGTGAGGGAGAGGATCAGCTGGGTGTCGTCGGCGTAGGAGATGATGTTGAGGTTGTGCTGTCGGGCGACGTGGGCGAGGGGTGCCATGTAGATGTTGAACAGCGTTGGGCTGAGGGAGGAGCCTTGGGGTACGCCGCAGATGATCTTGGTGGCCTTGGATCGGAAGGGGGCGAGGCGGACGCTTTGTGTTCTGCCGGAAAGGAAGGATGTGGTCCAGTCCAGGGCCTTCTCTTGGATCCCGGCGTCGTGAAGGCGTGTTCGTAGTGTGTGGTTGCAGACCGTGTCGAAGGCGGCTGATAGGTCCAGGAGGATGAGGGCTGCTGTTTCTCCGTTGTCTAGCAGGGTCCTGATGTCATCGGTGGCGGCGATGAGGGCGGTTTCGGTGCTGTGGTTGCTGCGGAAGCCGGACTGGGAAGGGTCCAGGATGTTGTTCTCCTCGAGGTAGCTGGTCAGTTGTTTGTTGACGATTTTCTCGGTGACCTTCGCGGGGAACGGGAGCAGAGAGATGGGTCGGAAGTTCTTGAGGTCCTTGGGGTCTGCCTTGGGTTTCTTGAGTAAGGCGGTGATCTCGGCGTGCTTCCAGCTTTCCGGGAAGGTTGCTGTCTCGAAGGAGATGTTGATTATTTTCCGGAGATGGGGCGCGATGGCTGTACTGGCTTTGTTGAAGATGTGGTGAGGGCACGGGTCTAGCGGTGAACCGGAGTGGATGGTGTTCATGATCTCGCTGGTGTCCTCGTCGTTGATGTTGGTCCAGGAGAGCAGGCGGTTGGTGGTTGTAGGGGCAGTGGTCTCGGTGGTTGCCGGGGCGGTCATGGTGTTGAAGCTGTCGTGGATGTCGGCGATTTTGCGGTGGAAGAAGGTGGCCAGTGAGTCGCACAGGTCTCGCGACGGCTGGATGTCGTTGGTGTTGGAGCTGGGGTTGGAGAGTTCCTTCACGATGTTGAAGAGCTCTTTGCTGTTGTGTGCGTTGTTGTCTAGGCGGTCTTTGAGTGAGGCCCTTTTGGCGGATCTGATGAGGTGATGGTGACTGCGGGTGGCGCTCTTGTGGGCGGCGTAGCTGTCCGCTGTCCGTTCGTGGAGCCAGATCTTCTCCAGTTTTCGGCATGTTCGTTTGGAGGCCTGGAGGTCTTCGGTGAACCAGGTGGCTTTCTTGCTGGTGTGGCTGTTGGGCGGATTCTTGAGCGGGGCAAGGGTGTTGGCGCAGTCGTCGATCCACTGTCTGAGGTTGCGGGCGGCGGTGTCGGGGTCGGAGGGTTCGGCGGGTGGGCTCAGGGCGAGGGTTGTGGTTAGCTGGTCTTCCGTGACTCTGCTCCAGCAGCGGCGAGGCATTTGTTCGGTGCGGTGGTGCGTGGTGGGCTTCCTGTAGGTGAAGTGGATGCAGTGGTGGTCAGTCCAGTGGGGTTCGGAGGTGTGGTTGAAGGAGACGTGTGGGCTTGCGGAAAAGATGGAGTCTAGCGTGTGGCCGGCGGCGTGGGTGGGTGTAGTCACGAGCTGTCTGAGTCCGAGGGTGGCGAGGTTGTCGATCAGGGTGGTGGAGTTGGTGTCCTTGTTGTTCTCGAGGTGGAAGTTCAGGTCCCCGAGGAGGATGTAGTCCGTGGAGGCGATGGCGTGTGTGCTGATGAAGTCAGCGATGGAATCGCTGAACTGTGGTCGGGGTCCGGGGGGTCTGTAGATGAGGGTTCCTCTGAGGGTGGTGTTGGGATCGGTGTGGATCTGGAAGTGCATGTGTTCGGCGGTGCTGAGGGTGTCGTCGGTGTTGGTTGAGACCTGAGGGTGTTCCTGTGGACGATGGCGATGCCTCCTCCGACTCCGTTGGTGCGGTCCCTGCGGGTGATCTTGTATCCGTCCGGGATGGCAATGGCGATGTCGGGGGCTGAAGCGGGATTCAGCCAGGTCTCCGTCAGGAATGCGACGTCTGGGGAGGTTGAGTCGAGAAGGTCCCAGAGTTCGATGGCGTGTTTGCGGGCGGAGCGGGTGTTGAGGAGGATGCATCTGAGGTAGTTGGGTTCTTTCCTGGGCGGTGGTTTGGCGGGGCGGGTGCTGGCGAAGCAGCAGTTCCGGCAGGTGAAGGGCCCTTGGGTGCGCTTTGGGGTGGCCTGGTAGCAGGCATGATCTTTTCCGGGGTTGAGTGCGTGGAGGGTGCTGGCGTCGTATCGGCGTGTGTTGATGTGACGGGCGCGGGGGATGCCCGGACCAGGGGGTCTGGCGCTGGGCGCGGTCACGGCGCGGAGGGGCGAAGACGGGCTTGCCTTAGGCGCGCCTTCGGCGCGGCCGCCATAAATGGGGAGGTGGGAGGGAGGAGCAGGGAATGGGGCAGCGAATGGGCAGTGAGGGGGCGGGGCCGCAGGGGTGCAGCGGCGGGAAACAGGCACAGAAGGGAAAACGAGCACAATCAGGGCATCAAGGGGGCACAGAAAGTAAAAACGAGCACAATCAGGGGCAGCAAGGGGGCACAGAAAGTAAAAACGAGCACAATCAGGGGCAGCAAGGGGGCACAGAAAGTAAAACGAGCACAATCAGGGGCAGCAAGGGGGCACAGAAAGTAAAAACGAGCACAATCAGGGGCAGCAAGGGGCACAGAAAGGAAAAAAACGAGCACAATCAGGGGCAGCAAGGGGGCACAGAAAGTAAAAACGAGCACAATCAGGGGCAGCAAGGGGGGCACAGAAAGGAAAAACGAGCACAATCAGGGGCAGCAAGGGGGCACAGAAAGGAAAAAACGAGCACAATCAGGGGCAGCAAGGGGGCACAGAAAGGAAAAACGAGCACAATCAGGGGCAGCAAGGGGGCACAGAAAGGAAAAACGAGCACAATCAGGGGCAGCAGCAGGGCACACAGACGGAGCTGTGTGGTGGGGAGCGACCTACCAGTCAAGGTCAGGGGTCGCTCTCTTCACCACGCAGCGGCCGCCATAAATGGGGAGGTGGGAGGGAGGAGCAGGGAATGGGGCAGCGAATGGGCAGTGAGGGGCGGGGCCGCAGGGCGCAGCGGCGGGAAACAGGCACAGAAGGGAAAACAAGCACAATCAGGGCATCAAGGGGGCACAGAAAGTAAAAACAGAGCACAATCAGGGGCAGCAAGGGGGCACAGAAAGTAAAAACGAGCACAATCAGGGGCAGCAAGGGGGCACAGAAAGTAAAACGAGCACAATCAGGGGCAGCAAGGGGGCACAGAAAGTAAAAACAGAGCACAATCAGGGGCAGCAAGGGGGCACAGAAAGGAAAAAAACGAGCACAATCAGGGGCAGCAAGGGGGGCACAGAAAGTAAAAACGAGCACAATCAGGGGCAGCAAGGGGGGCACAGAAAGGAAAAAGCGAGCACAATCAGGGGCAGCAAGGGGGCACAGAAAGGAAAAAACGAGCACAATCAGGGGCAGCAAGGGGGGCACAGAAAGGAAAAGCAGAGCACAATCAGGGGCAGCAAGGGGGGCACAGAAAGGAAAAACGAGCACAATCAGGTGCAGCAAGGGGCACAGAAAGGAAAAACGAGCACAATCAGGGGCAGCAAGGGGGCACAGAAAGGAAAAACGAGCACAATCAGGGGCAGCAGCAGGGCACACAGACGGAGCTGTGTGGTGGGGGAGCGACCTACCAGTAACAAAGTGAAAACACTACAAATTGAGTCCACAGCAGTTTAGACAAATTGCCAATATTTAACTGAATAAAACAAGACCAAAATTACAAAAATCCAACCTACATAAATAAAGATATCACTTGCAAACAGTTCAATAAGTCTTAATCGACAGAAATCAATGGATGCGGGTGTTTTAGCACAAAGTATCTGAAGTGCATCAAAAAGAAAGATGGTGCGGGCCGCAGGGCAGGTGAGGCACTGGAAAACACAGTGGTGCGTCGGTTCCTTACTACACAGAAGAGGTGATGCATCGATTCGTTACTGGCAGAAGAGATGATGCATTGATTCCTTACTGCAGAGGAGGTGATGCGTCGGTTCCTTACTGCTAGGCAGGGGAGGTGGAGCGTCGATTTCTTGCTGACAGGGGAGGTGATATGTCAGTTCCTTGCTGAAAGGGAAGGTGATGAATCGATTCTTTGCTGGTAGGGGAAGTGAGGTGTAGGGGTCCAGACACGCAGCCTCATTTCCTTACTGCGGTGTCGATGAAGAATCGGCGCCTAGGGACGATGCGTCAATAACTCAGATACGCTGCATCATGCGGCAGAAGCGAAGCAGACGCTGCATCATTTCCACAGCCACAAAAGAGGGAGGCATAGGAGTCACAGTGGTTGCCACAGAAGTTGGTGACATGGGGCTCAGGACTCACGATGCAGTGAGTTTTCAGCTGCACTGCAGCCACTGAGTCAATTCTTCAGCTGCAAATCTGCGATGCGGCGAACTTGGCCTGCCGTGCATTGATAAAACAGGTGCTGGGAACCGATGCATGGACTTTCTTCTTAGATCACCAGATTCTACTTCCAAGGGCCCAGGAACTAGATTTGGCATCACTTGGCAAGTCAGGGCTCAGCTGAAGAGCCCAGGTACTGGTAGGTGAAGTTTGTGAGGGCCCTGAGTCATCTTAACAGGAAGCAAGCACACATAAGCCCTTAGAGAACCTTGGACCCTGGATACAGAAAGCAAAGTTCAGTCCTTTCACTCCCAGGACAGAAGCAGCAAGCAGCAGGCCAGCACAACAAAGCAACAGGCAGAGTGTCAGTCCCTCGTACAGCATCTAGCATTCCTTCCTGGCAGGTGTTCTGAAGTTATGGTGTCACAGCTCCAGTACTTATACCAGTTTTTGCCTTTGAAGTGGACAAACGTCAAAGGAAAGTCTTTGTAGTGCACAACAACCTGCATTACCCTGACCTGGTTCCAGACAGACTACAGGGGGTGGAGACAGCTTTGTGTGAGGACAGGCACAGCCCTATTCAGGTGTCAGTGGCATATCCTCCCACCACTCTAACTCAGGAAGGCCCATAAGCCTGGCGATGATCCATCAGGATATGCAAGTCACACCTCAGCTCCCTTTGTGTGACTGTCTAGAGTGAATGCACAAGAGCCCAAATGTCAGACAACGCAGACGTGGGTTCTACAGACAGGCAGAGGCACAGAATGGATACGCAAGAAAATCTCTACTTTCTAAAAGTTACATTTTCCAACATGCAATTTAAAAACCAACTTCACCAAAATATTTATTTTTAATTGTTCAGACACCCAAAAGTCCAAATCTCTAGCTGCTCGCATTGGAAAATTACACTTAAAACCTATTTCAAGGCAACCTCCATGTTACCCTATGGGCGAGATAGTCCTTGCAATAATGAAATACGAAATTAGCAGTATTTCAATATTAGGACATGTAAAACACAACAGCACATATCCTACCTTTTAAATACACTGCACCCTGCCCTTGGAGCTGCCTTGGGGTCACCTTAAGGGTGACTTACATGTAGTGAAAGGGAAGGTTTGGGCCTGGCAGGTGGGTGCACTTGCGGGGTCGAAATGGCAGTTTAAAACTGTGCACACAGTCATTGCAGTGGCAGGTCTGAGACATGTTTGCAGGGCTTCTCATGTGGGTTGCACAATCGGTGCTGCTGGCCCACTAGTAGCATTTGATTTACAGGCCCTGGGCACACCTGCTGCACTTTACTAGGGACTTACTAGTAAATCAAATATCCCAATCATGGATAAACCAATCACCAAAACAATTTTGCTCTTTAGCTTTGGTCAGCAGTGGTAAAGTGCCCAGAGTCCTAAAACCGGCAAAAACGAAATGCAGCACACAGTCAAAAAACAGGAGATCAGAAGCAAAAAGACAGGAAAAATCATGCCAAAAGATGGCAGGTTTAACACAGTTCTTATTTCTCTTATCACCATGCCATTTCACAGAAAGTCTAGACAAGCAATCTGACTGTACGTTTTTCCACCCTGCTACAAGCTCCACCTTATATCTATACTCTTGCAAGCATGAAGCAAATTGTGCCAATCTCGCTGAAACCTTTTTCACTCCTCCTGGTTCCTTAAAGCAATGGTTTATGGTCTGTTAGCAAGGCCGGACTGGCCGTACCTGGCAGCGGGCTTTTCTCTGGGAGGCTGGAAGGTTGGGGTGGCGGCTTTGTTACTGTGGGTCGGTTTTGTAGCAGTGCAGCAGTTTTAAAAGCACCCACTTTGGAGTTCCTTGAATATTTAGCAGTTTTCAGGCAACAATAAAAGTGTTAAGATAACTCTAGTGACAATGGATTAATGTACCTGCTGGAGAGAGATCAGAGGTTTGTCTAGTGCCAGTTTTGATTCATCTAAGGTAGCACAGAGGGTTAATATACCTGCTGCAAAGAACATGTACCATGCATATCAAAGAGTAGTATTTTATGTGCATGTCTCAGTGGGTTACTGCTTTTCTCAAAGACATTCCTTTTTAACTGTGCAGTTCATTAGTTACAATCATAATCTAGCACAGTGAGCAAAAGTGCCATCAAAGAGCTGCATGCCACCTGCATGGCACAGGTTAGAGAGTTATGTTTATTCCCAGTCTGTCATTATGCTAATGCTGCTAACAAAGGGTGTATTTGAGTAGAAATAAATTTGTAAAGCCAACCCTAACCTTCATGTTACCTTCTGAATCCTGAGTTTGTGCTTTTCCAGACCAAGCACTCTTAAAAAATGCCTACCAGTATTTATGACAATTTAATCTTACACTCATATGATTCATTGTCTCATGGATGGTCATAGCTGTAGCACATAGAGCAGGCCTGGCGTTGCAGAGGGTCGTCGCTGTAGCAAAAATATCCCGTCAGGCAGTACGGACGGTTGTTGCTGGAGCTTTGCGTTGGTTGTCACTGTGGGCTGTCGTGACTATAGCACGAACTGCTGATCTCGCATCACGGGTCGTAAATGGCGACATGATCTCAGCACAAATGGGCCAATCATGGTTACGAAGGACCCAAAAGTTCAGGACTTTTCCCTTTTCTTCATAGGAGTTCACTCTGATGCCAGCCAAGGATCCAGGACCTGGGGAGGAATGTCTTGGGGATCAGGGACGCTCTCTAGCAGACGGCCAGCAGGGCTCAGGCAGGTCCATTTGCAGGTCCAGGCAGGTCCAGTTGCAGCAGGTCAGCTGGACAGTCACAGGGAGGTCTCTGGATGTTGTTGTCTCCCAAAGCTCAAAACAAGAGGTCAGACAACTAAACCTTGAAGTCACACAGGTTAGTCTGGGTTGAAGGTGTTAGACCTGTCAGCCTTAGGGTGGTTTTCTTCTAAAAATAATTCCTTCTCCATTTTTGCTAATCTCATTTTTGTTGGCCTTAGGACTTTGTGCACTTTACCACTGCTACCCAGTGCTGAAAGTGCATGTTGCTAAAAGGGTGTGTTTGAGTAGAAATAAATTCTTATTAGAAAAGCCAAACCTAACAACTGTGTTACATTCTGAATCCTGAGTTTGTACTTCTCGAAGAGCAAGCACTCTTAAAAAATGCCTACCAGTATGGTTGACATGTGAATCCTACCCCTTGTAGTTTCCTTTGTGTTATGTAAAAAATGTTATACACTGATTTACACTCATTTGATTCATTGTCTCTGTATGTGTGTGTGGTGTTAAGTGCTCCAACTGGTATAAAAGGTGCTAGAAAACAAATGAAATACATGTGAGGGAGGGACTATGGAGAGTCAGAGGCACTTTTGCAATATTGTTGTATTTTGGTGCACTGTAAATTCATCATTTGCTATGTTTTAAAAGCTAATACTGTTGAACATATACTGAAAAATGTGTTGTTGAATGCACCATTTTTGCCATTTTTGCCATTTGTTCCGAAATGTTGTGGTCAAGATCCCTCACTATACATCGTAAGGAGGCTGGTCTGACAAAATTTGCTAGGGCTGCTTTGGGTTCCCAGTCTGGCCCTGTTTAAACATAATATGAAACTCACACCCCACAAAAAGGTTCGAAAATATTCAACTCCCAAAGCAGCTCCTAAAGCTTCACACTCAATTATTTCATAATTGTGCTCTGTAGTACTCAATGATCTTGAAGCAAAAGCTACAGGCTTTTCAACTTCCGCTTTTAGTTTGGATAAAACTGCCCCTAACCCATGGGCACTTACATCGACCGTTAATATGCTCATACATTTAGGAGTGAATGGAGTCAACATTTTTGATTCACTAATCTAATTTTTGACACAATCAAAATCTTCCTGTCTCTTCTTCTATTTTAATTTTTTATATTTCCTTCATAATTCTCTCAAGGGGTCTGTTTTGTCTACAATATTATACACAAATGTTGCATGAAATTCAACCAACCCTATGAATAAACACAACTGATTGTTTCCTTGTGGAACTGGGACCAACCTGATTGCTTTCACTAAATCTGCATTAGGCATGACTCTTTGCTCAGTAATGGTGTACCCCAAATATTCAATGTGTGTCAACAAAAGCTGACGCTTTTCTTTAGGTAAAGTAAGACCTACCTTCCTCAATGTTTTCAACACTTCTATTAAAACCTCATTATGTTCTTCTATTGTAGTTCTAAAAATCAGTATGTCACTTTGGAATAACCATACGTTTGAAATGTCCTTAAACAAACTATTCATCATACGCTGGAATACACTCCAAGCTGATGCTAACTCAAAGGGAAGTCTGGTAAACTGAAATACCCCTTCCATAGTTATAAACACCATGAGCTGATTGGAATTGGGATGCAACTTAATTTGGTGGTATGCAGGCTTCAACTCTACTGTAGTGAAGAACTTGGCATTATTCAGTAATAAAACCATTTCAGAAATGTTCTTTAAAGAAGCTCCATACATCATTAAACACAGGTGAAGGCTTCTTAGATCCTCACAAAATCTCAAACAGCCACTTGCTTTTTTGTTATTGCAACAAGAGGCAGGCACTCTGGAGCCCCAAAGACTTCTACAATACCCTTGATTGACATGTCTTTTAGCATTTTCTTAACTTTGGCTCTAACTGCCATGGATACTTTCCTTTAATTGTGTCCTACTGATAAAACTCCTTCTTTTAGATTTATCTCACGTACATATCCCTTTAATGATCCATCTGTTTCCTAAATTAAATCACAAAAATGATCAACTATGTCTTCTACTGAGTATTACCTAGAACAGCCAACACTTGTTCATTAGACGCAGGGACATGTATTATCTGTAAATTGCACTGCTGAACCCACCTCAATATTGCAGGTGAATTTTGTGAAAGAATGTATTTTCCCATTCGCTTCCTGAACCTTAAATGAAAAGGTGGATTCCATGGATCTCTTATATAACACCACCATAGCCTTTAGGCTGTATATCACTTAGATGTAATGAAGTATGCTGTCACGTCTTCTCAAGCTACAATTATGTAACAATGGTATACATAGATCAGGGTCACCCATTAAATGTATCCATTTGTGAATGGAGATTCCCAAAAATCCGCTTTTTGTCTGTTTCTCATTGCATTTCACTAATCTTTCATAATCTTCATCCACACACCCAACTTGCAATTTATTTAGGTCTCTACAAACCCTTGCTATGAGACCTTTTCCCACATTTAAGACAATCTTTGTCTTTCCCAAAACATTCCTTGATGTCCGTGCCTTGAAAGATGACTTATTGTAGCGTCTACTTAGCTTATCTTTATTTCTCTCTGTTGAACTCCCATTATTTTCCAATCCTTGGAAAACTTGGCCTGGCTATCTCTCCTCTGAACTGCATTAACATCTTCACCTTTCATCCTCTCAATGTGTTGCATCTCTGTCATGCACAAATATGACTCTTCCACAATGTTTGCAACGCCTATTGCTTCTTGTATATTGCACTATTAGTTGATCTCTGATCATTTGATCTTTCATTTCCCCAAAGTCAGATTTGACAGCTAATTCCCTGAGTCTGCTCACAAACTAGTCCACCATTTCATGACTTCTTTGTGGCTGAGCATAGATTTGTGTCTTTACATAACAATATTAACCTGCTTGCCAAAATAAATCTTCAACCTATTCTTAGCTTCCAGATAAGCAGCTGTAATTTCTGTATTTCTGCACCCCTGGCAACTGGTCAAAACTTAAAAACATGTTGCCCCTCATTGCCGAATGCATTGATTGATAAAGCTCTTTTCCCCAATGGTCTAAAATTGAGGCAATCAACTGCTTCCAAATAATTTTCCAAATTGTTAATCCATTCCTTCCATAAAATCAGTGGTGGACAAGCTAAAGATAAAAACATTGGAAGAGGAGTTACTGACTGTAAGGATTGGTTCTCCATCATCAAGTGTTTTACTTTGGAATGTTATAAATAAAAAAAATGTTAAGAGCAAATACCTCCAAGTATTGAATAGCAATCAGTTGTGTTTTTCCTTTTCCCTGCTGGTAATAATATCGACCCAAAAACTACACACTCAAGTATGTCTTCTCTTTATATTTCATGAAGGTGTGGGGCAACCAGTCCAAAAGGTATACACTTCTGTGAAGCTGCTCAGGAGTGCATGTGCACAACTAATGCTCTCCTACATAAGTATGCCCCTGCGTTCTTTACTCTGTTGCGTGGAACACCCATTCCAATTAATGCTCCCCATGAGGACTGGTATAAACGGCAGAAACTTTGTAGCACTCGGCATCTTATTTAATATATAATAGCCAAAACAGCCCACACCTCCTCTGCCCTGTGATGTTGGCTTAAATAACAATCAGACCTCAACTTTATGCTTGTCTTTGGGTTTCACTTGCTGGCAGTCAGAGGGTGATTCAGGCAGACACTCATCGGCAAACTGAAATGATATGCCTCTGTTGCTAATTATTAACAAAGATTTATGTTATTGAAGCTCTCCAATTGCGCACTGGAGCGCCCTCGCCTGCACTCTACGTACTGTCTGCAGTCCTTTGAGCCTCAGTGACCTCACAGATGATGATCACTTTGGTAACAAAGAATGCCCACAAAATCATGAGAGGATTAGCACAAACCAGGAAACGTACATTATAATAGTAAATTCAAGCATGATAAATGTCCCAATATGTTTTAGAAAATGTTGCCTAATCTCTGAGTCTGTAAATTAGTCTTCACAAGCAGCCAAGACCATCCTTCCCCTAAGCCAGCCCTCATTTCCTAAGGCAATATGAGACTTATTTTCTTAGGATGGGTTATTTCGCGACCTCAAGTGATGTAAAGAGTCAACATCCCCAATGAGCAATAGGGGTAGTTATGTTTGTAGCATGTAATATGATTAAAGCAGCCATCACATGGAAGTGATACCCACATGAAGTCTTTATAGGTTCCAATAGTGGGCTAGGGTAGGGCACAGCTAAAGGATGTGCATTACAACCCATGTAGTCACACCTCCAACAATCAGAAGAGTTGCTCGGGTTGGAGTGTTTTAGTATCTGGGGTGTCCAATGCCAATGATGGAGACCCTTAAAAATACATTTAGCAAGGCTTTCTCTGTGCCCTTTGTCATGAAACACAGCATATTTGATCATTTATCATCCATCAGTAAATTTCATTGGAGGCGATCTTGCCTGGCCTGACACTACACTTTTACATTTCCTCGCATATTCAGAGAGATGTGGGAAGGCGGTATAGTGTTGAAGCTAGGATAGATGTTATGAAATTGCAGTAATTGTTTATATCGCAATAGTTGCAATATAAGGAGGCCAAATTCGGATGTAAGTTCAGTGAATGATTTAAAATGTCCTATAGGCACCAATTATTGTAATTTCTTGACACTTGTTGAGGACCATTCTGTTCAATTATAAGGTTGTCTATTAGGACCTGAGTTTGTTGCTACACAAGCACTTCAACATGGATATGGCCATTAAAGAGTGCCATGATGAAATAGTGGAGTATATAATTGTGTTAATGACACCAAACACCATAGGCGTGTCACAATACAACATATCAAGCCACCCACAGAAGACAATATACTTTTTTCTACCTGTACCCATGCTGGATTACGGTCATATGTATGGATGATGTTCAATTGAATGCACTATCTAACAAGGGGCGATGTAGAGTATTATTTGCCACCAGAAGTGGTTGTACCATTTAATTTAGAGACCTTGAGCCTAGGTTTTACTGTATCCCATATGAAGTATTTACTTTGAGATTCCATTTCTCTTAAGAGTGAGCTTCACCAGAACCAGCAAGCTAAAGAAATAGTTAAACAGTTGTGCAATGTTCAATTGCACCACCTGAACCATCCTGTACAAAGCAAGCGATATGGAGGAACATTACAGAAAATCAACTGATGTATGTTGCATAAGTGGCCTCATGTTACAAGGTACCATGTCTCAGAGACCTTGATTAACTAAAATGGCCAAATATGTTAAGATCCTGGACACCCTTTTAAAGGGATAGGTTTAAAGTGTCTTTTGCCTGATGCTGGGTGTAACTGGCAAAATCTCTCTCTTAGTCAATGTATTTATTTATTTAGTGGAGCATCTCATCTTTTATTATGGAATGTTGCTCTCCCAAATGTTTTTTGTAAATTATCGGACATCTTGTATCTCCCCTTCAATGCTGTTCTTTCATTCTTCTGGAGTGTGTATTACCTCAGTGTCCTATACCTCTGCTTGAATGCTGTTCTACCACACTTTTGGCCTGTGTATTAGCTGAACATCCTGCTTCCCTGTAATGAAATATCAGCTTACAGTAGTATATATGAAGTTTGTTTATTTAAGTTACAGGATGTACATCTCAGCTTCTGCTCCAAGCTCTCTGTCTCCTTTTGACTTTCAACCTCCCCACATTCTACTCACTGAATCTCTAAAACCCTATGAGTATTATCATTCCATAATAGGAAAATACCACACATTACCTTCCCTTTAACAAAACAAAAACAAAAAAAGTAAGAAAAAAAATTAACTAAACAGAGAAAACCATAATGTTATAACCATAAACAATCTACTCTCAGGTGAGTTCAAAACCCTTTGAACGTAAAACATTTCACATGAGAAAACACTTGAGCATAAAAGCATTTCATATGAGTGCCATTGAGTTTTAGAATTGAAATAGAAGACATTATCAGTTACAGAAAGGTAATACATATATTTTCAAACAACAGGTTTCTTGTAACACCTTTCACTTTTCCTCACTCCCTTACAAGCATTGGACCACTCAACTTTCTGATTAGTACTTTCATGACCACTAGAAGCCTTCACAGTAGGCAGCTTTGCTAATTTATTCATATTCGAGATCCTATGATCCTCTGTTCTGACAGCAATCTTGGAAACTTTAATCACCTTTATGGGAGACAAGAAATTAGATTGTGCGGTACCTTCCCATGGGTATTTCATCTTTGCCACATCACCCACCTGCACCAAAGTCTTCTTCACAGCTTTGCGGCCATCAAATGTTTCCTTTCTCTCAACTATCTTCTGTTGTTCTACATCCCTCCTCTCTTCTGCATCATGCTTAACACTCATACCACTCACTGACATATCATTCACCCAGGATGGACAAATACATGTATTGCCAAATGGGGTGACCACTGTTATTGTATGAGGTGTTAATCTGTAATTCCTAATCTTACCAAAGTACTAGGTTTTTCCAATATAACCGTACCAAAACAGCCCCCTGTATAGTTTCTTTTAATACATTATTGAAGTTTTCCCCGTGCCATTTGCCTCAGGGATGTACAACACAGGGTTCTTGTGCTTATTTCCCCTATCAAAAAGAAATTTCTCCATTTCCCCGGAAACATCTGAACACCGCTGTCAGTCAAACAAGTGGAAGGAACATCTTCTCGTTCAAATACCTAATCAAGGAAGTCAATCACATCAAATGTTTCAACAGAACTAGTGATCACAACATCAGGCCACCTTGAGTACATGCCTAGCAAAATGATCACATACTTGTCGATGCTTTTGAAATCCTGATAGACCTAAAATGTCCACATTGATATCATCCCAAGGTTCTTTGGGTAATCTTTTTAAAACCATGGGCTGCACCCTGCATTTAATCATTTTTCACAATTTAAACACTCCAGACATTCTCTTACTGCTCTCTCTTCCTGGATATCCATGCCTGGCTACCAATACCTGAGTGACCGAGTCTTTCTTTTGTTTTAGAAATGCCAGTATGACTCTCATGAGCAAAGGCAATCAGGCCTTCTCTCAGAGAGATTGGTGGGATCAATCTGGTACCTTATAATTGAAACCCAGCTTAATATGCATGTTCATTCTTGACAATTGATCTCCTAACGTATCTACAGCTTTCTAACCATCTTTGAGGCATCTAAGCACATGCTGCAACACCAAATCCTTACCAACTTCTCCCAATCACTCATCCTCCTTTATGAACTATTTCTGATCAGACAGACATCAAAATCATCTTCCTCATCATCTCCCACCTCCAAATCATTCTTCTCACTCTCACCAATGAGAAGCAAGCAGCAATCTGTCGATTTTTCTTTACACTGGGTACATATGTTGCATCAAATTCAAAGCCAAATTCTTCCTGAGATGGCATCTACTCCTTTCTTTTCTAAAATATCTTTTAAAGGTTTATGATCCGTTTTGATCTTAAATTTGCCTCAACAAATACAGTTCATCAACTTATGCACAGCCCAATAAACAGCTAATGCCTCCTTCTCTATCACAGAATCATTAAATTCTGTTAGTTTCAAACCACTTGAAATGTTCCTCATGTTGTTGTTATAGAACAGGTCCCAGGCCCTTTACCTGGCATCACACGTAATAGCTGTTCCATGACCCGGTTCACAACCTTGTAACCTAGAGGCCTTACACAATCATGATTTCATATAAATGAGTTCTTTCTCACTTTCACCATTCCACTGAAACACTGAACCCTTTTTTTAACAAACTTCTCATACATTTATTAGATTTCAGCGGACAGGTTACTCCATCACAACGATGATGGACATCCAGTCAGCCAAAATATAAATCCCATAGGATATTATGGGATTTATATTTTAGCAGATGGGATATCCTTCACTGTTGTGATTGAGTAACCCATCTGACGAGATATAAATCAGGCCCTTAGTTTTTTTCTGCAAAGTTTGGGACAAACTTGTTATAATATTCTGACATGCCCAAAAATTTGATAACAAATGATACTGTTTTTTAATGCAAATTATAGCCCACAGTTTTTATAATAACGGATTGTTCATATGTAGTTTTTAACGTATTTTATGCTGGAATGTGTTTTATGTTTCTGCACTATGAAATTATATGTGACCTTTGGCGTTAACTGGATACTCGTAGAACGAGGATGTTTTTTTTCTATTTTGAAACCATAAATTGTATATATGTTTTAAACTATGTGCACTTTTATGGCCTAGTGCCGAAATAAAGTTATTACTGACTGACTGACTGATAACAAATTTACTTCTAGGTACCTGAAGAAGTGATTTTTGGGTGCCAAGTAGTCAAACTCTGTAAGATTGAATTTACATTTCTTGGCTTTTAATGTGATGCCACTTGCTTTTAACCTCCTAAGATCATCACATATCCATTGATTATGTTACTCCAAACACCAAAATGTCATTCTTATTCCATTCACTCCTGTCAACACATTTTCCATCACTCTTTGGAATATTGCATCAGTAGAGATCAGCCCAAAAGGCTTTATGGGGGATATTCACAAGAACGTGCGCTAAACATCTCCAAAAAATGTTAACGCAACTTTACACATCGCAGTCTATCGCGGGAAAATAACCCCGTGTTAACGTGGAATTCACAACACGGCGGTACCATGCGATAGTCTCCCGAAAACGCGGCCAATGTCCGCGATACAACCACCGCGACGGAGATAAAAACACAAACCCCAACACCTAAAAACGTGTGATGCGCCCATTCGCGATGAGGAAAGCAGCGATAAGCAGCCCAAGGTTCGCGACACACACACACAACAGGCGGGAATAAGCACAACAAAAGCAGGAAAAAGAAAGACAAACCAAACAGAAAACAACAGCGAAGCACAATGGAGGCAACCGGAGCCAGTACACAACCCCACAAGCCCCATTGGCAACAAAACATTGTACATGGCAGGCCATCGTGGACAAGGTGAATGCAGCCGGAGAGCGGAGGAGGACAATGGAAGAAAACCAGAACAGCTGGAATGATGCGAAACGCATGAACAAGGAGAAACACGCCAACAACCAGAAGGCAGCAATGCACAATGGAGGTGGGAGTCCAGCACCACACCAGGAGCTGGATGACATGGAGGAAATGGTGTCCACCACATCAGTCTGGAGATGGTGGCAAGAGTCGGGGACCGGAAACTGCTCAAAATCAACAGACACAACAGCAACAAGGAGAGGAACGACCAGGGACTGGGGGATGGGGGAGATGGGCACAATGGCACACATGCACAATTAAGCACAGCACAACTGCAGACAAACCATGCCCAAGAGTAACAACACCAACCAAGAGCACAAGTCACACAACCCGGCAATATCACACCACTGAACAAGCACAGAAGTGAAAACCACACTGCCTGAAAGGGAGAAGGGTGAGCCAAATCAGAGCTGAAGGGACATCTCACACACAATGCAGCACACACACATAGGAAGCAGAGCACCCCAACATCAAACACAATGTGGTACAAACAGCAAAATTTGCACAACCGAACACAAGACACAAGTGCACCCGCTTGTGGCCGGTAAATGGCCATACGCATCTGGCAAAGCACGAAACAGGGACATGATAATGCACAAGTACCAACCCACAGCCCTGATGGGGTAGCAATGCATGTATGGCAGGGACCCAGATAGGCCGTGACACATACATTGGCATACAAATCAACACTCAACACAGTTGGAGACAAGTGAAGGTGCGGAAACTTTATCAACAATTGCGTGTCAGAACGGCCAAGAGAAGTGCCACGACATGCAGACCAATGTAGCAGCATGTCTGAATGAGGAACTTTGGAAAGCGCCCATGTCCACCCTGGGGGAGTCCATCACCAACACAAGTCAGTGCCAACCTGCGCTGGTTGTCAACACATGGATCAGGAGTCCAGGCCAATGCAGCCATGTCCACTGTCATCTTGGGACATGTGACCATATCCCCAACATGCAACCAGGCGTCGGGACACGTGCAATGGGTCACATTTAGTTGTGGCTGCAGGTACCTTGTCACTCGTCCATGAACACGAGTGCAGCAGCGTAGGCCAACATTTCCAATGAGAGATTGTTGTCCACCACATCTAACATGTCGCGACGTAACCCATCAGCTGTCCCGGAGAGATGTGCTGACTCCAACCCCTGGCCTCAATTTGCACTAAAGCCCAATCGGGGAGCAGCTCAATGTGGTCACTGCACACGACAACTCGTGCAATCTCCCAGGTCCAGTTGCCAGCTTGCATGCCAAACATCCAGGCATGCCATAAACGGGCATCACGGTGACACTCCTGGTCGTGGGCCAACAGGGGGTGCACACACACATCGAAATCCATGTCAGCTACCGTTACGTTGGAGAGGCAGACTTCCATGGTCCACTCGAATATGCACGAGCGACAATGCAACACAGGCTGAACGCAGGTGACGTTGGCAAGGCGGAAGCTCAGCCGGTAACTGATCCGCAGCACTGCCAATGGCAGTGCCCCAGTACATGCAGCAGACGTGCACGGTACAGGTCCACGTGACTGGAGAGGAGCATGTGTCCGGGATGGTCTGCCATTGCGTCAGTGGCTCTGTTTGAAGCGGCACTGGCTTGCCCCCGTGCCAGTCCTGTGGATGAAATGGCACAGCTCGGAACAATGAACAGTGTCTGTGTGCAACGGGTGCAGGCCTGGGGTGGGAGTACGTGTGAAGGCCATTTCACGCACGCTAACTACGACCAAGGACTTCTGCGTGTGGGATGTGTACACGTTGGTCTCACGTCGGGCGGTGCGTAGTGTGGGAGTTGCCTGGAAATGCTATCGTATCTGTCAGGGGGTGCTGGGCACATGCAAGTCCCAGCTCGGAGCTGCAGATGTGCTAAAGCCTGATAGTTCAGACAAAGGACCTTTCATCCCTACAGTAACTTCACCATCTGCATGCATACAGGAGATGTACAGAGGACTGTCGTGGGTGGGGCGGGATTTCTGCGACCCAGGGAATCATGGATGATATGCCGAGCACGTGGCACATGAGCAGCCTCACTGTGTGTTACGTTGCCTCACAGCTGCTCCTCCCTCCCACGAGCCCCCACACTTGTGTGCGCTGCGCGGTTGTATCACGTGCACTCCTACGGCACACCATTGTCATGCCTGTCCGCGCATGTCCAGCGGCATGCCAACAACACCTTGAAGCTGGACATTGAGGGTGTGTGGACACGTGAGTGTAGGCCAATGGTCCGGACAGGGCGGACACAGGTGTACAGTCCATGGCTGGCTGTGATCGCGCTGCGATTGATGCTAGGCATCTGACTCATGCAGCCGCAGGACTGATACATATAACACTTGGCATGCATGTGCCAAGACCCCGAGTGGTCTTGCGCTCCTACATTTCCCCGTACATGTGGGCCCACCCTCCGGGTGCATGCTACATTGCAACATCGACTACTGTGGCCCTGGTGGCGACAACACCCCAACACAGAGACACACTTACCGCACTTCCTGCTCAAGGCCAGACCGGAGCCACGCCCTGATCCCCCTGCCGATTCAGCACACCCCTGCACTGACCTGATGTACACCGGACCAGCACACGCCGCTTGTGCATGCAGGGGGGGGCGGGCGAAGCTACATGACCAAGGTCTCAGCTACTGCTGAGGTGACATGGTATCCTCCGCTGAAGGCAGCACACTGTGATGTTGCAGGGCTCGGGCCCATCATGCTGACATAATGACCACACGGACACACTTGCTTAGATGGTGTGAATGGCTACGGGCATGTGCGCCCGGCCACTTTTATTAGCAGGCTCACATGTCGAGTGACACCTGTGTTGGATGTGTGTGGGGTGTGTGCACACCAGCCGTCACGGAGTGCCTGGTGCAGTCAAAAAACGACAACAGTGTACATCGTTAAGGACACACCCATTCAACCAGAAAGGCCCCATGACTTGAGCTGCACAGAGTTAGTGGCCTCGGATGCACAGCGTCCTGCACAGGCCTACCGCCACGGGCCGCTGACTTGCAGTGCACTGGGGCAGGGTCACGAGGGCAGAGCAGGTTCTCGTAGATGACAAAGGGGGTTGTCGCGGAGTGTCTCGGTGGACAGTGGAAGCTGTACCCCCAGGGCATGATTCAGAGGGCAGAACCACGCAGAAACAGTCACTATGGTGGAGATGAATGGAACAGACACATGTCGGACACCAAGTCCGGGCCAGCCAGATGCTGATGCAGACAACCCCCAGGCCATGGACCCAGACGCCACCAAAGTCCAACCAGAAAGTGCCCATGACTCATTGCGCACAGAGTTAGTGGCACCAGTGCTGATAGGGGATGCCACCTGCGATGAGGCGTGTCCAATGGTGTGGACTCCTCCATATCTTACCCAAGACACAGTTCCACATGTGTGACCTACTGGACCGCAGTGTAGGCCTGAGGCAGCGGTCAGCAGGGGCCATTCGCCGAGTGTCACCGGCTTATGTTGGATGGTCCCACCGGCCTGCGTAGTTCAGGTTCAGTGGCACCACGGGACGCGGACTTGCGGTGAACATGGTTAGTGGCACCACGTCAGTTGTTGCTAGTGTTCGGTCACCTCCGTGACTAGGATCCGGCTTTCATCCAGACTGAGCCACATCTTCCTCTTACTCCTCTCCGTGCATTCACTGGTATGGACTTTGCCATTCATGAGTCACGACTAAGTGCTGGATGTGGGACCTACTGGACCACAGTGTAGGCCGGGGGCAGCGGTCAGCACGGGCCCACAGACATGTGTCGTGTGCTTGCAATGCAGGGTCTGGGACACTGATCGAAGGGAGTTCAGTGACGCGGCAATTAACATTTGGTCACTGCCATTCAAGACTCAGGACACAGTTCCACATGTGGGACCTACTGGACCGCAGTGTAGGCCTGAGCCCTCATCCAAGTGTCGCCAGCTTGCGTTGAACAGGGTTAGTGGAGGGGGCGCTAGAGGGCGCCAGGCAAGATGGCCGCACTTTAGTGCAGCTCCGCCCGGCTGATCCCTTATCTGCCTAGTATCCGCAGTTTCTAGAGGCATCCAAGCATCCTGTCTACCGCCCTGTGTGGTGTGACACCCCTGCTGCAGTTTGGGGCCACGAGTGCGGCTGGCGAGTGCTGTGGCGTATTGAAACTCGGCGAGAATAAATCTGCTCGCCTTGCGGTCAAGATGGCGACCTGAGCTGTGTGCGGGTGGAGACTGATCATCGGCCGGCGCTCAGAGGGGACGAGAGCCGCGATCCTGCAAATACCTGTGCCTGGACCCTGTGAGTTTGCCGGCAGTCGGACCTTCACTCCTTATCAGCTGTACACGGGTGAGCGAGTCTGGCCTACTGCTTCGAGACGGCTCCCCGTCCCCTCCCAGATGCGGACTGTGTGCGGACCTGCCGAGGTGGGCCTGAAACTCACGTGGAGTCTGGAGGACGTTGCGGGGCCAGTTTGCGGCACCTGGCACCAGAGGAGGACGAATATCAGCGCCCGCCGCGGGCTGCGGTAGGTGGGGGGCGGCTCTGGCCTTGGTCCGCGGCTGCGGAGGTGGGTGTGGTCCTGGGCTTTGGTTTACGGCCCGCCGGCTGTGGTCTGCGTGCGCAGAGCGCGTTGGTCTGCTTGCTTTTGGCCACTGATCGGGTGGGGGGGAGCGCCCCCCACCCTTGGAGATCTCTGTGTGCTGCGATTGCTGAGGAGACAGCTGTGTTGCGGATCAATCCTCTCGCCCTGGACATTGCCTATCGACTTGCTCTGTGGGCCTGTGACTTTGGGATATTGCCCCGTGTGACTCGCTACTTAGCGGTAGTGGATAAGTGGGCTGTCTCGCTGTGTTGGCTGGTCTGCGGGGGTCCACTGGGGATTGTGGTTCCCCACACATTTCTTCTGGGACCTCGGCCTTCACGGTTCTCTACGCTGCACATCTACGCTCTGTGGAGGGGCCATACCTGCAGAGTTCCTACATATCCCTGGGATTGAGTGCCGGGGTAGGGGGGCCTAACCATCTCTTTGTGCCTCTGTGAGTGCGGACGGCTGCCCACTGATGTCTTTTTGCGGCCTGGGTGGGGGACTGACGCTGTAGCCACTGTTCCTGAACTGCCTGCTCCAGTCACTTCCATTTTGTTCTTTGGATTTAGCTTGATCTTGATTGTGGGGGCAGTTGGATTGCGGGACATTTCAGAGTGCCTGGAGGTATTCTCATAGTAAACAGCCTGCTGCATTGATTTGCTGAGTACTCTTATCTTTGCCTGCTTGTTGGGAACCTGTACCACCTGAGTTATAGGGAGTAGCTGCTCTGTGGTAGGACTACATCTGGGCCTGTTGTCGACATTTGGTCCCCTTCATGCCTCAGGAGTGTAAAACTGTGTTCACTGCTCGAGTATGGGTGCCTGATGGGAACGAAACCATTGTTGTAGAATTGCTGTCCTGCCTTGCCAAGCTTTTTGTTCGTGAGTTGTTACGCTGCCTTGTCCCTGATTGCTAACGTGTCCGCGAAGGCATAAATCTCCGGTACTGAAGGGGGAGTTTGTTGTTCTGGCATATTGTCTGGGTTGTTGTCCATAGCCTGCACTCCCTGTCACTTACTATGGGGAAGCCAGATAAGTCGCAGCCCCGCCTCACGTTTGAGGCGCGGAAGTCGGGCAGGGCCAAACAAAAAGCGGCCTCTGACTCTGAGCCTGATGGACAAAGAGACGGCCCGCCCAATCTGGAGTCCACGCTGCTGGCGATGCAAAAAAGTCTCCAGCCTATAGAGGGTAGCATGTCGACTATAAATCATAGGCTGGACCATATGTCCTCACAACTAGAAAAGCAGTCTGCGAGAATGGGAGAGGTGGAGCAGAGGGTCTCTAATACTGAAGATGGACTCAGTGAGGTAACTAGTAAGGCCCTCAATATGGAAAAGGTACTAGCCCTCATACAGGCCAAGAATGAGGACTTGGAGGCCCGGTCCAGGAGGAATAATATTCGTATTATGGGTCTGCCCGAGTCGACGAACACTGGGAGAATGGAGCACTTCATTGAGACTTTACTCACGGAAATATTTGGTTCCAAGCACCTATCTTCCATGTTTGTAGTGGAGCATGCCCACCACTCTTTGGCAGCGCGTCCGGTCCCTGGTGCCCCACCTCGTCCCATAATAGCTCGGCTATTGAACTACCGGGACCGGGATGCCATCCTACGGCTGGCCAGGGAAAAGGGCACCATCAGTCATCAGGGGAACACCTTGTCCTTCTTTCCTGATTTTACTGTCGCAGTTCAGGCTGCGTGGCGTGAGAATGGTGCAGTCAAAAAATTTCTTCAGTCCGAAAATATTCCTTACGCCATATTGTATCCCGCGCGTCTTCGTGTGGGGTCAGAGAGGAATTTTAAGGTTTTTCCAACCGCTAAGGCAGCTATGGAACACGCAAAACAATTGAAGAAACACCGGCGTGAGGTCGAAACTGAACATGGGGAGGAGGACTGATGATATTTAGTGAGGGCTCTCATTGTGGTTGTTCTGTGAACCCTCCTGATGGTGGGATTCGTCTACTGTGCAAGGTTTATATGTGTACTGCTACTCACATTTATGGGCTCGGCGAGTTTTCTTATGATATATGTATGATGGAGGGATGCCGTATGTTTTAGTATTCGTTCATGAATTGTAACACAGGTACTAGACCTGATCAGCCACCTCCTACGATGTGGGAGGGTAGTAGCACTCTGACGCCCCCTGTATGGGAGTTCCCCACACTATGCTATTTTGTTGTTGTTCTACTGGGATTTGTTTAGACACTCCTGGGATGGCTTTGGCAAGTTGGGGAAGCCGAAGTGGGTGGGGGGTCTGCGGGGGGGGGGGGGGTTGGGAATCAGAGGCATGTGTTGAACGTAATATGTATACACCTTGGCGACAGGATATGTCTGATTTATCACATAGTTTTAACCGTTAGAAGATAATATGACACATGGGCAGTAAATTAAGATTCCTTACTTGGAACGTTCGTGGTCTTAATAGTCCCAAGAAGATTCGCACTGTGATTGCTTGCCTGGATAGGTTGAATGTCCAGGTCGCCTTACTACAGGAGACCCACCTTACTAAGATCTCTGAGAAGAACGTGGGTACGAGATGGGCTGGGGTGAGGGTAGCCTCCTCTTATTCTACTTACTCACGGGAGTGATGATTCTCGTTAAGAAGGGTATTCCATTTCGAGTGCATGGCACGGATGTGGATGAGCAGGGACGACTGGCTGTTGTGCATGGGACGATAGGAGGCATGAGTGTTCTTATGGTGAATGTTTATGGCCCTAATGTGGACGATCACTCCTTTTTTGAGGATGTGTGGCGCTGAGTCTCCGCTTTTCCTGCTGCTAACATTATTTGGGGGGGGGATTTTAATACTTGCTTGGATATAGCTGTGGATAGAGAGGGCTCCGGGGTGGCGAGACACCGGTTATCTACTGATGCCCTCCTGGGAATAATGGATGCAGGCAACCTGCAGGACATCCTGCGCATGCGGCATCCTGGCACCAGGGAAAATACCTTTATTTCCACTGTACATGGCACTTGGTCCCGCCTGGACTACTGGCTTCTGTCGGAGACTGTGTGTCCCTATGTGGTCGATGTTCAACATTTGGCTAAAACTCTGTCTGACCATTCTCCTGTACTCCTTGAGCTACAAGTGCCCGATTATGCAAGGCCCCCTTTTTCATGGCATTTGCAGCCTTCGTCTTTGACTGATCCGGTATTTAAACATACTGTTGGTGAAGCCATACATAACTACTTCAAGGACAATGCCGGTACGGTTGAAAATGTGGGAGTCTTGTGGGAGGCCTTTAAGGTCACGATTCAAGGGGTATGTATTGGAGCGCAGGCTGGGGTTTTAAAAGATTTGCGTCATAGAATTGGTAAGCTCACAGCGGAGATAGTCGCTTTGGAACGTGAGTATGTCCAGAACCCTGCCTCCGAACTCCTATCTACGATCCGTGAGCTCGTATCAGAACATAACGAAACGGTGGACCAGGAAATGGTGCACAGATCTCGTCGGAGCACTGCTCGATATTATGGGGAGGGGGGACGACCTAGCCGCTCGCTGGCTCAGAAATTGGCAGCTCCGCGTAGTCAGGCTCACATCACCGAACTGCTGGATGGGGAGGGAGTGGCACATTATGACACCTCAGGAATAAGTAGGGTGGTGCTGGACTTTTATTCAGAGCTGTATGGGAAGCGTGCTTATCCGCCTGCCGCTGAAATTAATGCATATCTGGAGGACGTGGCCCTGGGGTGGCTGTCCTCGGCACAGTGCGAATATATCACACAGCCATTTGACGTGGACGATGTTAAAGTAGCTATTATGTCGTTCCCCACTTGTAAAGCGGCAGGCTTGGATGGCCTCCCCAGTGAGTTTTATAAGGCATATGTCGATGAGCTCGCGCCGTGGTTGCTGGAGGTTTATGCGGAGGCGTATCACTCGGGTTCTCTGTCTCCATCTCTTACGGAGGCCCTCTTGGTGCTTCTCCTGAAGCCTGACAAAGCGGCGAACGCTTGCGATTCTTACCGGCCGCTCTCTATCATAAACATTGATGCCAAAATTTTGGCAAAAATGATTGCTACCAGACTCCAGCCATTAGTCCCTAATCTTGTACTCCCGGACCAGTCGGGGTTTGTGCCCTCTAGATCCACGTCGCATAACATTCGTACTGTCTTTTCTACATTACACTATATCGAGCATAATTTTCAGGCAGTGGCGGTGCTCTTAGACGCCGCCAAGGCGTTTGATTCTCTTCAGTGGGAATATATGTTTACTATCTTGTTACGAATGGGCCTGCCACCGTTTTTTTTTAAAGTGGATCTATCTTTTGTATACTGCACCAATGGCCCGGATACGTGTAAATGGCTGGGTCTCTGATGCTTTCTCTATCCACTGTGGCACACGACGGGGGTGTCCCCTGTCGCCCATGCTTTTTGCGTTAGCTCTTGAGCCGCTGGCGTGTAAGTTGCGTCAGAGACATGCTGGGGCTGCACTGCGGTTTAGACAGCGGCCCCTAGTGGTGTCGCTGTATGCAGATGATATGCTGCTCTACGTTCGCGACCCTACTATACATTTATCGGAATTGTTGCGAGAGTATATCCGGTTTGAAAGATACTCTGGCCTGGGAATCAACTGGGCTAAATCTACTGTGTTCCCGCTTACAGCTGGCACCAGGGAGATAGACCTCGAATGTCCCCTAAAGTGGTCATCTGACCCGGTGAAGTACCTGGGCGTGTGGCTACACAGGGACCCGGAAGTTGTGATCACCGCTAACTATGGTCGAGCTGTTAACACAATTACCGAACAGGCTGTGCGCTGGGCTAAACTCCCTCTCTCTCTTGCGTACCGCATTGCGGTCATAAAAATTACCTTTTTACCCAAGCTGCTTTACTTGTTTGTTAATATTCCCATTCGCTTGAATGTCGCGCTGTTTAATACGCTGAAGTCGATCTTGTTGACGTTTGTATGGGGGAGTAAGAAGCCCCTCTGTAGCTGGAGTGTGCTTGTTCAACCGTTTGAGCGCGGAGGTTTTGAGGCTCCTGACTTGCGCCTATACTACTTATGCGCACAGGCGCAATATGCGCATTTTTGGTACTATCCACAGAAGTTCCAGCCACATACGGCTATTGAGGTGGATTCGGTGCTCCCATTACCTCTGGTTGCTGTGGCCTTGACAGGCGGAGTGGGGAGTTCACGTGCGGAGATCAGTCCTGTACATTGCACTGCCTGGGCATGGAAAACTCTGGCTAAGAGAGCGTATCTGGAGTATTTATATGCCCCAACACTGCCCCTCGCTGCACATCCAGGCATATCGGCGGCGCGGGAACCGGCGGCCCTGAAAGCGCTGGGAGACGTGGGGATTAAGCTTCTGGGAGACTTGTATAGTCAGGGTCGCTTCCGCTCACTGTCGGACCTACAGGGCGGGCGTGATGCCGGAATGATGCTGCGTTTCACGTATGTTTGGGTGCGACAGGCAATTAGCGCTGTCTATCCGGCATACCCGGCCGAGCCGCGCACACTGTTGGCGCTGCGGGCGTTGCTGGCGAGTGCGGAACGCGGGGGTCTGATCACCAAATTGTACAACGCGTTTCTAAGGGAAACCGATCTTAGCGACTCCCCTTCCTACAACAAATGGAATGGAATCTTGGGCGACGCGTTGGAAGCCTGGAAGTTTTGTTGTACATTAACTGGGCGCTTGATGGCGAACTGTAACCTTCGCATAATTCATTTTAAATACATACACCAGCTATATTATACACTGTTACAGCTGCGAAGGTTTGAGTTGCGGAAAAATGCATGCTGTGTGAGATGTGGGCAGGCGGATGCGGATTTTATGCATCTTGCCTGGGGCTGCATGGGTATACACAATTTCTGGGTGAAGGTCACGCGCATACTTACGGCTGTTGTCCTGGAAACTGTTGAGTGTGTGCCGGTTGTGTGCTTGTTGGGCTGGGTGCAGAAGCTTAAACCCTGTAATAGACGGTTGGTAGCCATCTCTACTCTGTTCGCCAAGCGTGCTGTGGCACTGTGTTGGGGAGCGAAAACTCAGCTGGGTATATACGCAGAGGAGCTGCCTGAGGCCTCACGTCCTAAGGACTTTTGGACGGCCCTGACGGGGTACCTCCTTGGGAATCCAGACTTGCAGTGAGTTATTGTATATTCTGAGCTATTTCGGTGTGATGGGACAACTGGACAAGATAGGGAGAAATGCCATATGTAATAATGTACTGTCATCAGGTATACTAATCATATGAAACCATGCCGGGATTTGGGGGGGGATGGGTGGTGGGTTTGTTTGATGGGGTTATATGGTTGCCTTGATATGAAACAATGAGGAAACAACAGCTTGTATTAAGATATTGTACTCAGTGCCTTGCTTACCCCTACTGCTGGGGCGATGTATGCTACATGTGTGCAAGCTGCTCAATAAAGAGATTTTTAAAAAAACAAAAAAACAGGGTTAGTGGCACCACGTGTCGCCGGCTTGCGTTGAACAGGGTTAGTGGCACCACGTGTTGCCGGCTTGCGTTGAACAGGGTTAGTGGCACCACGTGTCGCCGGCTTGCATTGAACGGGGTTAGTGGCACCACGTGTCGCAGGCCTGCGATGCAGACTTTGGCTTCACTGATCGGAGGGAATATAGTGATGTGGACGCTGCCACAGACCTTTGGTCACTGCCATTCAGAACTCACGACTCAGTTCAACATGTGCCAACAACTGGGCCGAAGAGTACGCCGGTGGAGTATGTCAATGAAAAAGGAGTACTGTGGGCCAGCGCTGTGGAGGCCAGTGATGGTCTGCGGAGGGTGCAGAGGTCATGGGACTGGGGCCTGGAGCTTGCACCGGCACGTGGTGGGCCCTCTTTGACACATGCCGGTGTCGGCAGGTGAGCGTAGCCTTCTTGGTGCGCTGGGCCAGGCATGACGGGTCTGGGGACCAGCGGCCCTGGGTGCAGCAGGCGCACTGGGACGCAGGCCCCGCCACGGCCGGCGCCGGCCTCATGGCGGGGTGGGAGGCGCCGCCCTGGCAGATGCGTTGGCCATTCCGAAAGAGAACCCCACCCAGTGCGACGGGCTTTTTATTCACACCCCTACGCAGGCCTGGCGTACGCAGGGCCAACCCACTCCGCCCACGCATTCAGGGGGGGACATAACGTGCGACATTTCCGCGTTCTGCCCCACAGCCTGTGGGGACATGGATGCGTCCACTCGCCACTACACTCCATGCACCAGCAGTTAATGTCCACATGGCCATTTCCGTGGTTTGCACACTGAAGTCTGTCCGCCACCTCCACGCCACACCTGGCATTGGGTAGGTTCTCATTCATTAGTCACTTGCCGCTCTCGTACATGCCTGCTCCAAGCCTCTCCACACATCCGGCTATTGTGTGGCTGTGGTGCCATGCTGAGGCTGGGTTGTGGGCATGGCAAGCCCAGGTTCCCAATGGAGTCGTGTTGTTGTGTCTGGTCGGTTGGCATGTTGTGTGGCATGTTGAATGTAGTTGTGCTGCGTGCCTATTGCCAGTGTCATGAGTTGCATGACTGTGGGGTGGAGGTGTGTGGTGTGTTCATTTTGGACTTACCAACGAGCACTGCATTTCCATAGGTGCCATCCTGGGAGCGCTGGTTGATGATGGACTGTCGGGAGATGTAGGAATCATGCACTCTGCCTGGGCAGTTGGCCACGACATTGTTGAGGAGTCCCGGGCGGTCCAATACTGCCTGCACATTCATGGGATGCGTGTGCTTTCTGTTGAGGTAGTTGTGTGCAGTGTCATCAGGGGGCACGAGGGGTACATGTGTGCAGTTGATTGCCCCCAACACGTGAGGGAATCCAGCTATGGCGTGGGAGCCTTGCTTGGTCTCCAGCTGCTCCTGCACAGTGTGGGTGGAGTGGAGGTGCTGGGGTACCAGGCTGATGATGGCATCCAGGACAGGTGTGATGAACTTGGATGGGGCTGGCTGTGAGACTCCTCCGACTCTGGCAGTTGTGGGTTGGAAGGTACCAGAGGCCAACATGTGCAGCACAGCCGGCAGCTTTGTCTGCGGAGGGATGTTGGTTGTCCGCTGTGTTGGTACCGTCAGCAGGTGGGCGATGTGGGTCAGGATGCGGGGATGCTTGTCCTTTTGGGTCTGTAGTGGGCAATGACCTCCTCTGGCGTTCGGTCTGTGCGGCTGGTGCGTTTACGGTGGGTCCCCTGTCTTTGTGTACGCTGCCTCTGTGGTGGTCCGGGGGGGGCGGGACGGGTCCTGGGGGTGGTGGCGGGCCTGGGGGTGGTGGCGGTGGGTGTTGTGGCCCTCATGGGTCTCTGAGCTCCATGATCATTGTCTCCATGGCAACTGTGGGTCTTCAGATGTGGCTCTTGGCTGGGCTCCCTTTCATGCTGCAGGTTGTCGTCCTGCTTAACACCAGCAAAAGGCAGGTGTTAATTCCCTGCTGCTACCGCGGCTTATCGCCTGTTTTTGGTTCGCATCGCAGATCTGGCAGTTCATTGTGAAAGTGGTGTTTTTGCACGGGAACGCCTACTCTGCATCTCATTAGGGTTAGTTGGTGGTGTCACCCGTGGAGGTAAATTTTGCGGCAGTTATCGCGGGAATACTTGCGTTGTCTGCGTTAAATCTGTCTCCACTTTTGATGCGTTAAGGTGGCGATAACTCGGCGATAAGTCCTTGTGAATATGCCCCTAAATGTTTCAAATGCTGTGAAAAATGCAGTAAAATCTTGGGGGTTCTGATGCAACATCACCTGATGATAAGCCGTTGTAAGATCTATGTACGAAAAACATTTTTCATCCTTCAACATGGACAATATTTCAGTTTTGTTGGGTAATGGGTAATGATCAACTACAACACATTTATTAAGTTCATGAAAATCCACAAAATATCTTACCTCCCCATTAGCTTTATGTGCCATTACAACAGGGGCAAGCCACTCAGCCCCTTCAGCTGCCTCAATTATGCTTTTTTTCTTTAGTTTCTGTAACTCTTCCCACATATTTTCCTTAACCATTGTGGGCATCCCTCTGACTTTAATTACTACAGGCAGTGAACCCTGGACAGAACATCAGCCTGGGTCAGATTTTTCTCAGCTATAAGCAGGCGCAGTGCGTCCATTGGGGCGCTGGGGCGTTGCCCCACCTGGCCACATGGCCCCAAGTCGCACCGCACGCAAGCAAACAGTTGTTTAAAGACTTTAAACAACTGTTTGCTATTAAAGTACTCGTTTCGGACTCGCGAGTCGCTCCGCTCAGGCAGGCATTCACAATCGGCGCTGAAGGGGGGTGGGGGCGGGGCTGGCTGCGGCAGCAAGGAGGGTGACTGACAGCAGCGCTTACTAAAGCGCAGCTGCAATAGTGCGCATGCTCGATTTTGGGCTGGTCATTTTTATGACCAGCCCGAACATGCGCACTACAGCCACCTCCTAAGGACCAGGAGAGCGAGGGGGGAGTCGGGACCCGAGGCCGAGGGTTGCTTCATGCAGCAACCCCCGGTCTCTAATGGGCGGAGCGTCTCCGTGCCCCAGCCAATCCTGGCGCTGCTAGTGCAGCGCCAGGATTGGCTGCCTGACACACCGCGCAGCCTGAGGAGCCAGGCCTGTTGTTCAGAAGGCGCGGGACCGGCCCAGGACAGAGCAGAACAGAAGGCGCCAAGCAGCCCCCAACGCGGGACCCTGGCCCAGGCCAGGAACAGAGGCGGCGCGGACCAGTTAAGTTGTGTTTTTATTTTTATTTTAAACTCCCCCCCGTGACTCCCTCCCCCCCGTATTGCGAGCCGCGACAGATAGGAGAGCTGAGTGAGTATTACAGTAGTTCACTGCTGGTAGTTCAGATGACTCCAAAGTTTCTTCAGTATTTATGACTGCTCTGCTTTTTCAACAGACAAGTGCTCTCGTATTCCGTCTGCAGTGCAGACGGAATACGAGAGCACTTGTCTGTTGAAAAAAGCAGACCAGTCATAAAGCAGACCAGTCATAAATACGAAGAAACTTTGGATAGCACGCACAGACAGCCCTGTTGAAGCTCACTCTATGCAGCCACTGAGGAGCTAACACCGAAGACGGCCCCGCAGCCCAGGGTCGCGGTGGAATTGAAACACATACTGCCTTCGGCTTCTGCTAGTCTATTTCATAGCACCGGCCGGCAACCAAAGCTGTGTTGAATACTCAAGAAGGGCCAGTGGGGTAGACTTTATAGATCAAACATGAAACCGTGTGGGTACTAATTAATCCATAACACAAATCAATTTCATTTGTGTTATGGATTAATTAGTACCCACGGTTTCATCAATGCTCCGTCCCACTTGAAACAAAGCAACCTTAGCTGTGTTAAATTCACCACAGTACTCCATGAAATGGATGCAAAATACAATGTGCTCACTTTTCCTAGGCTCACGAGTGTAGCTAATCCAGGCCTGATTTTAACTTTGCATTCTGGGACTTGTGGCCCTAGTGCTATTATGTCGTGAACATGATTGCAGGTTCCAGAATGCAATACACCTGGGCTGGATCAGCTACTCATGGGTTATGGTTTTAAGCCAAATGGCTTGGAACGCCTGTTTACTGCCATTCAGGTCGAGTTCGCGCTACATAAAACTCCCAAAATAAAGCAAAATATGGTCCAGTCTCATCCATGAAATTAGTTAATCTGCACATAGTCTGGACGTCTCCAGCTCCATTTACCCACAGTTTGTTTTGCTTTGGCATTGTCCACGTGATTCCATACGGGATTACCGGGCAGAGACATGAGTTTCAGAGTTGGAACGAAGCTGAATCATTTTTGAGAGGCTAGGTTCAGAATGCATGAGACGCCACACTCCTCCCATAAAGCCTGCAGTCTTTATCCCCTTGGTTGGGGAGCTTTTGCACGACGGTGGCAGACGATTACTTGTATCGCTATGAATTTATGGTTAGTGGTTCCAAAGAGGTGCCAGCGTACAGTGCGTGAATCCATTACAGCAGCCTAGTGGGAAAAGAGGAAGATGACGCAGGTCTCACAGCAGGATGAAAAAGCATTATGAGGGAGCACCAGGCAGTGGGAGTGTGCTACACTCAGTCTCACTGCTCATACTTACCCAGAGACACTGCTTAAGCTGTACTCAGACATGAACTGTTCAACTAGCACTCAAACAGGCACTCCCCATGCTTTGCTCTCTAAAGGAAACTGCAATCACAATACACTGAGACATCCTGCATTCAGGTAACATAATTCACTCTTCACTCAAAACAGCCAAACCACTCACACTTACTCACATAGACAAACCACCCACCCCATACTCTCACATTCACCGCTTGCCCTACACTCATACCCTACACTCATACTCGCTACGGTGCAGTATGAAAATCATTTTACGCCCCACCAGTTTCAAATGTCACCAGCCGCCCCTGGCTATAAGGATGAACTTAACAAAATGGTTTGCTAAAAAAGTGTTTTGCCCTAAGAGATACAAGATAATTGCTTGGCGGCAAGTTCTTACTCCTATTTCCTTAAAAATGGGTTTTAACAGTATTTGCCTCTCTTGTCGTAATCTGGGGCAAATACATAAAATATGCAATAGCATTTCAATGACACAACCACATAATCTATAATGTTGTGTTTGCCAGTTTTTTATCCATCTCGGAGTCCCATCCTTTGTTGGATAGCTGCCAAATCTTAACTTAAGATATGTATCGCTCAAAACCGGTTGTAAATGAAAAGTTAAATAAAGTTGGGGCTTGGATTTTTTGTACGAATTAATAAGCGACCAAGCATGCTTTCTTTTTGCAATCGCCTCATTATCCAATAAAAATGATAACAAATTGGTTGTTTGAGTTAACATCTGCTTCATAACTATTTTATTTCTATCCAAGTGTTTTACAGACGGGAGTTTGAAAGTGTTTAGGCTTTCCGTTCAGTAGGATCTCCAAGCACTAGCATAATCCTTATTTATTATTTCTTGCCAGCATGAATTAACAAGAGAGCCAGAGTCTGTTAGATAAAACAAGATAGACATTTTAGAAACGTGGATTGTCTCACCAGAGTTTGGCTTATTAGGCGAAACTCTAGTCTGACATTAGTGTGCCCAGCGTTTCTTGGAACCATAAAAACTGATTTAAAGACTTTTATTTGTAGTTCATCAAGGAGTTTACCATCTTTCCCCTGAACAATTACTGACCCTTAAGCAAGCGAGGGAATCAACTTCGCCTTTAGTATCCTCAATGAATGTTCGTGACGCGGGCATAATAGCTTGTCGCTCAATAATCTAAAAGCAAAAGAAAGTGAAGTTGGCTTAGCCTTTAAGTATTTAAAATGTTGTTTAAAAGTCATTCTGTCATCAAACATGATTCCCAAGTATTTATACTGTTTCACTGAATCAATCGATAGCCCATTGATGTACCATGATTTCTTATCTGATTTTGTTGAACCTATCATCATGATTTTAGTTTTTTTCGTATTCATTTGTAGCTAAAACATATTGGTTAAATGACTCTATCAATCTTTGAAGCCCTATTGGTGTACGGCTTAACAGTATGGTAATATCTGTGTACTGAAAGTATTTTACATTATGGTCTGCAAAATTTGGAGAGTGGGCATTAACATTTTGCAAATGCTGAAATAAATCAACCATAAAAAGATTAAAAAGACATGGTGCCACTACGCAGCCTTGTTTAAGGCCGCTATGTGTTTCCAAACGACGGGTGGTACAACCTCCATTCCCCAATTTGACCTGCACCCACATATTTGAGTATAACCGTTTGATCAAATATAGCAGCTGTTTCAGTACACCCCATGCCAATAACTTTGCCCAAAGTAAATTACGAGGAACAGAGTCAAATGCAGCTTTTAAATCAACAAAACAGATGTAAAGCTTTTGTTTTTTATGTTTTGCTCGCTCTTCCAACAAGGTGAATAATAGCAGGTTCGTGATCGTTGACTGTACCTGCAGAATCCGGTTTGGAAGATTGGAATTACTTTCCTTATCATCGCTCTGTCTTCCAATTCCTTAAGTAGACATGTTGCAAAACGCTTTGCATCCACATCTGTTAGAGCAATTAACCTGTAGTTAGCCGGATTGTCAGGTGGGTCACTTTTATAGATTGGTTGTATTATACTTCCTTGCCAGGAATCAGGGACCAATGAGATTTTATGACATCTTTAAACAGTTGTGATAGAATTTTTTACCATAAATCTGTTTTGGCCTGAAAAACGGCATTGGGGTTCCCGTTTGGACCTGGCACCCCGTTTGCTTTTATCATACCTATCAATACTTTTACCATATCCTCATGGGATAACTCAAACACTGATAGTTGATCATCCTAGTGGTTTCTTTTCCTTTATTATCCCTGTTCAGGTTAGTCAATGAAACTGGCATACATACATCAGTGTCAGATCCTAGAATATTTACAAGAGAGACCCCAGACAAAGAAGAGATGATGTTAGCACTATTAGCTCGTCTGTTGCCGTACTCCAAATCATTAATTGTCCCCCAAAATGCTCTCAAGTTATTACTTTTACAGGCATGATGCAGTTTTGCCCAAAGTCCTTCATGATGTGCCCTTTTTGCCTTCCAAATCTCATTTTTGTAAGTTCTTCTCAGACGCTTTAATGAGCATAGCTTTGTGAGTTTGGCAACACTATACGGCTGATTGTAAATAGCTTGAGATGCTTTGTTTAGTGCTTTCTTTTGAAGATATAGCCTATGTGTGAATACCACATATTTTTCTTTGGCCTGATAGGGTTTCCGTTAGATGTTGGTTTAGCTGGAAAGCGATCCATCAATAAAGAACAAAAGCGTGGTCAGATTTTCACTAATGTCATCCCACGTCGGCACTCATTAAGTGCTAGTTCTATTGCAGGGTCTAAGAACGTCAAAATTTCCTCTTATTTTGTTGAGTGCCATGCCAGCCTTTTCAAATTGCATGCCACTGATCCTGAATCAAGAGTTCTTGACATTGTTAAATTGGCCACTGCAAGTGATAATGTGATCAATTGTGGGTTATGGTCGCTTTCCACTCTAGGGACCACTCGGAACTCAATAAGACTAGTTAACAAATCATTTGAAATAATGGTATAATCAATGATGGAGTCCTGTCAAAAATATTTGAAAGTTGGAACAGCTGGCATATTTTATTGGGTATCCTCCTGTAACAGCTTAAGCCAACATTTTTGTAGTTTAGAGAGGAACAATTTAGACAGAGCTGTCCATGCTTTCTTTGAGCCCCTATGGTTTTCAGTAGACAGGTGCATATTAAAATCTTCTAAAATAATAAGACTGGTGGCAGGATATTGATAGGATATGTTTTTGATTACTTCCCATAAGACTGTAATCTAAGGGGCAGATGTATCAAGGATTGCATTTGCGATTCCTTAATAGCGAATTTTAGCGAATTGCTATTAAGGAATCGCAAAATGCTATGTATGTAGGAATCGCAATAATAATTGCGATTCCTTAATATTCCTTAATTGCGAATTGAAAATTGCGATTCGCAATTAAGGAATACCTTCCCATTCATTCCTATGGGCGTAGAGGCCCATAGGAATGAATGGGAAGACATTCTCAATTTGCGAATCGCAATTAGAGAATCGCAAATTGAGAATGCAATTTCAAGGGTGCCAGGGTGTCCTTTTGACACCCTGTTGCACTCCTGCAATATGTATGTGTGCACATGTGGCGCACATACATACCCTAAGGGCATGTATGTGCGCCACATGGCACTTTGAAAAATGCTAAAAAGTGCATTTTTCAAAGAAATCGCATATTACCACCAACTTGAAGTTGGTGGTAATTTGCGATTCCTTAAGGCCAAATTGCACTTTTTGGTGCTTCTAACATTGCATTTAAGGAATCGCAATTTGCGATTCGATTAAATGCAATCGCAAAATAGGGAATCGCAAATTTTGCGATTCCTTATTTTGCAAGGCAGTTTTGCCTTAATACATACCACTAAGCAAAACTGCGTTCGCAAACGCCGAAATTCTGCGAATTTCGGCGTTTGCGAATGCAATTTTGCTTGATACATCTGGCCCTAAGTCATCTTGACTGTTCTCTTTAAACTTAAATAAACATTTAAAAAGATAATCGGTATTTCAAAGTCTATTTTGATGCAAAGTAGCCAAGGCAATTGAAAAACAATTTCACATTGAGCTGCATCTAAATCTAATGACACATAAATAGAAAGCCCACCTTTTGCACAACAATAAACAGATGTTTGTTTTTGCGAAGTTAGCATACTCTTGGTAGCCAATAATGGGCTCATTGCACATTTTCCAGGTTTCCTGTAAAATGAAAATTTTTAAATTCTGAATGAAATTTATTGTATCGTGATCTTCTAACAACCTTGTAAGGCCATGCACGTTCCATGAGCAAATATTGATAATAATGGTTTCTTTTTTTCCATTAGTTTTACATAACCTTTCTCATCAAGGTTCCCTTTACTAAGTATTTTTGGGAGCCAAGCCCAGTCGTCGCTAGAGTCTGAGTTCTTCTGTATTTCTTTACATATTCGTGAGCCTGAACTACAACTTGTAATCTTGATGCAAGATGATGACTCAGGATTAAATAGCGAGCCCATTGCCCCTTTCAAAATATTAATATTTCCCCATGATTTCCAGATAACATCAGATTTATTTGGGGGCATCTCTTTTCCACAACTTTAGGAATCAACAGGGTTGGCTATTGGTTGTCTGTACATTTCTTTACTTCAATCCCCCATTTCTCAAATTGTGGTCCATATTCAAGAATTCTCTTAATCATCAGCTCACTATGCCATATTGTACAGGTTACTTCAAGTTTGGAGTTATTGGGGTCTTGTTTGAATTGAACTGATTCAAAGGCGTCTGATGTTAAATCACTGAGCTCTGGGATTTAACTTAATAACTTTAATATATTAGTGCGATTTAAAATATCATAAGGGCCCCTTGAGACATACAATGGAATAAAAAGTAGCTTCGCTGGTGAGGCGGCACATATGTCCACGATTGGTGATGGATTCTTATTGCGTCGATGATTGGGGATAAATGGAATTGAAATTGGACTTGTGCCTTGTGTTCTCAAGTTTTTCTGACTATCTTCTACAGGGACAATTTGACTGGGTTCACAATGTCTTCCAGATTTAAATTTGTCTTATTGCACTAGGTTTTTACTTGATGGAGAAGTTGAAAATGGATTTATATACAACACTTTATTTTGCTGAACAACTAAGAGAATGCCTCAGCTTTCTTTATTTTTGTCTGATACAGATATCTGAGAAACTCCATTTGCTGGTAGAAGCCCTTCTGTAGAGCCTTTTCCAGATACGTGGCTACTTACAACCTCTCTGCTAAAGATAGTTGTTGGCTTTACCGAGGCATCTTCAATGGAAGGTGACATACATGGACGTCATAAATTTAAGGTCGATCCTTTAACCCCCTCTTTAACTTTACTTGGTATTTTTTCAGATAAATTAAAAATCGGGTAGTTTCAGATAAGCAAGGGAGATGGATTATCTCTAAACTACAGAAAGAGAGCTCAGTCATTTTTGTAACTAACATTTATGCTCCTATGAATGACGACAGTCTTTTCTGGGAGGATCTAGAAGAAAATATTAACATGATTCCATACTCTGCCCTCTCTGTAATCGCAGGTGACTTCAACCTACCACTGGTCCCATGTTTAGACAGGAATTCTTCCTGCAAATTTCAAGTTAACAAATCACACAAAGCACTTATACACCTCTGTAACAGATTTAACATGCTGGATGCCTGGAGGTTGCAGAATCCGACTGAAAGGGATTACACCTTTTACTCTTTTCCCCATAACTCATACTCACGTATAGATTACTTTTTAGTTTCAGGGAAAGACATAAGTAGGGTTGACCAATCAACCATTGAACCAAGAGTGGTTTCCGACCACTCCTGTATCACGCTAACTCCCAGAGACACAACCACACAGAACAAGGAACCTCTCTGGAGATTCAATGATGAGGTTTTAGCCTCCCCTGAAAATAAAAAAGCAATTGAAGACACAATCAAAAACTACCTAATTGATAACAAAGAGAATGACACCTCTCACCTCTCTTGATGGGAGGCCTTAAAGGCCACTGTGAGAGGAGTAATTATAAAAATCAAGGCTAAAATGATTAAAGAGGCGAACTCACATTTATAGAAATTAGAGAAGGATATTTTAAGACTGGAAAAAACGCATAGCTACAATAATGACCCAGGGACTCTGATGGAAATCCTAAATAAGAAATACGAATACAATAAAATAAAATAATTAGCACGAGAGCGGGTATTTGGATAAATAAACAAAAAAGTCTTCGCCTGTGTGAAGCGAATAAAGCCGGCAAATCACTGGCTTCTTATTTAAAGTTCAAACGCCAGAGATACGCAATCAATGCGATCAAGGATGATAAAGGAACCGTCCATACAAACCCTAGCAAAATTGCAGACACATTTAAAGTATTTTACCAAAACCTATATAACCCCAACACCGAAGTGAAAACCCACAAGATACAGAAATATCTCGAGGAGGCCGCAATTAATTCTCTAAGTGATCAGGAGAGGGAATCTATCATTGGTATAATTATGATATAAGAACTTAAAGCGGCTATTAGGAAACTTAAAACAGGTAAAGCTCCAGGCCCTGACGGGTATAATGCATCCTTTTATAAATCATTTGAAGAACATCTATGTGACCCACTACTACTCCTCTATCATCAGTTTGCATCCTCTGGACAAATAACAGGTACCCCTGCGGAAGCTATAATTACCGTTATTCCAAAAGAAGGAAAAGACGCTTCACTGACAAAGAATTATAGACCAATTTCACTCATAAATCTGGACTGCAAAATATATGCCATGATTTTATCCAACCGAATTCAAAAACACAGTGCTAAACTCATACATACATCGCAAACAGGATTCCTAAAACATATGCTGTCCATTGATAACACCAGGATTTTTTGTCACGCAATCAAAAAAGCAAAATTGCTTAACTCCCCTACAGTCGCAATAACGCTTGACACAGAGAAAGCGTTTGATAAAGTTGATTGGTCATTCCTAAGCGCGTCACTCAGGAAATACAACTTAGGAGAGAATTTGATTCAGATGATCATGGCACTATAGCATAGTCCGAGGGCTAGAATGAGAGCGGGGGGAGCACTGTCTGATTTCTTTCCATTAAAACAAGTGACCAGGCAAGGTTGCCCACTATCCCCATCTCTATTTCTCTTAGCCATTGAACCATTCCTCCAACATCTATGAGCAAATCAGGATATTCATGGCATAGACTTTGGCAAAAACTCATTCAAAGTCGCGGCCTATGCTGACGATATACTGGTGGTATCCAAGGAAGCGACTATAGCTATCCCGGCCCTTATAAAATCAATTCATGATTATGCAGAAGTTTCAGGCTATGCACTCAATAAAGATAGGACAGAGGTTAAATTACTTAATTTATGCAGTTCCAAGGAGATCCTGGGTGAGTCAGGACTGACATGGCAGTCAGGCACAGTTAAGTACCTAGGTCTAGAATTCTCGAATGACCTTATCTCCACACTAGAGGAAAATGAAACTATTACTTACAAAAAAATTGCGGACCTTTTGGAAGGATGGTCACCTAAATTCTTATCATGGTGGGGGAGAGTAGAAACGGTTAAGATGATGATATCACCTCTCATAAACTATCTTGTTAGCATGCTCCCTATGATGCTCTCTGATAGTTTCTTAAAAAAGGTAGATAATGCTATCAGTAAATTTCTATGGCAAGGGAAAAAAGCGAGGATTTCCCTAAGTAAGCTAAGACTCACCACAAATATTGGAGGGGTAGGCTTGCCAGATTTCAGGAACTACCAAATAGCATACCTTTACAAATAAGGGGCAACTTGGTTTATGGATAAACGTGATTACAGACCCCAATGGTTAGGTGTAGAATTAAATGTTATCAAGGGAATCCCCCTCCCGGAAATTATGACAATCCAGATCTCTAAATTGGAGCACTGCAAATATATCATTTTAAACACTAAAAAAGCCTTAACACGAATGGATACACTTTCCAAAATAAAAATAGGTGCTTTTACCGCACAGGTGATCTGGCACAATCCCACGATAAAAATAAATAAAGAAACAATATTCTGGAAAGAGTGGTCCCGTAAAGGTATCAATTTTGATAAGGACCTTTACAATAACACTTCACCTGTTCCTTTCTCTACCCTTAAGAAGGAGAAAGGTTTAACTGAATTAGACTTCTATGACTTCCTGAAACTTAAGGTACAGATTTCCAAACTTAATTCTACCTCACTCACCCCCTCGCTCCCCTCCAAACTATCCCAATTGATTAACGCGGGCCAGCCGGTCTCAAGGATCTATAAATTACTACTCCCCTCACCGGGTAAGCATCATTTAAGTAATGTAACAAAGTGGGAGACAGAACCGAACAGCAAAAAACTTACACTTGACTGGGCACGAATTCATATGATGCCTTTCAAACACAAAATCTCCCCTACTCTCTCACAAACAAAATTTATGACCATAAATAGGAATTACTGGACCCCTGCAAGACTATTTAAGCTTAAATTAACCCAGTCCCCACAATGCTGGAATTGCAATGCTCAAACTGGTGACTTATCACACATGCTACTACTGTGTCCTATTTTACAAAACTTTTGGAACAAAGTGTTCAATTACATTACCCAGACATTCAACATCACTCCGGTTAAAGAGCCATCATATATATTTGCTGGATTTCTTGACCCAGACCTACCGGGAGAGGATGACCGCTTTCTGCTTGACTTAATGCTAACATTGGCATGTAAAATAGTTCTATGTAATTGGAAGAGTTTTGGGAAAATGTCATTAAAAAAAAATTGCAAGAATGGCTAACGTTTTTAAGAGGTGCGGATAATATCGCCTTAAATACCTCCCCTTGGAAATCTAGACACAGAAAGATATGGAAAGCGCTTGACTCGGCATCCAAGGTTTTTAAACCCCCCCTGAAATACCAATCCCAAATGTGATCATCATCACGCTAAGTCGCAGTCCCCTCAGCATATATAAACATCCAACTAGGACTGAGTGATGGTTCCCTATCAGAATATGGTTTAATGGATGAACCAACCAACACGGTCTATAGGTGTGCCCTTTGACCCCAAGCTTATTCCTACTCTCCTCCTACTCCTACTCTCCTCTTATTCTTACTCTCCTCTTATTCTTACTCTCCTCTTTATTTCTCCTTATTTCTTCAGTTGGGTTTTAGTATTGTTTAATTACTTTTATTTTTTCCTTTCTCTCTTGACTCTCTCCATCCTGAAAAGAGGAAAAAGGATATTCAACAGGACTGTCATTGCTATGATATATGCATTTAATAATGATTGACTGGATACAATTGGTCCTTGAACCATCGATCACTACGTAGACATGTGTAACTTAAAGTATACCAGTCTGCAAATGTTAACCCAATATGAGCTCTCAGACCTGTCTATGTATTCTGTAACTGCTTGTCCCTGTGTGACATTGATATTATGGCTAGCTTACCAATCAACATTTGTACCTTTGCCAGCTCGGTTAGCCGATTCATTCATCCGGCGGCACCATATCACTTGTAAAAGTATCTCATCTACCTTTATCCAAGGTGGCATTTGATGAATTGCTGTACTTTTACTCCTTTGCTCTGTGTCTTTTATTTATTTTGTGTTAAAAAAAACAATAAAGTTATTGCAATCAAAAAAAAAATCGGGTAGTTTTCCTTTGATTTGGAAAATGCACTTGAATTAGTTGGTTTATTCTTTCTATTGATTCTATAATGCCTTTTCTTTGTTTTTTTCCTTGTTCTTTTTGTAAGACCTACTATTTTTGGGTTAGAAGATAACTCCAAATAATTTGTTCCTTGATTAATGTCTCCATTTTGTACTAGGTTTTGTGGATTGGCTTTGTTTTCATTAAAGGCATCCAGGGACACTTTGGTATCGTTGAATAAGCTTCCTTGCCCTACTATGGTGATGTTTCTTTTATCAGCCTTTATAATAAGTTGTGATTCCGTTCGATGCAGGTCTATGTAACTTTGATGTTCGATGTTATTAACTCCCTCGTTTCCATCTACCGCCTTACTTGACCTTTCATATATATCTTGTTTATGTGTTTGGGCAGTTACCTCTGTATTGTCATGACCGTGTCTATGGTCATTTATATTAACTAACTCAATTTTGTTTTGTGCAGATAACAGCTTAACTTCACCTACTAGACAACCAACAATACTCAGTAGATTGGACATTTTATCTATGAGGTGAGCCCAGGTACAGGTGATCATTTGATTGTCTCTGTCCGATTGTGCCCTTACTACTAAGTTTGTTAAATTGAGTAGTTTAGGATCTATACCAGCTACGTAGAGGGCAAAAGTATTCAGTAGATCCACCTGGATATTCAATTTATCCAGGGCATTCGTTATAGTGCCCAAGGAATTGAGTAAACTACCCCATATTCCTGATTGAGACTATGTCGGGTCGTCTGCTGTTCTCATTACCACGGAAAAATTTGTGTCGTATTTGGCTAGTAGAGATAAGTCAGCTGAGTTAAGAGGGTTATTCATAGAATTGACAATCTCCAATTTATTTGGCATCTGTGCACATTCAATATCTAATACCTCAAGAATCAAAGCTGGTTTCAAGTCAAAATTAGATCTTCCTGTTATTGATATTGGACTGAAAGGGTCTATATCAGATCCACTTTCGATTTAATGGGACTTGAGAAGGCTTCTGGATTCGTATTTTGACTGTTTAGGTCTGTATTGCAGTTGGATAAGAATAGCTTTCTCAGTGACCATGTAAAAGAGGGCAAAAAACCTCGTCACCTGTAGTTGACTCAGTACCTGATGATATATTAATCACTATATTATTTTCTTTGGGGTTAAAATCCAATTCAAATTTATCTGGGGTAACTCCCTCGTTGTCCTGGAGTATAAACCCCTTTGCAGATACTTTACTGGCCTTGGAGCTACTTTTATTCCATTCCCTGTTCCACTGTTAGTACTTCTAGACTTTATGGATGTGGTTAAAGTACAGGGAGCATGAACTTGTGCTTTTATGACCAAGGAATAGGGGTCCAGTATCTGGTTAAGTGCTAGTTCTATTGCAAGGTCTAAGAACGTCAAAATTTCCTCTTATTTTGTTGAGTGCCATGCCAGCCTTTTCAAATTGCACGCCACTGATCCTGAATCAAGAGTTCTTGACATTGTTAAATTGGCCACTGCAAGTGATAATGTGATCAATTGTGGGTTATGGTCGCTTTCCACTCTAGGGACCACTCGGAACTCAATAAGACTAGTTAAAAAATAATTTGAATTAATGGTATAATCAATGATGGAGTCCTGTCAAAAATATTTGAAAGTTGGAACAGCTGGAATATTTTATTGGGTATCCTCCTGTAACAGCTTAAGCCAACATTTTTGTAGTTCAGAGAGGAACAATTTAGACAGAGCTGTCCATGCTTTCTTTGAGCCCCTATGGTTTTCAGTAGACAGGTGCATATTAAAATCTTCTAAAATAATAAGACTGGTGGAGGATATTGATAGGATATGTTTTTGATTACTTCCCATAAGACTGTAATCTAAGTCATCTTGACTGTTCTCTTTAAACTTAAATAAACATTTAAAAAGATAATCGGTATTTCAAAGTCTATTTTGATGCAAAGTAGCCAAGGCAATTGAAAAACAATTTCACATTGAGCGGCATCTAAATCTAATGACACATAAATAGAAAGCCCACCTTTTGCACAACAATAACTTTATGGATGTGGTTAAAGTACAGTGAGCATGAACTTGTGCTTTTATGACCAAGGAATAGGGGTCCAGTATCTGGTTAGAGGCTGCGTTGATTTCTTTAAATGGTTCTTGTGGGCTTGTACCAGTGACTATGTTATTATTCGCCAATTCTTCCCCCAGAATATGCGGGCAATTAGGAGTTGGAGTGTCCAATTTTGTATGAGTTAGATCTTTTCTCCTTATTGTCAAGGCTTCAACCATTTTTGTTTCCCCTTCGGTAATCATTTTACTTCCCTTGATCGTCTCCGAGGATTCAAAATAATCAGTGATAGTTAACTGGGAAGTCTCATTGTGACTCTTTAAAAGGTTCTCCTCAGAAACGTTTGAGTGGGAAACATTTAAAGTACAGGCCGCATTTAATACTGGTGAATTTGACATTTCTTCAGTTGGTAAGTCTGCCCCTCCATTAACCCTGGGCGGTGAACTCCGCTCCGCTCACGGAGTTTGCGGAGTTTTCCACACTCCGCGTTACGCTGAGCTCGCGGAGTTCTGAAAAACTCCGCTTTGCGCAGCGGAGCGGAGTTTTTTTCCTCGCTCGCGTTCGTCAACGTCAAGTTGGCGAGCGCGAGTGAGGAAAATCACCCGCCCAGCGAGATTTTTCCTCGTTCGCGATCGTCAACATCAAATTGGCGAACGCGAGCGTGGAAAATCAACCTCCCGGCAGGATTTCTCAATTGCGAGTGGTCGCGTATGCTCGCGACCGCTCGCGTTGAGAAACTGCATGTTCGCGTTGAGAAAGTTGCTGCTCGAGTAAAAATGTACTCGAGGGGCAGAAAAGGAAAGCTTGCGCTGTGCATCGTGCCGTTCACAATGATTGCACAGTGCGGACAAGCATCCGTCACTGTGCAATCACCGCGAACAGCATTTTTCTATTTTACTCCGCCGCTGGTGGAGCTCCGCGTAGTGTGGCAGAGTTTTTTTTGCACTTCGCGGAGTTGCGCGTCCGCGAACTCCGCCGAGGGTTACCCTCCATATATTACCTCAGAATCACCTTTAGCCAGTATCTTTTTTTGTTGCTTGGTTTGACGTTGAAGCACTGCCCCACGTGAACAGTCGACCCTCATGGCCCTGTCCGCGATCTTATGGCTAGCTGAGGTAACACAAATAGACCAATAAACTGTTGTTTATAAGAAAAACGGTCTAGGGATCTTGCAGTAATACTTGTTAGACTGGTAACACTTCAATCCAAAAGACCAGGCTATGCCACGCTGATCTAGCAGATCACCCTTAAGATCCTTAAACCAACAAGAAAGGGAAGAAGTTTAAGTTAAGTTAAATTACTCTTGGTTGATACTGGCCGTGGTCCATATTCCACACTCACAGCCGGTAGAGTTGAAAGAGGGAGGAAGGAGGAAAGGGGGACCACCCTCAAACAGCAGAAGTGAAATGGCCCGCACCTCCCCTTAATCAGATTGATTTTTGTTTTGAACACAGGGCATGGGTGCAAGAACCTTTGACTACTATCCAAATAATGCCAAGAATGCTAGCAGGGACCCTTCTCCTCACTGCCAAAAATAAGTAGGCACTAACAGGCTCCAACAGGGTCGATGTGGCTGTAACAGGCTCTAGGGCAGAACCAAACCCAAGCCACCACAGATCACTACTTGCCAGGCATCTCGCCCGGTCTCTTTTCTCCTTGCCGGTCCGTTCCCTAAGAAGCAGATATCAAATAACAAGATAGCAAGACGGGGTAGAGCGGTCGGGGTGATCTCCTCTTCACTGCCCGAACTATGAGGGGCACTCCCCCACTCCTATTCCCACACCCCACAAGCCGCACCTGAACTCAATCGCACCGGGTCGCCTCCGCGGGGGTGGGTTGCTCTGACTGGGTGGTGCTCCGACCAGTACCCTGAAACCCTGGGCTCCTCAGAGATTCGGACCGGGCTTTGCTATTCCTGTTCCTGCTGTTCCATTTGCGGCGGACGCGGCCAACGCTGCGATGTGCGATGTGCTGATGCGTCAGACGCTGACGTGATGTTCCATTCCTTCATCTCCGTTCCTCCTTTTCTAAGCCTCTGATGCCTAATTTGCAATAGCTTCTAGCTGCAGCCCTCTGAGTGCTCAACTCTGGCAATTGCTCAACAAATTGCTCAACAAATGAGGTTTGAAAACTTCTCCCAGAACAAGAGACAAGAGTAGAGAGCAGAGATTTTTTTCGGTTCCTCTGGCAGGATGACCATTTGGGCAGTGCCCAGGAACTACAATGGGGCTAAACTCAAGGATATTTAGTGAATTTAGTGGTTCTCTCTGACAAGGATTGTGATTATTACTTGAGGGTGGTAGTTACCTCCCATAACTAATAACTCAATTTATCACACATCCTGTACCTACCTTTGAATGCCACTCTTCTGCGCATCTTGACTGTGTATTAGCTTGACATCATGTACCTCTTCTTGAATGACGTTCTCCTTAGCTCCTGAACTGCGTATTACCTGGACCTCTTGCACATCTTCTTGCATGCCACTCTCCTCTGCTTCTTAATTGTGTATCAGCTGGATATCCTGCACCTCCTCTTGAATGCTGCTCTCTCATGCTTCATGACTGTGTATTAGCTGGACATTCTCTACCACTTCTTGAATTACACTCTTCCAAGCTTCTTGACCGTGTATTAGATGGACATACTGTATCTCATCCTGAATGCCACTATCCTACACTTCTGGACTGTGTATTAGCTGGCCATCTCTACTAAAATTCAACGGACTGCCTGCTGGAACCATGGTCTACACCACATAGAATTGCTCCCTGAAGGGCTGCTCCTGTTGCACACTTGGAACTACAGCCCTGAGGACTTTGCCTTGCTCCAAAAAGGATTAAGGATCGGACTCCCTGAAAGCAACAGGTTAACAGAACTTCCCTCCACCATCTCCCTCATGAAGTACCCAGCTTGGAGTGCGTTCAGTGGACTTTTAAGGGACATTTTAAGGGGAATTGTAGTCCGGACTTCCAAGGACCATCTCAGAGCTTCTAGACCCTTGGGTTTGCGATTTGCACACTTTGTACCCTCAAGATGAACTTCAGGAAGATGTTCCAGATGTTTGGAGAAGTTTGGAACAACTTTTGGCATCTGGCCTGCTGGAGGGGACGGCACGACGTCAAGAGAAAATCCTCCAGAAAATGTTCTAAGTTTAAAGGTTAAATTTTGACTGGGGCCTCCTGTCTAGTGTATCTGACCAGGGCTGCATCGCGGTGAGCCTCAAACTTTGACTTTGTCCCAGTCAAGCGTGACCAGATTGAGCCTGGGCGGACTTCACGTAGCGGGGCTACGTGGAATTCCGCGAAGTTGTAAAAAAGGCCTAGCTCCGGGTACGGGCTCAGGGAGCGTCACCGGCGGTGGGAGAGGGTACGCCAGGCAGTGTTTCGCTGCTCTGGGGTCCAGCGCACCCATAACCAACTGACGCACTGGTGGTCTGACATCCTGGACCGGGAGCAGGACCTGCTGGACCTGCTAGGTGTTGAGGTCCCGGGGCTTGGTGAGTAGATAATTATATTACTATTGTGTTCTGCTCTGTGTTATTGCAAATATTTTTTTTTCCAAATAGCAAGAATGCTGCTGCTGCTTACATGCAGGTAAGTTACGTTTAAAAATCTTGTATTATGTGTTTGTTATTCTTCTAGACAGGTGCTCAGCGCCACTAATCGTACTTGTTTGCAACTTTGCGCTCACTTGGGCTGGTTATGTAAGAGAGGTTAGAGAATTTAAATTAGGTAATGCAGACTAGAAAGACTCCAGTCCTTTCCTTTGTCCTGTCAGGCTGTCCTGTCACTAAGATAGTGGTAGTAGTTAGTTAGTTACTCAGTATTATTTGGTAATTTAGCGGCCTGCGTGAATCGTCCTTTCACGTGACTTCACTCCTAGTAGAACGTTTTGTAGTTCGTATAGTGAGTGAATAGCAACCAACCAATTTGGTGTATGCAATATGCATGCTTCCATCTATGCATTTAAGAAGACTAAATGCAGACTTAGTGAACTGGCCCGTCAAAGGGGGTTGAGACTGAGAGATGATTGCGAATGAGATCGGAATGTAGAAGCAAATACAATTTTTTTGCAATTCATTCTAAAGTCTTTTGAATAGGCGGGCTAGGTAGGTTTAGGATTCAGGAATCGGAATGGAACTGCGGAATAAAAAAGATAGGATGGTCCGCGACCGTGATACTAGTCTACTACTAGTCGATCTGATTTAGGATAGGTCAATGTTATTGCAACTGCCATTTCCTGTCTAAAAATTTTTGGGGAGCGATTATTTAATATTTATTTATTTAACACCAATCATTTTTTGTCTCTTTAATTATGCCTTACATGATCAGCATCCAAGGGCAAGAAGAAGACTGGATCTGCTGAGGCGGGTGCAGGAGCCGGAGAGGCCTTCCAGGGCAAGAAGTGGCCTCAGGTGCAGATGGCTCTGCTGGCCCCAGTAAGTCCTCCTGGTGTTAATATTAATATATATTTCCCTAACTTTTACCGCTCTATTATTTCCATTTCCTAATTTAAATCTTTCCCAAATCCTCTTCGATCTATCTGTTTCGAAATTCTTGTTATTGCTCCATTACCTACTTACATTGTTATTTATATTTCTAGTGTCTGTTTATTTTTTTTTACATCAAATCAAACTCACTCTGACTCTGTATTAGTCTGTCTGTAGCTTGCTTTCTTCTGGTTTTCCACTCAGCTTTCCCTCTCTCCTTATATTTTTGGTGGATTGCCTAGTGGTGGTACTGTAAGACTCAGAGATCCCATTGGTCCTACTACTAGTACTAGTAGTAGTAAGGACTCCTTACTACTACTAGTACTAGTGGTACTAATCTGCTGTGCAGTTTGCATGCCCAAGTAAGGTATTCTATACATGTTTGTTGAGATGAGAAGGCTTTTTTTACTGTTGCATGCTCAATCAGTAAATGATGATCACTCACGTTGGACACCCCAAAATGGTGTATTTTACTTTTTCTCGTCTAGGCCTAGTACTTTTTTTATTAGCAGCAGTTGATGGTGAACACTGAACAACTGATTACTGTGCACCATGGCTGGAAGGGAGTATGAGGAGGAGGACAGCACCATTATTTTCCAACCCAGAGACACCTCATGTCCGATTGTCCGTTCAGTTGGCCCCTCTTTTTCTACTTTTCAAAAAATCAGATGCACCAATAGCTCTAGCCACTTAGTCCAGTCCTTTGGGTTGTACTCTTCTTGAGATGCTTTTCAAAAATTGCCACCAACAAAATGCCCAACCGGATATTTTGGTATTGTTGATAGGACATACTGTCTACTCTACTCTAGTACCCGAATTGTAGTGATGTGTGTGGTGTATGTATTGTATTATGTATTTTCAATCTTGCTAATGAAAAAAATGAATAGGGGAGGCGTATATGGCATCTAAAAAATGTGAAATGTTTTTTCCAGGCGTTCCGAACACCAGTGCCAGGGCCAGCGGCGAAGGCCACGCCACTCCGGGGGGAGAGGATGCCGCAGCTGCAGGGGGTGAGCCAGCAGCAGTTGCGGGTGATGGTAAGTCATATTTCTTACTTATTGAGAATGATAAATCCACTCGCTGCAAGGGTGTACACTGTACTGCTGCTGAGACTAAGTTGTTGTGAACTTGTTGGCACCGCAAGGGTTTTTTTGAAGAACCCTCACACACCAACCTGGTTGGTGTCATGCTTCATCATCGGGTTCCCACCAAAAAAACCAGCTCCACTGTAATCAGGTGTCGCAGCACAGCTGAGTAGCATTCGGCTACTCAGCTGGGAACCCGATGATGAAGCATGACACCAACCAGGTTGGCGTGTGAGGGTTCTTCAAAAAAACCCTTGCGGTGCCAGGCACTGCAGTGTCGGACAAACTGCTAGTCAGGTCCGTCCCAGTTGTTTATTAATATGTATGTACCCACCCATCATCAATCACCTCCCTCCGACTCTGAGTCCCACTCCCGCTCCCTGCCCATGTCATTTCGACTGTGTCAGCCATGGGTGACCTATCAGCTGCGTGGTTAGGTTACAATCAAACAATAGTAGTTTGTCAAGCCATCATCACGTAACATAACGTCGTGCCGTATATCATCATCATTCATATTATTAAGCATATCATGTGCCTTGTTGTAGTAGTCAGGGTGAAAGTGAAATTGAGCATTTGCCATTGATTTAACAGAGTATGGCCATAATGGAAAAAAAGATAATTGTGTAATACAGCAGCCCCACCTGCAGACAGTAGTAAAGTGATGTGAGTCTGCGACACGAGTATGTCTGTCTAGGGCGCAAGCTGACTGAGTTGGCATGCCTACAAGATTAATTGAGCTAAACAAGAGAGAGAAGAAGATTACTTGTCTACTCCATAGTGCCTAATGCCTGAAAGTCTAATCATCATCACATCCAAATCTTAGGGGCTGAGGAAGTGAGGATACCACAAATGTCATGTACTGCTAGTGCTACTGTCCCACTATAATTTTATGTGTATAATTTTGTGTTACTGTTTTGCTAAGAGTATTGGTTACAATTGTCTTTTTTCTTTCTTGATATAGCTACTCCTTCCCGACTCGCCACCAGGCAGGAGTTAGCAGCCAGGACACGGCAACGGAAGCTGGAGGCCATCCGGGCCGAATATCGCCGGCTGGTTGTCCTGGCAGAGGAGGAGGAGGAGGCAGCAGATGCAGCTTCTTCCAATGCCCCGGGCCCCAGCCAGGCCCCCCATGCCTCTGGTGGTACGGCGCCGTGTTCTGGCAGCCGCTCGCCGCAACTCATCCTCAACCACTGCTGCCCACCCCTGTTGTTCCTGCAGGAACTTTCAGCGCTGCATGCTCCTCCGGATGGTGCAGCTAGAGGCCAGGCTGGAGGAGGTCCTGGAGTGCACTAGCCAGCACGTCCGCTGCTAGACCTCAGTCTTCTTGACCCTTGCCCCTTTTTTAATCTTTTTTTGGTGGGTGGGATGTGTTGGCCTGGGGAAAGGGTTGGAATGTTGGGAGTTGGGGAAAATTTGGGTGTTATTCTTTTTTTTATGGACATTTGGAGTGGACATGGACATTTACTGGACATTGGTTGGGGTTAGAGAGAGGGGTGGGTCAGGTGTTGTGGGTTTCTTCTAGTTTATTTGTTAGGGTAATACATTATTTATAGTTTTACAATACATATGATGTAAATCTTTTCTGGGGGGGTTAGTGATGTCATTTGAGATGTCATCAGTGATGTCATTGACCATGTCATGAATGATGTAATATGTGACGTCATCAGCAGTGCTTACGGGGCGCGAGTTATATTTAGCTTAACTAACTATAACGGCTGAATTTCTCTGGTTTTGTACGAGTGAAATGTCCAACTAGCTATAACGTCCCTGAAACCTGTGGTTTTTTCAGTGAATTTCTAAGGTTTTTTTAAATGCTAATTTCTAACTATAACGTCTCTGAAAACTGTGATTTTTTTCAGTGAATTTCTAAGGTTTTTTAAATGCTAATTTCTAACTATAAAGTCCCTGAAACCTATGGTTTTTTCAGTGAATTTCAAAGGTTTTTTAAATGCTAATTTCTAACTATGCCTACAGAGGTAGGACATGTGCAGAAAGAGGAAGAAAGGCGCAGAAAGAAGCAAGAGAAGTGTAGAAAGAGGCAAGAGAATTGCTGAAAGAAGCAACAGAGGTGTAGAAAGAAGCAACAGAAGTGCAGAAAGATGGAAGAGGGGTAGAGAGAGAGGCAAGAGGGGTGCAGAAAGAAGCAAGACAGGTGCAGAAAGAAACAAAAGAAGTGCAGAAAGAAGGAACAGAGGTGCAGAAAGAGGCAAAAATGGTGCAGAAAGACGTAAGAGGGGTACAGAAAGAAGCAAATGAGGTGCAGAAAGAGGCAACAGACGTGCAGGAAGAGGGAAGAGAGGTGCAGAAAGTACAAGAGATTTGCAGAAAGAGGCAAGAGAAGTGCAGAAAAAGAAAGAAACGTGCAGAAAGAAGCAACATAAATGCAGAAAGAGGCAAGAGAGGCACAGAGGGAAGCAGGAGTGGCATGCACACCATTAGCACCAATTTAGCACCCACATTTAGCAATAAATAACAGGTGACCATTCTAGGTTTGCAAAGGGCCTTCCACCACGCAGTAATACTTGTCGCTGCATTTTTGGTAACGTTTGAGCCGTTTGAGCTAGAAACAAGGCTTTTTTTGTACAAATCTGCAGATTAGGGAGCAGATGATGAATTATGTGGCTAATGCAGAAAATGTATAATTGTGCGAAAGTCGGTGCAGCCAAACAGTCACATAATTCCAGTGGCCCTGCTCATACCTCTGACTAGGTCCACATGTGCTCTTCAGTGATTCCTTCTTTTGTTGTCTCACTGAGTTCATAGTTGAGCTTCTATGGAACCGAAGAAGACTAAACCTGAGCTTACCACTCCACAACACAGACTACCATACCACATAATTACTCTCCATAACACATAATCCCACTCTACATAATTCCTATACACTAAATACCACATACTTTCTATCCACATACTTTACCTGTACAACATACCACATAATTCCACTACACACAACATACATCCACTCCACTCCAATAAACATTAGTAAAAAACGTTTGCATTTACAACGCCAATAGCTCTAATTCTCGCAAATGCGAAACCTATTACATTGCAAACACTTCTTTGACTAGTAGTCGCGTTTGCAGAGTCGTGGAGAAAGGGTGCTGGGCCTCCGACCAGAGCTCAGGAATTCCGCTGCGTAGGACTTACAGGAGGTACCAGGAGGGCTTCTTGGCCCCCAAAGTCCCTCAGGAGTAAATTGGACTTCATCCCCCATCCCGTAGTCTGCCAGGAGGCGCGTTTGCAGAGTGGTGGAGAAAGGGGGGCAAGGCCTCCGAAGACGTCTTAGCAATCCCACTGTGTGGGACTTACTGGAGGTAACAAGAGGGGTAGTTGGCCCCCAAGGACTACCCCTCCTATTACCTCCAGTAAGTCCCACACAGCAGAATTGCTAAGTTCTCATAGCAGGCCACTCCCCCTTTGCCCACCACTCTGCAAACACACTCCCTGGCACGCTCTTGGATGGGGATTGAAGTCCCCTTCACTGTTAGGGGTCCTTTAGGGGCCAACTGGACTACCTCTTACCTCCAGTAAGCCCCACACAGTGGGATTGCTGAGAGGTGGACAAAGGCCACGCCCCCTTTCCCCACCACTCTGCAAACGCACCTCCTGGCACGTTCTAAGTTGGGGTATTAAGTCCCCTTCATTCCCGAGGGTCCCTGGGGCCAACTAGTCCACCAGGTACCTCCAGTAAGCGCCACACACCTGGATTGCTGAGAGTGGTCCGAGGCCACACACCCTTTTTACACCACTCTGCAAACGCGGCTCTTGGCGCACTGCTGCTCAAGGGATGAAGTCCACTTGTGTCCTGAGGTCCTCAGGACACAAGTGGACCTCATCGCCCCACCAGGGCGCCAAGAACGTCTTCTCCTCAAACAACAAAAAACTGCATAACTACCCCTCTCCCCTCCCTTTCCCAAATGTGAATGCACAGGAAGAACAAATCAGCAGACATTTTCTAGTAAGGCCCTCATTGAAATTCTAAGTACAGCCCTGTCTCTAGCCTCAATCACTACTATGTATGGGTTACCCTACTCCAGCCACAGAAATGCAGGCACTTTACTAATACTGTCTGGAGAGGCTGTGTCGATCCTTACCATTGATGTTGCTGTGACTGCTGTCTAAAGAATACACATCTGGTGAAGATGACTTTCGGGCTTTGTGCATTCCCTCTAGACAGGTACACATAGAGGGAGCTTGGGTGTGACATTTGCATCCTGATGACCCATCACCAGGCTGATGGGTCTTCCTGGGATAGATGGGTGGGGGGAGCTGACACTTACACCTGAGTAGAGCTGTGGCTCTCTACACACAAAGGCCTGCATGACCCCCCGGAGAGTGTCTGAAGCCAGGAAAGGAAGGGCAGGGGCCTTGTTGATCTTCAAAGGCCCCCGTTGGAGTTTTCCCCACTTTAAAGGCATACTTGGGTATAAATACTGGACCCCAAACCCCACCAAATTAGAACTCTACTGGAACCAAGGACATTCTGCAAGGAATAAGGACTGCTGTGCTGCCAGGAGAGACTGCCACTCTGCAATTGCATTGCTGTGTTGGCCTACTGCTTGCTGTGTGCTGTGCTGTAGGAGGGACTGGCACTTTGCTACTTGATTTGCCATATTGGCTGGCTGCCTGCTGATCCTTGGTTGGAGTGAAAAGTACTAAGGCTATGTCTGCATCCTGGAACCAAGATTCTCCAAGGGTTTGTTGGCAAGCCCCTTGTTCCCCAAAGTTTCAGGACTATAAAAGGCTACTTTTGCAACAATCAAGCTATCATACCTTCCCTTTCCATGAGATCAGCTGCTTTGGGCTCATCAAGTGCATCTGCCTTTGTGGTACACCGATCAGGCAGTTGTGTCAGCCTTCGTTGTGTAATCATCGTGTGCACAGCTGCTTTGCTGTCATCAAGCACCGATGATTTAATAAGGCTATTTTCTCATCCACTGTGTGCACTAGCATGTGCAAACACCCTTCTTCAATCACTGCTTAAGACATAAGGCCCTTCTTGGTCCGCTGTATGACACTAACATACAAGAAGCCCTTCTGTCTGCTGTGTGTATATTATCACTTGCAAACAGCCTTTGTCCATCCTCTCTACCCACTAATATATGCATACACCACTGCTTTCCCCTCTGGATAGCACTAACAAGTGCGTAATGCCATATTCCTTTCTACATAACACAAATATGCAGACAGCTCCTTTCTCTGAACTTTAAAAGGCTAGTGAGTGTTAGATCAATATTTCTTCTCTGTGTTCACTTACATGTGCATAAGGCCACTCTACTAGTCTGCATAGGATTAACGTGTGCATAAACACTCACCCAGCCACATAATAAACACAAAGATCTTCCTACATCAAACATATTACTTTCACACTAACACACATGCAAAGCACTTAGAAACTTAACACTGAACAAAGTTTCTACCAACCACACAAATCAAATACCAAGAAAATATCACATACTATCAAATGATGGTTCTTTATTGGAATGAATGGAACTTCCTTTAATGTGGTGGAAGAGAGCCCCCAGATAGGAAATGTGCTCCAATGCCATGGTAATAGTGATTGGAGCTATACAAATGCAAAATACCACAACATAACTGTGTTCTTTTTGCACTAACATACAGATTCTTGTCTCACTTCCTGGTCTTTGTGGGGAGGGGTCATAAATAGCTGATCATGCCTTTTTGTACTTCTCTGGTAGGCAGTCCACCTGGAGACTGTCTTGCTGGGCAGAGTGGCATTGGAGACAAAGGCCAGGTCTGGAAGGTGGCCTGGCCAGGAAATATGTAAGGAGAACTGACCTAAATAGGTTCCTAGGAAGGATATCTGGAATGCATATCTTCCGTCTGTGAAGTAAGTATAAAGATGGGAGTCCAAGACCTATTATTGTTGGTTATTGTGGTCTCTCCTACCGAGGAGGGGGTACTCTGCAGAACACTCAGCATTTCTACACAGCCAGGGGTTGGTGTCACACTGACAGTCAGCTCCTCAGAGGCGAGGGAACATCGCCTGGAGCCCGATCTGAAAGAGTAATTACTGGACTGGCCTGAGTGCCATGACATTCTGCCTGGGAGCAAGGGAAGGAAGCGCCAACCCTGCAGGAGATGCTGTTCATGGAAGCAACTGCTGTAATTGACCCTGGTGTTGGGTCCATCTGACAGAGGCTTAGTAAGCAAAAGCGCTGAATGAATTGCAGTACTTCCGGACCAGGCAGTGCAATCTCTGTCACTTATCCCAGTCGTAGGTACCAAGGGACCTTGAGCAGTGTGCCTGAGTGGTAGGCCTGACTGAAGCTGGGATAAGTGCCTGTTGGTGGCCCGTGTGCCCCACAATTAGACTTTGGGACTGCAGCACTGCCAAAGTGTGCTATTGGGTCGGTACCAGTCCAGAAGACCAGGTGACCAGAAAGGTACCTATGGGGTGCCTCATGAAGAATCGAGGTTGGCGCATTGAGGCACTGAGTGCTGATTATACCTCCTGGAATCATCATCTGCGGGCATGTGGCCATCGAGCTCAAGAAGAAGTGCCCACTACTCACCGGTGTGTCGGAGTGAGTCACGCCATGAGTCAAGTACACACTAAAGTCTCGGGGTGAGCTGCACCGTGAGTCAGGTACCCACAGGAATGTTGGAGGGAGTCAGGACCCACAGCCAGCTGGCAGGAAGAGGGTGACCGACAAAAGCCTCTGCTCCTGCCACGACCCTCCAAGTGACACACTTCACGGGCGGCTGCCGCAAATGTCTCTGGAGGACTGACAGGTGCTGCCTGTAACCGATGCTGCTGGAGGGGGCTGAATTGATTCCAGAGTCTGAATCTCTCCACTACCTCCCTGAGAAGCCTGAGACTGATCTCTTCAGTACCACTCAGAGTCAAGTGAACCGCGGAAATGGTTTCACTTGGCCCAGCCTGCAAAGCGATGGTAAGACAGATCCCGGGACAGCAATGGCTCCAGGACTCACCCCCACAACCAATAGCCCCTATCTGCCCTGTGGCCACCAGGGCAGGTTCTGGTAGTCAGTCTGCCAAAACTGATTTATTTGGAAGATGTCACATTACACTGTTCCCAATAACGTGCGTGCATGTGTGCGCGCGCACCTCTGTTACATGTAGCGCGCAGTGCTGTGTGTGGAGCGCGCACACACAGCACATCAAACGAGAACGTTCGCGCCGCTGCTTTTAAAAAGCGAGCGGCGCGAAAAACGGGTGTTTCTTTCACGCTGCGGTGCATACTGTGTGCTTTTGTTTAAATATTCATGTTAATTGCAGCGCCATCACGAGCTGCAATTAACATGAATTCTTTAAACAAAAGCACACAATCTGATCATCAGCCTGCAGCTGCGGCGCTCTATTAAGAAAAGAAATTCAGCAAGTCTACAAAGACGGCGTGAAAAGCACACGTCGTTTTTGCAGACTTGCTGAATTTCTCTTCTTACCATGGCTGCCCTGCTTGTGCTCTCATATACAGCCCCTCCAATACTCTCTTCTGGGAGCACACTTTTTCGAACGTCGTCTTCCTTCTGCCCAATAGCTGCGAGAAGCAGTATTGACTAATTTTAACTGCCCTGATGTCATTGGTACCTCAAACGTGATGTGGCGTTTTGGCCAGAGACCTGAGAAGATGGTGCTGTTTCACCTGTCTCACAACATGACTAAAAGCCCAGAGTAAACATGCATTGGCAAAGTCAACTGATTTCGGCTTAAGGATATGTTGACTTCTCTAATGAAAACTAACTGGACAGCATTTCAGTGGGCGGAGAGAGCACACGGACGGGATGAGGAATACAGAGAGCAGTGAGAGAGGAGCAGCTGATGTAGCCTAGGGCCAGAATAGCCCTCTTTGGAACTGGGAAACCAGGTCCGAGGCCCAGCATCAACTCAACATCGTGTGATTGTGGGGACATTATTTATTCTCCCCTGTGCCCAAAAATGAGTGTCACACTGTGTAATGTAATCGGTCGTAAAGTGCTCCAAAATCCCTGCACTGAGGTCACTCTATAAATAAAAAAAAATAAACAGGTGCACATGAGACAACAATAAAGTCGCGCGTCGGCCGCACACAGGAAAGACTGTAACTTGGAGCACAGTTGTTGCACAGCTGTACACTGTGCTTAAAAGAGCAACATGGAGGGCAGAGGGTGGGGTAGAAGAAGCATGCAAGGGAGTCAACTGGATAAAACACGCACTGTCATGGAGTGCTTCAGGATAAAGAAAAAAAAGAGCCCCCGAAAAGCAAGCACTCCTGAAGTATAGGAGGAGTCAATCAGAGAGGTGATATGCACCCAAGGACAAAGGCATGCTGGAGGGGCTAAAATAAATAGAGCCAGCGAAAAGAAAGAAAGCAATTGTGACTGACTAAACAAAAAGCCAGTGATATGCAAAGGTCGAAATGTTTTCCTAGGTACGCTTTAAGCATGTCTCCAATATGTCTTTGCAACTAGACAACTGCGCTGTATGGTAGGCTTCAACCTAAAAAGCAGTATTATCTAAATAACTTGCCCCATACCAACAGCACCGTTTATAAGACATGAATATAGTGTTTAACTAAGCAAACTTTGAAATTTTATTTTGATGCATTTAGGTTTCAGCTCACAGTTCGCCATCATAATATCTAATCTTTTTTGACTACTAATTCCCCTTCTTTAATTTGAAGTTAAGTTCATTTCACCCGAATGTGAAATGGAACTGCTGGCATTTCACTTAAAATTTGGCAGTTTTGAAAAACAGCTTTTGGCTGAAGCTTAACTATGGCCATGTTTCTCTGGTATATGAATAATTAGAACTGAAATTTTAAATTTCATGCCAAACTCCACCTCATAGTAACCACTGGAATATTTACTAAAAGAAGTAGAAGACTAAAAGATCTCTTGATGCTGACACCCCAAGTGGTTGAATAGGTGATGGGAACACAGGCAATAGCCATCCGGCATCCGTTCACTTTTTCAAATCTTTTTATTACTTTGTAAGCGGCCATCATAAATACTGTTCTTCTTTATCTTAACAAATTAATCATTTAATCATTCATCTATCATATCACCCTAATCCTTATCACATTTTACTGGTTACACATTGATACTGGAAAAAAATTAAATTGGGATTTGCAGTCTATAAAGCAGCCCACACCAAATCCTCACCTTACATCTTTAATCTAACTATCAAGTAGTCTGAGAGTTCTCAGACAAAAATAATCTTCTTTAGAAACCCCAAGCTCAAAATCTCCCATGCACTGCACCAATCCTTTTCAGGAACTACTATTCTTTCATTAAACTCTCTCCCTGCTGATCTAACGACTAAATTGATACTGCAGTCTTTTCGCCAGCAACTAGAAGCACCTCTTCAGACTGTATTTGACACAAGAAGGTCTAAATATTGTTGCCTGTACACAAACATATGCTATCATCTCCATGCATATGACTATTTTTGACGATAGAAACCAATTGTATCTCCATTAAGATGCATTCTTATGCTTCCCCATCCACTTAACCCTACACCATTGTCTTCCTACCTCCTACCTCCTAGTCCTCTTTCCTTTTCTCATCTTCTGACCTTCTTAATCACATTGTCTTACTTTCCTCTGGCACCTGTTCCCGTTCTACCATCTCCTCCCATCCTTCTCCATGACTCCTTCTCTCAACACCTTACCAATGCTTATCTTTGCCCATCCTTTTCACCCAAACCCATTTCCCTGACCCTCTCTAACTTTCCATCTCCTACCTTCCTTTTGCTGATTACAGCGACCACTCCCTCTCACAGTGCCACTCTCTTGGGTTTTCCCTCTCTCTTATTTTCTTCTTAGTCACTACCCTTCCTGTTAAATCTCTCTTCCATCTTCAATGACTTCCCTTGATCTTGCTGTGTTTCTTGTTCGATTTTAGACCTTGGCATCACTGTACATGTTGTACTCTAAAGTGCTCCTTTGTTTCGTGGTGTCTAAGAGCTCTGTAAAATTGTTAAATAAATAATTGAAACTCAATCCCATACAATACCATGACAAGGATGTAATACTTGCTAATAAAACTCAACATTACTCAGTGCTTTGCCACTGTGTATGGAATGTATCATATTTGTCATATAACCACTGAGTGTTCAGGGCCCTTTTCTCCGCTTACACAATGCCATTAGATATTAGATGGCTGTTACAGGTTTTTTTAATTGAACTTGTGCAGGCTGAAACAACAAAGAAGATTTACAAACTTTCATCCAGTAGTTACATATTACAAAGGACGTTAGCCTGCATTCAGACCCAATGCCCATTCTGTAACTTACATCAACAGTGCTATAACTTTGGCTGCAACGAGATTCAACTCATTTGTTTTTATCATGGTGCTTTATGGCAGGAGGTCTTCTCCGGCAGGGAAGTGCAACAGTAATATGTGCCAGGTTAGTGCTGTTCCAACATCTCCTAGGTTAATAAGGTACGTAGCTTGATCAGTAAGACTCGGGGGTGAGCTTCAGATTTCCAACAATCTCACTGGTATATCATGTTAATCAATATATGCGAAGCAGCGCATGAGGGGGCTTAAGAGCCAGTGGAAAGGGAAAAGAGTGCAGATTGTGATGGGATACTTAAAACACAGTATTTACTAAAGTAACCATGTTTTAAGACCTTCAAAACACAAATGAGAGTGTGTGTGTGCGTTTTTGACTGAGTGAGCATTAAAAAAATGTCAGGTGAAATCCGACAGGCACCTTACCATACCCGACTGAAAGCTCCTGTACCCAACTATTTTTTAAATAATACATTTATGGGGGTTGTAACACCCCAAACATCCCCCTTGAAGCTACACCCTTGAGGTTAATTTAAAGTTTCCTTATAGTCTACATTTCCGCTTATACCAACCATTTTGTTTCCAGCATCTAATTCTTAGTAGCTGGAGTCCAGGCTATCTTAAGGCCAAGATACTCTCCAAGATAGAGTGATTTACCTTTTACAAATCAGCATAATAAGAGAAATCCATTTGCATTCAACTTTCAAGTTTTTAAGACATGGCTTCAGTCCAAACAAGCACGTCTTATCAACATGAAGATCATTTCTACCTGTTAAATCAGGTAAAGTTTTCACATCTACTCATCAGTCCTCAAACTAGGGCATGCTAAACATACGTACAAAATCCAGTAACTTCTACATTACACCTGGAAGATTGAGAATTAGCTTAGACAGTCTTCTAGAAGTTAAATATATTTGGTGAAGATAGTTATTTTGGATGCATTCCTGGACAGTCTGGCCATAAATCCTGTTACACTAGCAAATTCTTTGTCAGAAAAACTCAATTGTAAATCCCCCATCCAATGCAGTTTGAGCTCCTCAAACAAGACGAGTATTCTTTATTACAACCATATATAATTTGTTAATGGCCTTTTGCCCAATACCTGTAATTTTCTATCTGTTGGCATGGCCACTCGAATTATGAGGCAGGGGAGCACAAATTATGCAGCAGGGTTGATTAAATTATGCAGCCAGAAAAGGCAAATTATGCAGCATAATGTGGCACTTTTTTTTAGTATTACATTTTTACACATGATAATACTGTCTGAGCAAATATTTCAGCTCATTAGTAACCAGTTTAGCAACCATATAAAGAAATAAGCAACTGAAAGATAACCAGTTAACCGTTGCAAAGGGCCTTCCACTATGCGCAAACACATGTTACCACGTTTTTAGTACCTTTTGACCTGTTGGAGCCAGAAATCAATCAATCAATCAATGAATTAGGATGTGTAGAGTGCTGTTTATCACCCGTAAGGGTACTCCTGTTCTGGGGGCTGGTGGGTGCTGCTGCTGAGTTGATTGGTCGAAGAGCCAAGTTTTTAAGCCCTTACTGAATTCCCAACATTTTTAGAACCTTTTGACCTGTTGGAGCCAGAAATCAATCAATCAATCAATCAGGATTTGTAGAGCGCTGCTTATCACCTGTGAGGGTACTCCTGTTCTGGGTGCTGGGGGTGCTGCTGCTGAGTTGATTGGTCGAAGAGCCAAGTTTTCAGGCCCTTGCTGAATTCCAGTAGGGTGGGGGCTGTTCGGAAGTGGAGGGGAGGCCGTTCCAGGATCTGGCTGCCAGGTGCGAGACAGGCGCGGCTGCCGCTCCTTCTCCTGTGTATGCGGGCGAGTGGGCCATGTAGAGGGATGCAGATCATAGATTACTGGTGGGAAGTTTGCCCTGTAGTAGAGGTATGATGATCCTTTGTTGTGTTGTGATTTGTAGGCGTCGGTGAGCAGTTTGAACTGGCACTGTTTGCTGACGGGGAGCTAGTGCAGAGACTTGAGGTGGGGGGTAATGTGGGACCACCTCGGGAGGTCGAGGATGAGCCTTGCTGCAGCGTTTTTAATTGTCTGGAGCCTGTTCAGTAGTTGAGGTGCTTTTTGTTAATATCTACAGATTATGAAGCAAATGATTATAGAATATCATTCAGGAGAACTAAAACGAATAGACAAAGGAGTACTTACTAGGCTACAACATATCTCTGGAAACTCAGGGCTAGTGCGCTGCTGAAAACCCCAGGAATTCATAGCACACAAAGGGACCTAAGAGTAGTGATATAGCACTGACTTCTTCTACCACTCATTGATTCTTTGTGAGGGAACTGTGCGTGTATGTAGGCTGGACATACTAAACCTTATCCGCAAGTGCCTTTGCTACATAATCTATCTAGAGGCTACACTAATCAGAAAGAGGATCGGCGTTGGGATGTCCTTGTTCACAAAAAAATATGTCTAGCATGTGTTCATCTCAAACTTGATGTGCTAAAATTCTAGGTAAAATACACTTCCTATAAATAACCACTATAAATACGTACGACACTGCTTGCTGTATTAGGATATGACCACTGCCCATATTATAGCCAACAAACGGATATGTAACTTTATCAGGCAAGTGGAAAGTCAGATCTTGAATACTTCAAGATCACTCTCAATAGAGTAGAACTATCTCGTGTTCATCAAAGTAAACCATGCATGCCGGTACCGGGTGTGCTTTGTAAGAGCATAAGTGCTAAATATTACATCAGGATATTACCTCTAGATGAACATTGCACATTGTGGCTATGGTTCTTATCAGATTCTTGAGAGCATACTTGATTACTATCCACTGATAAAGAACACAGTGCGTGTATCCCACTTGGCTAGAAAAAGCATATACGTCATACACTTCATCAGGGTAATGATATTCCTTGCTCAAATAAACAATACACATAAATCTTAGAGTCATATAAACGAAAAATAGTATTCTTTTTATTTTTTTATTTTATTTTTGCATTTAAAAAATGACATGAAACTTCTGTGTATTACACGCAACATTCCCCCCGTGTGACAACAGGTGCATTGTGTACAGTATATATTGTCGTACAGCCAGTCCCACATATTAACCCACATAGTCGTACCGTACATCTTTAACTTTACTAGGGTGAATCCAGAACTCCTGCCGCATCCTGAGAACTAGACAGTAGATAAGCAGTCAGAGGTGACCAGACATCTTTGGGCCTGGAGGGGGCTGTAAGTTCTTCCGCATGGCAAGCCAGTTGATCTCTGCAGAACACCAAGTCCTGTATCCAGCTTTTTAAATTTTGGCACCCGTTTACTGTCCCATGTTTGAGCCACTTTCCTCTTTGCTAGTAACAATGCAATCAGGACCAGTCGCCTATTCTTTGGTTTTAAGCACTTCACCAGGACTAGCAAGCAGATCCGAGGCGAGCAGTCAACTTTCTCCTACACCATGATTGTTAAAGCTTGTGTAACCAACGTCCAAAAATCATTGACCTTATAACAATCCCAAGCCAGATGACGAAAATCAGACTCTTGCATCCCACACCATTTGCAGCTAGCCATCTCTCTCAGTCCGTACCTGTGCAATTGAAGGGGCGTGTAGTACAGCTGTTGGAGGTATTTAAAGTGTATTATGCGTAGATTACAATTAGCCGTCACATGTCAGAAAAAGTTTGGCCCAGGCACTCAAAATCCTTAAGATGTCCCTGTGCATTTGTTACAGTTTTCATGTTAATCGCAGCACCCATCATGAGCTGCAATGAACACGAAAACCTTAACAAATGCACACTATCACCCCACAACCCAACCCAATTAAGAAAAGAAATGCAGCAACATAGCTGCCAAGGTTTCAAATTGCAATGTGGGATGTTTTCATAATTTCACTATAATTATTAGCGCCATTTGAACAGGGCTGTCTTTAGTGCTGGTGGCGCTTGGTGTGACAATGTTTGTTGGCGCCCCAATGACCACCTCCGCCACTCATACTCTCATTACCAACCTTTAACAGTGACCCTCAAGTCTCCATAACCCCTCTCTCTTTCATATTTATTTTGTTTAATAGTGCCACTCATACCAGTGTAAGGTGTTAGGCACTTTACATCGCATACACATTACACAGAGACACTGAATCATAGTATGTAAATCAATGTATAAGAAATGTTACATCAGACAGAGGAATAAAATGTATCTTCTTAACAGAGCTGGGCTGCTAGGGTTTTAAGCAAACGTTTTAAGTGATATTTGGCGCTGCACACACGCGCGGTCTGGTTCCTGGCGCACATAGCCATGGCTGCAGCGCACAGAGACCCTACACTGTCGCACACAGAGGAAAAAAATTAGAGGGAACATTGGTCACATACAATCTCATGCAATCACATGACAAGGTCTATCTTTAAAATGATACCTATTAGTTACCCCCTCCGTAAGGCTAATTCCACACCACAATATCCCTTGTCTTCCTCCATACATTTTGAGGGCTACCCATGGACAGAGCATTCCTCAGTAGACAATTTCAGTGCACGTTCCCTGTTGTATGCAGATTGATATACCTGCGTGTGCCTGACTCATTCTTTCAAGGGGTCAAAGCTATTGTACACACTAGTAATAGCTCTGTCTTGGATGCTTTTCCCTACTTCTCATGCTGTAGTCATAGTCCTTTTTAATGAATTCAGGGCCTCATTTATGAAAAGTGTTGCAGAGCTAGGGGAAACCAGCGATGCAACACTTTTCAGTGCGCCCTCACGAAAAGTGATGCAACGGCGGTGCAAAAGTGTCGCAAGGGGCTCATAAATAAGCCCCTCAATGTGGTTCTCAAAGGAAGCTATGTACATCTTGTTAAAATTGCTAAGGCGTATCTGACTGCCTAGGTTACGAACATTCATAACACCGTTCCCTATCCTCAATGTGACACTGAAGTGCACCTAAGGCCCTTCTCCCTAGTCAGTGTGGCACTGGCAGGTGCGCAGAGCCACTCTCCCGCCTCAGTGTGGCACTGATGTGTGCACAAGGCCCATGTCCCTGCTCAGTGTGGCACTGATGTGTACACAGGGCACTTCTCCCCCCTCTGTTTAACACTGATAAATGCACAAGGCCCTTGTCCCTGCTTAGTGTGGCGTTGATGTGTACAAGGCCCTTACCCCTGCTCAGTATGGCACGGAGGCATGCACAATGCCAGTCCATCATCCTCAGAGTCGTTCTGGACCAGTAGAGGTTCTTTGGCCACAATAGCAAAAGCTGTGTAAAGGTCCGAGAAAGGTTAGGCTTGGGCTATAAAATGGAGAGTATAACACATATCCTACACCCAGGGCGACTGGAATAATGCGCCAGGAAAGTGCCAAATTATGTGGCTCGGTTGAGTAAATTATGCAGGAAGAAAAGGCGAATAATGCGGCATTATGCTGCACATTTTGTAATAGTATTACTTCATGTTTTCATCTTTTTTTAACTTGGCAACACTAGGTGGGCATTCGTTGCAGCCCATTAGTATACCAGTTTAACATCCAACCATAGCAATGTGCAACAGAAAGGTAATCAGTCCAGCTTTGCAAAAGGGTCTTTCACTTCGCATCAACACGTGTCATCACATTTTTTGTAACTTTTGAAACATTTGAGCTAGAAACGTCTGACCCTTACTCAAGCCAAAAAACACCCACAGATTTTCAAATACCCACACATGCCAATGGGCAATCTTTATTATTATTATTAGCAAATTGTATTGCACTCAGCTACCCGGAAGGGTTTCCCGTCGCAATCTTGCAGGGCTTCAGACACCCTTGCAGGCAGTCAGCCACCCATGCACAATATCAAGTACCCACAAAAGGCACCTATACAACATGAACCTTTCCACATTCCCAAACACATTCACCGTGTATATTTACTAACACAGAACATACTTGAGTGCACAAAGCGTGATTTTGGATAAGGCAAGGTTTCATTGTCTACAGACACAGACACATATTGATGAGCCAGGCCCCAAGCAAGAGTATTAGAAAAAGGGCGCAATGCAGTCTGAGAACTCTGCACATACTGTCTTGAGCCTTTTTGACTCGATTAGGGAAAGGCTATAGGATCAACCCTGGCAAGAACTCCTCATCTTGAACAACAGAAATTGCAATACTACCCCTCACTCTAACCATTTGCCAAATGCAAGCGTTCAGGAAGAACTAATCAGCAGACATATGCTAATAAGGGTGTATGATGTTACAACGCATGCTTTACCCCACATGCCGTTACAACGCAATTTGTTTACCCCGACTTGCTGTCGGGGGTGCGCTGGAGTTTGGAATAGTATAATTTACTATTCCAACTCCAGCCTGTGCAACAGTAGGGAAGGTGTTGGAGTTAAATCCAACACCTTATACCCCTAGAGCAAGCCATTTTCATTGTAATGGCATGCGGGGTAAAAGCATGCGCTGTAATGCATGCGTTGTTACGGTTGTTTCCCCGCTAATAAGGCCGTAACAGTGTGAACTTCTGCAGAGTATTCTGACTTTGATATGCAAAATACCGGAAACCGTTATGTACAAATAAGTTGCAAAATTGTAGAAATGCAACTAATCTAAAACAAGTTACAACTGCTGCCATTTTACAAAATATGCTGGGAAAAACACTACTACTCTGTTTCCCACTTGTGATAATGCATATTAGAATCCTTTGATGGTTTGCATTGTTTTCCATATGCTAACAGACAGAAAATAAAACAACATTTAAGAGAAACATTCAGAAACAGAGAGCTGGCATCAAAAACAGAAAACAATCTTCTGCACTTCAGTACTCTTAAAAAATATGAGACTTTGTTACACACCATTCATCCGTTGAAATCTGTGTCTGAGCATTACACAGAACCTTAGATAGTTTGAAATAAATGCCCCAAGCACAAGATAAGAACTAAACACACATTTGAAGCACATGAGCACTGGGACAAAAACGGAGTCGTCAAAGTTCAATCCCATAATTTAGAATTGAAAGGAAATTAAAAAAAACCCTAAAGGTAAAACTTCACAAGGTGTGAGGTAACTATTATAGATAATTAAATTTACACAAAAGAGCTCTAAATTTACCTGTAGCATGAGAAATGGCACAAGGACTTCCCATCGCCTTCGTAGCTCGCAGGCTCATCGGAATCAGCCACTGTACGATCCATCCCCCATGTAGGCCCTCGCATCACAAGCCTCTCATCCACGGAAGCCTAGACGACAATGCAGGAATCGGTATCACAAGCACTGCAGCTTCTTCCGAACCAGCTGGTATGCGATGCATCCTCAGCATCAGACTTCGCCTCGCTAGCCCCCTCATCGATGGCCTCCAAGACGATGAGGCAGGACCTTTCATCACAGCTTTGCAGGTCTTTGGAAGCAAGCTGCTCCACCTGGACCTCTATCGCCTCGGCTGCATGACACATCTTCAACACAGGACTGCACAACCCTTCGCAACCAGGTTAAGATACTCTTGTTCAGCCAGCCTAACTGGGTTCCTGTAGCTGAACTGCGCTCCATTGCGGTTGGCCCGAACTTGTGGCTTTCTCCTGGTCTAGCGTGACCAGCTATCCACAGTTGGAGAATGGTGCTTTTTGGCGCTATTTTCACTTAAATCTTTTAAGTTGTATATCGCAGGTTTGGCGTGGGCCAGATCATACAACTCCTGATTAAACTCCTGCTTGTGCAAGGATCAGAATTCCATAAAGTCCATGCCCGTCATTAAATTTTGACAGGTCATACCTGCTGGAATTCAACAGAGGAAAGCAGTACAGTGTTAGCTGTGACACGTGGATTTTGTTGGAGTAAGTAACAAAACTTCTAATAGGTGAAAATGATTGCACATGATAGATTCCAATCCCAGAATTGTATTGGGTGTGATGATTAGCACTTAGCACTCCAGGGCACTTGCAATCAGCAGGGGCCTAGTTATCAATGGTACAGAGGTGTGAGGAGCCTATGTTGCCCCAGTTAGCAGTGTATTTTTTTTACTGCCAAACCAGGTGATGGGAGACCCAGTTTCTTTGCTTGCGTTAGGGCCTAATGCAGCTTTCTGCACCACTAATAAACAGGGCTTAAGTACATTTGATGGCAACTTGCAGTAAATAAAGAAACTATTGATTCAAAAATATCGTGTGACATGAATATCGCGTCTAAAATGTCACCACTACGGAAATATTGAGTGACACAGAATAGGAAGATGATAAGACATGTCTTCAAATGTTCAGTCACCATCACAAGGCAGGCCTGTTCTTCCCAGGCACTGGATATACAGTACAACATGTCTAGGTCGGAAAAGAGGGACACATATCTCTTTTATTTCAAAAGTAAATCTCTGCCCACCCTCCAGCCAACCTGGTCATCAGTAATAATTTTGGGGGGCAAAAGATACACCCCTTATGTACCCTTATGTACAGCTGGAGCAGTCCTTCCCTCTTCGGAGGCCACATAAGAGTTCTGACTGCAACAAAGACCTAAAAAAGTGTACACCCCTGAAATCCAATGGTTCAGTCTGCCCCCACCCATGCTTGACCTGCTGGCTTACAACTGGAAATCAGATCTGAAGAATGTTTACTTTCTACAGCAGCCTGTGCCCCCAGAGTATTGCTTTCTGAGCAAAAGAATGGAAAGGTGCAGCTTGCTGGAAGCAGAACTGATAACACCCTCAATTACTTCACTTACAAACAATAATATAAATTTTAAAAAATCAAGTAGTTAAACAATTCGCCTGCTGCCTCTTCTGCAAATTAAGTACAGAAAAGATATCCAGAGAAAGGGAACAGACTTCTGTCACCTTTTTTATATTCCTTGTCCAGTTATGCCACACAGAAAACCAGTATTCTTATATGGAGGCCTGAGTCAGTTCCTGGGTTCCCCACAAAGTTGTTCTGGGATATACATCGTACTAATTACATTTACATTCAGAAATGCCTATTGCTGCATGTTTGCAATCAGCATTTCTCTGCTAGAAAAACACATCGTTTTTACAAGCAAAAAGATATGGCTTGCAAGCATTCAGAGATGTACTTGAGCATCTGGTACAGAAAATGCATGCACACATCATCACAGGCCAGAGATGGGTAAATACTTGGAAAAACGTAGCTTATACAGCCAAAGAATGCGAGAGGCTTTGAGGAAAGCTGTTAACTTGCACATAGCCTCCCTCTCTAATATGCCAATCACCTTAACTTAGACGTGTTCAGTTTCCACACAGCCTGCACTGAACATGTTCCCAAGTTCATGGACACATAGGTCATCTATTAGACGTTTTTTCTTTGGACTATAGTACAGTGCAGTAGTCGGCAAATTATAATGTAAAAGAGTCCACAAGTACATGCTGCTATGCAACCTCTGAATACCTACAGATACTATAGCATAGTGGGCATACCGCGTGCGATTCGCCCCATCCATAGCGCCCAAATCTCCCATTTGTTACCCTCCCCCCTACAAAGCAAACCAGGCGAGTAAGTGGTCTTCAGTGCGTAGTCTTTATTACTTCAGATAAACGCAATCTTTACTTTGTTGATGCACAGTCAACTCTCGACCATCTTTATTAAAATTTCAAATCAACACACATTGATAAAGGCAATAGGCTTGTGAAATATACAATTAAGCCAAAGGTTGATATATATTGTGGGGCAGATTTACAATGCCCTTGCCCCACTTTTGCGCCGCTGTTGCGTCACTTTTGTGACGCAGCGGCGGCGTAAACCATGCGCCACGTTGCGCCCCATTTACAACGTGACGCATCTAGGGAGATGCGTCACGTTGTAAAGCCCTGCGCCACATGAAACCTGCGTCAGGTTTCATGTGGGCGTTCCGGCGCAGGGGGGGGGAGCGTTCCGGCGCAGGAACGCCTCGGAAAAGTGACGCAGTGAAATCTACAAGATTTCACGCAGTCACTTTTCCGACGCTGGTGCGTCAAAACCTTACGCCTGCTTCAAGCAGGCGTAAGGCGTGACGCACCATGTTAGGGATAGGGCAGGTTGGAACAGTGCTGGAGTTGCGTCGTGCTTGCGACACAACTTCAGCACTGCGCCAACCTTACGCCGGCAGATGCATCACGCATCTGCTTATCCTTGCGCCACGATGCACCGCATTGTAAATGCGGCGCATCTGCGGTGGCGCAAGGGCAAACTTGCGTGACGCATCTTCCCTGGCGCATCCCTGCTGATTTGCAGGGATGCGCCAGGGAACGTAAATCTGCCCCTGAATTTACATTCTGAATCTCCAGAACCACACTTGATGCGTGTTGCGCCAGCAGGCCACAACCAATTCTTTTGCGTGTTGCGCCAGCAGGCCACAACCAATTCTTCACAGCTCCCCTTTGGGATAACTACCCGTCGTCTATCCCCTAGACGCGGCCACAAGAGCACTTCTTGGCGCCTTTCTTGCGCGCCAGCTCCCTCAAAGTTGATTACCACAAGCGCCGGCATCTCGGGTAGGGCAGCAGGTCAGCCCCCTCTCCCGCCAGCCCGGAGCCCCATAGACAGCCCGTCCTGTTTGTTCCAGGATCAGACAGTCCCCGCCAATCCGGAGTCCCTGCCATTTCTCTTGCCTGGGACCCCGCCACTCCTCCAACAAACCTCTAATCTAAGGGATGGGTGGGTGGGTAACTCGTTTGCGGCTCCGATCCGCCGGACCCCGCGGTGAAGGGACAAAGAGGGCTTCCCCCTCGTGACCCCTGCCTTTTATCTCCTTTGTCCTAGGAGGGTCGCCAGCGCCCTTGGTGATGCCCCTCCGACCTTCCCTGTCTCCTGGCGACGCCCCCTCTTCCCCCTTGACCCTCCGGACCGGAAGTTGGTTGACTCCGGCCCGAGGTGCCACTAAGGGCCCCCCGCCCCTAGGCATGGGGGGGGGCCTGCCATAGTGGGCATACCGCGTGCGATTCGCCCCATCCATAGCGCCCAAATCTCCCATTTGTTACCCTCCCCCATACAAAGCAAACCAGGCGAGTAAGTGGTCTTCAGTGCGTAGTCTTTATTACTTCAGATAAACGCAATCTTTACTTTGTTGATGCACAGTCAACTCTCGACCATCTTTATTAAAATTTCAAATCAACACACATTGATAAAGGCAATAGGCTTGTGAAATATACAATTAAGCCAAAGGTTGATATATATTGTATTTACATTCTGAATCTCCAGAACCACACTTGATGCGTGTTGCGCCAGCAGGCCACAACCAATTCTTTTGCGTGTTGCGCCAGCAGGCCACAACCAATTCTTCACAGCTCCCCTTTGGGATAACTACCCGTCGTCTATCCCCTAGATGCGGCCACAAGAGCACTGCTTGGCGCCTTTCTTGCGCGACAGCTCCCTCAAAGTTGATTACCACAAGCGCTGGCATCTCGGGTAGGGCCGGGGAGTCCAGGACCACCAGCAGGTCAGCCCCCTCTCCTGCCAGCCCGGAGCCCCATAGACAGCCCGCCCTGTTTGTTCCAGGATCAGACAGTCCCCGCTAATCCGGAGTTCCTGCCATTTCTCTTGCCCGGGACCCCGCCACAGGGTGAGAAGCTTGCTGGCGCTCTCGCCTTCCCCCCAAATGCTGCTACCCCTTCCTCATCTAAGGCCATGGCCCCCAAAATGGTTTGGATGAACAATTCCAACCCTGCCTCCGACAAATGCACTCCATCCGCCAAATAAAGTTCCGCTTTTGCTGCCTGTATCAAGTTGTGCCTGATGGCCCGTATGGGTGAAACTCTCAAAAGTTTTGCCACCGCCTAGTTCAATTTCTTCACTGACCTATTCACTGCCACTGCTGGTGCGTTATTAGCCCAGACCCGACGTGGGATCATTTCTGACTAAAATATCGTGGCCTTCGGGAAGGCCTTCCTAACCTTAGAGAGTGTATAAAAGAGTTCATCTTTTACCCCCCTCCGGCCTGCCGGGATCATGTCGTTACCCCCTGAATGTATCACCAGCACGTCTGGGATGGGCATGCCCATATCTAGCGCCTTCCGCAGATGGGCTATGACGTCTTTTAACCGCTGCCCTCCTGCCCCTACCCAGTGGTGATCTATACCTTTCATCCTCTGCGCTCTTTCCTCTCTGGAGTTTTCAAAAAATTGCCCTGCTCTCCTTATATAAGAATGGCCGCACCAGCATACCTGCGTCCGCTGCCTCGAGACCACTGTATTAAAATTAAAGAAATTGAAAGACAAGAAAGAAAAAGAAGATTTCATTAGGCGACTAACACCCCATGGGGCGCTGTCCCCCGCCCCTATCTTAAGCTAACTGTGGTCTCACGTAACGTTCAAAACAAGAAGACTTCCATCTGCCTACTCGCTTGATGGCTTCCGTGGGGAGGCCTAATGCGACTGCTGTTGTGGCCGCCCCAATCCGAAAAGAATGAGACGTGAACTGGGCCATATCCTCCCCCAACAAGGCCAGCGATTGCTTGCATAGGCTCGTAAACTGAAATCTCGTGTGGGGAGTCCCGTCCGTGTGCAAAAGCAGCCTACCATCTCCCTCCCTAGGCCATACTTGCATGAAATTCTGCATCAGTGTCACGGGACAATAAATGGTCCCCAGCGCTGCTCTCAATTGGACCCAGACCCCTTTCCCTAAAGGGTCTGTTTTTGACCTCCTCACTTTCACTTGAAGCATTCCCTCTGAAATTAGCACGTCCGCCCATCTAATCCCCCCTTTTTGATCTGCTTTGGAAGCCGGTACGAGCTCCGATATCCGGAAAGCCCCAAAGAAAGCCAAGGTGTATGCCAGTCGCAGAAGCTGCGTCTCGTAAGGAGACCTGCATACTTGTGGCAATACTTCCAAAATATTTATTAACCTACTGGCGTCTATAGGTCTCCTGCTGTCTTTCACCCCCAGGGCCAACCGTTCCCAACCCTTCACTGCCTGTCTTACTCTAGGGTCTTTTGTGGGATCCCCCACCCCCTCCAGGCCCGAAAAGAAGGCAATTGCCGACAACTGCCTCTTAACCAAAGAGTGATTTTCCATTCTTTCTCTGCTGTACCATGAAAAGGAGAACCCCCTGCGGGGTAAATTGCTCTGCTATCCCGGCTCCCCTCAGGACTGCTAGGTAGGCCTGCCATGCCCTCTCATACATACTCTTGGTCTTGGGCACGATGGAAGCCGCTATCAGATCGGCGGCAAAGGGGCACCAAGTTTCCACAACTGTTCCGGGAAGAACGTCATCTGACTGTCCGCTTGTGGCCATCGGACTCTGAATTCTGTCAACTTAAAACGAGATAGGGCATCAGCTACTGTGTTGTCTACCCCTGGCACATGTTTGGCAGTAAAGTATACATTACGCAGCAGGCAACCCCGCACCAGCTCCTTAAGTAAACGGAGCACCCACGGACATCTAGCCCTCTGGTTGTTCACTGCCATTACTGCCGACATACTGTCCGACCAAAAGGTAATGCACTTATTGTCAAAAAAGGGGCCCCAGAGATGCAAAGCCACAACAATGGGAAACAGCTCTAAAAAAGTGATATTGCGAGTCAAACCAGTTTTGACCCAATCTGCCGGCCAATGTTTCATGCACCACTTTGATCCTAAGACTGCCCCGAACACTACGCTGCCAGCTGCATCTGTGTAAAGTTCTAATTCTGCACTTGACTGGGTCGGTTGATGCCAAATCACTGTGCCATTGAACCCCGTCAGAAATTCCTTCCATGTGCCCAAGTCATTTTTTACCTCCATCGATAACCTAGTATGGTGATGTTTAGCCCTTAAGCCGGACATTGCCCTGGTGATGTTACATGAAAAGGCCCTACCCATGGGTATCACTCGGAGTGCGAAGTTCAGCTGCCCCACCAAGACCTGTAACTGATGTAGAGTGACCTTGACCGCCGCTAGACATGCATCTATGGATGCTTCAAAAGCTCTCACTTTCTCCTGCGGGAGTCGGCATACTCCCTCCACCGTGTCAATCTCTATACCAAGGAAAGTTAAACAAGTGGACGGGCCTTCAGTTTTCTCTCCCGCCAGCGGTACCCCCAGTGCCTCCGCCAACCGCTGGAAGCCCAGCAGAGCCTTCCCGCAGGCTGGCGAGCCCGGTGGACCCATAAACAGGAAATCATCCAAATAATGCACCCCATCATGTGACTCCACTATGTCCTGCACTGCCCATTCCAAGAAACGACTGAAGGTTTCAAACACCGCGCATGCGATGGAACACCCCATCGGCATACATAGGTCCATAAAGAACTGCCCCTCGAATGTGAAACCTAACAACCTAGTATCCTCTGGGTGCACTGGCAGGAGGCGAAAGGCAGCCTCCACATCCGATTTGGCCATCAGCGCTCCCTCCCCCAGTTTCTGCAGCTTCTGAATAGCGGTGTCAAATGTGGTGTAACGCACTGCACAGAGTTCTGGATCCAACCTGTCATTAACTGACAGATCGGGTGGACTTGAAAGGTTATGAATCAGGTGATATTTCCCCACTTCCTTCTTTGGCACCAAGCCCAATGGTGAACACACCAGGTCTTGCCTTGGCGGATGCTGAAAAGGCCCCGCCACCCTCCCCAACGCTACCTCCTTCAGGATCTTCTCCCTAGCCACCTCTGGGTTCTGCAAAACTGAGCGCTGGTTGCGTGGAAGGACTGTCGAAGGCGGAGCATTCGATGGGATATGAAAACCAAATTTAAAACCTTGATATAACAGCTGGGCCTCCTGCCCCTTCTCATATCTACTGAGCAGGTGGGCCAGGACATGCAAGCGTATGGGCATGGGTAAACTCTTAGGATGACTGGGCAGGGCGTCCCTTGGCCTGTGCATGGGCAGGGGCGTGCTGCTCTTTGGGTTTCCCCACCTTTTTGTAACACTTGTTCTCCGGGTGGCCTTTTATTCCACAGAAGGAGCAATTGTGCTTGAACTTGCATGCCGATCCCCTACTGCATTCATTCTTGTTAAACTGCCAGCAAGCTTGCTTCTTATCGCTACCCCCTTTGTCCCCCCGAAAGGAATGAGTGGTCTTGCTAACCGGTGTTGACGAGTGAAACTCAGCGTACCATATATTGATCTCCCTCTGATCCCATGCCACTTCTGGCCTAACTGCCTTCATTTGTCTAAATTTGTTGTCATATTGCAACCAGGCCATGCCCTGGAATTCCGACGCGGCCCCGTGAATCATTGACATGTAGCTTATCAGCTGTGCCGCCAACGCTGGGAACCGCTCTACCATAATTGCTGCGTAGATAGCGAACCCAGTAACCCAATTCTTGATAGACCATTCCACCCAAACTTTTTTCAGCTTAAATTCGCCCTCCTTGCCTGCCCTGTTCTTCCCAGGTACCACGCCCGCATTGATCAGGTCAAATACATCTATGAATTCTCCCCTGAAAATCTTCTCCCTGGTTTCTGCCGGCACATGCCATGTAATACCCGCTGATGGGGCTACCGCCAGTGACGCGGAACCATAGAGCACCGGGCTCTGCGTTAAGGGATGTTGTACTGATACCACCGCTCCCGGGGGTCCCGGTGGTGCGGGTGGGATTGGCCCTGGCACTCCTGCATTATTGATTGGACTCTGTGACGTTGCCGCAATCACCATGGGAGATTGTGCCACCCCACCCGACTGGACCCAAACTCGCGCCACCCCCCCTGCCTTGATGCGCTACTACTGGTGCGGGAGCCTGTGCAGCTGGCATTGTTGCCACCGCCATCTCTCCTTGAGTTTGCGCGGCCTGAGCTGCAGTTGCCAGTATTGGCGGTGATGCTATGTGGGGTGCTGAGCTCTGTTGAAGCCCCTCTACCGGAAGCGACTCCGCATTTGCCTGACCCTTCTGCGCAGCAGCGCCAGAAGCATGGCTATTGTCCGAGTTTACCAGGTGTTGGCCCGCTGCCACCGCCACACCTGAAGTGCTTTCCCGTGCTTCAAAGACCCTTTTCTCCTTCTCTTGTTGCGCATCTCTGAAACGTTTGGGCGTCCTCCTTGTGCGTTTGGACGACGGAACCTCTTGCTGTGGACTCCCTCCGGCCCCTTGAGTCAACGTCTGTAGGGCCCAATCAATACCGCCCTTCTTTGCGACCTCCCACAACGCCGACAGCGATCGAAATTCTTCCATTGTAGCGGGAGCCGCCTTGTCTCCACGCACCCGCTTTGGTGGCATCCTGCCCACTAAATAAAGCAAAAAAGAGTTAAAATAAGCCCACTATGTTTTTCCCCCTGCCCTCTTGACGGGCCTTGTGTGCCGCGCTTACCTTGCTCCCCTCTGCGGCTGGGGCACTGGGAATACTCACTACCCGGTACCCGCCTGCGTCCCTGAGCGGACCGTCCATGCGTAACAACACCCCCGCCCTCTGTGGTACTACTCACTGGTCGAGTCCCCTGTGTTCGTCACGCTCCGCCATGCCACGCCATGTGTAATGCCCCACCTCCTGAAGTGCCCGGCCTACTCACTAGCCGAGCACCCCAGTTAGTTGTGGCCACCCCATGCACCCCCTCCCCTGCTCGTGCCATGCAAGGTAGGCCCCCTGTCCACATGCACGAGCCCCTCGTCCCCTTAGGCCCCTCCCACTTGTCCCAATGCAATCATGCTTTAGGAGAGCCTGTGCCCCCATCCCCATGGCACAGACCTTGTGCTTGGCAAACCATCCTCCTCCTTCAGCACAACCTCCCTCCCTCTGATAACAGAAAAACTGCCCCCACATTGAGCATGAGTGAAAAACGGGGGGGGGGCCGCCTCACTGCATCGGCGCTCCATGATGCGCGCGCACATTACCATGAGTGAAAAACGGGCCCGACTCCCTGCATCAGCTCTTCATGATGGACTCGCACATTACCCCTGGGTTCATTTCTAGCCCGCTTTTAATTTTCACCCCCGCCTGATTTCTTCCGATAACGGAAATATTTCCGTTTAATGGTTTAAATCAGGGGCACTGGATTACAAAGATATACAATCAGGTCTGCAAAACCGCATGAAAAGCAGCGCTACATATGCCCCTTGACCTCAATTAGCAAAGAGGCCTTGCTGCTTAGCCGCCCGCTTTCGTGCTGGGGCTCTGCTTCAGCCCCCTTCCCGCTATCGCGCCCCCGGGCCTCTCCATTACGTGCCTCCCGCCGTTCGAGCGCCCGCCTCGTGCCTTACTGAACTTCCATGTCCACCGCAGCGAGCCGCGCTCCCCGCACAGCGCTCCTGACCCCACTCTAGAGAGCACCCCCACCTCTCAATACCACGCGCTCCCACACCTACGCGTGCTCGCAACAGCATCGCCGCCATGGCCCCCCCATACTACGCAGATATGGCCCCCTCACCTGAGTGTTCCGATCCGCCGATCGCCGACAACCGCCACTCCGCCTAACTCGTTTGCGGCTCCGATCCGCCGGACACCACGGTGAAGGGACAAAGAGGGCTTCCCCCTCGTGACCCCTGCCTTTTATATCCTTTGTCCTAGGAGGGTCGCCAGCGCACCTTGGTGACGCCCCTCCGACCTTCCCTGTCTCCTGGCGACGCCCCCTCTTCCCCCTTGACCGTCTGGACAGGAAGTTGGTTGACTCCCGCCCGAGGTGCCACTAAGGGCCCCCCGCCCCTAGGCGTGGGGGGGGGGCCTGCCAAGAGAGCGGTTGTAGCTAGGGGGGTCTGAGAGAGGGTTTAGTGTCAATACCTGAAACCGAAGTGGCGCACAACAGGAGTCCAGGAAGCAGAGCGTTGTCACCCCAGCATGATTGCAGAGAAAGTGCCTGCTGCAGGATAGATCTTTCAGGATGTGGGACGATCACTACAGGCCTAATAGGAGAGTAAATATCATCCTTCACTGAGTGCTCCTCAGCCCTGAACACTGGCTGTCATTCCCTTCCGGAGCAAGGCCTGTTGCTGGGCAAGATAGTGAAGCCACGCCCTATACCTATGTAAGCCTCTCCAGGCTCTGGAACTATGAAAAGTAGCAATTTGAAGATTTCAAGAGTACTGTCTGAAGCTAGTGCAGAGTTATCGTGCTGAAAAAATAAGACACTGAGCAGGTGCCAGATGGGAACTTTACAAGCTACGAATAAATGCTTTTCAGATACTTTCGCCTGGTGCTGATGCTATAAGAACTCATTTCCTATGGTTTTCCAAAATAAATAAAATAAAAGCACAACTCACGTTTATACAGGAAATCCTTTACACGTGTGAGCTCCTTGATTCTTCGGGGCTGGTGCACTATTACTGCAAGCACGCTGCTCAGCAGAGCCTGCATAACAAAACGTAGAACAAACAGAAGAACTGCGCAGCCTCATTACTTTTTTTCACACATTTTCCAAAATCAATGCAAGAATTTAATTCGTAATTACATGCAGTCTGATTGACAACTTCCACAGCTCAGAGCCAAAATCGTGCTTGTCAGAGCTGGGCAGACTGCCACCCAGATTTTTCATACTTGACCAGTGAATGGCAGCGGCCATCTCAGGAAAGAATTAGAGAATAGTGTAACTCTGCACAGAACGGGCTTTGTTGTGCAAACACTGCAATAACCGAGATAGCTGCCTTTAGTCTCATTTTTCAAAACAGCTCCTACCCTTCTCCCGATCTCAGACAAGTCCACTGGCTGTTCTTTTCACTCAACTCGGCAGTCTTATTGAACATCAGCGCGAACATGTCTGGTATGCACACTAATAAAAAACGTGCTGCCTACATTTCAAATCAAAAACTTTTCAAGTGTACAATTGTTTTATTTGTAAACTTAGTATGAAATATTTGAGGGAGAGGGTCAGTGAAGGTGTTAGGAGCCGTGAGGTGGAGTGCATTGTAATATATGTGTGACACAGAGAAGAAAAACCATTGGCCACCAGAGGGCGGTGTTCAGGGCCGATCAGATCGGCTGGAGCACTTTCAGTTTCAGCATGAGGCCGATTAGATCGGCCTGTGGCACTGAGAGAGTTAAAAAAAAAAATGCTTTTTTTGGGCCTGGGACCCCCTGAGCAGGCCTAGGGGGTCAGGGTGTTTCTACCCTGCCCCCTTTTCTTCATTTTTCATCTTCTTTTTTCTGATTTCTTGAGACTCGGTTACCGAGTCACAAGATGGCTGCCAACACGTCCTGGTTTGGAGTGCTGACAGACAATCAGATCTCACGATGCAATGTGTGGTTAGGCTCCGCCCAGATATCGATATTTTTTTATTTTTGAATTTCTTAGAAACTACTGAACGGATTTACACCATTTAAAAAAAAGGTCGCTTTCTGAACCTAGGGCTACCTTTTTGCCAAATTTGGTGTAATTCCGTTCAGCAGTTCGGGCTGTAGCCGTGTCTAAAGTTCCTATGGAAATTAACATGGGGAAAACGCGTTTTGGGATGCCTCTTTTTTCTCGGCCCCCGCTTGACAAATCACCCTGAAACTTTCAAGACAGGAGCTGACTGGCAAATCAAAAAATGCTTTTCCTATGGAAACTAGGTTCTAACTATAACTACCTACTTAGAGCAGAAGAAGATCCTCGCCCTGCCTTGAGTTAGTGTTGCTTTCACCACATCTGCCCCAGCAAGTGTGTGATCAATTATTGGTGTAAATTTAATTTAGTCACACCTCAATATTAATCACACAGCCCGGGGGAAGAGTGTTAGGGTTTGATGAATGGTTGGGAAGGGGGATTTGAGGGTAAGGTTTGACAAAGACAAACACTACACTTGGACAACACATTCATCTTGGCAGCTGACCATCATAAATCTGTTGAGGGAGAAAAAGGAAATGCATGCATGATGAGGAGTAGTACTAGACTAGTGCAGGGCAATATGTTAATTATGCAATTGCCTGTCTGCCTCCGGAGACAACCAAGTTACATACATACATTATGTTCTGTTGTATCGGGCTTCCTTTGAAAGATAGCAAATAAAGGTAAAATATCTGTAGGAGTAAAATATAAGCAAACAAACAACACACACAGCCTTAATGATTGCAGAGAAAAAAAAATTAAGCAAATGAAGAAGATACTGTTACTGTATTATATTTTTGCCAAATTTGGAGTTTCATCTCCGCATTCCTCTTGGTCCTTACTTGGACCGTCAATTTTGGGTGCCTGGTGGATGCGGTTTGATAAGGTAGGTGTGAGTTGTTTTTCCCAGTATGGTGCAGGGTAAAGGGCCTGTAGATGGAAAAACAAAAAGGATATTGAAAACTCAAGGAGAAAAGTTAAACTGCAAAATTAAGTAGGAGTGCAACAAGAAGACTTTCAGAGGTGGCATGGCTAAATCATGTCTGTTTCCGGCAGTTAGTTACCTCCAACAACAGGAACAGGCCACCCCACCCAACCTCCACTTAGCTCCGAATTAGAGCTAGACAGCAGTAGCACTGAGCACACACACACACAGCAACATAGCATTTTCCAAATTAAGTAAACAAATCAATGCACCACTGTCAGTCACACCACCACCACTACACAGACATGTAGGTCTGGTTTGGTGTTGTTGTTTACCTTTAGGCCACTTCACACCCTGAGTTATTCATTTCATCAATCATCTCTGATCCTCTTGACTCTGACTGCGAGTATGGTACGGTGTCCAACTCTGTACCAACAGTGTCCCGACTCCCGAGTGAGTCCTCCAGACTCCATACTCGTCCCAACTCAAAAATGCAATGGAACGGCCTGCAGTAGTACAATTTTGTTATTGAACAACAAGAAGGGAAAGATTGGCTTGAGTCACTTTTTTATGTGTAGATTCAGAATAGTAGACATCATGCACAACAAACAACAATCACTCAGCGTGCAATGCATGCCATCATTTACCTGTTCTTCCGGGGCAGTCCCGCTAGGCTCGGAAAGGATATATATAGTCAGGGCCCAGGTTTGGAGGCAGGCACACATTTCGCATTTGTTGTATTATCCATCCAATGTCTGGCGTGAGGGAAATGGCTTTAGGGAGAGTTAGGAGTGGACTAGTAGTTACTTCTTCACTGACTGCAGTTGCAATTCCAATTCGGCAATAAAAGAGTAAGACGGTCGGGATGGATTTGTGAACCAGAAAGACAGCGACACACACAAATAATATAGTAAATGATGTTCCTCAGCTACATGTTTTTTTTGTGCTTCAAAAGGGAAGAAAGAAAGTAACTTGAGTCGACTCGAAAGCCTAGTTGTCAGGGAAGTAGAGCTCATCCTCAAACTCTGGTCGTTCGCCCAGAAGTAGGTCACCTGACACACTACTTCCATGACCTGAGTCACCATCATCATCTTCCTGCTGTGCTATTTCAGTTATGGTGTAATCCGGTGGTGTGAGAAGCTGGCCTGGTATATGCTGTCCACTAATTAAAGTGGGCAACCTGTACCAGTCCAAACAACATTTATGGTGATTTGAGAGTTCAAAGATAACCTTAGAAAGCTATCCAAGTGGTAGCTGTGGGGAGCAGCCTTCAGGCTTAGTGTTGAAGGAATGTTAAGCAGCTTGTTTTACCAGAATGCAACCTTATTATATTGGTTAAATGAAAGGAGAACCACACAGTAGTTATAAAAATATGTATTTATTATTATAACACTCTAAATACTTCACAGCATCTGCTACACACAGATAAACACAAAGCACACAATACTGTAGCACAGAAACAATCGTAAGTAGCACTAATACACAGTGGGCTCCAGGGGGAGACCAAACCATATACTAAAGTAGTGGTACAAGAACCACGACTCAAGCCCATTCTTTTTCTAGCTGACTGGCTTCCACAGCTATCCAGGTTTTGTAGTTAGCAACATCTCCGTCTGAAAAAGGAATGAAAGTGTGCAGTAATGGTTTGTACCGTGGATCCAGAATTGTGGCACAAATGTAATGGTTGGATGACACAATTCCTTTTTGCACCCTTGTATTTTCAGATAAGCGCAGGGTTAAGCTCTCCACCAACTCATATGCTTCTTTTTTTTCTCCACATTGCAGACACCCCCTTCAGCTGTTCCTGTAGCATGTGCAACAATGGGATAGCTTGGCCCATAGTACAGTCCTCCTTTGCTGACTTCACGTGTGAAGACCACAAAAGGAAGTAGCAGCTCTGTCGGGCATTTAACTAGGCCCCATTGGTCCATCTCAATGATCATGCCTTTCACAGTAGCATTCCCTCTTTGCATGACATATTCATTGATTAGTCTATACTGCTCAAACAGACGTTCAAGCATGTAATAAGATGAATTCCAATGTGTTGGCACCTCCAGGATGAGTGCTTTAACTGGCATTCTATTATCACGTTTGCACAAGTACTAGTTTTCAAGAGTATTGTAAGTTGGATTTTTATCGTATTTGGTCTTGTTGGTTTAGATAAAGATTTGCTATTTTTCTAAACTGGTGTGTTGTCCATTTGTAGTGTTTTCACTATATTACTGTATGTGTTCACAAATGCTTAACACACTGCCTCTGAGATAAGCCTGTCTGCTCATGCCAAGCTACCAATGGGGTGAGCAGGTGTTATTTTAGGAGTGTATACCCCTTACCCTGACTACAAGCAAGGGTCCCTATTTGGACAAAGGTACCTACATCTGCCAACTAGAGACCCCCATTTCTAACATTGGTGGTCAGCGGTGAGGATCCTGGACTTGCATTTGTGATTTAAATACAGTGATTGGTACTAGCATAGTGCAGACCATTACATGACCACATACTTTTACTGAACTTTTTCCCTTGGATTATTTTTTCTGCAAAGTAAAGAACTGCCAATTTTGTCATCATGACCAAGCCAGCATCCATTGCATCCATTGATATCGAATTTGAGGAAGATAGGTTGGAAACCTACACTGTGTCTCAACTGAAAGCTATCTGCAAGAAATTTAAAGTTTACGTGAAAAGCCTCACCAAGAAGGATGAATACCAAAAGGCGCTGAGGGCCTGGTTGGAATCCAGAAATGCCAGTGGGCAGGATGAGGAGCCTCTGGTGGAGGCAGAGAATGTGGATGAGCAACAGGAGGGGCAATTGAATCTGCCAGGAGGGAGGGTACCTTCCGTGGATGGCAGCAGTGTTTCTCAAAGAGGTCTGTCTCCAGAGGAGTTGGAAGGCAGAGAGAGAGATAGGGTGCATGAGAGGGAGCTTGCTAAGCTCAGGCTGGGGAAGGGGGGTGACATAGAAAATAAGAAGTTGGAGTTGGCAGAAATTGGCCATGGAGGAAAAGAGGATGCTTTTAGAGCATGAGAGAGGGTTGAGGGAGTTGGATCTGAAAGCAAAGAGATTAGAGATCAATCCCTCTGGTGGCAGCACACCATCAGTGCATGGGGATGGAAAGGTATGCATTCCCAAAGATGTTATTATGGATTTTATGAAGAATGTGGACATTGGTCAGTGGTTCAAGGCCTATGAAGTAGCAATGAGGTCCCACTGGGTCCCTGAGAAAGATTGGGGAGCGGGGCTGTGGGGCCGCTTTGTCAGCAAAGGCAGGGAAACCTTGCTGAACTTGCCCACTGAGGATCAGATGTCCTATGCTCCCATGAAGGAAGCCTTGATAGCCAGGTATGGGTTGACCCCAGAGCTTTATAGGCAGAAATTTAGAAACTGTAGGAAGCTGGAGTCAAGTACCTGGGTGGAGTACGTGTCCTATTTTTGCAGAGGACTGGATGGTTGGGTGAAGGGTAGCAGGGTGAACGATTTGCAGAGGCTCTATGATTTGCTTGCATGGCAGCACTTGTCAGATAATTGTTTTCCAGAGCTACACCAGCACCAGATTGACAGTAAGCTGACTGATACCAGGAAGGTTGCTGTGAAGGCGGACCGCAGGGTCAGCACCAGGGTCCAAAAGGGTCGTGTGGGAGACGCAGCCAAAGCTGGGCAGGGTCCCCAGCAGAAAAGTGGGAGGGACAAGGGTAAACAGAAGGAGTCCCAAAAAGGGCCCCAAAGTAATCCCCAAGGGAACCAAGGTAAGGGTTCCCAGCCTCCCACTGAAAAGAAGCCATGGATCCAGACAGGTAAGCCTGTTCAGAGGGGTTCCAAGGCGTGTTATGGTTGTCGTCAGGTGGGCCACTTCAAAGGGGATCCTAGGTGTCCCAAAAATGTTACCACCACACCCACTTGTGCACCGCCCTTGCAGATCTCTAGTGCAGCCTTGGGGGAGGAGTCGGGTGCCCAAGATGGGTGGGGTCCCACAGAAATTTCCTTGGTTTCTTTAGGAGACAGTGAGATGGTCCCAAGAGCTCAGCTGCCTGATAACACTAAAAAATACAAGCAGTGGGTGACCATCAATGCCCATAGTGTGGAGGCTCTGAGAGACACCAGAGCCAGTGTGACAGCTGTCAGTTGTCGGCTGGTGTCTGAAGAGCAGGTGGTCCCCAACGCATTCTACCCAGTAGTTGCTGCTGACAATTCAGAGTGCCTCTGCAAAGTGGCACAGGTTCCCTTTGAGTGGGGGTCTCAGGTACCTTGAAAGTAGCTGTGAGGCCAGCCATGCCTGTTGACTGTCTGCTAGGCAATGATTTGGAGAGCTCCCCTTGGGCGAAGGTAGAGCGAAGGTCTCATTTAGAGATGTTGGGTCTGCCTGAGTGGGCATGCGTGACCACTCGGCCAATGGCAGCCAGTAAGGGCATTCAAGAGGACCTGGAGCCTGAAAGAGTGGCCCAGGTGCCTGCCAGAAAGAGAAGAGGCAGGGGGCACAGGAAACCGGCCCCGAAGTACCCACGGCCCAGGAGAAGGCAAACCTTGAGGGGGATTTCTGGAGACTACAGGGGAACAAGTGGCTGAACTGGGGGACCTGCCTGAGCTGACCCATTGGCAGCAGGAAGGAGGCCCTTCCGGGGAAGAATTCTGCGAGGAGCAGTAGAAGTGCCCTTCTCTTATTGGTTTGCTGCAGCAGGACTGCAAACCAGGCAGCAGGTGATCAGCCCAGATCACATTGGATATACTGGGAGAATGGTCTCCTGTATAGCGAGCCTAAGGTTGCTGAGCCTGGGTCAGCCCGAGTGCTGGTGGAACCCCAGTACTTCAGAGCCTTCCTACTGGGTCTGGCTCATGATGTGCCTTTGGCAGGACATTTGGGGCAAGAAAAGACCTTTGAAACGCTTGGCACCCACTTTTACTGGCCCCAAATGCGCAAGCACTCTGATACTCATTGTAGGTCTTGCCAGACTTGCCAGGCAAGTGCCACGAGTAGGAGGAAGTGTAAGGCTCCTCCCCAACCTTTCCCTGTGGTCATCACCCCCTTGGAGAGGGTGGGTATTGACATTGTGAGGCCTCTGGATCCCAAGACAGCCATGGGCAACAGGTTCATCCTGGCCTTGGTAGACCATGCCACCCGGTACCTGGAAGCCATCCCTCTCCGGACTGTGGCGGCCCCCGTGGTGGGTCGTGCGTTGATGGGGATTTTCTCCTGTGTGGGGTTCCCCAGAGAGGTGGTGTACAACCGTGGTACCAACTTCATATCCAGGTATATGAAGTCCCTGTGGCACGAGTGTGGTGTTACATACAAGTTCCCCACTCCTTACCACCCCCAAGGCAATGGGCTGGTTAAGAGATTCAACCAGACCCTGAAGGGCATGATTATGGGTCTTGGTGAATCCATGAGGCATAAGTGGGACATCCTCTTACCATGCCTTCTGTTTACTTACAGAGAGGTACCACAGAAGGCCTTAGGGTTCAGTCCCTTTGAGAGGCTGTACGGCAATCCTGTCTGAGTCTAGTGAAAGAAGGCTGGGAGAAAGCTCCCAGTAAACCTCCCCAGGATGTATATAGCTACAAGCTGGCCTTCAGAAACCAGACTAAGCGTTTCAGGCAACTCGCTAAGGCGATCTCTAGAAGCCAGCCAGGAGGAGATGAAACGTTGGTATGATCAGAATGCCACTCTGATCAAGTTTCAGCCTGGACAGAAAGTATGCGTCATGGCCCCAGTGGAGCCCCCAGTGGAGCCTTGGGCACTCCAGAATAAGTGAACCAGACCTTTTGAGGTGGTGGAGCGTGAGATCAACGTCACCTACTTGGTGGACTTACAGTCTCCTAGGAACCCTTTGCGGGTCCTGCATGTGAACCGCCTGAAGCCCCACTTGGAGAGGTCCAAAGTGGGCATGCTCCTAGCAACAGATGCTGGAATGGAAGAGGAGACTGAGCCTTTTGCAGGCCTCCTGTCTGCAAAGGAGCATAATGGGTCAGTGGACGGTGTATCACTCTCCCCCGCCCTGACTCCTGAACAGCAGAGTGACTGTCGCCAACTGTTGGGACAATTTGCTGCTCTGCTTTCCCTGACCCCTGGTGTCACTCAGTGGTGGGTCCATGATGTTGACACTGGGGACAGTCCTCCTGTAAAGCACAACATTTACAGAGTGACTGACAGGGTCAAGGCTTGCATCAAGGAGGAGGTCTCCAAGATGCTAGAGCTAGGGGTGATTGAGCCCTCAACCAGCCTTTGGGCCAGCGCAGTGGTCTTGGTCCCAAAGGCTGCTGCATCCGGTGCCACGCCAGATCTCCGGTTCAGTGTGGACTACCGAGGGCTCAATTCGGTCACCAGGACCGATGCGCACCCCATCCCCAGAGCTGATGAGTTCATCGATCGGTTGGGAGCTGCCCGGTACCTCAGCACGTTTGACTTAACGTCTGGGTACTGGCAGATTTCCTTAACTGATGGGGCAAAGGAGATGTCAGCATTCTCAACACCAGAGGGGCACTACCAATTCCGGGTGATGCCCTTTGGGTTGAAGAATGCCCCTGCCACCTTTCAGAGGTTGGTCAACCAGGTGTTGGCAGTCCTGGAAGATTTCAGTGCTGCCTACCTGGATGACATCGCAGTGTTCAGTTCCTCTTGGGAGGAACATCTGCACCACCTCTGGGAAGTGTTGAAGGCTCTGCAGAGGGCAGGCCTCACAATCAAGGTGAGTAAGTGCCAGATCGGGCAGGGTTCGGTGGTGTACTTGGGACGCCAGGTGGGGAGCGGCCAGGTGGCGCCCCTACATCCCAAGATTGATACCATTGACAGAGGTGAGAGCCTTTTTAGGACTCACAGAGTGTTACTGGAGATTTGTCAAGGGGTATTGCACCATTGTTGCAACCTTGACATAGTTGACTTCCAGGAAGCAGCCCAAGAAATTGAACTGGACTGACACCTGCCAGAAAGCTTTTGATGCCCTGAAATCTGCCATGAGCACGGCACCCCTGCTTAAGGCACCCAACTTCTCAGAAGAGTTCATTGTGCAGACAGATGCTTCAGAGCATGGTGTGGGTGCTGTGCTCTCACAGCTGAATGAAGAGGGCCTAGACCAACCTGTAGCCTTCATTAGTAGGAGGTTACTTCCACGGGAATAGAGGTGGAGTGCGATTGAGCTTGAGGCATTTGCTGTGGTCTGGGCGCTGAAGAAGCTGAGGCCATACTTGTTTGGGACTCACTTCCGGGTTCAGACAGACCACAGGCCCCTCAGATGGTTGATGCAGATGAGGGGTGAGAATCCAAAGTTGTTGAGGTGTGTGAGAAGTTGGCCTGGCATATGCTGTCCACTAATTATAGTGGGCACCTTGCACCAGTCCAAATCGACTCTTATGGTAGGTAGGTTAAAGACAACCTTATTGAAAGCTATCCTAGTGGTAGCTGTGGAGAGCAGCCTTCAGGCTAAGTCTTGAAGGAATGTAAAGCAGCTTGTTTTACCAGTCTATAATCTCTTGAGTGACCAAATGAAAGAGCACCACACCAGGTATATATTCAAAATATATGTATTTATTACTAAACACACCCCTCTAGTCTCTTTATGAGGCTAGAGTTCGAAGTACATAGGTTATAAGATCTTAAATCACAGTAATAGCACAAATACACGTTTGGGCCCTAGGGGCGTACCAAACCATATACCAATAAAGTGGTATGCGAACCACGACTGAACTAGACACTAGGCCTAGAGCCTCTAGAAGTGCTTGGACCACAAGGAACCACCCAAGGTAGTGACACAGGGGACCCACGGGAGACGCGTGCAGTGTAAATACACAACCGCGATACGCCGTTAACTTCTATGGAGAAAGTCGGGATCGGGAAAATAGAGGAAAGGGACACTTTAAAGAGGACTAGGACAAAACCCTTTGAGATCTAGGACTTTGAAGAGTCTCTACCCACGGGAGCACCGGAGTACTCGTGTTACCTCACCCAGGGAAGCCGGGTGCATAGGTGCCTTTCGGGGTCGGGTTTCGTCGTCGGTTCTTATGGCGATCTGCTGCAAAGTGCTGCTGGCGACCAGGAGAAAAGTGTCCGGGTGGATCCAAGAGTGGATCGGAGTTCTGAAGAACCTGAAAGCAGAGGGGACAGAGTCTGGGTCACTAGCCAGTGACCAGGGAGGCGATGGACAGATGCCCACCGATGTCGAGTGCTTCAGGTGCGTTGACGGTCGTCTCGTTTCTGCAGCCACGAGGTCCAGGAGGCGTTGTCGGCGACCAGGAGCAGGATTCGGGCTGGTACACGATGTCTGTCGAGTGCTGCGGTGTCGGCGACCAGATTGGACCCAACAAGCCTTGGCAACGGCAAGTCTCGATGTAGCTGAAGATCGTCGATGGTGCAGACCAGCAAGGTCTGGGGAACTCACCCAGCAAGGGTAAGTGAGGGCAGGCCTGGAGCAACCAGACTGCCAAGTAAAGAAAAGATTGGCCTTCGGTAAGGGCTACTAGCCAACGGGCTAGCGACCGCGAAGGAGCCTCGTGACGCCGCACGTGGAGCTGGCTTACAGGACACTCGTGGAGTGGGGGCCAGTGATCTTCGGTGCAGGTGGTGCTGGAGGCTAGGGCTACTCGGAGCCCAAAGCACGACTTCTTGGGAGACCCAGAAGATGGTGCACTTGCAAGTGTGCTCGGTGTCCAGGGGTCACGGTCTCACGTTACCCACGATAGCCACGGGCCTCAGCTTTGCTGGGGACTCAGGGTAGCCTCGGGGAAGTCTGAGAATCCACCTCTGGTGATGCGATGACTTTGGCGTCCGACGGGAGCTTCAGTGATGCGAACCGGACAGATGCTTCTTTGGTGCCTGCCAAGCAGGGGAGTCACTCCTTGACCCCAAGGGAGATTCTTCAGTCCTCTAATCGTGAGTAGAGCGTCGAAGGTCCAGGATTCTGTTTCAGAGTTTCGTCCAGGTATAATCTAAAGTCCTAAGGACTGGGTTCCTACCTTTATTCCAAAAATAGGGGATGGACTACTCTGTGGCCCCACCTATGGGTGGGTCAGGGTAGAGGGGTGGCTACACCCCTTTCCCTTTGTCCAGTTCGCGCCAAAGCAGGGGCTGCAAGCCCCTGATCCGGTTTGAACTGGGGTATGCACAGGGACACCAAATGTGCCCCCAGTGCAGGACTTCAAAGCACCCGAAAGTGCTCCCGCCCAGCCCCAATACACATTGTCCTGTCTGGGGAGGTGGTCACACCTCCCTGGGACAGGAAACCTATTGTCCAGGCCTCCCCTGCCGGAGTTTCGTCCAGCAGCAGGAGGCCAGACTCGTGTCTGTGGCAGTAGCATCCATTTTGTGATGCCAGGCTCTGGAAAGAAGTTACCGGACTCGTCAGAGTTAACATGCCTTTCCCTCTAGAAGGGTGGAATGCTACCCCCGCCGCCAGAATTGGCGGGGGGGTAGTATTCCAAGATGTTTGACACCAAACACGACATGTTTCGGTGCAGCCATTCCATAGTTAGCATTTTACCGCGAGGATATAATGCGTTTAAGAGTATATGGTCAGGCTGCACTACAAACAGCATCAGAGATGGTCTCCGAACGCTGCAGAGGGGCCCTGCTCATGCAGGGGCACCCTCTCACATAGAAACCATGCACTCTGCCTTTAGGATTGATAAGGCCTGCCTTAGGAGTGACTTATAGGTTTATATGTGTGTATGCATTTAGTGATATAGGTAACCTATACCACAGCAAGGGGTGCATGCACCACCTTACCCAGGCTGCAGTAGCAGACCTGTGGTGTCAGTTTGGATGGCCTACCAGGGGTGGCATAATATATGCTGCAGCCCCTGGCAGGCCTCTGAGGTACCTATGCCCTTGGTACATAGTATACCATATACTAGGGACTTACAAGGGCACTCCAGATCCCAATCAGAGATGTGCCTAAGGCACATGGAGACCCTTTTAAAGAGGAAACAGCTAGGCTGGGGTTCTGAATAGCAGGGCCCCAGCCAGACTAATGTCGAAAACCAGTGAAGTATCAGCAAAAAGTGGGGGTACCCCTGTGAAGCAGATCCTACTCTCCTACACAACCCCCCCAAACGTAGGGACATTAAACTAACCTTGCCCAGTTAAGTCTTCATGTTCTAAGTGGAAATACCTAGAGAGTCCATCTGCATTCGCATGGTTACTCCCAGGCCTATGTTCCACTGTAAAGTCCATCCCCTGTAGGGAAATGGACCACCTAAGCAGTTTGGGGTTTTCACCCTTCATTTGTTTTAGCCATAAGAGGGGCTTATGGTCTGTCTGAACCAGGAAGTGTGTACCAAACAAGTATGGCCTCAACTTCTTCAGAGCCCAGACCACAGCAAAGGCCTCCCTCTCTATGGCTGACCAACGTTTCTCTCTAGGGGTCAGCCTTCTGCTAATAAAAGCTACTGGCTGATCCTGACCTTCTTCATTCAATTGTGACAGTACAGCCCCTACCCCCAATTCAGATGCATCAGTTTGAACAATGAACTTCTTGGAGTAATCAGGACTCTGCAGAATTGGAGCAGTGCACATGGCCTGCTTGAGGTCATCAAATGCCTTTTGACAGCTAACTGTCCACTGAACCTTTTTGGGCATTTTCTTAGAAGTTAAGTCATTCAAGGGTGTCACTATTGATCCATACCCCTTGACAAATCTCCTATAGTACCCAGTCAGGCCTAAGAAGGCTCTCACCTGAGTCTGGGTAGTGGGAGCAGTCCAGTCCATGATGGTCTGGATCTTGCTCTGCAAAGGTTGAACCTGGCCTCCACCCACAAGGTGGCCCAGGTACACAACCTGACTCTGCCCTATCTGGCACTTAGTGGCCTTGATAGTCAGGCCTGCCTTTTGCAGGGCCTGTAAAACATTCCTGAGGTGGACCAGGTGATCCTCCCAGGTGGAGCTAAAGACAGCAATATCATCTAGATAAGCTGCACTATAGGCCTCCAGTCCTGTGAGAACTGTGTTCACCAACCTCTGGAAAGTGGCAGGTGCATTTTTCAGACCAAAGGGCATCACCACAAATTGATAATGCCCACTAGGGGTTGAAAATGCTGTTTTGGGCTTTGCAGCATCAGCTAGTCTGATCTGCCAGTAGCCAGCTGTTAGGTCAAATGTGCTGAGATATTTGGCAGAGGCCAAAGTATCTATGAGCTCATCTGCCCTGGGTATTGGATGGGCATCAGTCCTAGTGACTGCATTGAGGCCCCTGTAGTCTACACAAAACCTCATCTCTCTTTTCCCACCACTGGTGTGAGGTTTAGGTACTAGGACTACTGGACTAGCCCAAGGGCTATCTGAGGGCTCAATCACTCCCAATTCCAACATCTTCTGGACTTCAGTCCTGATACAGTCCCTGACATGGTCAGGTTGCCTATAAATCTTGTTTTTAATAGGCAGACTGTCCCCAGTGTCCACTTCATGAGTGCACCAGGTGGTCTGACTGGGTGTCAGAGAAAACATATGTCTAAACTGATTGAGGACTTGCCTGCAATCAGTTTGTTGCTGGGTAGTGAGGCTGCCTGCCAAGGCTACACCATCAACTGACCCATCGTCAGGGTTCTGTGAGAGCAGGTCAGGGAGTGGGTCACTCTCTTCCTCCTGCCCTTCATCAGTAGCCATGAGCAAGCCCATGTCTGCCCTGTCCACATATGGCTTAAGTCTGTTGACATGGAGAACCCTGTGGGGACTCCTGGGTGTTCCCAGGTCTACTAAGTAAGTGACCTCACCCTTCTGCTCAACAATAGTGTGGGGTCCACTCCATTTGTCTTGGAGAGCTGCTGGGGCCACTGGCTCCAACACCCACACCTTCTGTCCTGGCTGGTAAACAGTTAGGACAGCCTTTTGGTCATGCCAGGCCTTTTGAAGTTCCTGGCTAGCCTCAAGGTTTTTGGTTGCCTTTTTCATGTACTCAGCCATCCTGGAGCGGAGACCAAGTACATAGTCCACTATATCTTGCTTTGGGGGCTTGAGAGGTAACTCCCATCCTTCCTTCACCAAGCACAGTGGACCCCTCACAGGGTGGCCAAACAGAAGTTCAAAAGGGCTGTAACCAACCCCTTCTGAGGCACCTCCCTATATGCGAATAAAAGGCAGGGCAAGAGTATGTCCCATCTACGCCTAAGCTTTTCTGGGAGCCCTTTAATCATGCCCTTCAAGGTTTTGTTGAATCTCTCAACTAAACCATTGCATTGTGGGTGATAGGGTGTGGTGAACTTATAAGTAACTCCACACTCCTTCCACATTGCCTTTAAGTACCCAGACATGAAGTTTGCACCCCTGTCTGATACCACCTCCTTAGGAAAGCCCACTCTTGAGAAAATTCCCAGGAGGGCCCTTGCCACCACAGGTGCTGTAGTGGTCCTAAGGGGTATAGCCTCTGGATACCTGGTGGCATGATCCACTACCACCAGTATAAATCTGTGCCCAGATGCTGTTTGGGGATCCATGGGACCAACAATGTCAATCCCTACCCTCTCAAAGGGCACCCCCACCACAGGTAGTGGTATCAGGGGGGCCTTTGTAGTGCCACCTGCTTTGCCACTGGCTTGGCAGGTTACACAGGAGCGACAAAACTCCTTACTGTCTTCAGACATGTGGGGCCAGTGAAAGTGAGGGACAATTCTGTCCCAAGTCTTGTTCTGGCCCAGGTGTCCTGCTAAGGGAATATCATGGGCTAGGGTCAATAGGAAGCCCCTGAACTTCAAAGGTATTACCAACCTCCTGGTAGCACCAGGCTTGGGGTCTCTACTCTCTGAGTACAGGAGTCCATCATCCCAATACACTGTATGGGGACCACTAGCTTTCCCAGCAGCCTCAGCAGCAGCTTGCTGTCTGAGGGGTTCAAGGGAGGGGCAGCTCTGCTGCTCCTGGCTCAGATCTGCCCTAGAAGGTCCCCCTGTCCCCAAGAACTCAACCTGGTCAGGCTCAAGTTCCTCTGGGACAGTTCCTTCTTCAGGGCTGAGATCATCCCCCTCAAGGGACTGATCTTCCTCCTGAGCCAAGGGGGAAGGCACTGCCTTAACCCTACTACTCCTCCTCTTGGAAGGCACTTGGTCCATTCTTCCAGAATCCAAGGCCTGTTCAGTTTTAGACAGTTTAGCTTGTGACCTGGTCACAGCAAACACATCTGCAGGGATCCCCAGCATTTCTGCATGGGTCCTGAGCTCCACTTCTGCCCAAGCAGAAGTCTCTAAGTCATTGCCAAGCAAGCATTCGACTGGTAGGTTTGCACTTACCACAACCTTCTTAAGGCCAGTTACCCCTCCCCAGGAGAAGTTAACAACTGCCAGAGTATGGTCTGTTCTGACATTGCTAGCATTGGTCACTTGGTACATTTCACCAAGTATAACTTGCCCAGGTAGCACAAGGTCTTGTGTCACCATTGTGACACTTGCCCCTGTGTCCCTAAATGCCAAAGCCTCTCGTCCATTGATTAAAGGCTGTTGTCTGTACTTGCCCAGATTACTGGGACTCACAGTGGAGGTCACATCCATGCCTCCATCACAGACTAACACAGCCTGAGTCAGCTCCCTGACTAAGTCAGAGCCCAACTCAGTTCCCAGGGTGAACCCTACTAAACCCTTTGCTGGAGCACTTCCACCAACTGTACTAGGGGGAACAGGTGCCTTAGGGGCATTGGTGGATGCTGGACTGGAGTCTTTGGACTTGGTGCAATCACTGGTCCAGTGGGTCTTTTGCTTACAGACCTTGCACCATGGTTTTCTTTGGCCTTTACCCTTGGTAGACTGGGAATCCCCACCAGAAGAAGATTTTTGGGGGCCTGATGAAGACTTTTGATCTTTACCCTTCTCCCCACCCTTGTCAGAGTTCTTAGCATCTTGCTTCTTGGTTTCCCCACCTTGGTTCTGTACCTTCTGCTTCACCCTGGTTCTGACCCATTTGTCTGCCTTCTTTCCCAATTCTTGGGGAGAGGTCAGATCAGAGTCAACCAGGTACTGATGCAACAGCTGGTTTTGACAGTTATTAAGAATCTGCTCCCTCATTATCAGATTATACAATCCTGAGAAGTCACACACCTTACTGCCCATCAACCAGCCTTCCAGAGCCTTGGCAGAACAATCCACATAGTCTACCCAGTCTTGAGTCTGTGCTTTTTGGGTGTCTCTGAACTTCAACCTGTACTGTTCAGTGGTTAGGCCAAACCCATCAATAAGAGCACTCTTCAAGACCTTGTAATTGTCAGCATCCTCCTCTCTAACAGTGAGGAGCTTGTCTCTACCTTTGTCAGCAAAGGAGAGCCACAAGATTGCTGCCCACTGCTCCTGAGGGACCTTCTGTACCTTACAGGCCCTCTCTAAAGCAGTTATCCATTTGTGGATATCATCCCCACTCTGGTAGGGAGGGACAATCTTGCTCAGGTTCCTATGGTCATAGGACCTTTCCCTATCTCTAGGGATATGGCTGCCACCATGGGACTCTAGTCCCAACTTTCTTCTCTCTTTAAGGAGATCTAGGGATTCTCTATCTAAAGCCAATTGCTTCTTCCTGATCTCCAGTTGAGTTTCCTCATACTGGACCAGTCTCTTTCTTCTCTCATGAGAGGATTCCCTCCTGTGAGAAGAAACAGAGCTCCCTATTGAGGTGCCAGAGTGGTTAGACTCCTGAGAAGGAGACCTAGACTTTCTGAGCACACTCATAATCCTTCCTGGGGGGACAAAGGTGTGGTTCTCCAGATCCTCATCTTCATCTTCCCCAGAAGGGATTGGGTTTTCCAGGTCAGGGTCATTGTCACCCTCCTGGTCAGTTTCAGAGGGGGGCTGGGGGTAGTAGTACCCCTGGTCCCTTCCTCATCTGCTGGCCCACCCTCTGCTCCTACCCCTTCAGTCTCTGAGGACTTACTAAGATCATAAGCCACCAACATCTCCTGGAGGTGTTGGGTGGTGGGACTTTGGCCTGTCCTTAATTTCCTCACGTTACACAAAGCTCTCAGTTCCAAGAATGGGAGTGTGTCATACTTGGAGGGGGAAGCTCCATGGCTTCCTGCAGGGTATCTCTAGATCCTGCTTTTAAAGACATTACTAGTGTGGTGTGGTGTATGCACTACCTACTCTAGTGTGGCCTACTAAACTCTCTTGAGTTGTAGAAAGGGTTGTGCTATCCCTTAACACACAACTCTAAGTTCAGTAGAACTTACTGATATTCTAAGCTTAAATTATATGTACCTTAGGTACCTTTAGTGGTTTTCAGTTGATCAATTCAATTGAGATTATCTGGTAAAACAATAGCAAGCTGGAATCCCACACGCTGCACACCAATGTGAGAAGTTGGCCTGGCATATGCTGTCCACTAATTATAGTGGGCACCTTGCACCAGTCCAAATCGACTCTTATGGTAGGTAGGTTAAAGACAACCTTATTGAAAGCTATCCTAGTGGTAGCTGTGGAGAGCAGCCTTCAGGCTAAGTCTTGAAGGAATGTAAAGCAGCTTGTTTTACCAGTCTATAATCTCTTGAGTGACCAAATGAAAGAGCACCACACCAGGTATATATTCAAAATATATGTATTTATTACTAAACACACCCCTCTAGTCTCTTTATGAGGCTAGAGTTCGAAGTACATAGGTTATAAGATCTTAAATCACAGTAATAGCACAAATACACGTTTGGGCCCTAGGGGCGTACCAAACCATATACCAATAAAGTGGTATGCGAACCACGACTGAACTAGACACTAGGCCTAGAGCCTCTAGAAGTGCTTGGACCACAAGGAACCACCCAAGGTAGTGACACAGGGGACCCACGGGAGACGCGTGCAGTGTAAATACACAACCGCGATACGCCGTTAACTTCTATGGAGAAAGTCGGGATCGGGAAAATAGAGGAAAGGGACACTTTAAAGAGGACTAGGACAAAACCCTTTGAGATCTAGGACTTTGAAGAGTCTCTACCCACGGGAGCACCGGAGTACTCGTGTTACCTCACCCAGGGAAGCCGGGTGCATAGGTGCCTTTCGGGGTCGGGTTTCGTCGTCGGTTCTTATGGCGATCTGCTGCAAAGTGCTGCTGGCGACCAGGAGAAAAGTGTCCGGGTGGATCCAAGAGTGGATCGGAGTTCTGAAGAACCTGAAAGCAGAGGGGACAGAGTCTGGGTCACTAGCCAGTGACCAGGGAGGCGATGGACAGATGCCCACCGATGTCGAGTGCTTCAGGTGCGTTGACGGTCGTCTCGTTTCTGCAGCCACGAGGTCCAGGAGGCGTTGTCGGCGACCAGGAGCAGGATTCGGGCTGGTACACGATGTCTGTCGAGTGCTGCGGTGTCGGCGACCAGATTGGACCCAACAAGCCTTGGCAACGGCAAGTCTCGATGTAGCTGAAGATCGTCGATGGTGCAGACCAGCAAGGTCTGGGGAACTCACCCAGCAAGGGTAAGTGAGGGCAGGCCTGGAGCAACCAGACTGCCAAGTAAAGAAAAGATTGGCCTTCGGTAAGGGCTACTAGCCAACGGGCTAGCGACCGCGAAGGAGCCTCGTGACGCCGCACGTGGAGCTGGCTTACAGGACACTCGTGGAGTGGGGGCCAGTGATCTTCGGTGCAGGTGGTGCTGGAGGCTAGGGCTACTCGGAGCCCAAAGCACGACTTCTTGGGAGACCCAGAAGATGGTGCACTTGCAAGTGTGCTCGGTGTCCAGGGGTCACGGTCTCACGTTACCCACGATAGCCACGGGCCTCAGCTTTGCTGGGGACTCAGGGTAGCCTCGGGGAAGTCTGAGAATCCACCTCTGGTGATGCGATGACTTTGGCGTCCGACGGGAGCTTCAGTGATGCGAACCGGACAGATGCTTCTTTGGTGCCTGCCAAGCAGGGGAGTCACTCCTTGACCCCAAGGGAGATTCTTCAGTCCTCTAATCGTGAGTAGAGCGTCGAAGGTCCAGGATTCTGTTTCAGAGTTTCGTCCAGGTATAATCTAAAGTCCTAAGGACTGGGTTCCTACCTTTATTCCAAAAATAGGGGATGGACTACTCTGTGGCCCCACCTATGGGTGGGTCAGGGCAGAGGGGTGGCTACACCCCTTTCCCTTTGTCCAGTTCGCGCCAAAGCAGGGGCTGCAAGCCCCTGATCCGGTTTGAACTGGGGTATGCACAGGGACACCAAATGTGCCCCCAGTGCAGGACTTCAAAGCACCCGAAAGTGCTCCCGCCCAGCCCCAATACACATTGTCCTGTCTGGGGAGGTGGTCACACCTCCCTGGGACAGGAAACCTATTGTCCAGGCCTCCCCTGCCGGAGTTTCGTCCAGCAGCAGGAGGCCAGACTCGTGTCTGTGGCAGTAGCATCCATTTTGTGATGCCAGGCTCTGGAAAGAAGTTACCGGACTCGTCAGAGTTAACATGCCTTTCCCTCTAGAAGGGTGGAATGCTACCCCCGCCGCCAGAATTGGCGGGGGGTAGTATTCCAAGATGTTTGACACCAAACACGACATGTTTCGGTGCAGCCATTCCATAGTTAGCATTTTACCGCGAGGATATAATGCGTTTAAGAGTATATGGTCAGGCTGCACTACAAACAGCATCAGAGATGGTCTCCGAACGCTGCAGAGGGGCCCTGCTCATGCAGGGGCACCCTCTCACATAGAAACCATGCACTCTGCCTTTAGGATTGATAAGGCCTGCCTTAGGAGTGACTTATAGGTTTATATGTGTGTATGCATTTAGTGATATAGGTAACCTATACCACAGCAAGGGGTGCATGCACCACCTTACCCAGGCTGCAGTAGCAGACCTGTGGTGTCAGTTTGGATGGCCTACCAGGGGTGGCATAATATATGCTGCAGCCCCTGGCAGGCCTCTGAGGTACCTATGCCCTTGGTACATAGTATACCATATACTAGGGTCTTACAAGGGCACTCCAGATCCCAATCAGAGATGTGCCTAAGGCACATGGAGACCCTTTTAAAGAGGAAACAGCTAGGCTGGGGTTCTGAATAGCAGGGCCCCAGCCAGACTAATGTCGAAAACCAGTGAAGTATCAGCAAAAAGTGGGGGTACCCCTGTGAAGCAGATCCTACTCTCCTACAAGGTGGTCCATTTCCCTACAGGGGGTGGACTTTATGGTGGAACACCGCCCTGGTACAGAATACGCCAATGCTGATGGTCTGTCCATATTTTTCCGCCTTAGTGAAGAGAACTCCCAAGAGGGTGGATAATTCTCCCCACATTTCCACTGGAGGGACCTGGCACCATTGGCGTGGGTCTCCCCTGCATTTTTTTGCCTTTGCCTCCTGTGTTTTTGCTGTGTGTTGGACTTCGTTTTGCTGGCCTAGATGCTTTGGGCACTTTGCCACTGCTGTTCAGTGCCAAAGTGCAAGTGCTCCCTTTGTATATTACTGTTATGGATTGGTGTTTCCATGATTGGCTATTTGATTTACTAGTCAGACCCTAGTACAGTGCACTATGTATGCCCAGGGCCTTTAAATCAAATTCTGCTAGTGGGCTGCAGCACTGATTGTGCCACCCACAGAAGCAGCCTGTAAAATGTAACTCTGGCCTGCCATTGCAGAGCCTGTGTGCAGTCTGGGACTGCCATGTCGACATGGCAAGTGCACTTGCCAGTCCCAAAACCTTCCCTTTCTACATATTCTTCATCCCTAAGGTAGACCCTAAGGTAGACCCAAGGTACCCCTGTGGGCAGGGTGCAGTGTATGTGAAAGGTAGGACATGACCTAATGTGTGTGGCATGTCCTGATAGTGAATTACTGGCAATTTCGTTTTTCACTATTGCAAGGCTACCTTGTAGTGTAGTTCCTATTTCCCTAATAGGCTCTGCGCATTGGAATAATATAACCTATAGGTTTGACATAGGACTAAGGTCGGTATGTCCCTATCGATTATATTAAACTTAATTACCTGTGCCAGCTAGCTCAGAGGCCACTCGAAACTCCTTGAAAATAAGAAGGAAGTAGTTTCTGGCAACCGAAAAACATGACAACTTTGTTTCCCTTTAGAAGCGGAACATGTCTCAGAATCGTGGAAACAATAGATAACAGTTTCACTCATTCAATCGTGCATGCTTAGTTTCTACAGAGTTACACAGAAAGGAAAAGACGGGCGTTTCAATAAAAAGGGTTTTATTGAACAGTCTTGTTTCTCGTGTAAGAGATATGTGCTGTTATGATCACAAGACAGTATGCAAGATAAATAATGTACAGAGTAAGCAGTAGAAATAAATAATACAGCGCTAGCATTATCTTTTAGCATATATTCACGTACATAAATAACATGAGCTAAGAATGCGTGTACTCATTCGATGCGTCTCTAAGCTAGTTCTACCCCAATGTGCCTAGCCTAGTCTAGGTGTAGGGAAAGATAGAAGTAGGTGGAGTATTCTCTAATATGGTACACTAAGAGTGTGTTAAGTCTAGTATGCCAAGAGTCCCTCTACCATCTAGTCAGCTCCATACCTTGAGAATGAGAGAGGTGGGAATCTCCTGCCGGATCTGAAACTCTAACACCCTGCGAAGGGAGTCAGAACACTGGAAGCTGGATTTGTCTGCGTGCAGGAATGACAGCGTCTTCTCAGTGCGTCAGGCCGGGATACGGGCTCCTCTGAAGTCGAGGTCTCCTCTAACTTGCTTGGGCAAGGGAAGGTATATTTATACCTGGTAGGTGTCGTGGAATGTTAGCATTGACGTGAAGTCGGACAGAGGAAGACGTCAGGAACGAACCCTTAAGGTATAACGGTTCATACATAATAGATGAGTTCTTGGAGAAATCAATAGTCCTGTGCTAGGGGAACTCCCGAAGCTTAAGGGTCTGGTTTCTAAGAACTCGTTGTGACGTTAGGGTGGACGGATGTCGGTGACCATGCCTGTATTTGGAGTGCACGGTTAATGCATAAATAAGGACTGGGATTCTATGCCTATATAAGGGCAAGGCGAATTGTGCCTATATAAGGACATGATTCAGGAAAACCTATATACGGACCCCTAAAGCGGAATACAACACCCACTCCATCTTCGATTGAACGATAATACTAAATGCTAAACATTTTAAATGCTAAACATAAAAATGAGTACCACATATCTCTAAAAACATTTCTAAAAGCATTTTAAAAGAAGCTCAAAACTGTTGAAATGCAATAGGTACTGTACATTTAAAGCATTGCTTCTATTCCGGGGGCATCTGTCCGATCCACCTTCCACCCTTTTGGTGCCGTACCCATTGAAGGGTCGCCCAGTTTGTTTACTTTCCCTAATATGTCTTATGAGGTGACCGATCGGATCCTTGAAGGGGTTAAATCAGGCTCCCCTCTGGATCCTTGTCCCCTCAAGGTGCTAAAACTTGGTCGTGAAGCTATTGTCCCTCATTTGACGGATGTTTTTAATATTGCCATCTCATAGGGGCTATTTCCCACTTTGTGGAAGACGGCTGTAGTGAAGCCTCTCTTGAAGAAACCTTCTCTGGATCCTGATGAATTGAAGAACTATCGCCCTATCTCCCTGCTTCCTGTTCCAGCTAAGATTCTGGAAACATACCTCAATTCCCATCTCAGTATCTATCTTAAGGACTTCCATTTACTGGATGGCTCGCAACATGGATTCAGAGGCCTTCACAGTACAGAGACTGCTTTGACAGCTGTATTTGACAATATTCGAGTTCAAGTGGATGCAGGTCATACCACCCTCCTTGTTCTATTGGATCTCACTGCAGCCTTTGATACCCTGTCTCCCTGTAGACTGATTGATCGTCTCAGAGAGATAGGTATTGGGGGCACTGCTTTGGGGCTTCTTGCTTCCTTTCTTAGTGAGCGGGCACAGATGGTTAAGCTTGGCCGTTTCTACTCAGCCCCAAACCTCTGCTGTGTGGTGTTCCTCAGGGCTCCTCCCTGAGCCCTACTCTTTTAATATCTATGTCGCCCCTCTTGCGAAGGTTGTGAGATCTTTTGGGCTGGAAGTACTGTCTTATGCGGACGACACCCAAATTATGGTGTCTATCTCGCATAACATAAAGGATTCGGCCCTTAATTTTAGGAACTGTATGCAGGCAGTATCCTCCTGGATGGTGGAGAATTTTTTAAATTGAATGGAGAGAAGACGGAGGTCTTGGTCTTTGGGAGTAAGCAGGAGGTATGGTCCAGTGACTGGTGGCCGGATGCCCTTGGCGTCTGCCCCTCTCCGGTCTCCCATGGCAAAAACCTGGGGGTAATCGTGGATAACTCATTGTCCTTGAACCTTCAGGTTAGTAGGACAGTTTCCACGTGTTTTGGGATCATTAGGATCCTACGGAAAATCTCCCACTATCTCTCCTTCGATGCACGTAAGCAGGCTGTCATTGCACTGGTTATATCCAGATTGGATTATTGCAATGCACTTTATCTGGGCATTAACAAGGGTCTGATGCGACGTCTGCAGATGGTGCAGAATGCCGCTGCCAGGCTGGTGATGAATTTGTCTAAATATGATTCAGTCACAGATGCTATTAGGTTGCTGCATTGGCTGCCTGTGGACCGTAGGATCCTTTTCAAGACCCTGTGCATGACTCATAATGCCTATTATGGGTCAGGCCCTGAAGCGATTAAGTCCATTTTCCATCATTATGTTCCCAACAGGCGGCTCCGTTCTGCAGATAAGAATCTGCTTACGGTACAGAGATTTAAGAAGGTCACATGGGGTGGTCGAGCTTTCTCCACTGCTGCTGCTAAACTGTGGAACTCCCTCCCGGAACAGCTCTCAAGTCAGGTGTCCCATTCTCTTTTCCGTAGGGCCTTAAAGACCTGGCTTTTCTCTCAGACCTCGGTATGAGCATGTCTTTCTGTTTGCATCCTTAGGTTCGTTTATAGCGCCTTGACGCCCTTGGGCTTAGTTCGCGCTTTACAAGTTTTATATTCATTCATTCATTCATTCATTCTAAGCATATAACGGAAGAGGAATGCAATGTGTATAAAACAGTAATATATACATATGGTCGATAAGTTCATACGAAATGTTAGACAAGTAAGGTGACAATGTGTCCCTGGAAGTGTTCAAAGAAGTCCGTTTTATAAGACTAGTTCTACTGTAAGCAGATTGTTCAATTGCCATGTCATTTCAAAAATTTAAAAAGAAAAAAGTTCAATTCTGGGAAAAGTTCCAAGTTTGAAAATATGAAGGCAAAATTTCATTGTTGCCCTGGTACACTGTGAGCCGAATCAAAGTCAGTGTATGGGTCTGGCGTAAACATTAGATCATCTATGTCCGTAGCCAAAATATCGTCCACCGAAGTTGGCGACATTTGGAACACCTCGTTCAGTAGGTTAATTGCACAGAGATGAGAAATATCGCCTTCAGCAGAAGATGCAATGTTCGCGTCCGTTGTTACCTGTGTGCCCGTTGATCCATCTCGTACCTCAGCAGCAGCCGGAAGCGTCTGTGAGATCTCAATGAATGCCGCCATCAGGATTGGAAGCCTCTGGGGACAACACACAGCATGGGCCGTTATCGGGTCCAGCAGAGTATTGATATCCGTTGGCATGACTGATGGGAGTGTTAGACAGGTGTCTAGCACGCATTCTTCACCGCAAAACAGGCAGCGTAGAACAGGTAAGATGCAATCTTGCCAGATTGGTCTGAAGGACAGGAACCACGTTGTATTAAGTTCCCGTAGACGAGGCATGCCCAAAAGCTGTACTATTCGCTCACGGCATTTCCGTTCAAGGGGGGCTCTCTTCACATCGCTCGGAGTGATGTTGGGGAAGAGGCTTGCCATAGCGTAGTAGGAGGAATATAAACAGGATTCCTGCAACAAGTGCTTAAATTAACGGCACACCACCAAACACCGAATGTGCGAAGTTTGGGATGATTCCGAGGACAGCTTGGAAAGGTGCTAATAGTCCGGAACAGATGGTCTTAAATACATGTACAATTCCGCTTGTATCTGACATATTAAAGATACGTCCTATCATTTCCACGAAATGTATAGGGCAGTTTGTACGAATTAAAGCTTGTATCTCAGCCGAAGTCCTTGCAACTTGTAGATCATAGGTTTATTTGGCCGAGGTCAAAGGCACTGATTGTTGTATAAGCATGGCTTTCATTCTGCTTAAAGTATCAAATCGAATAAAAGAGACATTCAACGAAGGCCACAAAGGCGACTCCCTGACTGTGTCTATTGGGGCAAACAATACTTGCATACAGCAAGTGACCCTGGAGTTGACCGTTACTAGATATGGGATGCCTGGCAACATGTCACAGCAACTCTGATCATTCAACATGAGGTAACTCCCATGAGAAAGTTGTCCAAACGTTGGATTAATCACAGCAGCTGGTGTACCCCGCTGGTGGCAGGACAAGTTTGCCACAGAACCATTACAAGCCCCGTGTAAAGAAATGTCCTGACAAATCAGTGAACGGCTTAGTGCACTTTCACAGTGTGTACCACTTAGAAACACTTCACGATCCCCACTCCAACATCTATAGGTGTAAGGTAAATTCCAGGATGTCTTAATGTATTATTTACCCAACCTTTCATATTTGCCTGCTTGCATCTGTTTAAGGCAATACTGAAACTGGAAAGTAGTCACAGGTAGACTAATTTTGCCGTGAATAAGCCATTCTGTAGCTGGTTTTTCTGCCACTGTAAATGGTAATTTTTCAAGTTTTTCAATGCTCAGTACTGTATATTTTGCTCCCCTTTGTGTCAGTTTGATCTGTTTATCAGTTAGATTGTATTCTGCAAACAGAGCCGTCGTGTTGATAAAACGCCAAGGCACATAGCCCGCACGCAAAGATTGCAGCGTCCAGCTTAATAACATAATAGAACGTAACTGAGACTGGCCTTGCTGTAACATGGCTAAATCTTGTTCCAGTATGTCGATAGCAGAGGATACAATACTGTCCAATGAATAAATTCTGGAGGACAAAGTTGTTAACCCATTGTCGACCACAGAGAGAGATTTCTCTAAATTAATACGATCAAGTTCACGTATTCGTTCTGCGTCCTCCATCTGTGACACCTTCCATGCTTCATTATAAGCAGCATCAATGCCGGCATATATGAAACGTTTTTGACGCGGTTTTCTTGGTCCAAGCAAGAATTCCCTAAGGTCTGCGTCTTCTTTAAGTAAAGATAAGTGTTGTTTCACATCTTTAAGTGTAGATTTTTGCAGCCAATCGAGGCATAATTTTCCTACACTGTATGTTGTTACTACCCCCGGATGCTGTCTTTGGACGTATCGTGGGTCTGGCCTATGAATAGTAAACCCCTGTGTTTTATTCAGGAATCTCTCTTGACAGTTGTTTGTGTCTGTGGGCCAGATCAACCATTTTCTCCAATCAGGATTTGTTCTGTTGAGTTGTAGTATGGTGTCAACTGTAACCGCTGCCTGTGTATTGTTATCACTTGCAGGTGTTGGTACAGAAGGTGCTTTCATGTCTTTAATCTTGGCCAAACCAAGGCAAGACGTTTGTTGGACAGTGTCATTCAAAAACATTATTTGCTGAGGGACGATACAGGCTCTAAATAAAGCTTCCATCCCCTGCACTTGCCAATCTTTAGTACCCCAGACAGATTTTGTGTCTATTGTGTCTTTCCATAAGTCGAAACCCTGTCTAGACAGTTGGGCAATAAATGCTGCAGAGTAAATTTGTTTTGTATTTGTTAACATAATTTTCAGTCCTGTTTTGTTTACATTTCTATAGTAAAATGTTTCTGGATCAGATGTATTGAATCCTGAAAAATATGGAAACTTTTTAGCAAATGTTTTTGAACTACCTTTTGGTGGTGTAGGACAATGCTCCCATTGGTTAAACATAAATACATACATTTCTAGGTGTTGCAGATTTATGTAAAAAATGATGACCATAGTGGTTATAGCAATACAGCTGTTCATAGTCTGATGAACCCTCTAAATATTCTTTATTAGAAAATGCAGCAGATTTTTCTAGGTCAAACATCATATAATTTACAGTTTCAAAGTCCCAATCATCAGAGTAGGTACTAGATGAAACAAAATCACTTAGTGAAATCTTAAATAAATGTGGAATGTTCAAATGTTCCGTTGGGCCAAAAATATCAAAATCAGTTTTGTCCCACACTATACCATCCTGTATAGGAACGGCTGTGATGTTCACTGCAGACAAGTCTCGTGTTTCACGATGGGATGATTTGTGAGGTTTCAAAAGTAAGTTCACTTCTTTTCTTTCAATGTCCAAATGGATGTATCTCCCATTTATAAGCACGCTCATAGTCATAACCAAAGCTAGCCAAAGCAGGAAGAAAAATATTCCAGAAATAACCCAAAGTTCAATCCATGGTGAAACTAGATAAGTCTTTTTCAAAAAATGTAAAAAGTCTTGTACTTGCTGTTTGAAAGTTTTTGATGCTGGCGACGTCTCGGGCTCACTCGGATCCTCAGAAAACGTATCAAAGTTAATGAAATAGCCAGAAGCAGTTCTGTCAATTGTTGGAATTGCATCAGGATTTGTAGAAATCGCTGGTACCAGTTGATCACTTGTTACATTGGTGTAGACAGGTGTATTTGGACGAACTGTTACTTGTGTTTCAAGAGGGATGAGTTCCATAGCATTGTTGCTCAGTCCTTCATCTGTTACTGCTGAATTATCGATGGTTATCAGTCTTTCAGTCTGAACCTCTTGGATAGTAGTGAGAGGAGTGTGTCTGCTACTAGGTCGGAGTCCACGAGGCCTACTATTTAGTATTGGCCACATACTGTGGTTTGATGAGGTCGATGGACACAAATCTTTTCTCCTTTTTTCCAGCAAGGGGTGGCAGAAGTACTGTTCTTGTTCCGTGTATGGCTAGGACAGGTACTGGTTGTCTGTATGAAGGTCCAAATTCCTTCTTGTCCGCAATTTTCTCTCTGACTAGATCCCCGATTTTTGGAATCCAGACTGGCCTTGCTGGGACTGCCGGTTTTTCCCCAGTGGTGGTTGGCTGCAGGAACACGTTGCTTTGTTTCGATCTTAGTTCATTTAAGTCCTGTAAAACAGTCAAACGATCTTTGATATCAAAGGGTTTATTTCCCACCACTGTGCCTCTACATTCCAGATCGAGCACCCACATTCTTGTCCCAAATAGGACCTCATATGGAGTGACCCCCCCTAGAGAACTTCTTGGCAAGTTGTTTAATGAGCGTTGGACCCCATAAAGATGTTTGACCCACCCATCACCCGAACCTAATACCCTAGCTGTTATAGACTGCTTTATGTCCCGGTTTTTCCTTTCCACAACAGAATTTCCCTCAGGATGAAACGGAGAGGAGTACCGCAATGCAACGCCCAGACTGGCCATGGCGTCTTTGTAAGCCCGAGAGCTAAACGCAGGGCCCTGGTCAGAATGTAGCGTGCCTATTGCATATGTGCCGATAAAGACTCGCAAATCTTTTATAACAGTTCGAGCGTCAGCTGAGCGCTGAGGCCATATCCATAGGAACCTTGACTTAGTATTTGTGGGATTGCAGTTGTCCACGAGGACGCCTGTGCATAGATAGTCTAATGCTGTCTAACAATGGTGTCTGTACTGGGCAGCTACATTCGTAGCATGGTGTCTGGTGGCTTTCTCGCTGTAATTTACAGTCTATGCAGTTATTGATGAATATGTGTATTTATGTATTCATCCCAGGCCACCAGTACATCTCTTTTAATGTCAATATTGTTTTAGAGATCCCTTGATGTGACAGACCCTCCCCCAGATGTGTTTCATAAATCAAAGCTGCTCTACGTTCCATGTTTGGAATTACTCTATCCCCCACTCCAGGGATTCGAGCAAAAGGAACGTTGTTCACATCAATTACATAAGAGTACTTCAGTGGAAACTTTTTTGGTAATGCTGCACCACTGCCTTTGCTCATAGCATTGACAGCCAACATTATCTCACTGTCTATTTTCGTTTTTGAACGAGTGATCGCAGCTACGGAAGCCGTCTGAACAGCCCCCTTTGCGGCTTCGTCAGCCAATGAATTCCCTGCAACGTGAACGCCAACACGTTGATGACTCAGTGTATGGATCACGTGAGCCTTTGGTAGTTCGCTTTTTAACTGAACTACTTGTTCCCAAAGCGTTTTATGCTTTATTGTGCCACCTTTTGCATCTTTGAACCCGTTTTCAAGCCAAGTTTGTATATATATTCATTATACGACTGCACACAGTAGAAAGAATCGCACACTATTAGTGTGGGGAATTCTCGATCTGTACTTTCAAGTGCCAGTTTGAATGCTTGTAGTTCAGCTCGCTGAGCTGTGCAATCTCCTAGAGATTGGGTTTTTGTGACCATAGGTCTGAATTTGCCATCCCGCATGTGACCTTTAACGATTGCGCACGCTGCACTGAAGCTTGCTTACTCCCTGTTGCGGGTTGTGCGGATCCGTCAGTGTAAATTATGAATTCATACTGATCGAGAGGCAGAATCTCAGTGGGCAGAGGACATTCATGTTCATATTGCAGGAACGCTTGTGTTTTTAAATCAGGATCAAAAACATATTCAACATCTGTTGCAGCAAGAGAATTAACCCATTGTATCCATCTAGGATGTAATGCTTTAGCATTTGGAATGCTTGCTTTTGTTACCGCCTATAAGGCCGGAACAGGGGTTACGACAATAATGCGTTTCCCTTGGGCTAGAGCTCTTTCTTTTGCTACAGCGGTTTGAACTGCTGTCAGAATTTTTTCTGTTGAAGTGAAGCGCATTTCTGCTTGTGTATACAAGTGTGATTTGTATGCAATTGGTACTTTCTCACCCTCATAAAATGTTAAGTAGGTGAATCTGCATTGACCCAAAATTATTCGGATCACTAAATTGCGTTGACTTACGCGTGTTTGTAAGTGATTGTTGCTAACATGTTAGCTTGGAGTGAACGCAAGATTTCTGTGCGTTCCTGTGTCCAATTTTTGATTGAAAAATGTTTGATTAATGCGTAGAGAGGTTTAACCCTTTCTGCGTAATTTAGAATGTAAGTTCTTCCAAAATTTAGGAAACCCAGGATGGATTGTAAATTTTTCAGCGTTTTTGGAGGTTGGAGCAGCGCACACCTTTCTAAAAAGTTGGCTGCCAAGCTCTTGCCTTCACTTGAAAGCTCATATCCTAGAAAAAGGACATTGAGATGGGCAATTCTGGACTTTTTAAAGTTGAACTTATAGCCCTCAGAGGCGAAGCCCAGTATAATGGTACTCACCCTGTTCAAGTGTTTATCCAGGTCATCGTCAGTCAGATAGATGTCATCGACATATGACAAATCCTCATTATCATAAATTTGTAGTAACTCCGTTACTCTCGCTGAGAATAACCCCGGGCTGTTCTTGAACCCTTGTGGGAGTCGACAAAATTGACGCTGGGTCCCCATTATTGAGAAAGCTGTTAAGTACCTGCTTTCAGGTGCTATGTTTTGACAAAAGAAACCATTTGAGATATCCAATGTGGTTTTGTATTTTTTATGCACAATGTTATTCATTAATGCTGTACTATGTGCATTTTGAACTGCAAATGTTTTTGAACAAGTGTTTAAGTGTCTGTAATCCAAAACTAGACGATAGGTATTGTCTGGTTTGGAGACAGGAAACAAAGGATTGTTCATTGAAGAGGTGCATGTTTCAATCACCCCTTGGTATTCAAGTTGATCTAAGATCTCCCTGACCTGTTTTTTAGCTTCTTGCTTTATTGGGTACTGCCTTTGTGCAGTAGGTTCATTTTTCAGATGTATTTTATGGTGAGGTGAATCCTCATCCCATCCTACATGATTTTTATATAATGCTGGGGCCTGGGCAACTGCCCATTTCCTGGCATAAGTATATTTTAGATGAATTGGAATATGGTTAGAGAAGGCAGGCATAATAATGTCCTCGCCATGTGGGCACTCCCTGAGAAATTGTGGTGGCCAGTCTTTTTCTGCTAGAAGTATGTCATAGCCCCTTGAAAGTTTTTCCCAAAAGAGTGCTTTCACCTTTCTAGGTATGTCTCCTTCCATCCGGAGTGTTATTTCATATAACTTTTGTGGAGTACTAACCCTGGTGTCTACAGTCTCAACTGTAATGTACTCTTTCAAGTCCACTATCTCCAGAAGTTCCTTCAGGTTCTGGCGCGCTATTGTGACTTCTGCTGCACTGTCCAGCATTGTCTGAGCCCATTCTCCGTTCTTGAGTTGTGTTCTCAGTATCCTCGGCATGTCTGACCTTCAGACCTGCTACCTTCTTCTTTGAGAATTGAGGTTTTGATTAGTTTTTCGGAACGTGTTTGTCGTCTTTCGATTTCACGCGTTCTTCTCTATGTTCTGACCGTCCTCTTCTTTCCGATGTCTGTGACGAGATCTGAAAGGTATGAGAGGAACGTGTATCAGTATCTTGATACCTGTCAGGCTTTTTCAAATTATCCCTATTCCTGAGGTTATACCTCCTTTCAGAGGGCTCCTTTTGAGGAGACCTACCTCGGGATTGAGAACGTTTCTCGTTTGAATTATGTTTATTAGTTTCCCACTTCTTTTTAGAAGATGTAGGAGTTTGTTTAATAGAGTCCTTTTCAGGACTTTCAGATAGTTTTGGCTTCACTGGTCTTCCACCCAAACTATCTCTGCCTAATTCTGCATAAGATTGTTCTATTATTCTGGGTAGCTCTGTCTGATGTTCTGTAACATCGAATTCCCTTAATCGTTGGCGGATCGCCACTGCTGCTGCCTCCCCTTTAATATTAGATAATATTATTGTTGAGACCTGGTCGAAATTTTTCAGTAATTTCATACCTAAATTTAGAGCAGGCTCTGCCCCGTATTCGTTTTGAATTTGTTTCAGGACATCTGGTATTACTGCAATTGATGGAATACCATGTGTTTTAGTATAGATGGCAGCAAAGACTGAGCCCAAGTGGTGCAGTCTTCCAGTTGTGGTGTGATCCCCATTGGTAAACAGATTGTTAGTATTCTGTGTTTCTCATAAGGGCTAGTATTTGGAAATACTGCTTCTATTTGAGTAATTTTTTGAGCTATCCAGAATGGAATTTGCTCACGTTTTGTGGGCATTTTTCCCATGACTGTGTATAGAGTCTGTGGTGTAATTTTTAGTGTATTCCCCTGTTGAGGAGTTTGATTTGGAAGTGTCAATGGTGGTTGGACTGTGAAAGTCCGCATGACATATTGGACTAGTTGTCTGTAGATTTTTATTAACTCTTGTAGTTGAGTAAGTAATTCCTCATCCGTCATTATATCCAGTTCAGGATGAGGAGTGTAGCCGGCTAGAATCGGCCATGTTGCTCCTGGTCTACCTAGTGGATCGAGCCTGGTAATGTTTCTGTGGTGTTTTAGGGCACCTTTAAACCAGAGCTGATGCTCTTGGTTTGTTCGTGGAATTTCAATATCCTCGAAAGGAATATATTCCTCTGGTGGATCATCTTCTTTGTAGAAGTGAAACAGTCTTGTTACTGAATTTGATTCAGGAAATATGACCCATGAATAGAATACCTCTGTCTGAAAGGATTTGTGTGCCTCTATCACGAAAACTGCTCTACCTCCTCTTGGTGGTAGGCCGTGTTTTATAAGTTTTAGAGTGATGGCTCTTCTTAAGTTTGGATTGATGTCTATGACACCCTCCTCAGGTTCATTTAAACCTGTAAAGTTAAAAACTGTTGCTATGGCTGGGTCAGCCGCAGCTCCACCGGTGTCGGTGGCATTTTCCCTGTTGGACATTTGTTTTTTGAAAAATGCAGAACAAGTTTCAAGGAAACAAAAAAGATAAGGTGCACAATATTTTGGAACACTGTATCCTTCAACGTTAAACAAACCAAACAACTAATATATAGGGTGCTCCCCTATTTAGTTATGGCGGATTTTTAGCCCTACCCACTCCGGACGTCTTATGGAGTATGTGAGTAGGGGTCTCTGAGAAAAGCACGAATGAGTTACTCAGCATCTAGTGTTAAATTACTGCCTTACCAAACCGTTGGGTGCCATGTAGTGGAGTTCCTATTTCCCTAATAGGCTCTGCGCATTGGAATAATATAACCTATAGGTTTGACATAGGACTAAGGTCGGTATGTCCCTATCGATTATATTAAACTTAATTACCTGTGCCAGCTAGCTCAGAGGCCACTAGAAACTCCTTGAAAACAAGAAGGGAGTAGTTTCTGGCAACCGCAAAAAATGACAACTTTGTTTTCCTTTAGAAGCGGAACATGTCTCAGAATCGTGGAAACAATAGATAACAGTTTCACTCATTCAATCGTGCATGCTTAGTTTCTACAGAGTTACACAGAAAGGAAAAGACGGGCGTTTCAATAAAAAGGGTTTTATTGAACAGTCTTGTTTCTCGTGTAAGAGATATGTGCTGTTATGATCACAAGACAGTATGCAAGATAAATAATGTACAGCGTAAGCAGTAGAAATAAATAATACTGCGCTAGCATTATCTTTTAGCATATATTCACCTACATAAATAACATGAGCTAAGAATGCGGGTACTCATTCGATGCGTCTCTAAGCTAGTTCTACCCCAATGTGCCTAACCTAGTCTAGGTGTAGGGAAAGATAGAAGTACCCTTAAGGTATAACGGTTCATACATAATAGATGAGTTCTTGGAGAAATCAATAGTCCTGTGCTAGGGGAACTCCCAAAGCTTAAGGGTCTGGTTTCTAAGAACTCGTTGGACGTTAGGGTGGACGGATGTCGGTGACCATGCCTGTATTTGGAGTACACGGTTAATGCCTAAATGAGGACTGGGATTCTATGCCTATATAAGGGCAAGGCGAATTGTGCCTATATAAGGACATGATTCAGGAAAACTTATATACGGACCCCCAAAGCGGAATACAACAACCTGTTCCCATAGGACAGAATGGGGAGTTTGTTTACAACATCTTATAAATATAACTGGCCCTGGTAACAAGGTAGGAAGTTTAGTATGCCTGAACTCAGAATGTTAAAATGCATCTTTTAGTGAGGGTGATTTTTACATTCTGTGTTTGAAAATACCACTTTTAGAAAGTAGGTATTTTCTTTCCTAACCATCCAGTGTGCCTCTGCTCGGTTTCTGTATTGCATGTCTGGCTTTTAGATGGCAGGGGCTGGAGAGGGGCAGTGGCACCAGAAGTCTGATGAGTCAGGGCTGGGCTGAATAGACCTGGGCTGCATTTAGAGTAGGGGAGGATATTTCCTTTCACCTGAATGGGCCTGGTCTGCCTTCAACAATGCTGTCTCCACCTCCTGCCAGGAACCTGCACCAGTGAGGACAGAACTGGCTTTGGCTGGGTACAGACACTGTCTGCCTTCAGAGAACAAAGGATTTGTGTGTATAAAAAGAGGGACCTAGACCCCAGACTTTTTGATCACTTCTGGGAAATCAAGAGGAGCCTTTGCCAAGGAGAAGAGCCAGAGATGCTGAGGAGGAATACAGCCTCTGTGCTGTTTGCTGTCTGGGGTTGGCCTGCAGTGGCTACTTGCTGCCAAGGAAAAGAGAAAAGGACTTTGCTGCTTGCTTTGTCCCTCTGCTTGAAGAAAAGATCTCCAAGGGCTTGAACTGAGCTTTCCCCCTGTTCTAGAGGTCTCAGGAACAGCAAAGACCTCACTGTGACTGTTGGCACCTTCTCTGATTGTCTCCACAGAAGAAAAGGGTAACCGACTCTGTCATCGAGTCCGTCGCAGGATTCCGTGTCCTGGAAGCACCGCCGAGAGCATCGCCTCGCTTCGCAACGCAACCCTGGTCTCACCGACTCCGTCTATGAGCCGCTGCTTGCACCGCGTCCTGATGGCACCGCACTCCACAACGCTTTGCTACACGCTGCAAGGACGTCACTGACTCTGTCGCCGCCCGACCCGAACATCGCCCAGCTCCGTCGCCACACCGTGACTTGCCAGCACCGCAGCGAGCACGTCTCACCCTTCAACGCAAACCGTGGTCTCACCGACTCCGTCAACGAGCAGCTGCCTGCACCGCATCATGAGGACACCACCTGCCACAACACTCCGTTTCACAACGCGACCGCGACGTTTTCCCCGACTGACTCGCACTGACGTGTTGGTCGCAACAAGAAAGGTACTGTGTCCGAGTCTGTCGACGCTTTAGCTGGCCCTTGTCGACGCAGTCGGCTGGAATTGTTAGACTCTGTCATATTCAGTATCGCGGTAGCCCCAGGAGGAGCTCCCGAGTCGGAGATACTGTGTTTTATTGATTTTCCTGCAATTTAAAGGTTATTTTGCACAAGTACTAGAGTATTGTATGTTGGATTTTTATCGTATTTGGTCTTGTAGGTTTAGATAAAGATTTGATATTTTTCTAAACTGGTGTGGTGTCCATTTGTAGTGTTTCCACTGTATTACTGTATGTGTTCACAAATGCTTAACACACTGCCTCTGAGATAAGCCTGTCTGCTCATGCCAAGCTACCAAGGGGGTGAGTAGGGGTTATTTTAGGAGTGTTTCCCCCTTACCCTGACTAGAAGCAAGGGACCCTATTCGGACAAAGGTACCTACCTCTGCCAACTAGAGACCCCCATTTCTAACAAGGAAGGTACCCCTTCTTGCACAGAAACAATCTCCCCGTAACGCAGGCACCCTTGCACCATGGCACAAGGATGCCTGTGTGGCGCATGGCAGTCGATTGTGCGCCAGCACAGGGGAACGCACAGGGATGAGTCATATTGTTGTATATATGACACATCCCTGTGCTTTGAAAGTGCTGCAGCTGCTGCAGGAATTCTGCCCAAAAACAGAACTATGCGCAGGATTATAGGACCTTGGTATATAGGGACTGAGTCCTCCTACCACCTTAGTACCTATGAGCCCAGGACCGACTAGCTATAGTGTCTCACTTGCTATCCTACTCACTCACAAAGAAACAAATGATTAGACACCCCAGAACACAACACTCCCAGATCTCTCAGGAATTGCGGTAACAAGACACACCCTTTCACTCGCACTCTTGTACTTGTCCACATTAAGATCTGACAGAGACACGAAACAGTTTAAAATATTTATGCTCAACATAGCTGCCCAGCTTATAACAGACTGCAAATGGTTTGATCACATCACGCCTGCCCTCAAGTCCCTTAACTGGCTCCCCATCGAAGGAAGAAGCTTCTATAAGACCGCCTGCATCACCCACAAAGTTCTTCACTCTCAATCCCCGGACTACTTATCAATTAAACTCACAAGAGCGGGAACTGCCGGACCGATGAGAAGCTCTAATGCTCTGCTCCTCGTTCCCCCATTACTAAAAAAGAAATCTACCCAGTCGCGCTCCTTCTACGGAAATGCGCCTCGCATCTGGAATGCCCTTCCGAGGGACCTTCGTTGAAACCCCTCTTACCATGGCTTCAAAAGAGAACTTAAAAGCCATCTCCTCAATACATACTGGAGTTCATGATCCTTTCAGAACCTGATATCTTGTGACTACTATTTCAGGTCATCTCTCTGCTAATCTGCAGGCCTTTCATTTTACTTGTGTTTTCCTTATTGTTTACACCTGCCTTGCTCTCCATGGTCCCCCATGTATTTTATGTTCTAACTATATTTCTGTAATTTGTGTGCGTTCTGTTAACACTGGCTCTTGTTAGATTTTAATTATGATTGTTCCTCCGTCACACCGCCCTTATTTTTTTCGAACTGTATGTAATCCTTTGTTCACAAATTATTTTGCCTTTCTCCTGATTCGATGTTGGATATTCCCACGTCCTCGATTGTATTTTGCATGTATATTTTTGTTCCATTGATATTTGCCTTGCTCTTGCTCCTGTAATGCGCTCTGATACCTCAGGGTCTATCCAGAACTATATAAAACCTTTAAAATAAATAAATAAAATAAATAACATGTAGTATACGTGCCTCAACAAGCAGGAAAATGCATAGCACAAATACAGTTAACATAGCAGCTAGCCCATAAATCATGAAGGGAGATGTCATCATGGAAAGACAATAGAGCCTAACCTCCCTCCCCTTGCTAAGAAGTAGTATTATTATATATTAGAAGATCTCTGGGCTTTTTCCGCAGATCCCATACCTCAGCCTATGGATGGTAAATCTGCATCATAGATGCTGTCTCGCTCTTCTCCCTGGAAAGGTCCCTCTCCAAGTGTGTGTTACCTATTTGTGTAGTCCAATAAAACTAAAGTACGTTGTCCCAAACAACAGCTGCATCGGTATGTTTTGTCTAGGTGCTAAGGCCTGGCCAGAACAAAAAAAAAATGGGCATTGTTGTTCGACCATGCTCACAATGTAAAAAATAAAGACGTGTAGTAACGTGCGTAACGCTAGCAGCAGGCAAGCTGCAGCGTGCTCATGCTAACTTAGTGAAGACGACAATGTCCCTATGGGCCATGTGACACCCTCCCCTTGGCCAGGTCGGTAGCACTATACGAAAACAAAATCAGAGGTAAGCAGAGGCAAAGCGTCTCAGTGGTGACCCACCCAAAATATTGGTTGAGCCGGAAAAAAAATGGAAAAAAGGGAGCCAAATTGGGTATCTAAAAATATCTAAACGCAGTGTGTGCTTAATCTTACTTGCGGTGTTTTTAAAAAACGGTGGTGATTAGAAAAAAGGAATACCTTCTCATGCTTGTAGGAAGGACAGTGTTAAAAAATTGTAAAATACCCCTCACACACTGAAACCTGATTCAGTATCATGCTTCATCATTAGGGTCTTCCCGCCCTCTACGGGACGGGGCGTGCTACTACCTACGTGGACGCGGGAGCACTTACTTTAGTGATTAGTGTATATGTGTAGTGCGTGGGATCGTGAAATATAAATATATGTGATGGTTTAAAAATTCCCTGGCTAGTGGAAAAGAATCGATCCCTATAACGCCTCACTGGTCTGTATAAATGTACATAGGACTACTGGGAACAGCCACGAGAAGGTATTCCTAGGTGTTCTAGCAGCCGGCAGCATTGTCTCTATGAAGGCGCCCCTATACCCCTCGTGACATCTCATGGAGAGGACACATTAATATACGAATGATATACTAATGATATAATTTTCAAATGCGCAATTGGGGCGCAGAGAAGAGTACTTGTGATCAGTAGGCCTATGTACATTTATACAGCCCAGTGAGGTGTTATAGGGATCGTTTTGGTCCTGAAGAAGAAAGCCTAGGGGATGGCTTCTGAAACATGTCGACCTTGTAGAAAGTGACCCACTATAGTACACCATCTACTTTTTCCCCCCCCTTTTTTTTACCATTCTCAGCTAGGGAAGCTAATAAAGTGTATTCTTTTCCACTAGCCAGGGAATTTTTAAACCATCACATGAAGTAGGCATAATGGAAGGTCACCCAATAGTCGATGTCAAAAGCTTGCACTGGCATTGAACCAAAAAGCTGCCGCATTCAGTCATGGTACATCTGCAGCTGGACTGGGCTTGGTAGTACCACAGGTCGAGCAGCCATTGTAGAACATCAGTAGAAGTACAAGTATGCTGCAAATCAACAGGAGCACATGGGGAAACACTCCGAAGGCACTGGAAAATATGGAATGGATAAAGGCTGGGATTACTCCAAAAATAGTCTGAAAGGAGGTGACAAGGCCGGATCCCACAAGTTTAAAAAAAGTGAGCAAGGCCCGCTGTATCAGACGTATTAAATATTTGGTGAACTAATTTTCCAGAATGGAGTGGGAGATTCGTGTTTAGCAGTGAGTGTATCTCACTTGCGGTTCTCGCCACCTGCAATTTGAAGGTCTCATGAGCCGACTTGATAGCCACTTCTTGTTGAAACAATAGCTCTTTGAGTCTGCTTAGCTTATTGAAATCTGTTTTCAAAGTAGAAATGGAAGGCCAAAGCAAACTATCTACAATCCCATGCGGGGGTGGAAACAGGACTTTGCTGCAACAAATAATATGTTGTGAAACAGTTACTATATATGGGATGCCTGCCCGTGAGCCGCAGCAGTCAGGGTTATTTAGAATAAGATAACTTCCGTTAGAAAGCAAAGATAGTGCAGGAATAATATTCATGACAAGGGGACCTTTTAAAAAACAAGCCAAATTAGGGGCCGAAACATTGCAGGCACCGTGGAGTTTCACTTGTTTGCAGACTAGGGAGTGCCCTACTGTGGAATCGCAATCCTCCCCTGTAAGGAAAACCTCCTTATCCACGCGCTGACATTTAAAGATTAAAGGCAACAACCATAATTCATGAATATAGCTACTGCCGAGGGGCTCATATCTACCAACCAGATAGTGTTTCATACAGGATGTAAACTGAAAGAGTGAGATAGGCAATTAAATAACCCCATGTATTAACCACACAGTTGAATCAGTCTCTGCTACAGAAAACGGTAACTGCTCTAATTGTTCAATATGTAACAATGTGTATGCCACGTCTTTCATTGACATTATTTTCTGTTTATCAGTCAAATTAAATGGCAAAAACAGTGCAGAAGCATTCAGGTAATCCCATGGCACTTTTCCACTTTTAAGTGTTTGCAAGGTCCAAGCAAATGGCATTACAGAACGTAGCTGATTTTGACCATGGTACAAAATAAACTCATCATTTTGGGCTATATCAATTGCTGATGATACAATATTATCCAAAGTATATATACGAGAAGACTGTATTAATGCTGTTATCGACAACTGCAAGAACTTTTTCTAAATTAGCTTGATTAATTTGGCGCAGACGCATCGCAGCTTCCATCGGCGACAGTTTCCAAAATTCATTATATGCTGCATAAATAAAACGTTTAGCTCGCGGGGACTTTGGACCCAAAAGAAAATCAGCAAGATGTATGTCACCTAACAAAAGGGAAAGATGCTGTTTCACAGATGACAATGTGGAATGTCCCAACCACTGTTGACACAATTTACCTACTGAATATTAGGCCTGGGCGGTGAACTCCGCTCCGTTTGCGGAGTTTTCTGCACTCCGCTGAGCTCGCGGAGTCCAGAAAACTCCGCTCCGCATAGTGCAGTGGAGTTTTTTCACTGCTCACACTCGCGAACGGTAAGTTGGTGAGCGCGAGCTGCAGCTCGGGTAGAATTTCTACCCGAGCAGCAGGAAGATCAAAGAGAACGGCAGTTCGCACTCCATTCCACCACTTGCGGAACTCAGTTGAGTTTTTTTGTCACTTCACGGAGTTCCGCATAGCGAAACTCCGTGAACTACGCCCAGGCCTGGATACGTGGTAACTGTATGGGAATGTGGAAAACGAGGATCAGGTCTAGACTGTGTAAACCCTTTGGTGGTATTCAAAAAGCATAATTGACATGCATCGGAGCTCGTTGGACATTGCAACCATCCCAAGGGCTCAATATTGGAAGAGTTAAGTGTGCCATTCTGAAACATGACGGTTAAGTCCTCAATTGTGTAGTTGGTATGTGTTTGCCATCTATCATAAGCAGCCAATAAAGAATAGAGGGAGTATTCAGATTTATGGCCGTGGCTAAACCGAAACGAGTAGTCTGTTGTACCGTCGCATTTAAAAATATGAGCTGCGACGGTAGCAGACACGTGCGATGCAGTGATTCTGATCCTTGCACTTGCCAATCTTTGGTACCCCAAACGGATTTTAAGTCAACAGTGTCCTTTCACTAGCCATAACCTTTCATGGCCAAATCAGTTATGAATGACAAGGAGTACACCAATTTAGTATGGGTCAACATAAATTTGGTTCGGGTGGGTATTTTAAGTTTATAAAAATAGGATTCAGGGTCGGAAAGATTGCAACCAGTAAAATACATAAATTTACTCCGTTGAGTCTTTGTGCTCCCCTGTGAGGGAGTTGGGCAATGTTCCCATTGTGTATAATTAAAATATGGTTGTTGTGTATTGATTTTGTGTAAAAAATGATGGCCATAATGTTGGTAACAGAACAAATCAGCGTCATTTGCTGAATTCAAATACAGATCCTCAGTGTCAAAAGTAGTGTAATATTTAAAATCCAAGAATAATGAATGAACTGCATGAACATCCCAGTCAGCAGAGTGTATACCAGGCAAAACAACATCTCCTAATGAGACACGGAATACGTATGGAATGTTCAAAGTCTCGGTCGGGCCATAGATATCGAATGATACTTTATCCCAAACAATGCCATCAAGAATTGGGAACAGTGAAATATTAACTAGGGCCTGGTCTCTTTTCATTTTCTGTGATGAAGTGTGAGGTGCCAGAACACCGTCAACCAAGTTCACAGCAGAGCATTCAGGTAAGTAATGGTCATTAATCAGTAGGAAAAACACAGTCACAAACCCAATCCACATGAATAGGAACACCATCGTCAACACCATCCAGACGTATGTCCAGGGAGGGACTAGGTAACTCTTTTTGAACCAGGAGATGAATAGACTGGTACGTGTAGGGGGCTCTGACACAGATGATGACAACAAAGACGTAGCAGAAGAGAAGCTATTACGGTCAATATAGTAACCACTGGACCCCAGCTGAAAAACAACGGGGGTTGTTATTCATTGGAAGGTAAATGTATTATACTTTCAGGAATGTCTATTATAACCTCAACTGGAGGAGAAGCATACTCATTATTCACAGTTGTGGATGTAGAAGGTAAAACAGGCTACATATCAATTGACGATTCTATCTCCCCCTCCATCTGTTGGGGAGTACTTGAAGAAACAGAAGCCATCGGATTCAGTGAAAGAACACAGCGTGGAATGTTTGGAGGCATACTATTCAGTATCGGCCATGTGGTGTAGCTTGACATGCTCGAATGAAATGTAACGATTCTCTTTATGACCAGGTAGTGGAGGTAGAATCACAGTTCGAGTGCCTTTCAATCTAAGCACTTTGACCGGTGCACGGTATGATGGACCAAATTCTTTCTTGTTCTCCACCTTCGCTCAGACCAGATTTCCAACCTTAGGAAGCCAGCCAGAAACCGGAATCAGCACCGCTGAATCCATAGAAATGGGCTTTCGCTTGTGAATCACAAGCCTTTTGTAGACCCTGTAACATAGCACAATGATTATCTACGTCAAATGTTGCGGCAACCACCACAAAGTCTAGACCATCAAGGTCTGGCACAAACATTTTAATAGGTCAAGAATTCTCCTAGCACTCAATAAGTCAAAATTAGTATAGTTATAAGTGGAAATGTCCAATGTCTTTTATTCAGACATCCAGGCTTTCTTTTCACTTTGCCTTTATCAGTAATGTTCTCCGTCATACATATCACTCCTTGCCATCAATACAGCTCCTTGCCAACACGTGTTTCATCTGTTTATATGAAACAAGACTTCATCAGGGCTGAAACATAAATCAATGGCATCATAAGGAATGTGGGGAGTCATGGGATCTAGGATTAAGCCCATCTCCAAAGTATTTCACCCGAATCGTGCCATGCACACTATTTACGTGTTTGATGATCATTATCTATTGTCCATTGACAACTCAAATCTAAAGGAAGGATGAATATCAATAAAAGAGGTAAAAGAAAAGAAAAGAGAACATGTGAATGTAAGTCACCCTAATGTGTTATAAATCACAGCTGGAACCATTACTTCCCAGGTGTATCCCCTTATTACGTAAAGTCATGCTATTCTCATACTAGTCAGCCCTAAATGGGAAATCATGAAGAAAACCAAGAGCTCGCCAATTCAGTGATCTCTATCGTCCTTGTCATTTTGAGGAATTGTTATCTCTTACGGAGCATCAGAATATCTGTAATTAGAATTAATTGTTATACATTCTGACGGTATGAGTATTGTCTGTTATCTTATTTCAAATCATGCCTCACTTACCAAAATAACATGCATCTGAGCATAATAAGTGTTATAAGAATTAATCAGCGATTCCGCGAATCTGTAATAAAAGTAAAAGAACTTTGGGTCACTATGTTGTGATCCTGTATCGGCCGTTAACATCTGAATTCTCGTGTCAGGGCGAAATCACTGCCATCAGTATTTTGCAAATGGCAGTCATCTATATTTACATAATCCCATCGCACCCGTTGATCCTAATTTAACGGAACAGGGCAAGGAAACACTACGGTCATGATTATGGCAGTCAGCGTATTCGGTCCATGGCCGTTACGCCTTCAACTTTGGTCCGAAAATAAGACAGAGGCGCAAAGCGCCTCAAATATACAAATTCTCACGTCTTTCAAACAGTACACATTAAGTTCTAATTGACCGTACAAGAGCAAACGATAACTGTTTGTAAAAGTATTTCTAATCTAGACCCATTTACACAATAGAAAATTGAGCTAGAATTGCTTCTAACTCTTACCAGTGGGTGGGGGCGGAGCTAGCCACGCCTGAAGATGGCTGCGCTTTGAGCGAGCTCCTTCGGTCGCTAGATCTATCCTGAAAATATCCTGCGTCAATATCCTGCAATCCCCTCAAAAAGGCATGAATTAACAAATTAGAAGTTAGCGGCATCCTGTGAAACCTCTTTTATAACCGCGACACCTTCGGAACTACAAAAACAGCCACCTGTTGTTGTGTAGTTCTATAGTACCCCTGCAGGACCTGCGCGTTTGGATAACATATACTGTGGGCTTGGTGTTAGACTGATTCTGTGCACCCCCACCGCATATGTTAGCCGGATTTGCATTAGCTAGCTCACAGTGCCACTAGAATCTCCTCTTATCGGGGAGAGATTAGTTTCTGGCAACCTTAGATCATGACAACCCTAATGCCTCAGAATCGTGAAAACAATGTACTACCTTTCGCTCAGTCACTCGTGCTTACTTATTCGGTTTGTCTCAGAGAGTTACACAGAATAAACAGTCTGGGCGTTTCAATAAGTATTTATTGAACAGTAGTTATTCTAGTGTAAAATATATGTGCTGCAGCAACCAGCAGACAATAGCAGAGATATATTATCAGCAGTACGATCAAAGTGAAAGGATAGAACAGTTCTACCATATTGCAATAAATACATACATGAATATAAAAGGCACTATGAAAGTGTGCGTACTCCTACGATGCCTAACTAGATGTACCTGAGTGTACCTAGCATATGTGTAGGTCTAAAAGCCTAAGAGCCAAGAATCCCTCTAGGATTTAGTCGAACCCCCATACCTGAAAAGAGAGAGTGTGGGACCCCGCCCTGGTCTTGAGTTGAACACCCCGCAAGGGCTGTGTTAGACCTCTGTCAGCTGGAGCGACTGCATACAGGAGCCTGAGCGTCTCTGGTCAGTGTGTCAGCATGGAAGTCTCGGTTCCCTCTATCTTACCGTGGCAAGATGTGGTGTATTTATACCCTAAAGTGTCTCGTCCCTCAGTATGGTTTGTATTGGTCTTTGTTAGACATGAGGAAGACGTCAGGGGTGAACTTTGTACATACATATTATGCGGGAGATGTAGCTGGTGAATGCTCATGCATAATTTATGAGTACATTGTAGGCCTGCGTTCTGGAAAGACCTTGCAGTGTTCTAACCACAGACTAGATAACGTTCAACCCTCAGAGCTCGTTGTGTACTGTAAGAAACTAGTGTAGGTGAAAGATCATGCCTATATTAGGAGCCATGACTATAATAGTGCATGTACGAGTATGACCATAATAGGGCATATACAAGTATGACCATAATAGGGCATATACTAGTATGACCATAATAGGGTATATATGAGTATGACCATAATAGGGCATATACGAGTATTTCTACATTATGGCATATATGAACGGGTCTACATTAGGGCCTATATACGAAACATAACACCCACTCCACTTTCGAATTGGATGACAACGACCATACTTAAAATCTGGACAATTTAAAAGTATTCACTTAAAAACAGCTAAAACATGGGTTTTAAAAAGACGTTAAAAAAAATGTTAAAAATGTTAAAAATGAGCTATTTCTTAGTTACCACTTGAAAAAGTCAATTCTGTCCCATTTATAAAAGTTGCATCACTATAAGCTGAAGAATGCCATGCTTTTCTAAGCGAAAGTGTCAATTTAGGAAATGTTCCAAATTTTGATCATTTATTTATGAAACGAAGTGGAGAAGCAGAATTCTTTCCCAGGACGCGATGAGCCAATTCAAGATTTAGTGTCCTGGCTGGGAGATACAGCATTATCGGTGTTAGCTACTGCAGACGACAAATCCAACGCTTCACAGAGAACGTCAATCACACATAGATGGAATTCGGCACTGCCAACAGTCGTTGCTGCGGCAGCTTGAGCGGGAGTTTTTACCTCGGTGCCTTTGGAGGAGCCACCTAACCCAGCAGGAGCAAACGGCACCTGTGGATTCTCAAGGAATGCATTCATCAGAATTGGAAGACGCTGGGGACAACGCAGAGCATGGGCCTTTAGGGGGTCCAGCATACCATCTAGGTCCAGTGGCGTATCCGATGGAAACATTAGACATAGATCCAACGTGCATTCTTCTCCGCAGAACAGGCATCGAAGAACAGGTAAGATGCAGTCCACCCAGACTGGTCTAAATGATAAAAACCAAGAGACATTCAGTTCTCTTAGGCAAGGTATGCCCAGAAGCTGCACCATGCGTTCACGATATTTCCGTTCCATGAGCGTGTTCGCCATTTCCTCGGAAATGGGGCCGTCCATTGCGTAGCAGTAATATTACAATCAGGACTCCTGCAATTAGGAACAGGATAAGCGGGAGACCTCCAAAGACGCTTCCCAATACGGAGTGTATAAAATTTGGGATTACTCCGAGGACTGTCTGAAAGGTGCTTAATAGTCCTGACCCTATGGTCTTAAATAGGTGTACAGTACCGCTCGTATCAGACATGTTAAAGATACGACCCACCATTTCTGCGAAATGAAAGGGGCAGTTTGTACGTATAAGCGCTTGTATCTCAGTCAAGGTCCTTGCAACTTGAAGTTCAAAGATTTCTCGAGCGGAGGTTAAGGGCACGGGTTGCTGTAAAAGCATGGCTTTCAGTCTGCTCAAAGTATCAAATTGTACAAAGGAAACATTCAACGAAGGCCATAACGGCGCCTCCCTGACTGTGTTCAGTGGCGGAAACAATACTTGCATACAGCAAGTAACCCTGGAGTTAACAGTAACTAGATAGGCGACGCCGGGAAGCATCCCACAGCAACCTTGATCATTTAGCATTAAGTAACTCCCATTCGAGAGCAGCTGGAAAACCGGCGTGATCATGGCCGCTGGGGTCCCTGACATGTGACAAGATAAGTTAGCTACCGAACCACTACATGCTCCATGTAGAGAAATATCCTGACACATGAGAGAACCGCTTAAAGCGTTCTTGCAGTTTGTACCACTCAGATACACTTCTCAATCCCCATTCCGGCACTGATATCTATATGGTAACTCCCAAGTTTCCTTGATGTATCCCTTACCCATTTTTTCATATCTGCCCGCCTGCCTCTGCTCAAGGCAATATTGAAACTGAAATGTAGTGACCAGCAGAGTGATTTGGCCATGAATTAGCCATTCTGTTGATGGTGATTCGGCTACAGTGAATGGTAACGTTTCCAGGTTCTCAATACGCAGCATTGTATATTTGGCTCCCCTCTGTGCCATTTCTGTCTGTTTATCGTTTAGATTGTGTTCTGAAAACAGAGACGTGGTGTTCATAAACGCCAGGGCACATAGCCTGCACGCAAAGATTGCAGCGTCCAGCTTAACATCATAATAGAACGTAGCTGAGATTGCCCGTGTTGTAACAAGGCCAGATCTTGTTCTAATATGTGGATTGCCGAAGACACAATGTTGCCTAAGGAGTAAATCCTGGAGGTCAAAGTTGTTAACCCATTATCCACTACAGCTAATGCCTTCTCTAAGTTAATACGGTCTATTTCCCGTATTCTATCTGCGTCCTCCTGTTGGGATATTTTCCAGTTTTCATTATAATAGGCATAAAGGCCAGCATATATGAAACGTTTCTGACGTGGTTTCCTTGGGCCTAGTAAAAAATCCCTAAGGTCTACGTCAGGTGTGAGTAAGGTCAAGTGATGTTTCACTTCTGTGAGTGTTGAGGTTTCTAGCCAATCAAGGCACAACTTCCCAACATTATAGGATGTGACTACCCCCGGGTGTTGTCTCTGTACATAGCGAGGATCTGGCCTATGGATACTAAATCCCTCGGGTGTACCTAGGAATCTCTGTTGACATGTGTTCATGTCAATGGGCCAAATCAGCCATCCTGTCCAATTGGGATCTGACCTGTTGTACTGGAGAATGTCATCTAATCTTACCCCATGTGTAGTTGAATTCTGCCCCCCACCCATCTGTGATGGTGTCGGAAACCCAGGTGTGTTCATTTCCTTGTTCTTGGCTAGTCCAAGACAGGATGTCTGTTGCACAGTTTCATTCAGAAATATTATCTGCTGTGGAATGAGGCATGCTCTAAAAAGCGCTTCTGTTCCCTGGACTTGCCAGTCCCTAGAACCCCAGATCGATTTTAAATCTATAGTGTCCTTCCTTAGGTCAAAACTCTGTGTAGACAACTGGGCCATGAAGGAAGCAGAGTAAATCTGTTTGGTATTTGTCAACATAATTTTCTGTGCTGAAGATGTTGCCACTTTGTAATAAAATTACTTTGGGTCAGATGTGTTGAACCCTGAAAAGTATGTGAATTTCTGTGCAAAGGTTTGCGAACTACCTTTTGGAGGAGTTGGGCAGTGTTCCCACTGGTGGTATTCAAATACATTTCTAGGTGTTATAGATTTGTGCAAGAAATGATGACCATAATGTTGGTAACAGTACAATGTATCATAGTCTGAAGTACCTTCTAACATTTCATTGTTCAGAAATGCTGCAGTTTTTTCTAAATCAGACATTATATTGTTTACAGTTTCAGTGTCCCAATCATCAGAAAATGTACTGGAGGTAATGATATCACTTAAAGAAATTTTAAATACATGTTTAAGCTTTAAAAGTTCAGTCGCACACAATATATCAAAATCAATCTTGTCCCATACTATACCGTCCGGTATAGGAACTGCTGTGATGTTCACTGAAGACATGTCTCTTGGTTCACGATGTGAAGACTGGTGTGGCTTTAAAATCAAATTGACTCTTTGGGCTGTAGAGCTTTGCTGAAGGTATCGTCCATTAATAAGCATACTAAAAGTTATTATTAAACCTAGCCAGAAAAGAAAAAATTAAATCCTAGTGATATACCATAGTTCAATCCAAGGTGACACCAGGTAAGTCTTTCTAAAAAAGTTCAAAAAGTCAGTGAGTTTCTGTCTGAGTGATTTTTTGCCTGGCGTCGTTTCCGGCTCACTTGGATCCAGTGAAAACGTATCAAAGTTCATGAAATAGCCAGAAGCAGTTCGATAAATTGTTGGAATTGCATCGGGATTTGTTGAAATCGGATTTTGCTCTTGACGAGGCATGTTGACGTAGACGTCTGTAGTTGGTCTGATTGCAACGTGGTTGTTAAGTTGATTTTCTTCTTGAAGATGAATTTCTTGTTGAAGTGGAACAAGTTCCATAGCATTGTTGCTTAGTCCTTCATTCCGTACAGGTGGCTCTTCAAACGTGATGAGTCTTTCTGTTTGAACTTCTTGGATTGTAGCAAGAGGAGGGCGTCTGCTACTGTGGAGTCCACGTGGCCTACTGTTTAGTATCGGCCACATAGTGTGGTTTGATTAAGTCGATTGAGACAAATCTTTTCTCCTTTTTCCTGGCAAGAGGCGGCAGAAGTACAGTTCTTGTGCCTTGGATTGCTAGGACCGGTACAGGCTTTCTGTAGGATGGCCCAAATTCTTTCTTGTCTGCAATCTTCTCTCTGACCAGATCCCAAACTTTTGGGATCCAGACAGGTCTTGCCGTTACTGCCTTGACTTCCTCAGTGGCGGTCTGTTTTAAGTGGACGTTGCTTTGTTGTGTCCTGGATTCATTTAGATCCTGTAAAACAGCCAAACGATCATGGATATCAAATGGTTTTTGATCCGCCACTGCGCCTTCACAATCAAGATCAGGTACCCACATTCTTGTCCCAAATAGGACCTCGTAAGGAGTGACACCCCCTAGAGAGCTTCTTGGCTGATTATTCAGGGCTCGTTGTACCTCATAAAAGCGATTGACCCATCTACCGCCCTTGCCTAATACCCTAGCTGTTAAAGATTGCTTTAAGTCATGGTTTTTCCTCTCCATAACAACAGAACTTCCCTCAGGATGGTACGGAGAGGAGTACCGCAATGTTACGCCCATTCCTTCCATGGCCTCTTTGTAAGCCCGAGAGGTAAACGTCGGGCCACGGTCAGAATGTAACGTGCCAACTGCGTATGTGTCGATAAAGACGCGCAAATCTTTTATAACAGTTCGAGCGTCAGCCGAGCGCTGAGGCCAGACCCATACGAATCTAGAGCAGGAATCCACTGCAACGATGATAAATTTCTTGGCCCAATCAGATTGTAGGGGTCCGCAGTGGTCCAAATATACACATGCGAGAGGTTTGTCTGATTTTAGTAATGGAGTCTGCGCTGGGCGTGTTACGGTGGAGCCTTTCATCTGCTGGCAGATGTCTCACTTTAAGACATAGTCTTTGGTCTGCTTTGTTAACCCTGGCCACCAGTAGCGCTGTTTCAGTAAAGAAATAGTCGCTGTAACGCCTGTATGCGCAGAACTCAAACCCTCGTGTGCTGCTAGAATTAAGCCTTGCCTACGATCCATATTTGGTATTACTCTATCCCCCACTCCAGGAATCTGAGCATATGGAATGTTTTGTGCATCTAACTGGTAGGAGTACTTGAGTGGAAATTCTTTAGGTACTGCTGTGCTGCCTTTGCGTGAAGCAATGACAGCCACCATAATCTCGCCGTCTATTCTCATTTTTGAATGAGTGATTGAAGCTGCGGACGCTGTGCGTACAGCCCCCTTCGCTACTTCATCAGCCAATGAATTCCCTTCAACGTGAACACCATCACGCTGATGACTCAGTGTATGTATCACGTGAGCCCTTGGTAGTTCGTTTCTCAACTCCACTACCTGTTCCCATAGCATTTTATGCTTAATTATGCCACCTTTTGTGACTTTGAACCCGTTTTGTTCCCAATGATGTAAATATTCATTGTACGACTGTACACAGTAAAAGGAATCACACACAATTAGTGTGGGGAATTCATGTTCCGTATTTACAAGTGCCAGTATTAGTGCTTTTAATTCTGCCAACTGAGCCGTGCAGTCTCCTAGAGATTGCGTTTTAGTGCTACTGGGATGGAACTTTCCATCGCGCATGCGACCTTTAACGATTGCACACGCTGCGCTGTAAGCTTGCTTACTCCCTATGGCTGGTTGAGCAGATCTGTCAGTGTAAATAATGTATTCATACTGATCTAGAGGCAAAATCTCATTTGGTAGAGGATATTCTTGTTCGTATTGCAGAAATGCTTGTGTTTTTAAACTTGGATCAAATCTGTATTCAACATCCGTTGCAGTAAGAGAATTAGCCCATTGTATCCATCTGGGATGTAAGGCTTTCGCATTTGGAATGCTAGCTTTTGTAACAGCTTCTAAAGCTGGTACTGGGGTCAACGCAATTATGCGTTTACCCTGAGCCAGAGCTCTTTCTCTTGCTACAGCGGTCTGCACTGCTGTCAGGATTTTCTCTGTTGAAGTGAAACGCATTTCTGCGTTTGTGTACAGGTGTGATTTGTATGCGATTGGTACCGTTTCGCCTTCATTGAAAGTTAAATAAGTGTACCCGCATTGACCTGCTATTACTCGGATCACTAAGTTGCATACGTTTACGTGTGTCTGTAAATGTTTTGAAGCTATCATGTCTTCCTGTAGTGAACGTAGGATATTTGTATGTTACCGTGTCCATTGTCTGACTGAAAAATCAGGTTTTATTAAGTCGTAGAAAGGTTTTAGTCTTTCTGCGTAATCCAAAATGTATGTTCGACCAAAATTTAGGAATCCCAGAATTGATTGTAAATTCTTTAATGATTTTGGAGGTTGGAGCAATGCACACTTTTCTAAAAAGTTAGCTGCTAGGCTTTTTCCTTCACTTGACAGCTCATACCCTAAAAACTGGACATTGAGATGGGCAATTTTTGATTTTTTGAAATTAAATTTATAGCCCTCAGAGGCGAATCCCATAATAATGGTGCTCACCCTGGTCAAGTGCCTCGGTAAGTCATTGTCCGTCAGATAAATATCATCCACATAGGACAATGCTTCTTCATCCAAATTTTGGAGTAACTCTGTTACCCTTGCTGAAAACAACCCCGGGCTATTCTTATACCCTTGGGGGAGTCGGCAAAATTGCCGTTGGGACCCTAGCGCTGAAAATACGGTCAGATACCTGCTTTCTGGCGCTAAGTTTTGGCAGAAAAATCCATTTGAGATATCAAGTGTTGTTTTGTATTTTTGTCGCGCAATGTTATTCATTAATGTTATTAATTAATTCACAATACTGTGTGCATTTTGAACTGCAAATGTCTTTGTGCAGGTGTTTAAATGTCTGTAATCCAAAACTAAATGATATGTGTTGTTAGGTTTTGATACGGGGAACAAAGGATTGTTCATTGGTGAGGTGCAATTTTCTATCACCCCCTGGTATTCAAGTTGATCTAGGATCTCCCTGGCTTGTTTTTTAGCTTCCTGCTTTATAGGGTATTGCCTTTGAGCATTTGGGGAAACTTTTAACGGGATCACGTGGTGGGTTGAATCCTCATCCCAACCAGCATGATTTTTGTACAATGCTGGAGCTAGGGCAACCGCCCACTCCTGCACATATGCATGTTTTAAATGTATGGGAACAAGGTCAGAAAATGCTGGAAAAATTACCTTTTCTCCCTTTGGGCACCCCATGATGAATGCTGGCGGCCAGTCTTGCTCTGCTAATAGGATGTCATATCCAGATGACAGATTTTCCCAAAATAGACCTTTAACTTTCCTGGGCTTGTCCCCCTCCATCCGGAGTGTTATCTCATGTAACTTATGTGGGACACTTACCCGAGTATCAGGTGTTTCCACCGTGATATACTCACTCCACTCCGCTGTCACCAGAAATTCCTTCAGGTTCTGGCGAGCTATTGTTACTTCTGCTGCACTGTCTAGCATCGTCAGAGCCCATTCCCCATTCAGAAGCTGTGTCCTCAGAATTCTGGGCATGTCTGATCTTGAGACCTGCTACCTTCTTCTTTTTGAACTGAGGTTTCTGTTTTTGTTCATCTTCTTTTTTAGGTGCGTAGTCCTCAGCGTGTTGCGTGTCTCTGTACTTTGTACACTCCTCTGACCGTCCTTCCCTCTCTGAGTTTTTTGATGAACCCTGAAAGGAACGAGAGGAACGTGTATCAGTATCCTGATACCTGTCAGGTTTTTTAATATTATCCCTATTCCTGAGGTTATACCTCCTTTCAGAGGGCTCCTGTTGAGGAGACCTGCCTCGGGATTGAGATCTGCTGTCTTTAGACTTTTGTTGCTTTTTATTTTCCCACTTCTTCTTAGAAGAAGTAGGTGTCTGCTTTATAGTGTCCTTTTCAGGACTGCCCACCAGTTGTGGTTTTAATGCCTTCCCACCTAGACTGTCTCTGCCTAATTCTGCATATGCAGTTTCAATTATTTTGGGTAGTTCGTGTTGTTGATCTACTGGACTGAACTCCCTTAGGAGTTGGCGGATCGCCCCTGAACCTGCTTCCCCCTTAAAGTTAGCTAGTATTATGGCTGATACCTGATCAAAGTTGTTTAGTAACTTCGGGGCAGATTTACAAGCCCCTTGCGCCACTTTTGCGCCGCCGTTGCGTCACTTTTGTGACGCAGCGGCGACGTAAACCATGCGCCACGTTGCGCATTATTTACAACGTGACGCATCTAGGGAGATGCGTCACGTTGTAAAGCCCTGCGCCACATGAAACCTGCGTCAGGTTTCATGTGGGCGTTCCTCCGCAGGGTGGGCGTTCCGTCGAAGGAATGCCTCGTAAAGTGACGCAGTGAAATCTACAAGATTTCACTGAGTCACTTTTCCGACGCTGCTGCGACAAATCCTTACGCCTGCTTCAAGCAGGCGTAAGGAGTGGCGCACCACGTTAGGTATGGGCGGCCCACGAGCATTGCTGGAGTTGCGTCGCGCTTGCGACACGACTCCAGCAATGCGCCGCCCTTGCGCCACAGGATGCGACACGCATCGGCCTTTCCTTGCGCCACGGTGCGCCGCATTGTAAATGCGGCGCTTCCGTGGTGGCGCAAGGAGAGAATTGCGTGTCGCAACTATTCTGGCGCATCCCTGCTGATTTGCAGGGATGCGCCAGAAGTTGTAAATCTGCCCCTTCATCCCTAAGTTTAGGGCAGGCTCTGCTCCGTACTCATTTTGTATCTGTCTCAATACGTCTGGCACTACTGCTAAGGACTAAGCCTGGGCGTAGTTTGCGTAGTAGCACTTCACGTAGCTACGTGAAGTACATTCTCAACTTCACGTAGCTATGCACATTGCGTAGCTGTGTACTTGACTGCACTGTACAATAATTGCCAAAAGCATCTTGTACAGTGCAAGTTAAGATAAACTAAATAACTCTGTCTTTATATGCTAAAAATGCATATAGTTACTACAAAAAAGTGAAAATGATAAATTAACAAGCAGTGAGAGAGGTGATGATTTTGGGATCCTCCCTAACCTAGGGAGAGAAGAACCAAGCAGATGCCTTGAAAACAAAAAACACATCTTTTGAACCATTCAGTGGTGGTCCCATCCTCTTAGGACCACTCCAAGCACAGTTATTGGCAAAAATACAATCCCAACTAAAGGCCCTGCAAAGCATTATGGGACGAGATTAGCAGTGGGCAGTGAATATTATAGTATCCAATATCAAAATAATTCTACAAAGAGCTGCAGTTCCACTAGTCGTTACTAGATGTCCCTCACGAGTCAAATGCAAAAGCTTCATGAAAGGGTTTCAATGCTTTTGCATTTGACTCGTGAGGGACATCTAGTAACGACTAGTGGAACTGCAGCTCTTTGTAGAATTATTTTGATATTGGACACTATAATATTCACTGCCCACTGCTAATCTCATCCCATAATGCTTTGCAGGGCCTTTGGTTGGGATTGTATTTTTGCCCATAACTGTGCTTGGGGTGGTCCTAGGAGGAAGGGACCACCATTGAATCGTTCACATGATATGCTTTTTGTGTTCAAGGCATCTGCTTGGTCCTCCGCCTAGGTTAGGGGGACTCAAAATCATCACCTCTCTCATTGCTTGATATTTTGTCAAAGTTCATTTTTGTGAATTGGTTATATGCTTTTTAGTATAGAAAATTGCTTTATCAAAGCGTTTGACGGTGTTTATTTTTAAGCCTGGGTGTAGTGTGTGCTTGACTGCACTGTACAATAATTGCCAAAAGCATCTTGTACAGTGCAAGTTAAGATAAAATAAATATCTCTGTCTTTATATGCTAAAAATGCATATAGTTACCACATAAAGTGAAAACAATAAATTAACAAGCAGTGAGAGAGGTGATGATTTTAGGATCCTTCCTAACCTAGGGGAAAACCAAGCAGATGCCTTGAAAACAAAAACACATCTTTTGAACCATTCAGTGGTGGTCCCATCCTCTTAGGACCACCCCAAGTACAGTTATTGGCAAAAATACAATCCCAACCAAAGGCCCTGCAAAGCATTATGGGACGAGATTAGCAGTGGGCAGTGAATATTATAGTATCCAATGTCAAAATAATTCTACAAAGAGCTGCAGTTCCACTAGTCGTTACTAGATGTCCCTCACGAGTCAAATGCAAAAGCTTCATGAAAGGTTTTCAATACTTTTGCATTTGACTCGTGAGGGACATTTTGTAACGACTAGTGGAACTGCAGCTTGATGTATTAATAATTTCAATGCTTTTGCATTTGACTCGTGAGGGACACCTAGTAACGACTAGTTGAACTGCAGCTCTTTGTAGAATTATTTTGATATTGGACACTATAATATTCACTGCCCACTGCTAATCTCGTCCCATAATGCTTTGCAGGGCCTTTGGTTGGGATTGTATTTTTGCCCATAACTGTGCTTGGGGTGGTCCTAGGAGGAAGGGACCACCATTGAATCGTTCACAAGATATGCTTTTTGTGTTCAAGGCATCTGCTTGGTCCTCCCCTAGGTTAGGGGGACTCCAAAATCATCACCTCTCTCATTGCTTGATATTTTATTGTCAAAGTTCATTTGTGTGAATTGGTTATATGCTTTTTAGCATAGAAAATTGCTTTATCAAAGCATTTGAAAGTGTTTATTTTACTGCTGCTACGCTACGTCGATTAGCACAGTTATTCATTCTGCTACGTGCAATTTGCGTAGTGCGTAATAGCACAAACTTTGCATGCTCCGTGAGCGTAGCGAAGTATTATGCCCAGGGTTACTAAGGACAGGATACCATGTGTTCTGTTATATATGGCAGCAAAGACTGAACCCAAGAGGTGCAATCCTCTACTTGTGGTGGGATCCCCATGGGCAAGCAGATTGTTAGAATTCTGTGTTTATCATAGGGGGTAGTATTCGGGAATACCGCCTCAAGCTGAGTTATTTTCTGAGCTATCCAGAATGGGATTTGTTCGCGTTTTGCGGGCATTTTGCCCATTACCGCGTCTAATGTTTGAGGAGTAATTTTATTTCCTGTACCCTGAGCCGGAGTACTATTTGCTGCACCTGGTGCAGGTTGGATTGTTAAAGTCCTCATGACGAATTGTGTCAGGTTTCTGTAGATTTTAATTAAATCTCTGTGTTGTATGAGTAATTCTGGCTGTGGCATTGTTCCGATGTCAGGGTGCGGTGTGTAAGCCGCTTGTATTGGCCATGTGGCCCCGGCTCCTCCGAGCGGGCCTAATCTTACTCTTCCTCTTACGTGGGGTAGGGCGCCATTAAACCAGTAATAATGTTCCTGGTAAGTGAGTGGAATCTCTATGTCCTCAAACGGGGAATATTCCGGTGGTGCATCTCCTGCTATATAGTAGTGAAATGTCTTTGTTATGGCATTTGCTGCTGGGAATGTAACCCATGAATAGAATACCTCTGTTTTGTTTGATTCGTGTGCCTCAATCACGAAAACTACCATGCCACCCCTAGCTTGTAAACCATTTTCTAATGGTCTTAGGGTGACTGTCATTCTGAATTATGGTGCAATCTGTATTGCATCTACAGGATCTTCTCCTTCTTCTGAAAAATTCAGTTCAACTCTGTCTTCCCTTACCTCGGTATCAGGCATGTTTAGAGGAAGAAGTATTCCAAGGGAACTAAGATAAGGTGTTATGCACAATTTAGGAACTAAATGTCCTTCAAGCTTGATTAACCAACAGCCGATAAATAGGATATCTCGCCTACTCAGCTGTGGCGGAGTTTGTGCCCACCCACTCCAGACGTCTCTGGGGTTTTGTGAGTAGGTTCTCTGAGAATAGCACGACTGAACTACTCAGATTCTGCTGTTAAATAAGTACCCAACAAACGTTGGCGGCGCCATGTCGTGTAGTTCCTATAGTACCCCTGCAGGACCTGCGCGTTTGGATAACATATACTGTGGGCTTGGTGTTAGACTGATTCTGTGCACCCCCACCGCATATGTTAGCCGGATTTGCATTAGCTAGCTGACAGTGCCACTAGAATCTCCTCTTATCGGGGAGAGATTAGTTTCTGGCAACCTTAGATCATGACAACCCTAATTCCTCAGAATCGTGCTTACTTATTCGGTTTGTCTCAGAGAGTTACACAGAATAAACAGTCTGGGCGTTTCAATAAGTATTTATTGAACAGTTGTTATTCTAGTGTAAAATATATGTGCTGCAGCAACCAGCAGACAATAGCAGAGATATATTATCAGCAGTACGATCAAAGTGAAAGGATAGAACAGTTCTACCATGTTGCAATAATCATGAATACATACATGAATATAAAAGGCACTATGAAAGTGTGCGTACTCCTACGATGCCTAACTAGATGTACCTGAGTGTACCTAGCATATGTGTAGGTCTAAAAGCCTAAGAGCCAAGAATCCCTCTAGGATTTAGTCGAACCCCCATACCTGAATAGAGAGAGTGTGGGACCCCGTCCTGGTCTCGAGTTGGACACCCCGCAAGGGCTGTGTTAGACCGCTGTCAGCTGGAGCGACTGCATGCAGGAGCCTCAGCGTCTCAGGTCAGTGTGCCAGCATGGAAGTCTCGGTTCCCTCTATCTTACCGTGGCAAGATGTGGTGTATTTATACCCTAAAGTGTCTCGTCCCTCAGTATGGTTTGTATTGGTCTTTGTTAGACATGAGGAAGACGTCAGGGGTGAACTTTGTACATACATATTATGCGGGAGATGTAGCTGGTGAATGCTCATGCATAATTTATGAGTACATTGTAGGCCTGTGTTCTGGAAAGACCTTGCAGTGTTCTAACCACAGACTAGATAACGTTCAACCCTCAGAGCTCGTTGTGTACTGTAGGGAACTAATGTAGGTGAAAGATCATGCCTATATTTGGAGCCATGACTATAATAGGGCATGTACCAGTATGACCATAATAGGGCATATACGAGTATGACCATAATAGGGCATATACGAGTATGACCATAATAGGGCATATACGAGTATTTCTACATTATGGCATATATGAAGGGGTCTACATTAGGGCCTATATACAAAACATAACACCGTCACCGCCCGACCGAGGTGAGGCCTACAGTGTGCGTTCGCGGGCGCGCTTGCTACGACAACGGTGTGATCCGCTGTGACGGAGAGAGTGAAGCTGGGCCAAAGGCGCCTCCCTGGGTGTATCGGCCTTTGTACCTGAAGTGAGTGCATGGATGCTGGGGCTGTCGCCCCCTCCGCAGGCGCACTGTAGTGTGTGGGTTCCGCCGGCGGCCTGGGACTCGATCCTGTCTGGAGCTGCGGACGGCGCGCACACGAGGGTCGGCGAGTTGCCCCTTTGAGAGCGACGGCTCCAGGAAAGTGTGAGGGCGGCCTTGTGTAGGGCCTGGGCCGGGACTCGGTGGCTGCGTTCTTGGCCGCGGGAACTACACACCGACCAGAGTGATGCCGCATTTTATTGCGGGAACCGGCGCCTGAGCAGACGACCAGCGGCACGGAGAGGATCGGGTGCCCCTGTGACCCGGCCTGGTGCATGCATGGACTGCTACACGTAAGCCCTGAATATATGGTGAGGTGCAAGCGAAATTAGGGCGTCCATTGAGTCGAGCTACGGGCACAGCGCTGCCTACCTACATGGCGCTCATCTAGCCCATATGCAGGGGCTGGCCGGAGGCACAGCTCGTGAACCATAGGCCTGAAGCAGTGGAGCCCCCTAATCACGAACTACAGCGGTAATTGACTCTCGGGTGGGCCGGCTCTGGGATAGTTCACTACAGGATTAAAAACACACCGTCTCATGCGCCACACTGGACACTGTAGCGGCATACTCTTGCTTGCTCAGATCCTATGGGTGCTGCCAACTGAAAAGTTCAGCACAGTTAGTGACCGGACACAGAATCAACACGATCTGGAGTAAATACAGAGCTAGAATGACATATTGGTAATGCTGCTGACTACGTGTGGGAGTTCGGAGGGCGGGACCATGGAGTGGGTCGAGCGGAGACACAGGGCTGGGCCCGACTCTCTCCGACAAGTGCGCTGCAGAGACACATCTCCACGAATACAGTGTTGCGTGAGACGGCCATACAAGGTTTATACGGAGATCCATACTGCCCCCCGGCTTGCGTCATGGGTAAACCGGACAGAACACAACCCAAGATCCACTTCGAGCAGCCAAAAAAGATGACTGAAACACGCACAGTCAACCAACAGTCTACTGAAACTCCCCCATCAGCCACGGACATCGGACACGGACTTCGAGATATGTTTTCAACAATACTGGCCTCCCTCTCCAACATTGATGGCAAGATAGATGCGTTGACCTACAGGGTGGACCGTATGTCTGAGCGCCTCGACAAACATACCGAAAGAATAGATATGGCAGAGCATCGGATATCGGACACAGAAGATGTGCAACAGCAAATGGAAGTCAAACAAGGGAAAATGGAAAAAACCCTGGTGGCACTGGCAGCGAAGTCTGAAGATTTGGAAGCGCACTCCCGCCAGAATAACCTGCGATTCATGGGCATAGCGGAATCAACAAATACAGGCAACATGGAACGCTACATAGAAACTCTATTAATAACCCTCTTGGGGAGAGACACATTCTCCGCTATTTTTATTATAGAGAGAGCGCATAGATCTTTAGCCCCACCTCCACCACCGGGAGCCAGACCGCGCCCGATCATTGCAAAAGTGTTGAACTATAAAGACCGAGACGCAGCGCTCCGCAAGGCCTGAGAGCTGGGACAACTGAATCATGACAGAATGGACATATCCATCTATCCTGACTTCACGCCGCAGGTACAGGAGGCTAGAAAGAAATTCTTAGAGGTAAAGTAGAAACTATGAGACCAAAATATCCCGTATGCGATGATAGATCCAGCTCCGCTGAGAATCACTGTTGCAGGCAAGACAACCATCCACAATGACCCTAAGGAGGTATTTCAGTACCTGAAGAAGAAAGGATCCCAGACCCAGCGGCGAAAATCACCCAGAGGTGGCCCAGATGATCAGGATCCAACATCAGATGTTGATGAATGAGACTCTCCTGTTAACCTGGGCAACAGAGACACGCCTGCGACAGGTCAACCCTCCAGATCAGCGAGGCAAAGGACTCAGATAAGTGACATTACACTGCCTGTATATTTGTATGACTGAACCTGAGGCAAGAGGCAAGGACACTTTGTAGATTATATATACTCTCAGGCAGAATGCTGACTGAGATGTATACAGGTGTATACTACATTATCATACACTCTGCAAGTATAGACGCAAAATGTTTATTTTATGAAGCGACCCCCGTGTGCCCTTCCACCGGGGTCCACGGCAGGCAGCTCCCGCCAACATGTGTGCACCACATCAAGTTTGTTTTCATTTGAGAAATCAGTTGGGGGGTGGGGGTTGGGGATGTCTTTTCTGGGAATGTCTCCGCTATGATTGGGATGGCGGAGTGGGTGGGGGCAGGGAAGTGGATAATTCAAGAAAAATGGTCGGTTACATGGCAATGGGGACCACATGCAATGTGTGCACTGAGACCACACAACGTCTACAAGTTCACTTAAGCAACTATACTACAGCATGGGCACTATGACACGGAGCACTAGAACCCTAACACTCTTGACATGGAATGTGAGAGGCCTGAAAAACCCGCAGAAAATACGGAAAGTTTTTGCATATCTAGATCGTCACAAAATAGATGCAGCCTGTATTCAAGAAACCCACCTCACTGGTTCAACGGAGTGCCGAATAGGTATGAGATGGGCGACATATCGCATTGCCTCCTCATATTCTACTTATACCAGAAGAATGTTGCTCCTCATTAAACGAGGTACACCATTTACCCTGCTCAACTTGACCACTAAAGACCAGGGGAGATACACCATAATCCAGGGTAACTTCGGGGAGACGGCCCTGACTCTAGTAAATACATATGGACCGAACACAGATGACCCATCCTTTTTCACACAGATATGGGACAAACTACGCACACTGACACCGACGGCGATTCTCTGGGGAGGGGACTTTAATACCGGTATGGACCCTTCAATGGACAGATCCACATGCAATGATAAATATGGGAAACAGGCCACTAACGTGCTTAAAGATGGAATGGAGGAATATGCGATGTCGGACATTTGGCGCATGAGACATCAGGGACATAGAGAGGGCACATGCATCTCCACTACGCACAATACATGGTCCAGAATAGACTTTTGGATAGCCACAAATGACATTTGCAAATGGACAACATCGATAGAACATTTGCCAAAAAGTTTATCGGATCATGCACCGGTCCACCTAGAGCTCGAACTTCCCACACACACTCCTCAACAGTTTACCTGGCGTCTCCAGCAAAATGTGCTGCTAGATCAGGTGTTCAGGACTGAACTACAGCAGGCCATAACTGACTACTTCTAATACAATTTGGGATCGGTAGACAGCGCTAAAATATTGTGGGAAGTCTTTAAAGTAAGAATTCGGGGCTTTGTATAGGCAAGCATGCTGGAATATTGAAAGATATTCAGCAACAATTATCTAAGACAGAAAAAGACATTAAACAATTAGAAACGGAATATATGCGTACACAGAACCCCGGGACACTGGCAGACATCAGAACTAAACTCGACACCTATCATGACTTCGCAGAAAGCGAGGTGAAATACATTTCACGTAGGTATACGGCACGTAATTATGGCAAGGGTGGGCACCCAGGCAGCGCATTAACTAGTAGGATACGCCCTGCACACACTATGTCTCATATCACACAAATTATAGATGCGCAGGACGCGCCCCACTTTGATACCCAATCTATCCATGGCTGCTTCTCCGCCTATTACACACATTTATATTCCACAGATAAGAGCGCAATCCCATCTGAGATAAATCAGTATTTAGACGACATTGCGCTCGCCTGGCTGTCCGATGAACACCGAGAATATTTCTGTCATCCTATCACAGAAGATGAGATAAAAGAAGCTATTAATTCCCTCCCCAATAATAAGGCCCCCAGAGTGGATGGGATACCTGGGGAATTTTATAAAGAATATAAAGCTTTATTAATTCCTCACCTTGCTGCAATGTATGATGACGCTTATGAGGACGGAATGTTGCCACCTTCGCTGCGCGAAGCCTTATTAGTTACGCTTCTTAAACCAGACAAAGACCCCACCAAATGTGAGTCATATCGCCCCTTATCACTGATAAATATAGATGCCAAAATCTTGGCCAAGATCATAGCACTGAGGCTACAACCCTTAATGCGCAATTTGGTTCTACCGGGCCAATCAGGTTTTATACCTACTCGGTCAACCACACAAAACCTATGGACCATATTCACAATGTTTCACCATTTAAACCCTGAAATGCCAGCCGCTGCGGCCTTATTGGACGCAGCGAAGGCTTTTGATTCGGTGGAATGGCCATTTGTGTTTACTGTATTGCGTAGGATGGGGTTCCCTGAGCCGTTCCTATGCTGGATAATGCTGTTATACACGGAGCCTTGTACACGCCAGATCCCATTAATATCTGTAAAGGGACGAGGCAGTGATGCCCGCTCTCTCCACTCTTATTTACACTAGAACTGGAACATCTAGCCTGTAAGATTAGACAGAGATATGCGGATACCGCATTACAGTTCCATCTCCGACCAGTAAGCATATCACTGTACGCTGATGATATGGTCCTATATGCACGCCACCCAGCAGATAATTTAAACAAACTTATCAGAGAATACATCTGCTTCGAACATTACTCAGGACTCAGCATTAATTGGTCCAAGTCCGTGGTGATTCCACTCACTCCTGCTACGATACAACCTCCGCTAGACTATCCATTACAATGGCAGACGGAACCCGTAAAATACCTAGGTATATGGCTTCACCGAGACCCTGAGGTAGTAATCCATGAAAATTATGGTAGAGCTATATCAAAACTGGAGGACCAGATAGACAAGTGGATCAGATTACCCCTGTCACTCACGGATAGGATAGCGATACAAAAGATGGTGGTACTCCCTCGCTTTCTTTATCTGTTTATGAACGTACCGGTGAAACCCACACGTCAATTGTTTATTAAACTACGCACCTATATGATACGTCTGACGTGGGCGGGAAGGCAGGCACGGGTAGGTTGGACAGAACTGACCAGACCGTACATCCAAGGCGGGTTCGGAGCACCAGACCTGCAACTTTATTACTATTGTGCACAGGCGCAGCACGCACACTACTGGTTACATCCGCATGCACATATCCCGCACATAACAGTAGAATATGACAGTGTCAGTCCGAACCCCCTGGTCACTTACATATCGGGACCACGACAGACCACCCAGAGAGCTGAAATAAATCCGGTCTGCTGCACGTCAATGGCATGGCATATGCTGGCAAAGAGAGCACACAAACTCCCTACATATGCACCAGCGCTACCCTTGAATAATCACCCATGAATAACTGTGACTCAGGAAAAGAACATGATGTCATTACTAGAGGAGATGGGACTCCGTACTATGGGCAGTATATTCCCACACGGACAATTTATATCACAAGCAGACCCCTCCCTAAGTGCACATCGTACTCCCTTAAAGATATTTGCGTACCTTCGACTGCGACTGGCAGTAAAGGAAGTCTACCCCACATTCCCTAACGAACCACTGACACATAATGCGCTCCAGATCCTCTTGACGTCCCCAACACGCCAACGTCTAGTAACATCCCTTTACAATGCGGCTCAACGTGAACAATTCCGAGAACAGGACAAATCCCTATATAGATGGGAAGAAACACTGGGTTGTAATATTGCCAAGGAGGATTGGGAGTATGGCTGCGCACAGACACAATTACTCACGTAAAATTGTAATCTGCGCATCATACATTTCAAATTTATCCACCAAGCATACTATACACCAATGCAACTACATGAATTTGGCCTGAGAACAGATGACAGATGTCATAGATGCAGCGCTCACTGAGCAGACTTTCTGCATATGGCATGGGCGTGCCCACACCTTCAACACTACTGGCAGGAGGTGACTAATATCCTCACTACTATGCTGTCTGAACAGATTCCTAACGCACCCCAAGTTAGCTTACTGGGGATATACAAAATCAAACAGGCTAGATGACGTAAATTCCTGGCTCTGGCATTATTACTAACCAAAAAACGCATAGCTCTACGTTGGGGTAGTAGACGTACACCACGGAGTAAGGACTGGATCACAGATATGACCTATTGTAAGGAGAGGTTAGAAACCTATGCAGAAGAAATACCGCAGGCCTCCAGACCTAGAGATTTCTGGGACCCACTGGTACAATACCTCCAATCACTACAAACAGATGAATGAACACATACCAAAATCTATACATTGTACTCGAATTGTAATGTTGCTTACATTGTTATACTGTTCGTGTGTCTAAACTGGAGAAGTCGAAGATTGGAGAGAGGGTGTCGGAGAACATTACTTGTTAAGAGATGTGCTCAGGTGAGACTGATGGAATGACATAAGCCCAGTGTGCATTTAGATATGTAAGGGGAAAGCTTAAGCAGACTAATGTAAAATGTACGTGAACTATTGTAAAGTAATTATGTATCTCTTGTGGACCTCTGTATACTCTGCCTGACCTCAAATAAATAAAAAATAAAAAAATAATCAAAAAACCTCTTACCGGTGGGTAGAGTGCTCCCCGCCGTATTGTATCTCCGTGGTGTTCAACGTAGGCGCCATCTTGTTTAGACCTTATATACTCTCACAGTCCGTGTGCATGGTTTCGCCCAACCTTATTGGCGGCCATCTTTACATGTGCATGTAAACGCTAAATGTATATTAGAACAGTATTGGATCATGAGATATAATTGATTTAGCCTAATCATGAAACGTCAAATAACCATAAATGAGGCTATGCTAAAGTGTTTAATTATTACTGTATTATAATAGCCTCCGCAATGCGGTAATTTTATCGGAGGCTTTGTGTAGTATTCACAATTTTGTTCATTTTTGAAAACCGACATCATGCTGTGGGTAAATAATTAGACGGTAGTAACCGGGTGCCGGTATTGCGGAAAGGACTTTGTTAGAATATAAATTGCTGCCGGTATATATTGTGCGTGTATGGCTCCTAACGCGACTACATGAATGAGTCATACAGTACACCCAATAGTAGGCAGGGATTGATATTCGAGGAAATTTTTCTGGAGAGTACTATGCTTATTAAACTCGTGATAGTAATTAGTCTATGTCCACCACCAGTGAGAATAGAGCATGCTGTTTATCAAAATTGAGAAACAATATAAAGAGAAGGGAGCAAAAAAATTAAAGAAAATATTACTGAGTATAGGAAATATTAGACCAAAGTATCCGAAGTAATATCAGATACTTAAGAGCATAGCATTAGATAAACAGATAAGTACTCATCTCAATATGGTGCTATGTACAGAAAATGACAACTTCATTGGTTATAGTATTGCATACAATAGTCAGATGCCCTGTCAATTAACATATATAAGCATTTTTCGGTCTTCATGTTAATCACATTTTCATAATTTTGCAGACTATACAAGATGCTTTGTCACTAAATCATATAATTAAATATATTGACATAGTAAATTCACTAGAAGTCTGCAATTTGATTGATGGTTCACAGTACATTAGCTGCTTTCATCATTCTCCCAAAAAGTAATGCAGTTCACGGTCAATATACAGACCTTTATCCACTGCCCTGAGGCGCATGATCCATATCGCCTCTTGGCGTCGTAGCCTCAATTCTCTATTCCTGCCCCTTTCTGCTGGTGGAACCATTTCTAGGCCATGAAATTGAAAGTATCTGTGTTGATCTTGTTTATCACAGATAAGTGTGTGTACCGCAAAAGGATATCTAGAATCACCTAGTTTAACGCGCAGAGTTTGACGAAGATGATCGGGGCTTTCACTATCGAATGATGGGACCATTGGAATACTAATTACGAGTCTTCAATTTACTCATAATTCAAATACGTATATACATATTTCTACACCAAACCAGATGTCGTCCTGAACTACAGCGGACGTTTTGGCGTTTGATTACACCATTTCTAATGTGGAACACACGATATTTTGACTATTATTGAATTCCTATTTTTAGCGTAACAGAATATGGGTCTTTACTTATCCTGAATATCTCATTTTGGATGCAATATACATAAAGAGGATCGTTGGTGCTATTTGATTGATCCAAGTTCACTCGAGATTCCTATAAAACTCCACAAGGTTTTTCAGAAGAACTTTTCGAGCCACTGTTGTAGAAATATTCGCAAGCCTTGAAAAAGTCGTATCAACACGACGAAACACGTGTCGGCTGTCTTCCCTTTCAACTTGCACTTCGAGTCATCTACATCAAGACTCCTATGGACTTTCTATTTGTTTATTCAATCGTTACTGACATTTGTTTTTTCTATTAATTTTACTTTTATTGTATTTGCATTTGGGTTTATTAAAACCGTACTGACTACTAAGTCAGATATTAGACATTTAAGTGGTTGTGCTCTGTAATTCATATTACCTTGTTTAACTACCCTGAAATGTTCTTGAATCCTTTCTCTGAGCATCCTGGTAGTGCTCCCTACATAAATTTTGTGACATTTACAAATCAATACATAAACCACAAATCGAGTGTAACAATTAATATTAGTCTTGATCACAAACGTTGGGCTCTGGTTATAGGCAAATTCACTCAACTCTCTACTCAGTCTACATATAGAACAGTGTCCACATTTGTGCGAGCCTCTATTCCGGGCTGTCAGCCAATTGTCTTTCTTAACCTGTACGGGGTAGCTTGGACGGATAAGTCCACCCAGTGTCCTCCCCTTACAGAATGTTATGCTTGGATTGGTCGTAATGTGTGGTGCAATGTTTCTGTCACTAGTCAGTAAATACCAATGTCTTTTTAATATTCTACTTATGTCCCCTGTATTGCTCCCAAATGACATAATAGGTCTAATCAGATCCTTTTGTCTATTGGTCTTTTTTGGGTTATCAGAGAGTGTGGCTGCTCTGTCCAATTTAGAGAAATGACAAGTGGTATGTATAACTGTTGTGTAGTCCCTACAAACCTATATAGGATTTACGCATTTAAACAACATACACTGAGGGCTTGGTGTCCAAACTGATAGCCTGTATAGCAGCTAGCTCACAGTGCCACTATAAACCCCTCTTACCAAGGAGAGAATAGTTCTTGGCAACAATTGGACATGACAACCCTGATCCCTCAGAATCGTGGTAACAGTGCTACTAGTCGCTCAGTCATTCGTGCTCACTTTGTCTCTGAGAGAGATACACAGAATAAACGATGTGGACATTTTCCAATAAGTATTTATTGAACCAGCGTCATTCTAGTGTAAAATAGATGTGCTGACACAATCATTAGATAGTAACAGGAATAGATGATTATAAGCACTAACAGAGAAAAAGGATGGTAGATTTCTACCATAGTGCTAAAACGATAAATACAGGTAAGTATAAAAATATATGACAGTAATAAAAGTGTACTCCTACGATGCGACCCTAACTAGATGTACCTAAGTGTACCTAGCATGTATGTAGATGTGGAAGCCTAGAATCCCTCTAGGATAAAGTCAACCCCATTACCTGAAGTGAGAGACTATGGGACCCCGTTCTGGTCTTGAGGTGGACACCCCGCAAGGGATGTCAGACCACTGCGAGCTAGAGAATCTGCATGCAGGAGCCTCAGCGTCTCTCGTCAGTGTGTCGGCATGGAAGTCCTTTTCTCCTCTCTCTACCTTAGCAAGAGATGGTGTATATATACCCTGGGGATATACCTCGCTGTGTCATGTCAAATTAGGATGCCGGAAGGAATGACCCTTGTACATAGCTTTTATGCAGGAGATGTTCCACCTGCTGTCCAGCTCTGATTCCGAGAATCCTCATTCATAATGAATGAGGCTTAGGCCTTTCAGAGAAAACCTCAGGTACTCTAGTCATTACCTCAACTAGGTAAAAGGTCAGTCCTAAGAACCGTTATGTAGTGCAATATGAGGGCAATGTAGGTGAAAGCTGCAATTAGTACCTGAGACAATATTGGGGTACCTATATGGAATATAACACCCACTCCTCATCCGACTGGACGACATACCAAAAATTCTAACATACGGCTAAATATAGTACGTAAAATAAGTCTATATAAAAATAGTCCTTAAAAATTGTAAAAAAGCCTAAGGATTTGTTAAAAAACATGTGTAGTAGGCGAAAGAAATCTACAATATGTTCATGGATATAGTTCGAACATAGAGTGACTGAAAGCCATGCAGTTTAGACTAAAAATGTCTTGCTTAAAATGTCAAATTTGGTTGTTTTAGAAAAAAGGCCAAATTTTCCCAGCACACGATGTGCCAAATGTTTATGTGTCCTGGCTGGGAGATGCAACATCACTGTTGCCTGCATCCGCAGACAACGATCCCTGCAACACCTCGCATATCAGGTAAATCAAGCACAGATGTTCCTCCGTATTCACCACAGCCGTTACTGGTGAGGCGCTAGTGTCATCCGAGGACTGAGTATTTGATGAGGAGCCGGTATCCTTCCCAACAGGAGTTGAAGCATCCTGTGGTGGCTCTAAGAATGCAGACATCAACTTTGGAATACGCTGAGGACACTGCAGAACATGGGCCCTTATCAGGTCCAGTAAAGCATCAACGTCCGGTGGCGCAATTGTTGGAAGTGTTAGACAGAGATCCAACACGCATTCTTGTCCGCAGAACAGGCATCGGAGGATTGGCAGAATACAGTCGATCCAGACTGGTCTAAATGACAAGAACCAAGACTCGCTTAGTTCTCAAAGTCGAGGTGTGCCCAGATGGAGAACCATGCAATCACGGTATCGGTGCTCCAAGAGAGTGCGTTCCATCTCCTTGGTGACTGGGACATCCATTGCGTAGCAGAAAAAGGACAATCAGGATACCTGCTATTAGAAACAGGATCACCAGAAACCCTCCAAAAATGCTTCAGAATACGGAGTGTATAAAGTTGGGAACAACTCAGAGGACTGTCTGAAAGGTGCTTAACCGTCCAGAACCTATGGTCTTAAATAGGTGTACAATACTCATCGTATCAGACATGTTAAAGATACGTTGTACCATTTCTGTGAAATGGAAATGGCAATTTGTTCGTATCAGTGCCTGTATCTCGGCCGAAGACCTTGCAACCTGACGATCATAAGTTTCTCGGGCGGAGGTTAAGGGCACGGTTTGCTGTAAAAGCATGGCTTTCATTTGGCTCAGAGTATCAAACTGTATAAAGGAAACATTCAATGAAGGCCATAACGGCGCCTCCCTGATTGTGTGGGTCGGTGGAAACAATACTTGCATAGAGCAAGTAAACCTGTAGTTTACAGTGACAAGATATGCAATGCCCACAACGACCTTGATCATTCAGCATCAAGTAACTCCCATTTGAAAGTAACCTTAATACCAGATTAATCACGGCAGCTGGAGACCCTTTCAAGTGACAGGATAAGTTTGCAACTGAACCATTACATGCCCCGTGAAGAATAATATCCTGGCATATGAGAGAGCCGCTTAAAGCGCTCTTACTGTTTGTACCGCTAAGAAACACTTCTGTGTCCCCATTCCGGCATCGAAATCTGTACGCAAATTCCCAAGATTCCCTGATGAAATCCCTACCCATCGCTCCGTATCTGCCTGCCTGGCATTGTTCTAGGCAATATTGAGATTGGAAAGTTGTGACCGGTAGTGTTATATGGCCATGAATTAAACATTCTGTGGAAGGTGACTCCGCTACAGTAAAAGGTAACTTGTCAAGTTTTTCAATAAGCAGCTTTGTATATATTGCTCCTCTTTGTGCCATTGTAATCTGTTTTTCAGTCAGATTGTATGCTGAAAATAGAGATGTTCAGTTGATAAATCGCCAAGGCACAAAACCAGCGCGCAAAGATTACGGCGTCCAGCTTAATAACATAATAGAACGCAGTTGTGATTGTCCGTGTTGCAGAATGGACAAGTCCTGTTCTAGTATATCAATAGCAGAAGATACAATGTTGCCCAGTGAATAAATCCTGGATGTTAATGTAGTCATACCATTGTCAACTACAGCTAACGCTTTCTCTAGGTTAATTCTATCTATTTCTCGAAGTCTCTCTGCAGCTTCTTGCTGAGAGATTTTCCAGATTTCATTATAGACAGCATAATAGAAAAGTTGCTGACGTGACTTTCGGGGTCCTAATAAAAAGTCCCTTAAATCCACCTCATCTGACAGTAAGGATAAGTGCTGTTTCACCTGGGGCAGTGTAGAGGTTTTTAACCAATCAAGGCACAACTTCCCTACACTGTATGATGTCACTACCCCCGGATGTTCTCTCTGTACATATCGTAGGTCTAGCCTATGGATACTGAAACCTTCGGTTGTACCCCTGAATCTTGACTGACATCTATCTCTGTCTGTGGGCCAAACTAACCATCCCTTCCAATTGGGGTCTGATGTATTGTACTGCATGATGTCATCTACTGTATCCCCTTCACCTGATGTAAAATTGATGTGTGAAGGTGTGGGGAACCGTGGTGCGTTCAAATCTTTGTTCTTGGCTAGTCCAAGACAGGAAGTCTGTTGCACAGTTTCATTCAGAAATATAATTTGTTGCGGAATTAAGCATGCTCTAAATAGTGCTTTTGTACCCTGAACTTGCCAATCCTTAGAACCCCAGACCGATTTTGTGTCTATTGTGTCTTTCCATAAGTCGAAACCCTGTTCAGACAGTTGGGCTACAGAGGATGCAGAATACATCTGTTTGGTGTGAGTCAGCATATTTTTCTGTGCAGGTGTAGGTGCAACCTTATAGTAAAATGAGGTTGGGTCAAAAGTTTTGAACCCTGAAAAATATGAAAATTTCTGTGCGAAGGTTTTTGAACTACCTTTTGGTGGTGTTAGACAATGTTCCCATTGATGGTATGTGTAAACATTTCTAGGGATACTCGATTTGTGTAAAAAGTGATGACCATAATGATGATAACAGTACATATTATCAAAATCAGATGTGTCTTCTAACATTTCATTGTTGGAAAATGCAGCAGATTTTTCTAAATCAGACAACATATTATTTACAGTTTCAGAATCCCAATGTACTGGAGGTAATGATATATTTTAGAGGTATTTTAAATAAATGTGGCATTTTCAAAAGTTCTGTTGGGCCAAATACATCATAATCAACTTTGTCCCAAACAATACCATCAGGAATTGGAACAGCTGTAATGTTCACGGAAAACAAGTCTCTTTGTTCACGATGAGATGATGTATGTGGTTTCAAGACCAAGTTCTCATTGGATACTGCAGAGCGTTCTGGGAGATATTTTCCATTCACTAGTAAGCAAAAAACAGTCACTAGGCCAATCCAGAACAGAAAAAACAATATTGCAGATATTATCCAGAGCTGGAGCCAAGGTGATATTAAGTAAGTCTTTTTCAGAAAAGTGTGGAACCCAAGAATTTGTTGCTTACGGGAAACTGGAGCTGGTGGTGTCTCAGGTTCGCTGGGATCAAGAGAGAATGTATCAAAATCGATGAAGTAGCCAGAAGCAGTTCGATCTATCTTTGGTAGCTCAGCAGGTGCTATTGAACTTGCAGGTGTCTCTTTTTGAGGCATATTGATGTAGATATCAGTATTCGGTCGAATTGATATTTGTGTTTCACTCGAGTTTTGATGTTCAATTTGAACAAGAACGAGTTCCATTTCATTGTTGGAAATTCCTTCACTGTGAATTGGTGATTCTTCAAATGTTATCAGTCTTTCAGTCTGAACTTCTTGTATGGTAGCAAGAGGAGAGCGTCGGCTACCCTGGAGCCCACGAGGCCTACTATTCAATATCGGCCACATAGTGTGGTTTGATCAGATCAATGGAGAGGAATCTCTTTTCTTTTTTACCGGCAAAGAGGCGGAAGAAGTACTGTTCTTGTTCCTTCAACAGCCAGGACAGGTACAGGCTTTCTTTATGATGGCCCAAATTCTTTCTTGTCCTCGATCTTTTCTCTGACCAGATCCCCAACTTTTGGGATCCAGACAGGTCTTGCAGTGACTGATTTGACTTCCCCCAGTGGTGGTGTGCTTGACCTGCACGTTGCTTTGTAGTGCTCTGGATTCATTCAGATCCTGTAAAACAGCCAAACGTTTATTGATATCAAATGATTTAACATCCGCCACTGTGCCTTCAAAATCGAGATCCGGTACCCACATTCTCGCCCCAAATAGGACCTCACAAGGAGTGACCCCCCGTAGAGAACTTCTTGGCAAATTGTTGAGGGCACGCTGTACCCCATATAGGTGATTGACCCAACTACCCCCGAACCTAATACCTTAGCTGTTAAAGACTGCTTTAAGTCACAGTTTTTCCTCTCCACAACCGAATTTCCCTCAGGATGGTACGGAGAGGAGTACTGAGGTGCTACACCCAAACTTTCCATGGCTTCGTTGTAAGCCCTAGAGCTAAACGCAGGGCCATGGTCAGAATGTAATGCGCCAACTGTGTATGTCCCTATAAAGACACGCAAGTCTTTTATAACAGTTCGAGCGTCAACCGAGCGCTGAGGCCATACCCATAGAAATCTCGAACATGAATCCACCGCCACCAAGATATACTTGTAAGCCCCATCCGGATGTAGGGGTCCGCAGTGGTCTAGATAGACACACACGAGTGGTCTGTCTGATATTAATAAAGGTGTCTGCGCTGGACGTGCTACGGTGGAACCCTTCATCTGCTGGCAAATGTCACAATTTGAGACAAAATTCTTCGTGTTTTGTTAAACCAGGCCACCAATAGCATTGTTTCAGTAATGAAACTGTCGCAGTAATTCCTGCCTGTGCAGAACCTATACCCTCATGTGCGACTAGAATTAAACCTAATCTGCGATCCATGTTTGGTATTACTCTATCCCCCACTCCAGGAATCTGAGCATATGGACCGTTGTTTGCATCTAACTTGTAGGAGTACTTGAGTGGAAATTTTTTGGGTACAGCCGAGTTATTGCCTGTAGCAATGACAGCAACCATAATTTCTCTGTCTATTCTCGTTTTTGAACGAGTGATTGCAGCTATGGAAGTCGTACGTACAGTCCCTTTTGCAGCTTCATCAGCCAATGAATTCCCTGCAATGTGAATGCCATCACGTTGATGACTCAGCATGTGTATCACGTGAGCTCTTGGTAGTTCGTTTTTCAACTCAGCTACCTGTTCCCATAGTATTTTGTGCTTAATTGTGCCACTTTTTGAGTCCTTAAACCCATTCTGACCCCAGTAATGAACATATTCCTTGTATGACTGAACACAATAAAAGGAATCACACACAATGAGTGTGGGGAGTTCCCGATCCGTATTTATTAGTGCCAGTAATAAGGCTTTTAATTCTGCTAGCTGAGCCGTGCAGGCTCCTAGAGACTGTGTCTTCGTATCACTGGGATGGAACTTGCCTTCCCGCATATGACCTTTTACAACCGCACAAGCGGAGCTGTATTGTTGTTTACTCCCTATGGCCGGCTAAGCAGATTCGTCAGTGTAAATTATAAATTCATAATGATCTAGAGGCATGATTTTATTTGGGAGAGGATATTCTTGTTCATATTGCAGAAATGCTTGTGTTTTTAGCCTTGGATCATATCTGTATTCTACATCCGTTGCAGTGAGAGAATTAGCCCATTGTATCCATCTTGGATGTAAAGCTTTAGCATTAGGAATGCTAGCCTTTGTAACAGCCTCTAAAGCTGGTACTGGAGTTGGGACAATTATGCATTTTCCCTGAGCCAGTTCTCTTTCTCTCACTACAGCGGTCTGTACTGCTGTCAGAATTTTTTCTATAGATGTAAAGTGCATTTCAGCGTTTGTGTACAAATGTGATTTGTATGCTATGGGTACCGTTTCGCCTTCAGTGAAGGATAGGTAAGTGTACCCGGATTGACCCGCTACAACGTGGATCACCAGATCGCGTATGTTTACGCGTGTCTGTAAGTGTTTTGAAGCTATCATGTCAGCTTGTAGGGAACGAAGGATATCTGTGTGTCCCTGTGTCCAATGCCTAACTGATAAATCATGTCTTATTAAGTCGTAGAAAGATTTTACTCTTTCTGCGTAATCCAAAATGTATGTTCTGCCAAAATGTAAAAATCCCAATATGGATTGTAAGTTCTTCAAAGATTTAGGAGGTTGGAGCAGTGCACACATTTCTAAAAAGTTAGCTGCCTGGCTTTTACCTTCACTCAATAGCTCATATCCCAAAAATAGGACATTGAGGTGGGCTATTTTTTATTTTTAAAGTTAAATTTGTAGCCCTAAGAGGTGAACCCCAAAATGATGTTGCTCACCCTGGTCAAGTGTTCCGTTAAGTCATCGTCCGTCAGATAAATATCATCCACATAGGACAATGCCTCCTATCCAATTTTTGAAGTAATTCTGTTACCCTAGCGCTGCATAACCCGGGGCTTTTCTTATACCCTTGGGGGAGTCTACAAAATTGACGCTGGGAACCTAACACAGAGAATGCGGTCAGATACCTGCTTTCAGGTGCTATGTTTGGCAGAAGAATCCATTTGAGATGTCTAGTGTTGTTTTGAATTTTTTACGCACAATGTTATTCATTAATGCGGCACTATGTGCATTCTGTACTGCAAGTGTCTTTGTACATGAGTTAAGATGTCTGTAATTTAAAACTAGATGGTATGAATTATCGGGTTTCATAACGGGAAACAAAGGATTATTCATTGAGGAGGTGCAAATTTCTATTACACCCTGGTATTCAAGTTCATCTAAGATCTCCATGACCTGTTTTTTCGCTTCCTGTTTTATTGGGTACTGTGTCTGTGGAACTGGATTAGTTTTAACTAGGATTATATGGTGAGGTGACTCAATATCCCACCCAACATGGTTGCAATAAAGTGCTGGAGCAAGGGCTACGGCCCACTCCAGTGCATATGTATGTTTTAAGGAAATTGGAACGGGGTGGGAAAAAGATGGGAAAATTACAGTTTCTCCCTTTGGGCAATGAATAACAATTGCAGGCGGCCAATCTTGTTCAGCTAATAGTATGTCATAGCCGAAAGTCAAGTTCTCCCAAAAGAGACCTTTAACTTTTTCGGGTTTGTCCCCCTCCATTTGGAGTGTTATCTCATGTAACCTATGTGGGAAACTTACCCTCATATCAGGTGTTTCCACCGCGATGTACTCATTCAACTCCGCTGTCACCAGAAATTCCATCAGGTTCTGGTGAGCTATTGTTATTTCTGTAATATTCCATATAGGTATATAATATAGGCCTCGGTACACACGTTACCCTTCACCTATATTCTCTCCCTACATTACACTTGTCACGGTTTACAAGTACTGACCTTTTACCTAGATATTACACTGCATTCAGAATGCGGGTTTTCCCTAGTTCAAAATCTCATACATTATGCATGAGGGTTCTTGGAAGCACAGCAGGACTGCCATCGCCTGTATAAAATCTATGTATAAAGTTCATGCCCAACGTCATCCTTAATCCGACACAGTAACACAGCAAGGTAGGACCCCTGGGGAGACCTATGGGTATATATACATCACATCTTGCTAAGATAGCTAGAGGAGACCGAGACTTCCCTGCCGACACACTGACCAGAGATGCTGAGGTTCCTGCATGCAGACACTCCGGCTCACAGTGGTCTAACATCCCTCCTGGGGTGTCCAGCTCGAGACCAGGACAGGGTCCCACAGTCTCATTTAAGGTAATGGGGTTGACTAGATCCTAGAGGAATTCTTGGCTCAACACGTACACCCATGCTAGGTACATTTAGGTACATCTAGATAGGGAGGCATAGTAGGAGTATGCATATTGTATCATGTGTTTTATATAATTGAATGTATTCATGATTTTAGTAGAATGGTAGAACTCTACCTTCCCTTTACTTTTGTAGTACTATTAATCATTAATATCCTATACTGTCTAACGGTTGTTGCAGCACACTTATTTTACACCAGAATAACAACTGTTCAATAAATGATTAATTGAAAATGGCCAGCTTGTTGATTCTGTGTATCTCTCTGAGACAGACTAAGTAAGCACGAGTGACTGAGCGAAAGGTAGTACATTGTTTCCACGATCCTGAGGGATCAGGGTTGTCATGTTCTGAGGTTGCCAGAATCTATTCTCTCCTTGGTAAGAGGAGATTATAGTGGCACTGTGAGCTAGCTGATACAGACAGGCTAACATACCCGGTGGGGGTGCACGGAATCAGTCTGCCACCAGTCCCACAGTTTATGTTATCCAAATGTGCAGATCCTGTATCGGTCATATAGGAACTACACAACACTTCTGCTGCACTGTCTAGCATCGTCAGAGCCCATTCTCTATTCAGTAGTTGTGTCCTCAGAATTCTGGGCATGTCTAACTTTGAGACCTGCTACTTTCTTCTTTTTAAATTGATGTTTAGATTATGGCTTGTCTTCTTTTTTAGAAGTGTAGCTTGAAGTGCGTGGCTTGTCTCTTGACTTCGTACGCTCTTTTTGTCTGTGTTCTGACCATCCTTCTCTCTCGGAGTTTCTTGGTGAACCCTGAAGAGAATGAGAGGAACGTGTATCAGTATCATGATACCTGTCAGGTTTTTAAACGTTATCCTATTCCTAAGGTTATATTTCCTTTCGGAGGGCTCCTGTTGAGGAGACCCACTCCTGGACTGAGATCTGTTCTTATGTTTTTTAGTATTATTATCCCATTTCTTCCTGGAAGAATCAGGAGCTTGCTTTGTGTTATCCTTCTCAGGACCACTCATGAGTTGAGGTTTTAATGCTCTAGCTCCCAAACTATCCCTACCTAATTCAGCAAAGGTGCTTGTGATAATTTTAGGTAATTCACTTTCCTGTTGTAAAGGAGTGAAATCCCCTAGGCGTTGGCGTATTGCCACTGCTGCTGCCTCCACTTTTATGTTTGCTAATATTAGAGATGATACCTGGGCAAAATTGCCTAGCAATTTCATCCCCAAGTTCAGGGCAGATTCTGCTCCATACTCAGTTTGTATTTGTCTTAATACGTCAGGTACCACTGCTAATGAAGGGATACCATGGGTTCTGGTATATATTGCAGTGAAAACTGTAACCCAAGTGGTACAATCCTCTATCTGGGGAACTATCGCTATTGGCAAGCAGATTGTTTGCATTCTGTGTTTTTTTTTAGGGCTTGTATGTGGAAATACTGCCTCTAGCTGTGTAATTTTCTGAGCTATCCAGAATGGTATTTGTTCGCGTTTAGTGGGCATTTTACCCATAACTGCGTTTAGTGTTTGTGGTGTTATTTTAGTTGCATTTCCCTGAATGGGTCCTGCTTGTGCAGCTCTTGTTGGCTGAATTGTGAGTGTTCTCATCACAAATGCTACTGGCATTGTGTCAATGTCTGGATGCGGTGTGTAAGCCGCAAGGATAGGCCATGTGGCTCCATCTCTTCTGAGCGGACCTAGTCTTGCTTTATTTCTTGTATGGGGAGGGGGGCCTTTAAACCGGTGTATGTGTTCCTGGAAGGTGAGTGGAATTTCAATGTCCTCATATGGACTGTATTCATCTGTAGGTTCTTCTTCAGTGGAAGAATGAAATGTATGTGTTAGTTAAGCCTGGGCGTAGTTCGCGAAGTAGCGCTACGCGAAGCTACGCAAAGTGCAGTTCGCACTCACGCGAGCTACGCGTAGCACTACGCGAACTGCGTAGTGCGCTGTTCGCAATGATTGCACAGTGCCGGATGCTTGTCTGCACTGTGCAATCATTGAAAACGGCATCTTGCACAGTGCAAGCTGTCTTTACTGCCGCTCGAGTAGATTTTTACTCGAGCGGCAGCTTTCAACGCGGACTGGTAGTTTCTCATCGCGAGCGGTCGCGAGCATACGCGACCACTCGCAATGAGAAACCTGACCTCCCCGCGTTGAGAATCTCGCCGGGAGGTTTATTTTCCACGCTCGCGATCGGCAACTTGATGTTGCTGATCACGAACGAGGAAAAGTCTCGCCGGGATGTCATTTTGCTTGCTCGCGGTCGCCAACTTGACGTTGAGGACCGCGAGCAAGCAAAAATGACCGCTGCGCTACGCTACGCTATGCGTGTTTGCACTGTGCTACGTGCAATTCGCGTTGTGCGAAGTAGCGCAAACTTCGCAAACTACGCGAGCGTAGCGTAGTGCTTTGCCCAGGGTTAGTGTTAGTGCATCTGCTTGTGGGTATGTAACCCATGAATAGAATACCTCTGTTCTATATGATTTGTGAGCCTCAATCATGAAAGTTACTGTCCCACTCCTAGCTGGGAAATCATATTCTGCTAGTTTTAAGTTAAGGGCAGTTCTAACATTTTCTGAAATGTTAATTTCCCCTTCTTCTTCCTGAACTGAATGAATGAATACGCACTTATATAGCGCATGGCTACCCGAGGGCATCCCAGCGCTTAATGTGGCGCCTCAGTCAGCAAGCACATCTCAGGAGAAAAGGAAAGTTTTCAGCTGTTTCCTGAAACTAAAATAGTTAGGTTCCAGGCGGATATGCTCAGGAATCCGGTTCCATAGCTTGGCTGCATTGTATGAGAACCGCCGACCTCCTGTTCGAACTCGCTTAATCATAGGCACTATGAGTAAGCGTTTATGATTGGATCTCAACATCCTGTTAGGGTGATAGAGTTGAACCATAGACTGGATCAATGGGGAGCCTTTTGCAGAAATGACTTTGTGAACAATGCACATCGCCTTAAAGCTAATTCTGGCCTGAATGGGAAGCCAATACAAACTGATAAGGGCTGGTTTGGCAGAACTGCGTTTAGGGATGTTCATTAATAGGCGAGCAGCACAGTTCTGAACGATTTGTAATCTGTTGGTAGTTCCCTGGGGTGCACCGAGGTACACTGCATTTGCATAGTCCAGTCGCGAGAGTATCAGCACCTGAACTAACACCCGTCTAGCATCAAAAGGAAGAAGAGGAAGGATCTTCCTTATCATCCTGATAAGTCCATAACAACTGGCTGCAACTTTACGAGCCTGTTCTTTTAAATCTAGCTTACAATCGAGCCAAATTCCCAGACTCTTAATCTTAGTTTTTGGTACAGGTGGAGGACCCAGACAGCTGGGCCATAATGCATCAATAATGGTAGGGACAGTATGCCCAAGAAGCATAAGTTCTGTTTTAGCTCCGTTTAGTTTCAAAAATGACTTATCCATCCATTCAGAGATCTTTCCCAAGCATGATGTAAGACCAGGCTCAGATTTGTCCTTCTGACTAAGGGAGACCACTAATTGCGTATCGTCGGCGTAAGTGACGATCTGGATCCCCCAAGGATACACCAATTCAGCTAAAGAACTCATGTAAATATTGAACATGGTGGGACTTAGTGATGATCCTTGGGGGACTCCACACTGCAGAGGGATATGCTCTGATGCAACTTCGCCTTCATAGACGCAGAAGCAGCGATTTTCAAGGAAGGACTGAAACCAGTCCAACGCAGCTCCTGCCACCCCCACCTCCTTAAGTCTCTGAATCATAAGTTGATGATTGACAGTGTCGAAGGCTGCGCTAAGATCTAACAATATCAGAGCAGCGCAGCCTCCGTCATCCATGATTTTCCTGGTCTCTTCTATCACAACAATAAGGGCCGTCTCAGTACCCTGTTGGCATCTAAAGCCTGTCTGAGAGGGATGCAGACACTTATTGTCTTCCAGAAATGTTGACAGGAACTAAAATGCGTTGTGCTGGCACAGCTGCGTCCTCTGTCATTGTTGAAAAAATAAGTTCCAGGAAGAGTCTCAAGGAAACTGAGATAAGGTTTTATGCACAAATATAGGAACTGTTTGTCCTTCAAGCTTGATAAACCTGCAACTAATAAATTGGAATTTTTGCCTACTCAGCAGTGGCAGGATAGTTCCCTTCTCACTTCAGACGTCTCTGAAGTAATGTGAGTCGGGCTCTCTGAGAAAAGCATGACTGAACTACTCAGATTTGACTGTTAAATAAGTACCAAAACCAACATTGGCGGCGCTATGTCGTGTAGTCCCTATAAACATATATAGGATCTGCGCGTTTAAACAACATACACTGAGGGCTTGGTTTCCAAACTGATTCCGGACACCCCCACCGAGTATGTTAGCCTGTATACCAGCTAGCTCACAGTGCCACTAGAAACCCCTCTTACCAAGTAGAGAATAGTTCTTGGCAACTATCGAACATGACAAACCTGGTCCCTCAGAATCGTGGAAACAGTGCTACTAGTCACTCAGTTATTCGTGCTCACTTTTGACTCCGAGAGAGATACACAGAAAAAACGATGGGGACGTTTTCCAATAAGTATTTATTGAACCAGCGTCATTCTAGTGTAAAATAGATGTGCTGACACAATCATTAGACAGTAACAGGAATAGATGATTATAAGCACTAACAGAGTAAAAGGATGGTAGCTTTCTACCATAGTGCTAAAACGATAAATACAGGCAAGTATAAAAATACATGACAGTAATAAAAGCGAACTCCTACGATGCCACCCTAACTAGATGTACCTAAGTGTACCTAGCATGTATGTAGGTGTGGAAGCCAAGAATCCCTCTAGGATAAAGTCAACCCCATTACCTGAAGTGAGAGACTGTGGGACCCCATTCTGGTCTCGAGGTGGACACCCCGCAAGGGATGTCAGACCACTGCGAGCTGGAGTATCTGCATGCAGGAGCTTCAGTGTCTCGCGTCAGTGTGTCGGCATGGAAGTCCTTTTCTCCTCTCTCTACCTTAGCAAGAGATGGTGTATATATACCCAAAGTAATACCCCCTGGGGATATACCTCGCTGTGTCATGTCGAATTAGGATGACGGAAGGAATGACCCTTGTACATAGCTTTTATTCAGGAGATGTTCTGCCTGCTGTCCAGCTGTGATTCCGAGAATGCTCATTCATAATGAATGAGGCTTAGGCCTTTCGGAGAAAACCCCAGGTCCTCTAGTCATTACCTCAACTAGGTAAATGGTCAGTCCTAAGAACCGTTATGTAGTGCAATGTAGGTGAAAGGTGCGATGTAGGTGAAAGGTGCAATTAGTACCTGAGCCGATATTGGGGTACCTATATGGAATATAACATAACGTGAAGGGAAACCTTGGGGAAACTCTGTTCCCTTCTTCGTAGCAGATATAGCAGCTAGAATATCATCATCAATTTTAGTCTGAGACCTAGTGACTGCTGCTACTGAACAAGTGGCTACTGCAGATTTGGCTGCCTCATCAGCCAGTGAATTACCATCTGTGTGTACTCCCACACGTTGATGGCCCAATGTATGGATGACATGTGTGAGTGGCAAACGTTCCTTAAGAGCGGCCACTCAGACCCAAAGCATTTTATGCTTAATTGCGCTGCCCTTAGAATCACGGAAATCATTTTGAGACCAGAAGAACAAGTGGTCATTGAAGGATTGTACACACTAAAATGAATCGCACACCACAAGTGTAGGAACTTCTGGATCCGCAAATTCAAGAACTAAAACCAAAGCACGTAGCTCTGCCAATTGAGCCGTGCAATCCTCAAGAGACTGTGTGTGCACCAAGGAGGATTTAAAATCCCCATCAACAATCGTACCTGCCACAATCGAGCAGGCTGAAGAATAGGCATGTTGAGAACCAATGGCTGGCTGCGCAGACCCATCAGTGTAAATAATGCATTTGTACTGATCAAGAGGAAGTAAGGATAAAGGTGGAGGATGAACATGTTCATATTGTAAAAACTCCTGTGTTTGCAAAGAAGGGTCAAAGATGAAATTAACATCAGCCGACGTCAAAGAACTAGCCCATTGTATCCAATATTCATACAAGGCTTTGGAATTCGGGACACTAGCTTTCATGACTGCTTCCAACGCAGGCACCGGCGAAACCATGAAAATGCGTTTACCCTGAGCCAGAGAGCGTTCTTTCAGAATCGCCATCTGGACCTCTGTCAAAATGTTTTCTGTAGAAGAGAAACGCATCTCTGCTGGAGTATACAAATGCGATTTATAAGCTGAAAACTTTTCTTTTCTAGCTCTGTCTTTTGATTCTGACTCTGACCCTTTTCAGGCTCGTGCCGGGACACTCCTTGGAGTATCTGTGCGCGTTAGAAGTTTATATAACATAACATAACATAACATAAGCAATGGGGACCGTGTCCCCCTCATTGAAAGTCATGTAAGTGAATCCTAAACCTCCTGGTTCAATCTGTATGGCCAAATTTGTGGTATTGTCTCTTGTTAACAAGAATTGAGTCGCAAGCAGATCAGACTGCAAAGACCGAAGATTAACTGTATGTTCCGGAAGCCAACTGGAAGACAAAAAAGAGGGTTGTATCAACGCGTATAGCGGCTTGATACGCTGGGGATAATCAGGAATATATGTTCTGCCAAAATTTAAAAAAAAACAGCAAAGAATGCAATTTGTTTAAGGGTAGAGGAGGCTGCAATTGAGCACATTTCTCCAAAAAGTGGGGGACCAACCCTCTACCTTCATTGTTAAGTTCATAACCAAGAAAGAGTACTGCCAGAAAGGCGAAGTGTGATTTCGCTAAATTAAATTTGTAGCCTAACTTCGCAGAGTGTGTGACAATGCGATCAACGTGCATCACATGAGGATTCATCTTATCATCAGTCAAATAAAGGCCGTCAACGTACGAAAAGGCATCAGGGTCAATTTCATGTAAAATTGAAACAATGCGTGCTGCAAACACGCCACAGCTATTCTTATACCCCGTAGGCAATCTCACATATCGTCGCTGATTGCCCAGGGCACTGAATGCCGTCAAATCACGGGTCTCAGGAGCCAAAGAATGGCTATAAAAGCCATTGGAAAAATCCAAAGTGGTTTTATACTTTTTCGAACAATGTTGTTCACCAACGCAGAGCTATGTGTGTTCTGAACCGCAAAGGTACGAACATGACTGTTCAAATGTCTGTAATCCAAAAGTATACAATATGAACCGTCCGGTTTCAATATCGGAAAAGGATTATTCATCGATGAAACACAGGGTTCGATTACACCCTAATATTCCAATTGAGTCAAGATGTCACTTACGGATGCCTTAGTGTCTCGTTTGATTGGATTCTGTGGTTGGGGCTGAGGTGTAGAAAGCAAATGAATCACATGAACTGGGGAATCCTTGTCCCAACCTGCCTGATTGCGATATAATGCTGGAGCTAAGGACAATGGCCACTTCGAGGCATACGCCATTTTATCATCATCAGGAGCATATTACGAAGAACTGGGTAGAATAACATCTTCCCCTCTAGAGGAAGGTAGAATAAAAGGGGGAGGCCAATCAACCTCCGCCAACAAAATATCATAAGAAGAAGTGAGATTTTCCCAAAACACTGCTTTAACTGGGTGTTTAACATCGCCTTCAATTTGGAGGCTTACTTCATAAAACCTATCAGGAGGAGCAACTCGATTATCAGCTGTCTCTACAGGAATAAAAGTGTCAGTTGCTTTCGCCTCCAGACACTGGTGGAGTGTCTCCCGCACTTTGGTAACTTCCACCACGCTGTCGAGGATTGTTACCACCCAACTCCTGTCGAGGATCAGGGTTCTCACCGTCTGAAGCAAACTTTGCAGTCAAAGCGGCAACTTTTTTCTTCTGAAACGGGGCATGATATTGAGGTGTTTCCTCCTGCTTGACTTTTACTTCAAACTGGCGCTGCGGATCATGTCTAGCTTGAATAGACTCGTCTGCGATCCTGACGCTCTCCTCTGACGAATTGTTGATCCGACGATTCCTGAAAGGAATGAGGAGAACGAAGATCAGGAACCTGGAACCTCTCGGGTGTCTTAATTTTAGAGCAGTCACACAAATCATATCTACCTTCAGAAGCATCAGGTGGAGGCGAACCTGCACGAGAACCAGGCTTCTGTTATTGCTGCCGCTGATTCTTGTTCCAAGCCTTCTTAGGAAAGACTGATGACCCTCCTTATCAGAAAGGGGTTTAACCTGTGGCTGAGTAAATGGTCAGACCCCTAAGCTATTGCGACCTAAGGATGTATGCACATCCGAAATTATAATCGACAGCTGTCGTTACCTATCCATGTCCCCCACCGCCGCTAGGCGTTGACGTACTTGCAAGCAAACCACTTCACCTTTAATGTTGGCCAGAATCATATCGGAAACAATAGAGAAAATTCCCACAAATTTCATCCCCAAATCCAGGTCTGGACCAGCCCCGTGTTCATCCTGTACCTTCTTCAGAACGCTCGGTAGAACGCTCATGGAGGGGGTGCCAAAGCACAGTGTATGCACTGAAGCAAACACCGTCCCCCAGGTGGTGCAGTCAGCCAAAGCAGGAATCGGACCACTCGGCAAACTCATTGAAAGGATCCTGCGTTTTTCTACAGGAGTGGTATGTGGAAAAACAGCCTCAAGCTGCTCAACGTTTTGTGCAGGCCAAAATGGTAGGTCAGTTGTAGGGAAATGGGTGGATACTATTCGGAAAACGGCCACATCGAAGGGCAGGACCCAATTGGTGATTGGCACTTTCTCCTCAAGGGGCTACACCCATGAGCCCTTGGTTTTAGAATGCTTGCTGGGGTTTAGGAGGAAGAAAGTTACGCTCATATATGTAATGTTAAAAAATAATGTCGTCCAATATGCATCTTTTGGTTTGTAGTTCTTTTATTTAACATATATTAACAGGTGCGCAAACAAAGAAAGAGAAAACAGCCGACACGTGTTTCGCCCGCAGGGCCTATTTGGCCAAGGGCTTTCTCTAGGCTGTGCGTTACAAAAAACACCCACATTGGTAAACAATAGTGTTAAGTGTGTGATTAATCTGATAACCATATATGCCATGGTTATGCATTCAGAGAGGCACAGAGTATTAGGGGAGAGAAAGGGTGTAGGGGTGTGGACAGACCAAGGGGTATAGTCCCAAGAACGTGTGCTAAACATCTCCAAAAAATGTTAACGCAACTTTACACATCGCAGCCTATCGCGGAAAAATAACCCCGTGTTAACGTGGAATTCACAACACGGCGGTACCATGCGAGAAAGGTTGCCGAAAACGTGGCCAATGTCCGCAATACAACCACCGCGACGGAGATAAAAACACAAACCCCAACACCAAAAAACATGCGATGAGCCCATTCGCGAGGAGGAAAGCAGCGATAAGCAGCGCCAAGCCCGTGACACATATACGGCATGCGGGAATAAGCACAACAAAAGCAGGAAAAAGAAAGACAAACCAAACAGAAAACAGCGAAGCACAATGGAGGCAGTCGGAGCTAGTACACAACCCCACAAGCACCATTGGCAACAAAACATTCTACATGGCAGGCCATCGTGGACAAGGTGAATGCAGCCGGAGAGCGGAGGAGGACAATGGCAGAAAACCAGAACAGCTGGAATGATGCGAAACGCACCAACAAGCAGAAACACGCCAACAACCAGAAGGCAGCAATGCACACCGGAGGTGGGAGTCCAGCGCCACACCAGGAGCTGGATAACATAGAGGAAATGGTGTCCACCACATCAGTCTGGAGATGGTGGCAGGAGTCGGGGACCGGAAACTGCTCAAAATCACACAACAGCAACATGGAGAGGAACGACCAGGGGTTGGGGGGAGGGGGGAGATGGGCACAATGGCACACATGCACAATTAAGCACAGCACAACTGCAGACAAACCATGCCCAAGAGGAACTACACCAACCAAGAGCACAAGTCACACAAGTCGGCAATACCACACCACTGAACAAGCACAGAAGTGAAAACCACACTGCCTGAAAGGGAGAAGGGTGAGCCAAATCAGAGCTGAAGGGACATCTCACACACAATGCAGCACACACACATAGGAAGCAGAGCACCCCAACATCCAACACAATGTGGTACAAACACCAACATATGCACAACCCAACACAGGACACAAGTGCACCCGCTTGTGGCCGGTAAATGGCCATACGCATCTAGCAAAGCACGAAACAGGGACATGATAATGCACAAGTACCAACCCACAGCCCTGATGGGGTAGCAAGGCATGTAAGGCAGGGACCCAGATAGGCCGTGACACACACATTGGCATACAAATAAACACTCAACACAGTTGGAGACAAGTGAACGTGCGGAAACTTTATCAACAATTGCGTGTCAGTACGGCCAAGGGAAGTGCCACGACATGCAGACCAATGCAGCAGCATGTCTGAATGAGGAACGTTGGAAATCGCCCATGTCCACCCCGGGGGAGTCCATCACTAACACAAGTCATTGCCAACCCGCGTATGTTGTCCGCGCATGGATCAGGAGTCCAGGCCAATGCAGCCATGTCCACTGTCGTCTAGGGAAACTGTTACAAGTTGGTCAACTTGCTGGTGCTGTGCACTGTTCACTAGGTTCTAAAACCCAAATCTCTCTTGAAAAATTCAAATTATTAAATACGAAACAAATTCAACCATATTTTGTTCAAATGAACTTCATTATATCTTATGTATATGTCACTGGCTTTTCATAGAAACTAGATGACATAGGGGAGTCACAAACAATGTGGCAATCCCGCTGCAACATCCCCTTTTCTGGGTTCTATACTGTAGCTCTTTGCTACAAACTCTGACATCTTATCATCCCCGGAGGGCATCACTTCCTCACACACCGAGCACAGAACCAAAGGGAGGGCCACTGTGGGCTCCAGAGCACTGCTCAAGGCACAAGCAAAGGTGAGTGAGAGAGTGTGGGAAGGAAAGGAGGGCGATTGTACGAAGAAGGCAGGGGAAGAGAAGAAGTGACAGGGAGTGGGTGTGAACGACAGGAGAGGCTACAGGCATGTGTGCATATAAGGAAAGAGAGAGAAAATAAGGTGAAGAGAGTTGGGATGATGAAAGAGGTCATGGTATGGCAAAGTGCGCAAAAAGACGCTAGAGAGTGAAGAGTGTTGGTATAGCGAGCAGGTCAAAGGAGAGAAAGAGAAGAAAGTGAATACATTGGCATAAAAAGGAATCGCATGGGGTGCTGAGAAGTGAAGAGCGCAAGCAAAGTGTTGCAGCAGCGGGGGAGAATGGAGGTGGTATGAAGAGCCATGCAAAGAAAGGAAAGGGTAGAAATGTGACAGGGAAAAGGGATAAAAAAAGGAAGAGTATACAGAGAGGTGCTACTAAAGGAAAGAGAAATTAAGTGAATAGGAGGGAAAAGATGAGAGAGATGGGTTTAAAAAGGTGCAAATATGGAGAGAGAAAACAAAAAAACATAATGTGAGCTGGAAGGAAGGAAGAGAATGGTGTAGAGAGTGGAGAAATGAAGGAGAGAACACGCTGACACAAAGTGAGAGTGAAAAGAGGCTTTTGGTGGTGTGCGAAGAAAGAAGCGAAAGAAGAAACAATGTAACGGAGACCAGAGATTTAACAAGGAAGGTGGATATTGACATTTGTGCAATGAAGGGAAAGAAGAAAACAAAGGGTTTGAGTAAGGAAGAAGTAAAGGTATTGAGAGGTGTGCAAGGGACGAAAGAGTGGACACATAGGGCCTGATTACAATGGCGGTCAGACATTTGTCCAACCACCATTGTTGCGGTAGTGGGACCGGCCGCCTACGAGGTGGCCTACCCACCTACCGCATTATGATGCGACGGCCACTGCTGCATTCGCATGCCCTATCTCTTGTATTGCGGCGGGGATGCGGTTAACAGACCCCGCCGCAATACAAAAATAATGGCACTTGCATATCTCTGCACTACATGGCAGGCACCATAGGTGCCCCCCAGTGCCCTTGCCATAAGACCCAGGGGATAAGAGGGGCCAGCTACAGGCCCCCAAATCTGTTTCCGCCTGTCGTTTCGTGGATGGATGACTGCCACGAAACGACCTGCGAAAAGGGATATTATTATCCCGACGGCTGTACCTGACAGGCACCGCCGCAATGCTGGGCAATGCGGCTGCTCCGACAGGTGGTCGGAAAATGACCGCCTGTTAGAACCGTGGCAGTCGGTCTTTGTGACCGCCACGTTTCCGCCCGCCCAATGTAATCTTGCGGGTGGAAAACCGCAGTGCGATAGCGGAGGGCCCGTCACTGACATGCTGTCGGTGGCGGGCCTTCCGCCATCGTAATGAGGCCCTTAGTGACAAAGAGAGGCCTGAAGGAAGTGAAATCCAGAAATGGTTGTATAGAGAGATCGCTGATGGAGAGAGGAGAAACCGTTACCACAAAAGGGCCAGAAAGAAGAGGGAAGAGAAAAAAGACTGTGCAGTGTCTGTTGTGGTATTCAGTATGTGTTGCGATGTGCATATAGGGCATAGTCTGCCCTATACGACGTGTTGTGTGCTATTTTTTGGTTCTTGGTTGTGCAATGTCTAGTTATGTTGCGTAACACCAAAGTCCCAGGGTTAGCAGGTGACAATATAGTTTGTTGTATTTTATTTCAGGCACCAGCATTGGGAAAGTGGAAGTGTGTATTGCCAGGACGATTTCCTGACTATTGTGCTGTTTCCTAGGTCTCTCTAGAGCAGCTAGTCTATCATGGGTCTGTTTAGGTCAGAGAAGTGACCTGCTTTGCTCAATGGGGTAGGTTTGCTTATCCCCTGACTTTTAATCAGTTAACACAGATACATATACAGACACAAGCACACACACACACACTCTCTCTCTCACTCACTCACGCATATTCTAGGATCTAGTTTGCCATTGAGGGAGCACATTTATAAACCACGAGGCTGAATAGATGACGTTGCAACGCATGCAATTACAACGCATGCTTTACAACGCAGTCTTTACATTGCAACTACCATTACATTGCATGATTTTACAACGCATGCCATTACAACATATTTTTTAAAACTACCATTACAACGCATTCCATTACAACGCATACCATTACAACGCATACCATTACAACGCATAATACTTTTAGGGCAACAGTCGGGTAAGTGTTGGATAGTGTAGGGGTCAAAATTACTATTCCCACTCCAGTGAGTGCAACAGTAGGGTAAGTGTTGGATAGTGTAGGGGTAAAAATTACTATTCCCACTCCAGTGAGTGCAACACTAGGGAAAGTGCTGGATAGTGTAGGGGTAAAAATCACTATTCCCATGTACCCCAAAACCCATACCCACCCTAATACTAAAACAATCTCCATTACTTACCTAATAATGCGCTGTAATGGCATGCGTTGTAATGGCATGCATTGTAGTGACATGAGTTGTAAAGGCATGCATTGTAATGGCATGGGATGTAAAGGCAGTTGCATTGTAACAGTTGCGTTGTAAAAGTAGGTCGTTATAATGACTGCGTTGTAATGGATGTTTCCCCACAAGGCTGGATTCCAGCTGACCCTGAACCACGAGACAGCAATATAGCATCATGTTACGCATGTTCCTCATTACATATTATGTTACATTATTTTGGTACTCCTTAGAAATATTTGAGCATTTGATTGTTATCCATTAGGTATTCATCGTTTGCCTGAGACTGCAGATATGTCTTTCAATGTTTTGAGAAATGTATGTTTTTCTGGGGGATAATGTGCTGATATTTATAATGTGATTTATGCAACATTTATATTATGATGTCACATTTTAAATGCAAAGCTCATCAGAAGAAAATAAATTAATTAAAAGCATGCAGTCTAAAATATGCTTTTCTTTTGTGATACATTGACTCAATAGTGAAGTTTTATAAAGAAAGAAGATAAAGTGACAGGACATTGTTTTGCATTTAAAATATTTATTTTTACACACTGGAGGTTGATTCAATATTACATACTTGCTTCAAGGATGGGCCTGCAGGGTTGTGCTTGTCAGTGGGACATTCTCTGATGGGTTTTTTTTTCATCCGCTTGAGCTGCAAACAGCAGTTTTGGTGAAATCTGCAAATTATGTTACAGATTATGTGACAAATATGGCAAATTCACATGTATGCTGTAAATGCTTTTACCACAGCTGACCTAAATCTGACCCTGACCGTCATCAATGCCCATTGTTTTATCAACAATTTATTCTATAAAGGCAACCAAATTCTAAACATTCAAACTCCGATCAGTGCCCAATTTGAGCTGCATGTTGAAGAAACAGCCTCTTCAAGCTATCTACCACAAAATAAAGAAATAATATGAAAAAATGCATGATGGGTACCATGTGTATTACTGTCCAATATTGCCATCTTGGGGTTCTAGTGACATTTATAAACCAATCCTGTTTATAAATGTCACTAAGATGTCACCAGAACCCCTTGATGGCACAATCTCAATACCAAACTCTCAAGTTACTGTTCTCAATACGTCACTACAATGAATGACATCTTCTCACAAATAAAGTGAAAAGTGATACATAAATCCTTCATAAATTCTGTGATAATGAGAAAAAGCATCCAGAGAGCAGCATCTACAAGAACACCTGACATATTGCAATAACGTAGCTCGGCTTCATCCTAGGACTCAGCAGGTTGTATACAGCTTGGCTCGAATATGAATTTACTTTGGAAAAAATTAAAGACAAGAGGCGTTTGGCAAAACAGGAACAGTTGTTTACTTAAATGCAGTGACCTGGAGATCAGGCAACAGAGTTGGGGTCTGAAGGCTGACTCAAAGCACATTGTTTTCGGCCGTCATTTTATACTTTACACGAAGCACCAAAAAAACGATTTATGCATTCCTTTGACAACAGAAGTGTGGCCTTGTCACAGGGCCATAAATCGGTGGGTTGATAAGAAGTGCACGTGGGCCTTGTCCTTGTGTGAACATATTGCAGGGCCAGTGGGTACATGTCCAGATGTCCAGCATGAGGAGTGTGTGATCACTGAGAGTAATGTGCATGCTGTATTCTGATTGGCTGTGTGTTCCTAACTTCGTGTGGCATCTGGTTCTCTGGTGTTCTTGATAATGCGCACCCCTCCAGCCAAACGTGTTTTATTGGGGCCAATCTCTTGAGACCATTACAGTGTTGCTGCCTATCCATGGGATCAATCTGGGTTTTCCTATTTGTGCATTCTGTCTAAGGGTTACGTGTCCCCCCCCCACCTGTGGTCTGTCAATCAGTTGCTTCAGGCCTAGGTCGCAGGGCCTGCCTAACCATGTATTTCTGACTTGGAGTTGAGGGGGAGGTCACATCAGGTAAATTCAGCAACAGAGATGAGAGTTTGTTTTTATAAGTACATACATCCTGGTGTACATTGTCATCGTATTGTCCATTTTAATACTCTGTTTGGACACTTGGGATCCCCTATGTAGTGTCCATACTCGTAGCACTCATAGCACTTAATGGACTTGAGCTACTGACTCTTGTAAGGGTAGTATTTCTACTGGTGGCCAGATTAGGAATGAGACCCTTTCCCTTGAAAGTTGTTTTGGGCGCCTGAAGAGGACTCATTCTTTTTACCCCACCCCCCTCTTTCTTCTGATGGGACCCTGACCACCCTTTTGGTAGTCCACCCCCCCCCCCAGATGCCTTCTTTGACACTCTGGTGCTGGCTAAGATGTCCGCTTTCTCAGCAAGCTTCCTGGGGTCAGAAAGCTTACTATCTAGTAGGTGTTAGAGTAGCTCTGTGAAACAAATATTTAGTATGTGCTCCTTCAAAATTAAGTTGGACAGCCCTGAATAATCATTTACTTTACTGCGTCTCACCCTGCCCTTCAGTGCCTTACCAGCATAATCCAGAAACTCCACCCAGGTCTGTGTGGAAAGTTTGTGGCTGGCTCTGAACCATTGTCTATACTTCTCAGGGGTCAGCCCAAACTTACTAAATAGAATGACCTTCATTGCAGTGTAGCATGTCTGTTCTCCCACCTCTAATTTAAGGAGTGTGTCCTTCCCCACCATGGGCATGTACCTACATAAACTACCATCCAACAACTCCCCTGGGACCTTGTGCACTCTAAGAGTGACCTCAAAGCTGCGTACCATTTATCTATGTCATTCCCCACCACATAACTGGGCACCAAATCTTTCTGTATTCTGACTTTGGAATCACTTGAGGACACTGCAGCTATGCTGCAACCACTGCTGGACCCTACTTCCAGAGCTCTTATGTCCAGCTCCTTGTTACTTAAGTCACTGGAAAGTGAACCTCCTCTCAGCCACAGCCTACTCTTTCTCCAGCTTAGCAAGCTCCAAGTTTAGCTTTCTCTCCCCCCTCCTGTCTGCCAGCTCCTCTGGTGACAGGTTCTTAGAGGAGACACTACTCCTAGCTCTGGGAACCACCACTGCTTCCAGCAAGTCCGTGGCTCCCATACAGGTAGTCCTAAATTCACCTCTGCACCTAGATTCAGGTCATCCTCCTCCTCAGGAATTTCCTGCTTCTCATTTATATTGTCATCCCCTGCAACCTGAGTCTCTCCCTAGGTCCTCAAGGCTTGCTACAGCTCCACCTTCCGGGTGAGGCCTCTCATGGAAACCTGAGAATCTGTGCAAAAGCTCTTCATCTGGGACTTTGTAGGATTCTAACTGGGTCAGATCAAAATTAGTGATTTTAAGTGCAAGAGCTGCTTCTCCAGATTGAGACACCATTTAGCAGAAAAAATCAAAAGGCCAGTTGGGGAGCACTGAAAAAATGTGAAATGGTCTTGGTAAAGAGTTGTAGTGAACACTGAGTTACTAAATAGTATTGCACAAAAGTATTATGACCACCCCTGATCACCAGTGTTACAACTGGAGTCTCTGCTTGGCAGAGATATGCACCTTGTCCAAGCAGGAACCACCACTCTAGTCAGGGTAAGCTAGCTACACACTAAAACATAACCTGTGCCCACCCTTTGGTAGCTTGGCACAGACTAGTCAGGCTTATCTAAAGAGGCAACGTGTAAAGTATTTGTGCAACACAAACACACGCAGAGTAACACAATGAAAATACCACAAAAAGACACCACACAGGTTTCGAAAAATAGATAATAATTGTATAAATAACTGTAAAAATCCAATAAGTACAAGCAGAGATGTGAATTTTTAAAGGAATAAAAGAAGTGTACGCTTAGAAGCAATATAACTAAAAAGGGATATCTGGGCTTGCTGGCCAGGTCAAAGGCCGACTGTGATGGAGTGCAGGCCATCTACAGGACCCATTCAGGCCCCGGTGAATAAAGTACCTTTCCTGGTCGCAACAGCGAGATGCGTTTAGGTCGATCCTGCAGTTTAGGATGCATCAGTTCTCTCCACACAGTAGCCGCAATACGTTGGTTCCGTAGACAAGGTGTTATAGAAAAGAGGCGTTGGTTCCGAAGTGATGCGCCGGATTTTTCGTGCAGTTGTGGGATGTGTCGATATCTGCGAGGCTGCTGCATTGGCGATGCGTGGTTTTGGGCGTCAAGTCTCACAGGTGCTGCAAGGGTTCTGGTTCGATGTGCCTTGTTCTGCTCCTACTACAGGGATAATGAGTCGATTCTGCTTCACACAGTCAGTGGATACGACGATTCTCCTGAAACAAGTATCTAGGTCCACTTCAAGTGAACCAGGCACAGGAGCAGAGGTAGAGACTTTGATTTCCCTGAGTCTCAATAACAGAAGTTAAGCCAACATGCCCTTGGAGCACACTTGGATGAGAAGGCAGAGTCCAGCTCTCCTTCAACAGAGTCAGAGAGCAGCAGGCAGAAGGGCAACACAAGAGACAAGCAGGTATTCCAGGTCAGCAGTCCAGAGATGAGTCCTTTAAGCAGCACAGCATTCCTTCTGACAGAGTTCAGTTGTAGATATAGAAGTGTCTGATTTTAGGCTGTCAGAGACCCAGTACTTACACCCAAATGTGCCTTTCAATCAATCAATCAGGGATTTGTGAAGCACACTACTCACCCGTGAGGGTCTCAAGGCGTCGGGGGGACGCGCAGCCAAAGAGCCAGGTCTTGAGGCTCTTCCTGAAGGTGTCTAGAGTGGGGGAATGTCTGATGTTGAGCGGGAGCTCGTTCCAGGTCTTTACCGCAATGTAGGAGAAGGCTCTTCCACCCGCTCTGGCTCTGCGTATGCACAGGGTTTTTGCGAGGGTGAGGTCGGCAGAGCGGAGCGGAGGTCTCTCTTGGGTACGTGGAAGGAGAATCTTTCATTGAGGTATTGGGGTCCGGTGTTGTGGAGGGATTTGTAGGTGTGAGTGAGTAGCTTGAAGGTTACTCTCTTCTCGACGGGGAGCCAGTGGAGGTCTTGAAGGTGCTGGGTGATGTGTTCATGTCGTGGGATGCCGAGGATGAGTCTGGCCACAGTGTTCTGGATGGTCTGGAGTTTGCGGAGCAGGGATTTGTTGATTCCGGCATAGAGGGCATTTCCGTAGACCAGTCTGCTTGTTATGAGTGCGTGGGTGACGGTCTTTCTGGATTCAGGGGGGATCCACTTGAAGGTCTTGCGAAGGATGCAGAGGGTGTTGAAGCAAGTGGAGGAGACGGCGTTGATCTATCGGGTCATGGTGAGGGAGGAGTCGAGTATAATGTCGAGGCCCCGGACGTGGTCCGTGGGAGTGGGGGGTTGCCTTTGAAGTGGGAATGAGCTCAACATGGTCCTTGAAGAGCAGAGGGTCACCTTTCTTCCTAGCCCTGGCTCCAGGAGAGCTATGGAGATAAAGCAATCCTTTGTGTGGGGACAGGACAATACCTAATCAAGTGAAGTGTTAGCCCCTCCCTTCCATCCTGTCCAGGCAGGGCCATCAGAATGCAAATGTATGTAGATGGGTACTCAGACACACCTTTCCTTCCTGTGTTTGTGGCTGTCTCAAGGGAATGCACAAACTGAAGCTGTCACCCACTCCAGATGTGTATTGGAGACAGGCTGTCAGGCACATAGAGATAAGAGCAGAGAAATGTCCATTTGTAATAGTGGCATTTCTAAAACAGTAATGTTAAATCCAACTTTTCCAGTAAAGAGGAATTACCATAACCATTCCAAAGATATAAAACATGAAACAGATACTACATTAAATCAGGGATTACAACTTAAAAGTGTATTAACCCTTTTGCTGCTAGGCCTTTTCCCCCCCCGTGCTAAGTCTTTTTAGGCTATTTGGGGTAGTTTGCGCTTAGGCCCCCTATATCTTTTTGTCCACATAAGGTATCCACACCAAATTAGCGTCCTTTTCTTCCAACATCCTCAGTATTTTAAAGGTGCCCAGGGTTTGTGGATTCCCCTGGAGGGGGACCCAGAAATTAGCCAAAGTGCACCAACATTTTCTTTTTTTTAGAAAAATGTGGAAAAGGTGCTGCAGAAGAAAGCATCTGGTGTTTTCCCTGCAAATGGTATCAACAAAGGGTGCTGAAATCACCACCTTCCCAGCTTTCAGTGACAGGCATACTTTTGTCAGAAAACCAACATTTTCTACACAGTTTTGGCATTTTACTGGGACAAAGCCTTTTTTTACTCTTTTTTGTGCTTTCAACCTCCTTCCAGTTAGTGGTAGAAATGGGTGTGAAAGCAATAATGGATCCTAGAAAACTATACATTTCAGAAAAGTAGACAAAATACTGAATTTAGCAAGGGGTCATTTGTGTAGATCCTTCAAGGTTTTCCTATAGAAACTAACAGTTGAAATAAATAAATATTGAAATTGAGTTGAAAAAAACAGCTGTTTTTGCCAATATTTTCACCTGTAACTTCTTTTAACTATGGCAGATTTTTTAAAGCAATATACTGTTACATCCGCTGGACCCTTCTGGTTGTGGTGATATATAGGGCTTGTAGGCTCATTAAGAACCCGAGGTACCCAGAGTCAATAACTGAGCTGCGCCTTGCAATGGGTTTTCCTTGTGCACCGGGTATATCTCAATTCATTTGGTAAAATATAAAGAGAGAAAAATAGGTATCAAGGACACCTATGTATTTCCGAAATTTGAACAAAATATAGAGTTTAGAAGCACTAGTTATTTGCACATCTCCGAAATTATGGGTACCCATACAAGCCTGTGAATTATAGGACATTTTTCAAAGTGACTTCTTTTTTACACATTGTTTTACATTTGGAAGGCAGAAATGGATAAAACGTCAATAGGTAATAACAGTTGTTGTACAATTCTGTGTTCCCCTAAGTGTCCTAATAAAAATGGTAGACAACAGGATGTGGGAGCACACCGCTGACCTCTCAGGCAAGGTTCGCCCCTGGCATTCTGGTAAATGCAGTTTCTTGTAGTTCGCTCTGATATTTTCGAGTGTTTCGCCAAGGTTGGCGCAGATAGTGCTGATCTCTAGACACGTGTTTCTGGTTTATTAACCGTCATCAGTAGAGAATACAGTCTTGTATTTTTGGGTTTGCTGAGTAGTCTGCCAAAAATTATATCAGGTCCGGTACCTCTCACTGGCGCGCAGGTGCTTCATCCACGAGCTCATCAGCTCAATGACTCACGGGAGTACTTTAAATAGACAACAGGATGTGGGAGCACACCGCTGACCTCTCAGGCAAGGTTCGCCCCTGACATTCTGGTAAATGCAGTTTCTTGTAGTTCGCTCCGATATTTTCGAGTGTTTCGCCAAGGTTGGCGCAGATAGTGCTGATCTCTAGACACGTGTTTCTGGTTTATTAACCGTCATCAGTAGAGAATACAGTCTTGTATTTTTGGGTTTGCTGAGTAGGCTGCCAAACATTATATCAGGTCCGGTACCTCTCACTGGCGCGCAGGTGCTTCATCCACTAGCTCGTCAGCTCAATGACTCACGGGAGTACTTTAAATAGACAACAGGATGTGGGAGCACACCGCTGACCTCTCAGGCAAGGTTCGCCCCTGGCATTCTGGTAAATGCAGTTTCTTGTAGTTCGCTCCGATATTTTCGAGTGTTTCGCCAATGTTGGCGCAAATAGTGCTGATCTCTAGACACGTGTTTCTGGTTTATTAACCGTCATCAGTAGAGAATACAGTCTTGTATTTTTGGGTTTGCTGAGTAGGCTGCCAAACATTATATCAGGTCCGGTACCTCTCACTGGTGCGCAGGTGCTTCATCCACGAGCTCGTCAGCTCAATGACTCACGGGAGTACTTTAAATAGACAACAGGATGTGGGAGCACACCGCTGACCTCTCAGGCAAGGTTCGCCCCTGGCATTCTGGTAAATGCAGTTTCTTGTAGTTCGCTCCGATATTTTCGAGTGTTTAGCCAAGGTTGGCGCAGATAGTGCTGATCTCTAGACACGTGTTTCTGGTTTATTAACCGTCATCAGTAGAGAATACAGTCTTGTATTTTTGGGTTTGCTGAGTAGGCTGCCAAACATTATATCAGGTCCGGTACCTCTCACTGGCGCGCAGGTGCTTCATCCACGAGCTCGTCAGCTCAATGACTCACGGGAGTACTTTAAATAGACAACAGGATGTGGGAGCACACCGCTGACCTCTCAGGCAAGGTTCGCCCCTGGCATTCTGGTAAATGCAGTTTCTTGTAGTTCGCTCCGATATTTTCGAGTGTTTCGCCAAGGTTGGCGCAGATAGTGCTGATCTCTAGACACGTGTTTCTGGTTTATTAACCGACATCAGTAGAGAATACAGTCTTGTATTTTGGGGTTTGCTGAGTAGGCTGCCAAACATTATATCAGGTCCGGTACCTCTCACTGGCGCGCAGGTGCTTCATCCACGAGCTCGTCAGCTCAATGACTCACGGGAGTACTTTAAATAGACAACAGGATGTGGGAGCACACCGCTGACCTCTCAGGCAAGGTTCGCCCCTGGCATTCTGGTAAATGCAGTTTCTTGTAGTTCGCTCCGATATTTTCGAGTGTTTCGCCAAGGTTGGCGCAGATAGTGCTGATCTCTAGACACGTGTTTCTGGTTTATTAACCGTCATCAGTAGAGAATACAGTCTTGTATTTTGGGGTTTGCTGAGTAGGCTGCCAAACATTATATCAGGTCCGGTACCTCTCACTGGCGCGCAGGTGCTTCATCCACGAGCTCGTCAGCTCAATGACTCACGGGAGTACTTTAAATAGACAACAGGATGTGGGAGCACACCGCTGACCTCTCAGGCAAGGTTCGCCCCTGGCATTCTGGTAAATGCAGTTTCTTGTAGTTCGCTCCGATATTTTCGAGTGTTTCGCCAAGGTTGGCGCAGATAGTGCTGATCTCTAGACACGTGTTTCTGGTTTATTAACCGTCATCAGTAGAGAATACAGTCTTGTAGTTTTGGGGTTTGCTGAGTAGGCTGCCAAACATTATATCAGGTCCGGTACCTCTCACTGGCGCGCAGGTGCTTCATCCACGAGCTCGTCAGCTCAATGACTCACAGGAGTACTTTAAATAGACAACAGGATGTGGGAGCACACTGCTGACCTCTCAGGCAAGGTTGGCCCCTGGCATTCTGGTAAATGCAGTTTCTTGTAGTTCGCTCCGATATTTTCGAGTGTTTCACCAAGGTTGGCGCAGATAGTGCTGATCTCTAGACACGTGTTTCTGGTTTATTAACCGTCATCAGTAGAGAATACAGTCTTGTATTTTTGGGTTTGCTGAGTAGGCTGCCAAACATTATATCAGGTCCGGTACCTCTCACTGGCGCGCAGGTGCTTCATCCACGAGCTCGTCAGCTCAATGACTCACGGGAGTACTTTAAATAGACAACAGGATGTGGGAGCACACCGCTGACCTCTCAGGCAAGGTTCGCCCCTGGCATTCTGGTAAATGCAGTTTCTTGTAGTTCGCTCCGATATTTTTGAGTGTTTCGCCAAGGTTGGCGCAGATAGTGCTGATCTCTAGACACGTGTTTCTGGTTTATTAACCGTCATCAGTAGAGAATACAGTCTTGTATTTTGGGGTTTGCTGAGTAGGCTGCCAAACATTATATCAGGTCCGGTACCTCTCACTGGCGCGCAGGTGCTTCATCCACGAGCTCGTCAGCTCAATGACTCACGGGAGTACTTTAAATAGACAACAGGATGTGGGAGCACACCGCTGACCTCTCAGGCAAGGTTCGCCCCTGGCATTCTGGTAAATGCAGTTTCTTGTAGTTCGCTCCGATATTTTCGAGTGTTTCGCCAAGGTTGGCGCAGATAGTGCTGATCTCTAGACACGTGTTTCTGGTTTATTAACCGTCATCAGTAGAGAATACAGTCTTGTAGTTTTGGGGTTTGCTGAGTAGGCTGCCAAACATTATATCAGGTCCGGTACCTCTCACTGGCGCGCAGGTGCTTCATCCACGAGCTCGTCAGCTCAATGACTCACAGGAGTACTTTAAATAGACAACAGGATGTGGGAGCACACTGCTGACCTCTCAGGCAAGGTTGGCCCCTGGCATTCTGGTAAATGCAGTTTCTTGTAGTTCGCTCCGATATTTTCGAGTGTTTCGCCAAGGTTGGCGCAGATAGTGCTGATCTCTAGACACGTGTTTCTGGTTTATTAACCGTCATCAGTAGAGAATACAGTCTTGTATTTTTGGGTTTGCTGAGTAGGCTGCCAAACATTATATCAGGTCCGGTACCTCTCACTGGCGCGCAGGTGCTTCATCCACGAGCTCGTCAGCTCAATGACTCACGGGAGTACTTTAAATAGACAACAGGATGTGGGAGCACACCGCTGACCTCTCAGGCAAGGTTCGCCCCTGGCATTCTGGTAAATGCAGTTTCTTGTAGTTCGCTCCGATATTTTCGAGTGTTTCGCCAAGGTTGGCGCAGATAGTGCTGATCTCTAGACACGTGTTTCTGGTTTATTAACCGTCATCAGTAGAGAATACAGTCTTGTATTTTTGGGTTTGCTGAGTAGGCTGCCAAACATTATATCAGGTCCGGTACCTCTCACTGGCGCGCAGGTGCTTCATCCACGAGCTCGTCAGCTCAATGACTCACGGGAGTACTTTAAATAGACAACAGGATGTGGGAGCACACCGCTGACCTCTCAGGCAAGGTTCGCCCCTGGCATTCTGGTAAATGCAGTTTCTTGTAGTTCGCTCCGATATTTTCGAGTGTTTCACCAAGGTTGGCGCAGATAGTGCTGATCTCTAGACACGTGTTTCTGGTTTATTAACCGTCATCAGTAGAGAATACAGTCTTGTATTTTGGGGTTTGCTGAGTAGGCTGCCAAACATTATATCAGGTCCGGTACCTCTCACTGGCGCGCAGGTGCTTCATCCACGAGCTCGTCAGCTCAATGACTCACGGGAGTACTTTAAATAGACAACAGGATGTGGGAGCACACCGCTGACCTCTCAGGCAAGGTTCGCCCCTGGCATTCTGGTAAATGCAGTTTCTTGTAGTTCGCTCCGATATTTTCGAGTGTTTCGCCAAGGTTGGCGCAGATAGTGCTGATCTCTAGACACGTGTTTCTGGTTTATTAACCGTCATCAGTAGAGAATACAGTCTTGTATTTTGGGGTTTGCTGAGTAGGCTGCCAAACATTATATCAGGTCCGGTACCTCTCACTGGCGCGCAGGTGCTTCATCCACGAGCTCGTCAGCTCAATGACTCACGGGAGTACTTTAAATAGACAACAGGATGTGGGAGCACACCGCTGACCTCTCAGGCAAGGTTCGCCCCTGGCATTCTGGTAAATGCAGTTTCTTGTAGTTCGCTCCGATATTTTCGAGTGTTTCGCCAAGGTTGGCGCAGATAGTGCTGATCTCTAGACACGTGTTTCTGGTTTATTAACCGTCATCAGTAGAGAATACAGTCTTGTATTTTTGGGTTCGCTGAGTAGGCTGCCAAACATTATATCAGGTCCGGTACCTCTCACTGGCGCGCAGGTGCTTCATCCACGAGCTCGTCAGCTCAATGACTCACGGGAGTACTTTAAATAGACAACAGGATGTGGGAGCACACCGCTGACCTCTCAGGCAAGGTTCGCCCCTGGCATTCTGGTAAATGCAGTTTCTTGTAGTTCGCTCCGATATTTTCGAGTGTTTCGCCAAGGTTGGCGCAGATAGTGCTGATCTCTAGACACGTGTTTCTGGTTTATTAACCGTCATCAGTAGAGAATACAGTCTTGTATTTTTGGGTTTGCTGAGTAGGCTGCCAAACATTATATCAGGTCCGGTACCTCTCACTGGCGCGCAGGTGCTTCATCCACGAGCTCGTCAGCTCAATGACTCACGGGAGTACTTTAAATAGACAACAGGATGTGGGAGCACACCGCTGACCTCTCAGGCAAGGTTCGCCCCTGGCATTCTGGTAAATGCAGTTTCTTGTAGTTCGCTCCGATATTTTCGAGTGTTTCGCCAAGGTTGGCGCAGATAGTGCTGATCTCTAGACACGTGTTTCTGGTTTATTAACCGTCATCAGTAGAGAATACAGTCTTGTAGTTTTGGGTTTGCTGAGTAGGCTGCCAAACATTATATCAGGTCCGGTACCTCTCACTGGCGCGCAGGTGCTTCATCCACGAGCTCGTCAGCTCAATGACTCACAGGAGTACTTTAAATAGACAACAGGATGTGGGAGCACACTGCTGACCTCTCAGGCAAGGTTGGCCCCTGGCATTCTGGTAAATGCAGTTTCTTGTAGTTCGCTCCGATATTTTCGAGTGTTTCGCCAAGGTTGGCGCAGATAGTGCTGATCTCTAGACACGTGTTTCTGGTTTATTAACCGTCATCAGTAGAGAATACAGTCTTGTATTTTTGGGTTTGCTGAGTAGGCTGCCAAACATTATATCAGGTCCGGTACCTCTCACTGGCGCGCAGGTGCTTCATCCACGAGCTCGTCAGCTCAATGACTCACGGGAGTACTTTAAATAGACAACAGGATGTGGGAGCACACCGCTGACCTCTCAGGCAAGGTTCGCCCCTGGCATTCTGGTAAATGCAGTTTCTTGTAGTTCGCTCCGATATTTTCGAGTGTTTCGCCAAGGTTGGCGCAGATAGTGCTGATCTCTAGACACGTGTTTCTGGTTTATTAACCGTCATCATTAGAGAATACAGTCTTGTATTTTTGAGTTTGCTGAGTAGGCTGCAAAACATTATATCAGGTCCGGTACCTCTCACTGGCGCGCAGGTGCTTCATCCACGAGCTCGTCAGCTCAATGACTCACGGGAGTACTTTAAATAGACAACAGGATGTGGGAGCACACCGCTGACCTCTCAGGCAAGGTTCGCCCCTGGCATTCTGGTAAATGCAGTTTCTTGTAGTTCGCTCCGATATTTTCGAGTGTTTCGCCAAGGTTGGCGCAGATAGTGCTGATCTCTAGACACGTGTTTCTGGTTTATTAACCGTCATCAGTAGAGAATACAGTCTTGTATTTTTGGGTTTGCTGAGTAGGCTGCCAAACATTATATCAGGTCCGGTACCTCTCACTGGCGCGCAGGTGCTTCATCCACGACCTCGTCAGCTCAATGACTCACGGGAGTACTTTAAATAGACAACAGGATGTGGGAGCACACCGCTGACCTCTCAGGCAAGGTTCGCCCCTGGCATTCTGGTAAATGCAGTTTCTTGTAGTTCGCTCCGATATTTTCGAGTGTTTCGCCAAGGTTGGCGCAGATAGTGCTGATCTCTAGACACGTGTTTCTGGTTTATTAACCATCATCAGTAGAGAATACAGTCTTGTATTTTTGGGTTTGCTGAGTAGGCTGCCAAACATTATATCAGGTCCGGTAACTCTCACTGGCGCGCAGGTGCTTCATCCACGAGCTCGTCAGCTCAATGACTCACGGGAGTACTTTAAATAGACAACAGGATGTGGGAGCACACCGCTGACCTCTCAGGCAAGGTTCACCCCTGGCATTCTGGTAAATGCAGTTTCTTGTAGTTCGCTCCGATATTTTCGAGTGCAATGTTTGGCAGCCTACTCAGCAAACCCCAAATTTGAAGCCTGTAATCTCTACTGATGACGGTTAAAGAACCAGAAACACGTGTCCAGAGATCAGCACTATCTGCGCCAACTCTGGCTAAACACTCGAAAACTTTAGCAAAGCAAGCAACATGAGACTGCATTTACCAGAATGCCAGGGGCGAACCTTGCTGGGGGGTGAAGCGGTGTGCTCCCACCCCTGTTCCTGTTTAAAAGTACTCCCGTGAGTCATTGAGCTGACGAGCTCGTGGAAGAAGCACCCGCGCGCCAGTGAGAGGTACTTGACCTGATGCAATGTTTGGCAGCCTACTCAGCAAACCCCAAATTTGAAGCCTGTAATCTCTACTGATGACGGTTAAAGAACCAGAAACACGTGTCTAGAGATCAGCACTATCTGCACCAACTCTGGCGAAACACTCGAAAACTTTAGCAAAGCAGGCAACATGAGACTGCATTTACCAGAATGCCAGGGGCGAACCTTGCTGGGGGGTGAAGCGGTGTGCTCCCACCCCTGTTCCTGTTTAAAATTCTCCCGTGAGTCATTGAGCTGACGAGCTCGTGGAAGAAGCACCCGCGCGCAAGTGAGAGGTACTTGACCTGATGCAATGTTTGGCAGCCTACTCAGCAAACCCCAAATTTGAAGCCTGTAATCTCTACTGATGACGGTTAAAGAACCAGAAACACGTGTCTAGAGATCAGCACTATCTGCGCCAACTTCAGCGAAACACTCGAAAACTTTAGCAAAGCAAGCAACATGAGACTGCATTTACCAGAATGCCAGGGGCGAACCTTGCTGGGGGGTGAAGCGCTGTGCTCCCACCCCTGTTTAAAAGTACTCCCGTGAGTCATTGAGCTGACGAGCTCGTGGAAGAAGCACCCACACGCTAGTGAGAGGTACTTGACCTGATGCAATGTTTGGCAGCCTACTCAGCAAACCCCAAATTTGAAGCCTGTAATCTCTACTGATGACGGTTAAAGAACCAGAAACACGTGTCTAGAGATCAGCACTATCTGCGCCAACTCTGGCGAAACACTCGAAAACTTTAGCAAAGCAAGCAACATGAGACTGCATTTACCAGAATGCCAGGGGCGAACCTTGCTGGGGGTGAAGCGGTGTGCTCCCACCCCTGTTCCTGTTTAAAAGTACTCCCGTGAGTCATTGAGCTGACCAGCTCGTGGAAGAAGCACCCGCGCGCCAGTGAGAGGTACTTGACCTGATGCAATGTTTGGCAGCCTACTCAGCAAACCCCAAATTTGAAGCCTGTAATCTCTACTGATGACGGTTAAAGAACCAGAAACACGTGTCTAGAGATCAGCACTATCTGCGCCAACTCTGGCGAAACACTCGAAAACTTTAGCAAAGCAAGCAACATGAGACTGCATTTACCAGAATGCCAGGGGCGAACCTTGCTGGGGGTGAAGCGGTGTGCTCCCACCCCTGTTCCTGTTTAAAAGTACTCCCGTGAGTCATTGAGCTGACGAGCTCGTGGAAGAAGCACCCGCGCGCAAGTGAGAGGTACTTGACCTGATGCAATGTTTGGCAGCCTACTCAGCAAACCCCAAATTTGAAGCCTGTAATCTCTACTGATGACGGTTAAAGAACCAGAAACACGTGTCTAGAGATCAGCACTATCTGCGCCAACTTCGGCGAAACACTCGAAAACTTTAGCAAAGCAAGCAACATGAGACTGCATTTACCAGAATGCCAGGGGCGAACCTTGCTGGGGGGTGAAGCGCTGTGCTCCCACCCCTGTTTAAAAGTACTCCCGTGAGTCATTGAGCTGACGAGCTCGTGGAAGAAGCACCCGCGCGCCAGTGAGAGGTACTTGACCTGATGCAATGTTTGGCAGCCTACTCAGCAAACCCCAAATTTGAAGCCTGTAATCTCTACTGATGACGGTTAAAGAACCAGAAACACGTGTCTAGAGATCAGCACTATCTGCGCCAACTCTGGCGAAACACTCGAAAACTTTAGCAAAGCAAGCAACATGAGACTGCATTTACCAGAATGCCAGGGGCGAACCTTGCTGGGGGTGAAGCGGTGTGCTCCCACCCCTGTTCCTGTTTAAAAGTACTCCCGTGAGTCATTGAGCTGACCAGCTCGTGGAAGAAGCACCCGCGCGCCAGTGAGAGGTACTTGACCTGATGCAATGTTTGGCAGCCTACTCAGCAAACCCCAAATTTGAAGCCTGTAATCTCTACTGATGACGGTTAAAGAACCAGAAACACGTGTCTAGAGATCAGCACTATCTGCGCCAACTCTGGCGAAACACTCGAAAACTTTAGCAAAGCAAGCAACATGAGACTGCATTTACCAGAATGCCAGGGGCGAACCTTGCTGGGGGTGAAGCGGTGTGCTCCCACCCCTGTTCCTGTTTAAAAGTACTCCCGTGAGTCATTGAGCTGACGAGCTCGTGGAAGAAGCACCCGCGCGCCAGTGAGAGGTACTTTACCTGATGCAATGTTTGGCAGCCTACTCAGCAAACCCCAAATTTGAAGCCTGTAATCTCTACTGATGACGGTTAAAGAACCAGAAACACGTGTCTAGAGATCAGCACTATCTGTGCCAACTCTGGCGAAACACTCGAAAACTTTAGCAAAGCAAGCAACATGAGACTGCATTTACCAGAATGCCAGGGGCGAACCTTGCTGGGGGGTGAAGCGGTGTGCTCCCACTCCTGTTCCTGTTTAAAAGTACTCCCGTGAGTCATTGAGCTGACGAGCTCGTGGAAGAAGCACCCGCGCGCCAGTGAGAGGTACTTGACCTGATGCAATGTTTGGCAGCCTACTCAGCAAACCCCAAATTTGAAGCCTGTAATCTCTACTGATGACGGTTAAAGAACCAGAAACACGTGTCTAGAGATCAGCACTATCTGCGCCAACTCTGGCGAAACACGCGAAAACTTTAGCAAAGCAAGCAACATGAGACTGCATTTACCAGAATGCCAGGGGCGAACCTTGCTGGGGGGTGAAGCGGTGTGCTCCCACTCCTGTTCCTGTTTAAAAGTACTCCCGTGAGTCATTGAGCTGACGAGCTCGTGGAAGAAGCACCCGCGCGCCAGTGAGAGGTACTTGACCTGATGCAATGTTTGGCAGCCTACTCAGCAAACCCCAAATTTGAAGCCTGTAATCTCTACTGATGACGGTTAAAGAACCAGAAACACGTGTCTAGAGATCAGCACTATCTGCGCCAACTCTGGCGAAACACTCGAAAACTTTAGCAAAGCAAGCAACATGAGACTGCATTTACCAGAATGCCAGGGGCGAACCTTGCTGGGGGGTGAAGCGGTGTGCTCCCACCCCTGTTCCTAATAAAAATGGTACCTCACTTGTGTGGGTGGCCAGTGCCTGTGACAGGAAATGGCCCGAAGCGCAACATGGACAAATCACATTTCTCTAGTGAAAATTGATCCTTTTTCGCAATGTGCCTAGCTGTGGATTTTGGACCCTAGCTCAGCCGGCACCTGGGGAAACCTACAAACCTGTACATTTTTGAAAACTAGAGACCAAGGGGAATCTAGGATTGGGTGACTTGTGTGGCCCTTACCAGGTTCTCTTACCCAGAATCTCTTGCAAACCTCAAACTTTGGGAAAAATAAAACATTTTGCTCAAATTTCTGTGAAGGAAAGTTCTGGAATCAGAGTGGCTCCCCAAACTTCCATGTACCCCGCATTCCCCAAAGTCTCCCGATTAAAATGGTACCTCACGTGTGTGGGTAGGCCTAGTGCCCGCTACAGGAAACGGCCCAAAACGCAACATGGACACATCACATTTTTCCACTGAAAACTGACCCTTTTTTTGCAATGTGCCTAGCTGTGGCTTTTGAACCCTAGCTCAGCCGGCACCTAGGAAAACCTAGCAAACCTATATATTTTTTTAAACTAAATACCCAGGGGAATCCAGGATGGGGTGACTTGTGTGGCTCTCACCAGGTTCTGTTACCCAGAATCCCTTGCAAACCTCAAACTTTGTAAAAAAAAAAAACACATTTTCCTCACATTTCTGTGATGGAAAGTTCTGGAATCTGCATGGATCCACACACTTCTACACATCCAGCATGCCCCAAAACTCCCTATAAAAATGGTACCCCACTTGTGTGGGTAGGCCTAGTGCCCGCGCCAGGAAAAGGCCCAAAACTCAACGTGGACACATCACATTTTCCAGTGAAAACTGACCCTTTTTTGCATTGTGCCCTGCTGTGGATTTTGAATCCTAGCTCAGCCGGCACCTAGCGAAACCTAGCAGACCTACACATTTTTTAAAACTAGGCACCCAGGGTAATCCAGGATTGGGTGACTTGTGTGACTCTCACCAGGTTCTGTTACCCAGAATTCCTTGCAAACCTCAGACTTTGTAAAAAAAACAAAAACATTTTGCTCACATTTCTGTGATGGAAAGTTCTGGAATCTGCGGGGATCCACGCACTTCTACGCATCCAGCATGCCCCAAAATCTCCTTATAAAAATTGTACCTCACTTGTGTGGGTAGCCCTAGTGCCCGCGACAGGAAACAGCCCAAAACTCAACGTGGACACATCACATTTTTCCAGTGAAAACTGACCCTTTTTTGCAATGTGCCCAGCTGTGGATTTTTAATCCTAGCTCAGCTGGCACCTAAGGAAACCTAGCAAACCTATACATTTTCTTAAACTAGGCACCCAGGGGAATCCAGGATGGGGTGATTTGTGTGGCTCTCACCAGGTTCTGTTACCCAGAATCAGAAATAACACATTTTCCTCATATTTCTGTGAAGGAAAGTTCTGGAATCTGTGTGGATCCACAAACTTCCACCCATCTCACATTCCCCAAAGTCTCCTAATAAAAATGAAACCGCACTTGTGTGGGTGGGCCAAGGGCCAAAAACATATTGTGGAGACATCAAAATTACCTATCACAAAACAACATGGTTTTGCAAGGGGGTCAGCTGGGTTTTTGGCTCCGGGCTCGGTGGCCATCTAGGGAGATCTACCAAACCCAGACATTTCTGAAAACTAGACACCCGGGGGAGTTCAGGGAGGTATGGCTTGCATGGATCCCCCAACGTTTTCCTACCCAGAATCCACTGCCAACCTCAAATTTAGATGAAAAAATCACATTTTCCTCACATTTCTGTGATGGAAAGTTCTGGAATCTCTGTGGATCCACAAACTTCCACCCATCCCACATTCCCCAAAGTCTCCCAATAAAAATGGTACCTCACTTGTGTGGGTGGACCAAGTGCCCGCGGCAGGGAAGGGCCCAAAACGTATTGTGGAGACATCGAAATTACCTATCACTAAACAACCTGGTTTTGCAAGGGGGGCACCTATGTTTTTGGCCCCAGACTCGGCGGCCATCTAGGAAAACTTACCAAACCTAGACATTTTTGAAAACTAGACACCCGGGGGAGTCCAGGGAGATATGGCTTGCATGGATCTCCCAACGTTTTCCTACCCAGAATCTCCTGCAAACCTCAAATTTAGCTGAAAAAAATCACATTTTTCTCACATTTCTGCGATGGAAAGTTCTGGAATCTGTGTGCATCCATAAACTTCCACCCACACAGCATTCCCCAAAGAATCCTGATAAAACTGGTAGCTCACTTGTGTGGGTGGGCTAAGTTCCCACGACAGGGAAGGGCCCAAATCGTATTGGGAATACATCAAAATTACCTGTCACAAAACTACCTGGATTTGCAAGGGGGTCACCTGGGTTTTTGGCCCTGGGCTTGGCGGCCCTATAGGGAAACCTACCAAACCCAGACATTTATGAAAACTAGACACCCGGGGGAGTACAGGGAGGTATGGCTTGCATGAATTCCCCAACTTTTTCCTACCCAGAATTCCCTGCAAACCTCAAATTTAGCTGAAAAAAACAGAGGGGCATATTATCAAGAACAGGGTTAAAATTATCGCCGCTTTAGCGGCAGAAAACTGCCGCTAAAGCGCCGATAATGGGCTTGATAATATGCCCTTGAGAATTCCAATAGAAGCCCATGTTTACACCAGAACATGGGCTTCTATTGGAATTCTCAAGGGCATATTATCAAGCCCATTATCGCCGCTTTAGCGGCAGTTTTCTGCCGCTAAAGCAGCGATAATTTTAACGCCGTTCTTGATAATATGCCCCACATTTTCCTCACATTTCTGTGATGGAAAGTTCTGGAATCTGCATGCATCCGTTTTGTGATAGGTAATTTTGATGTCTCCACAATACATTTTGCACTCTTCCCTGCCGCAGGCACTTGGCCCACCCACACATGTGAGGTACCAATTTTATCGGGACACCTCGGAAAATGCTGTGTGGTTGGAAATTTGTGTCAGCCCCGTGATCCCACAACTTTCCTACACAGAAAGTTATGAAAAATTTGATTTTTTTCAGCTAAATTTGAGGTTTACAGGGCATTCTGGGTAGGAAAACTTTGGGGGGTCCACGCAAGCCATGCCGCCGTGGACTCTCCCGGGTGTCTTGGTTTGGTAGGTTTCCCTAGGTGTCCACTGAGCCCAGGACCAGAAAAGCAGGTGACTTCCTCGCAAAACCAGGTATTTCAATAATTTTGAAGTCTCCACAGTACGTTGTGGGCCATTTCCTGTTGCGGGCACTATGCCTACCCACACAAGGGAAGTACTGGGTGTCTAGTTTTCGGAAATGTCTGGGTTTAGTAGGATTCCCTAGAAAACCGCTGAGCCCGGGACCAAGAACGCAGGTGACCAACTTGAAAAACCAGGTTGCTTTGTGATAGATAGGTGGGCCCCTGTGTTTTTAGTCCCGTGTTGGCAGACCTCTAGAGTAACCTAAAAAATCCAGACATTTCTGAAAACTAGACACCGGTGGGAGTCCAGGGAGGTGTGGCTTGCATTGATCCCCCCACATTTTCCTTCCCAGAATCTGCTGCAAACCTCTAATGTAGCTAAACAGTTACATTGTCCTCTAATGTCTTGTTGGGAAAGTAGTGGGATCATTGCACAGCACAAATTTCCTACCACTCACCGTTCCCCTCAGTCTCCTGATAAAAATGATACCTTACTTGTGTGGATGGGCCAAGTGCCTATGACATGGAAGGGCCAAAAACTTGTAGAGATTGAGGGGGGCCCAAAGCGGGTCCAAAAGGGCAGTTTGTTTATACGTTTTTAGGCTGATGCTATTTTGGGGACCCACACAAGTGAGGTATCATTTTTCTCGGAAGACCAGTGGGAATGCTGGGTGGTAGGACATTTGTGCCTGTGTAGTGATCTTACAGCTTACCCACACAGAAATGTGAGGAAAATGTGACTTTGTAAGTACATTTGAGGTTTGCAGGGGATTCTGGGTAAGAAAACGCTGGGGGATCCATGCAAGCCACACCGCCACCCAAGAGTCAGTACACGCACACCACCATCCAGGCACACCACCAGCCAAGCGACATCCATGCACACCCCTCCAGCCAAGCGCCATACACACACACCGCCAGCCAAGCACCATCCATGCACACCGCCAGCCAAGCGCCATCCACGGACACTGTCAGCCAAATGTCATCAATGCACACAGTCAACCAAGCACTATCCACGCACACCGCCAGCCAAGTGCCACCCATGCACTCCACCAGTCAAGCGCCATCCCTGCACACCGCCAGCCAAGCAGGGGGGACTGGGAACAGCAACCAGCCCTGGCAGATTGCTGCTCGACTGGCCCTGGGAGGGGGGGCATGCTAGTAAAAAGCACCGCTACCGCTTTTGTTACTGGGGGCCGATATTGCAGCCCTGCTGCAAAACCAGCCCCCATTGACAAAACCGGCCCCCACAGACCAAAAACCGAAGAAATGCCCGGTGCCCACTACAGCCAGTCCGGACCTGCAGCCAAGCACCATCCATGCACACAGCCAGCCAAGTACCAGTCAACATGCACCGCCAGCCAAGTGCCACTCCATGCACACCACCAGGCAAGCACCAATCTACACACACCGTCATCAAGCGCGAGTCCACCCACACCATTAGCCAGGTGCGGGTCCACAGACACTGCTAGCAAAATGCCAGCCAAAGGTTAGTACACGCAAGCCGTTAGCCATTCTCCAGTTTACACACACAAAACTCTCCCTGTATTCTAGTGGTTTTCTGCCCCCGCTTGGGTGCAGATGAGACTAAAAAATATCACATAAACAGCCAAAATGTGTGCCTAAATAAAAGCGAGCGACCCTTGCCTATGGGGCTTTTCACTGGCATGCCCATAAGCATATCCCTGATGCCTGGTGGGCTTTCATCAGGGACTATTGCCCCCATCTGCCTCCCGGGGACGCAGAAAGACTGTGGTTAATTTTAATGGGAGGGTGGGGGCATTGGCATGCCCATTCTGTACAGCCCCCACCCCTACATATAATAAAAACATAATCCCTGGTGCCTAGCGGGCTTTCTGCCCCCGGGGGGGGGGCAGATAAGGCACTATTGCCCCCATCTGCCTCCTGGGGTGGCAGAAACACTGTGACAATTTTTTGGGGGGTGGGGGCATTGGCATGCCCATTCTGCCGCCACTCCTGCATATAAAAAAAACAAGTTTCCTGGTGCCTAGTGGGTTTTCTGCCCCCCGGGGGACAGATAAGGCACGTTTGCCCCCATCTGCATCCCAGGGGTTGCAGAAATAGTCTGGCAATTTCTTTTGTGGGGTGGGGGGCATTTCCATGCCCATTTTGGTCCGCCCCCACCCCCTACGTATAAAAAAAACAATTCCTGATGCCTAGCTAGCTTTATGCCCCCTCTCGGGGGCAAGCCAGGTGCTATTGCCCCATCTGCCTCATGGGGGGGAGAAATATTGTGGACTTGTTTGGAGGGGTGGGGGCATTGGCATGCCCATTATGGGCAAACCTTATATACATAAAAAAAATCCCTGGTGCCTAGTGTGCTTTAGCTCCCCTCCTCCCTCCCAGGGAGGGTAGATTGGGGCTATTGCCCCATCTGCTCCCAGGGGAGGCAGAAAGACTGTGGCAATGTATTTGGGGGGGCATTGGCATGCCTATTTTGGGCAGCCTCCACCCCTACATATAAAAAAAAACAACCCCTGGTGCTTAGTGGACTTTCTGCCCCGAGGGGCAGATTAGGGGCTATTGCCCCCATCTGTCTCCTGGGGGGGCAGAAAGACTGTGGAACTTTTTGGGGGGAGTGGAAGCATTGACATGCCCATTTTGTGCAGCCTCCACCCCTATATACATAAAAAGAAATCCCTGGTGCCTAGTGTGCTTTCTGCCCCCCGGGGGCAGATCGGGGGCTATCGCCCCCATCTGCCTCCCAGGGGGGCAGAAAGACTGTTGAATTTTGTGGGGGGGGGCATTGGCATGCCTATCTCAGGCAGCCCTCACACCTAAATATGCTCTAAAAATAAATCCCTGGTGCCTAGTGCGCTTTCTGCCCCTAAGGCTGAATGCCTCAATTTAATTGGGGGGAGCAAAGGCCATTGCCCAAGGGGCTGCTCCCTTCTCCCTGGTGTCCAGTGGGTGAATCCTTGCTTGGAGATGGCCCTCCTAAGGTGGTCCCCAAGCAGGGATCCACTAGGGAGGGGTACCATTGGAAAGGGGAGATTCTCCCCTTTCCAATGATACCTCTCCTGTCTTTCTACATGCCTGGGGGGGGTGAGATAGCCCCACAAGCACATAGAAAATGAAAGTGAAATGAGCCTATCGGCTCATTTCAGTTTCAGTTTCAGAGAAATAACGTCAGCAGGACGTGCGCGCTGATCATCATTTCCTTGAAACAAGCAGAAGAGCCTCAGGAGCTCGTGAAGCCCTTCCCCAGCTCCCGAGGCTGTTTAGGGCTGAAAGAAATCCCTCTGGTGCCCACACCAGAGGGATTTCAAGTGACATGTGTGCGGATGGCTGGGAGCTGTCCGACGCACATGAACACTGTTGCGTTGGACGGCTCCGGCTGTCTGACGCACGCAAAGGGTTAAGGAATTTCCAATGTTAACCTATGAGAGGAGTAAGCCTCACAGAAGTGAAAAACAAATTTAGCGGTTTGTCAATATCAGGTCATACAAAACATATAGGTATGTGTTCTACCTTTTACTTTCATATCACCCTGCCCTTAGGGCTACCTAGGGCCTACCTTATGGGTGACTTATGTCATGGGTAAAAAAAAGGGAAGTTTAAGACCTGGCAAGTAGTTTTAGAGGGCAAGTCGAAGGGGCAGAAAACTGCACACACAGGCCCTGCAATGGCAGGCCTAAGGCTATTTGTGCAGGAGGCACGATCAGTGCTACAGACCCACTAGTAGCATTTAATTTACAAGCCCTGGGTACATGGTATATCACTTTAGAAGAGACTTATAAGTAAATTAAATATACCAATTGTGTATACACCAATGTTACCATATTTAGGGGAGAAGCATTTGAATTTTAGCACTGATCAGCAGTGGTAAAGTGCTCAGAGTCCTAAGGCCAGCAAAAAGCTAAAATTATAGCAAAAAGAGGAGGTAAGCAGTTAAAACATTTGGGGGAAGACCACCCTAAGGATGACAGGTCTAACACCTTGAAACCCAAATACCCTCACCTACCTTAAACCCTAAAAATACCCTAGCCACCCAATACCCTTAACCAACCCCTAGACGCCCCTGCCATAGCCAGTAGGTAGTTATAGTTAGGACCTAGTGTCCATAGGAAAAGCATTTTTTGACTTGCCTATAACTTTGGCTTTGTTTGCCCAATCTTCATGAAATTTTCCAAGACCAGGAGACCCTGTTGGGTAGCTACGCGCTTTATAAATTTAATAATAATAAAAAGTAGGTACTGTGTGCAATGGGAGGTTTGGGCGTGATCCTTGCAGTGTGGACCGAGAAATAGGGACGCAAAATAAGGGTGCGTTTGTGATGTTGATTCCCATAGAAACGTGTTTTCGAACCTACAGCCTGAACCACTGGACGGAATTACACCAAATTTAGCAGGAAAGGTAGATGTTGTTACACAGAATGGGCCAGATTCACAAAAATAGTCTGAGACAAAATCCTAACTTTACGACTTTCGGTATTCACAAAAGGCATTTAGTAGTAGTAAAGTTAGGATTCCTAACTTTACTACTACTAAATGCCTTTTGTGAATGCATACTATATGAGAGGCTGTGTTCATTTCCTAATCTTCCGGCCACTCATTTATGCCCCATGAGCATCTTTGCTAGGTGGGACCTCCATGACATTTTGTCGGAGAGTCAGACACCAAGATAGTCAAAGGTGCTGACTCTTTCTAAGAGTATGCCACCCTGCAAGAGATTACGTCTGAACGATTTGTGGGGGTTAAATGCCAAAAACTTCATTTTAGAGGTATTGATGACCAGCCCCCTGAAGTCACAAAAGAGTTGGAATCTGTTGAGTAATCTTTGTAGCCCTGCTGGGGTTTTAGACACCAGCAGGGTATTGTCAGCAAACAAGAGGGTTGGTACTTTATCGCCCGCCAGGGTAGGTGCGTCTGCTGGATCGTCTTGCAAAAATTTAACCACCCCGTTCATATATAAGGAAAACAGGGTGGGGGCCATGACGCAACCCTGTCGTACTCCCCTTTTGACAGGGATCTTCTTGTGCCCCCATCTTACTTGAGCGTAGTTACCCTCGTGGAGCCGAACCAGCAGATTGAGGATGAGGGGGGGGATGCCCAAATCTCTAAGGGGTATATTCACAAGAACATGCGTTAAACATTGCCAAAAAAGGTTAACGCAACTTTACACATCGCAGTCTATTGCGGGAAAATAACCCCCTCTTAACGTGGAATTCACAACACGGCGGTACCATGCGATAGTTTCCCGAAAATGCGGACAATGTCCGCGATACAACCACCGCAACGGAGATAAAAACACAAACCCCAATGCGAAAAAACATGCGATGGCCCAAACCGCGATGAGGAAATCAGCGATAAGCAGCGCCAGGCCTGCAATACACACACCGCAGAAAAACCCCAGAAACACAAAATAACCAACACAGAAGCACCATGGAGGCAGCCGGAGCAGGCGCAGAGGACGAGCGGAACCCCACAAGCACCCCGGACAACCAGCCTGGGACCTCAGGGACAGGGAAGGGCAAGGACAAGAAGAAGAGGAAGAGGCGGTTCGGTCCGCAGGAGAATAGGATCCTGGTCACGGAGGTGATGCAACACCATCAAGAACTGTTCGTCACCTCCAACGTGTCATTGTGCACCAGGAATGGAATATGGCGGTCCATCGTGGACAAGGTGAATGCCGTCGGAGAGCACAAGAGGTCAATGGACGAGGTCAAGAGGTGATGAATTGGCATCAAGCGCAAAACCAAGGAGAAACTCGCAGGCAACCAGAAGGCAGCAATGCAGACTGGAGGTGGGAGTCCAGCGCCACAGCTGGAGCTGGATGACATGGAGGAGCTGGTGTCGACAGTCATCAGTGTGGAGACCATGGCAGGAGTTGGGGGAGCGGACACTGCTCGACATGACACAACAGCAACAGGGTGAGTAACCACCAGGCACTGGGGGGACGGGGGGAGATGGCCACAATGGTACACATGCACAATCAAGCAGAGCACAGTGCACACCCACAATGACCCTGGATCATGGCCCTGATCTACCGACTGTCACAATGTACATTGCCATGCTGTCTGAATGTGAACATATACCATGCGGCTACATACATGTGGACACATTGTAATACAGCATCTCCCCTTCACATTGCAGAGGCACCGTCAACACCTCCTGCTGAGCAGTCCCAGCCACTCTTCACTGATGACAAGGAGGACACCCCCAGCATCGACACCGAAGCCCTCCAAGACATCATTGAACTCATCCGCAAATCACCTCCAGGATCAGGGCAGCCCAGCTGCATCGAGGAGACCCCACCCACTCCACAAACCACCCAGCAGGAGGCACCCACAACCCCGGCTGTCTGCCAGGACCCCCACGAACAACACATGGCCTTCCAACGCCGTGTGTTGGAGGGCCAGAGGGAGATGGCTGAGTAGGTGCGGGTGGGGTTCGACCTCATGGCTACCAAACTTGATGCCATCCATGGGTGTCTGAGTCCCATCAGGGACCACCTCCAGTCCCTAACGGACACCCACAGGCCGCTCCATGGTCTCCAACGAGCCCTGGCTGACATCACTGGAGTCATGACTCGGAGACAAGAACACCTGTCCGCTCAGAGTGGCTCCAGCGATCTCAGCCGTGAGCTGGCACACATGCGGAGGCTCATGGAGGACATGGTGTGGATGGAGGCGGAAAGGATGGCAGCCACCGCTGCACATCAGCAAAATGTAGCTGGGATCTACCGTGCCCTGCAGATCTTCATCATGGCATTGCTGCCACAAAGCGTGGCGCAGATGAATGCTGCTGCTCCTACACCATCCACATCTCCGCCCCCTGGTGTGTTAGTGCCTCACAGTGCGGGAGACATTTCCACTCTGGCACCTGATGTGTCACTGCCACACAGTGCGGCCGACAATCCACCTCCGGCCCCTGATGTGTCAGTGGCACACAGTGCTGCAGCCGTAACTGCAGCACCCACAGGTGAGGCAGAGCACACATACGAGGACGTGGATGGGATTGAGATCAGAAGGAGGCACTAGCATTCATCTCCGCCACCTGGCCTGTTGCTGCTTGGTGCCGCACATGGCCCCATGACCTTCCACTGAGCCCCGATACACTCTGCTGCACTCACCTTGGACCGCGACATGGACTGCCATATCCTGTTTGGTGACCAATGACACGGTGACCAGACTGCGGACTGTACTCTTCTTCTTCCGCTGTACTTGTCATTCCCCGATGGACTCTGGCTGGCCCTCCACGGGCCCATTTGTGCAGTGCCGTTGGCATGGCCCTGTACTGCTCCAGCTGCAAAACTCCACTGGATGTACATTAAACATCCAGAAACGCACTGCTGTGTCATGTCTTTCATCATTCATGTATGGATGTGTGGATGAATGTAGGGTCAGTGATTCCCCCTAACGTCAATGATGCTCATCTAGTGGGATTCCAGTCACAGTGTGCTACACTGCCGATTGCGTTCCGGGTGCCGTAGACACTACAACAGGGACACACGCATTAGTCACTTCCTTGTCCGGACATGGACTGAACCACGCCCAGAGCCCCCGAGTCATTGTTGCAAGCCCTGCGCTGGTCTGGCGTACGCCAGGCCAGACCACTCCGCTTACGCTCTGAGGGGGGGCCACATAGCCACATGTCGCAGGTTTACGCGCTATTGGTCTGCAGGTCGCTGGGCTAGTTGTCAGCATGTCACGGCCACTCCCTGAGGGCAGGTTTGCACACACACCACACCCATCCGGCACAGGCGTCACAGGCCATGTGACCCCGCGAATATAAGGGGCCGATCACGTCACATTCCCCACTGTCGGAGGTGACTGGATGACGGCCGTTCCACGATTCTCAATCATAAAGTGCCCATGAGTTGTTGCGCACAGGGTTGCTGGCACCCTAAGCCATGCGGCCGTCACAGGCCTACCACCACGTGGCGCTGATTGGGGTTGCACAGGGTTAGTGGCACCCGAAGCCATGCGGCCCTCACAGGCCTACCACCACGTGGTGCTGACTGGGGTTGCACAGGGTTAGTGGCACCCGAAGCCATGCGGCCGTCATGGGCCTACCACCATGTGGCGCTGACTGGGGTTGCACAGGGTTAGTGGCACCGAAATTGCTGAGCGGGTGTGCAGCCTGCGATGATGACGTGTGCAGTGATGTGGTCTATGCCATTGATGCCTCAGGACTCAGCGTCATCTGTGGGACCTGCTGGACCGCGGTGCGGGTCCGCATGATGTGGAGCATGCCATGGTCGCAGGACCGGGGCCTGGAGCTTGCACGGGCACGTGGTGTGCCCACTGGTGGACACACCGTTGGCGGCAGGTGAGCAGTGGGGCCTGGGTGCGCAAGGGCGGATAGCCAGCGCTGGCCGGCGGGAGGGGGTAGGGTGCGGCTGCATGTGTGCGCAAGGGCGGACAGGCATTGTTGCTGTGTGCAGTGAGATGGACTCTGCCATGATTGACTCTGGCCTTGATTACAGATTGCAGACCTGGTGGCTTGCAGTGTATGCCGGCACGTGGTTGGAGACACACCGGTGGCAGCAGGTGAGCAGTGGTGCCTGGGTGCGCGGGCGGCATTGTCCCTCTCTCTCTCTCTCTCTCTCTCCCTTCCTTTCCTTCTCTCTCTCTTTCTCTGCCTTCCTTTCCTTCTCTCTCTCTCTCTCTCCCTTCCTTTCCTTCTCTCACTCTCAACAGCAGAAGGCAGGGGTTAAATCCCTGCTGCTACCGCGGCTTATCGCCTGTTTTTGGTTCGCATCGCAGATCTGGCAGTTCATTGTGAAAGTGGTGTAGTGGTGTTTTCGTGAGTTTTTGCACGGGAACGCCTACTCTGCATCTCATTAGGGTTAGTTGGTGGTGTCACCTGCGGAGATAGATTTTGCGGCAGTTATCGCGGGAATACTGGCGATGTCTGCAGTTTGCACCCGCTTGTGAATGGGGCGATAAATCTATCTCCACTTTTGATGCGCTAAAGTGCCGATAACTCGGCGATAACTCCTTGTGCATATGCCCCTAAGTGTCTGCCGCAGCTGGCTCCTGGGAACCAGGTCAAAGGCAGTCTTTAAATCAATAAATGCGAGATAAAGACTGCCCTTACCGATTACCACTACTTTCCAATAAATGAGAAGCAGCCTGAAAACCTGATCAATTGTTCCGGTACAAGTCCGGAACCCAGCCTGATACTGGGAAAGGATGGCTTCATCTTCTGCCCATGATTGTATTCTCTGCAACAGAACTCTGCCAAAGACCTTCTGTAATGCATCTATCAGACTAATTGGTCTGTAGTTTGAGGGGTCTTCTCTAGCGCCCTTTTTGTAGATCGGGACCACCTCAGCACCTTTCCAAGACCCCGGTACTGGGGCTCCACCTGCTATGGCGTTAACAAGGAGGAGGATGTAGCGTGCCCAATTTGGAATGTCTGCTAGGAATAAATCACCAGGCAGACCATCTGGACCCGCTGCTTTGGCAGGCACTATTTTCCCTAGCACAGCCTCAACCTCGGCCAGATCAAAACCCTCGCTGTCAGCCTTGGGAAGGCCATAGGAATTGCATGGTTCTGCAGGTGACGTGTCCTCAGGTACAGAGTAGAGCTTCCGAAAGTGATCGTGCTATTCCTGGCCTGTGATGTAGTTAGGAGGTGGGCATGTGCCTCTCTTATCTCCCCAGGTCACTAGGGTCCAAAATAAGTTGGTATCCTTGGCTGTGCTTGCTTCCTTCAGTTGTTGCCAATGGGATTCCTCCCATGTTATCTTTGCTTGGTGCAAGGCTGCTCTATAGCTCTTCCTTGCAGCTTCAATCAAGGGGTAGTTCTTATCTTTGATTGCTGCGGCTAGAAGCAAACGCTTGCACCTGCAATCTTTCGCGTACCACGAGTAGGGCCCTCTTGAAGGTAAGCTAGGCTTGATGTTCGAATTGGGCGCCAGGAAGTGGGCACTAAGTTGCTCCACTGTGCGGGAATGGACCAAGGGCACGTCTGGCAATCCCCGTGAGTCTGAAGCAGCCGCCTGAAGTTCTAATGTGCTTGATGCCAAGACTTGTCGTATGCTTGTGATTTTAGATTCTTGCAGGGCAACCTTGCGCCATTTTAAGAATCTACTGCAATTTGAGGGAACAATCTCTCTGGTGATAGTTAAGGGTAAAATGCTCTCAGGATGGTAAGAGGCTTCCCATAGGGGTTTCAAAGTTGCACAAAGGGGGTTATGGTCGCTGTCAGTAGTGGTGCCCACGTTCATATCTACCAAATCTCCCCAGAGCCTGATATCTAATAAAATATAATCAATACGTGACGTGCTGCTAACTCTGTTATAAGTGTTTGCACCCTGTCTATCCGATGGTGTTCTTCCGTTGGCTGCCCTTAGACCGAACTCTGTTGTAAGGGCGTTGAGTTGGAGCGCCAGCTGTGACCATCTTTTAACTGGAGGAAGGTTTAGTGGGGGGATGGCCCATTTGTTGTCATCGCCCTTGGCACCTAACAAGTCCTCTGTGTCCAGAGGCTCAAAGGTACAATTAAAGTCTCCTGCCACCACAACTCTAGAATGAGGTGAGCAGCTGGCTATACTTTCTTCTAATGCTGAAATAATAGGTGAAGATCTGCCCCCTTTAGTCCCTCTCACATAGACATTAAATAGATCAATTAACCCCCCCCCCAGGCCCCCTGATGCTAAGTCTTAAAATGTCTGGATTGGAGCTTGGTTGGCAAGTGATTCGGCAGCCCAGGGCAATGTTTACCCACATAATCAGTCCCCCTGATGGGCGCCATCTCCCTACCGTTGTTGCTGAAGAGTAGAAGCATGCATAACCTGGTTTGTATAAGGGGACCAGACTCCAAGGGGCAGATCTACAAGAAAGTGCCGCAGCGTGGCGCTGCAAGCCCTTTGGCTGCGCCACGCTGCGGCACTTTCAGAGCACAGGAATGCGACATATTTACAAGAATATGTCGCATTCCTGTGTTCTCCCCTGCGCTGGCGCACAAACAGCTGCCAAGCGCCGGCGCAGGCACCCTTGCACCATGGTGCAAGGATGCCTGCGCCATGGGGAGATTGTTTCTGTGCAGGAAGGGGCACCTTTCTGCACAAAAACAATCAGTACAGGCTTTTCCTCTTTCAATGCGTGCTGCAGAATGCAGCACGCATTGAAAGAGGAAAAACGAGGAGAAATGAAAACATTTCTCCTCGGTGCGCCTCGCTACGCCACCTCTAGGGTGGCGTAGCTTTCAGACGCATCTCCAGAGTTACGATTTCTCGTAATTCTGGAGATGTGTCTTGTTCCATGGGTGTTGCGTGGGAACACCCACAGCAACACCCATGGAACGCCCCTTCAACGCAAAGTGCTGCGTGTGAAGGGACGGTATTTACAAGGAGAGGAAAAGTCACGCATGGTGGCTTTTCCTCTCCTTGTAAATATCGAGGAGCCCCCTGCGCCACCAGTACGTCACGAAAAGTGACGTACTGGTGGCGCAGGGGGCTTGTAAATCTGCCCCCAAGTCTCTTGGAAAATACATAAGTCAAAACCCTCAATTAGTTTGTTCCAGTGGGGAATTGACAGTTTACTGCTTAGCCCTGCCACGATCCATGATATAATCTTCAACTGCTGGTGGAGTGGAGAGTCGGATGCGATGATTTTAATTAGAATACCTTGGTTTGGTAAAACTTGAGCTTGAGATGTTGCTTGAGGTTTTAAGGGTGTTAAATGATCTGTGCCCGCCACCTCTCCGTTGTTCATAGAAAAACTACTTGGTCCCATGTCCCCCTGGGATCTATCTTTCGCTAGGTCAGGGCCTATACATGGAATCAGGGTGCTAGGAAGGAGGACCATATGGTTTAGAGGAGCAGTGTGTAATCCAAGGGGCGGTTGGGGCTGACTCTGTAGTCAATCGTTAGCCTCCAGTGAAGAGCATCCTGCTAAAGGAGTAGGTGTTTGCATAGCAGGTTGCATGCACTGATTGGCAGGTGGGGATCCCCTAAACTGTATGGAGGAGGTTTCAGGAGGGCAGGGCTTAATTTGTGCCGGTGCTTTCCGGTGCTTAGCACCGACACTTAATTGACAGGGCCGGGTCTACAGTTTACACGCATCTGCTGCACACGCACTGACTGACGCACATCACATTTTTCTATTTATTTACCTTTGTGCAGCTGGCGTGTTTTGATCTCCCGACTCCAGTGAGTCAGCGCCGGCCCGGCGGTTAAACTAAGTAAACAGTGTTGCTGACTTGCTACTATGGTGGGACTTAGAAACACTTAGCCTGGCCCTGCCCTGAACCCCAAAGGAAGAGATTCCTGCATTATTCATTCAAATATAAATATCTAAATCAATTTTAAATGTGTTGAGGGCGGCGCGCACACTGCGCTACGCGCCGTGGCGGCCCTGCCTTAGTGCTTCAGTCAGTGTTGCCAGTGCCACCAACTTGCCTGTGGGTGGGCGGCCGAGATTTGGGCTGGATTTTGGTTATGATGGGGTAGGGGCTGTGCGGCTGCCGGGCTGCGGCAACGTGCGCAGATTTTTTTCCACATTGCCACGCCCCAGCATAACCACCGTAGCGCGCGCAGCACCACGAGTCACGACACCACCTGCCAGGACGAGAGTCATCGCCAAGTAGGCCCCACCCAACAACCGTGGCGTGTTGAGGGCATCGATCAGCCTGGCCAGTAGTGCTAGTACTGCCTAATCAGTTATTAAAGAAAGGCAGTGCAGGCGAAGCCAGTGTGTGTGTCGTCGTGTCCCGAGTCCCTGCCGGCCGGCCTACCACAGGTAACGACGACGTACTAATAAACTTTACCTACTACAGACTGGTTGCCCAAGGTATTTTCAGGCTTCAGTGACATTTTGGGAAATGAGAAAATAACTGGCTGAATTAAAGCTCACTGTTTGTGAGTCTGCCAGTTATTCCTCATTTCTGATGGAATCCGTAGGGCCGCCCGCCTTGTAATTCCCCGGTAACACCCCCGGCCCCCACCCAGTCCCAGAGTAAACCACATCAATGATCATGTTAACTTTAATGAACTGGCAACGCCTGTACAAGGCAGGGTTCGCGAAGGAACACGAGCATCGTGTGCAGGACTGATCGTGTATATGAATTAATGTATGAATGGTATGCATCAGTGTCAGAGACTGCTGCTGCGTCCGTGGTCCTTTCCAAGCCCTGCAGCGCGGGACACAACGTCACCTCACAGTTCTGTTCTGCAAAGTGTCGCACAATCTGCAGGTTTGAGGCTCGGGCCTGGCCTGCCCACACTCTTCATCCTTCTGTGACTACCCTAGGCTTAGTTAGGGCCTAAGTGCTCCCTCACGACCTCGGACCTCCCGTGACTTACTTGCGTCGTCAGCGTCTCAATCAACACCAGACAGCAAAGCTCCTTTTCAATCTCGCGTCGGGCTTCATAGCACGAGAGAGAGATTCAGAGATAGTCATTGATCAGGACAAGAAGCGGAAGCTGTGAGCGATATCAGAGTCAGGCACGTGGTCACTTTTTTGCAGCCATCATCAGTAGTGCACCTTATGTACAACATTAGTAGCCATGCACCATAGTAACACCTGCCACATGTAAAGCCTCCCAGTGCCTCACGGCGCTGCCCTGCCACTGAAATGTGTTAAATAAAACAGAAACTACATAAAGCATATTTTTAAATGTATTCATTTGCATTTCTTCTTTGAGACGCGATGCTATTCTCTTTTACCCATGCAGATGTTTCAGCTAGCTCCTTGAGGGCGAGGCACATTGAACTAGGTAGGCTCTGCAAGGTCCCTCGATTAATTTGGTCATTGAATATAAATTAAATTACAAAGGTGCATAGCACTGAACTGTAGACTGCAAGGAATCCTCCCCCACCCACCTCATCCACTCCCTTTTCCCCGTGCCCCTTAAGTCACGCAGCCCCAGATGAGGTCCAGGCCCCCGGGCTCGAGGCGACCTGTAATTACAGAGGGCTTCCTGTCTGGGGGGGGCTGCTCAGGTGTGCAGTGCAGGTGGGAGGGCTCGGCACTGCAGATGAAAGGCGTACACACTCAGGGATAGACAGCGGCGGGCTTTCGTCCTCACCTGCCCACTTCCGTTCTGTGAACGCACAAACAGGTGAGATAGCTCAGCGGGCTGAACACCTGTGGTTCCAATGCGGCAAAATACCTTTCTGTAGAATAAAGCGAGTGCTGCGCTGATGTGAGCACGCCCTGCAGGCCACAGGGTCCAGAGCCTCCTGGGGTCATGGCACTGCTGCTCGGTGGTGCAATCCCTGTAAAGTACCTCGGTGGGTTCATGCAAATAACTGATCTGGGTGTAAGCTGAAGAAGGCAGGTTCAGCTGCCGCTTTCATCCTTCTGAGGTCAAGGGAATGCTGTTGAGTTTATTAACACTAGCATCTCATATTTAACAACTGAGAGGCCCCTGGGGCTATGGTGCCCCCTAGAGGAGGAATCGTGACAAGTGGGTAAATTCTGTCCTTGGAATCTGAATGAGTTCATTCTGATCCCAGTTTCGACTTTGTCTCCCTGTGCCTCAAATTGTAATGCGTGTATTGTAATTAAATGGGTGTGTTTTTTCCCTATGTTTATGTTTTGTTTTATTGAGTAGAGCTGCCTCAACTATCACTCCATGGGGTATCTTGGCACTAAAAACGGGTCAAATATGGACTCATACTGCCTTCAAGTACTGAGTAACGATCGTTAAACACCAGGGAAAAGCCAGGTCTTTACTCTTTAGAAGTCTCCTGCAACTCATGACCTTTGACTCCTCCTTGAGAAAACCCGGAAGCAGGATCCGCTTCTGGGCGCTGTAACGGGAAAAGCCTGTCAGTGGCGAAACTTAGGACCCATTTAAGTTGTTACAGTGAGAAACTGACCGCAAGGTGTGACTGGGAAGATACAGCCTGCAGTGAGACTTAAGGGGAGAGCTGCCGAGTGAATACATAACATCATGAACCAGGCATAGAGAATTGAACAGAATCTATGGCTATGTCCTCTTTTCATCCCACCCTTACCTGGGCCTCTGGTATTGTTAAGGCAGGAGATGGGAGGGGGCATAGTTACTACACCAAATCTGGTGGAATCTCGTTGAGGCAGAAACATTACGGTCGCATGGGTGGAGCCGATGAAAAGTAGGTGTGGCCTCCAACAAACATTTGAGCACCTGGACTTCATATTTTACAAACTAAGCACTGCAGGAGGGCAACTATGAAATTCCAGGGCGAGAAGGTTTTCTGCCAAATCAGCCCCGTTCAAGGTAAGCTCAATATGGTCTAGCGGTTGGGCTAGAGAGGTAAGCCTCCGAGCCCTGATTATGTCATCCTGTATTACTGAGCGGCAGCCCCTGACATGGCGGATCCAATGGATGGCTTTATTAGTCAGGGAATCTGCGTTTTCAACACCATTTCTAGTATTAAGCTTGGGTACATTAACCATGTAGATTTTGGGGGCAATGCACAGGTTGGAAGTATTCGGGTATATCGGCCGATGTTGTACACTGTATAAGGAATGTTGTGCCTGGAGTGAAGAGGTGAGTCTGGGGCGGATTGGGTGGTCCTGCGTGGCTGCTATACTATGGCAGTCGTTTTGGTGATTAATGCTGGGGTTATTTAGGCGCTTAGCCATCGGGAGAGATGGCGCTAGCTTGTGAGTCAAGACAGCAGGTGGGGACAAAGTGGGGCCACTGACGCAGGTGCCCTTGCCGTGAGTGGCTGCCTCATGCGCAGTATATTTGTCCTGACGAAGTTGTGGGAGGTGTGGGGGGTGTCCTATCTTAGGGTTGGCGCTCTGTAGGTGGGGAGAATCCTTTTGCAGTAATAGATTAACCATGGTAGTAAGGCCCTCGATCATAGATCTCATAGTCCCTATTTCAAGTCTAAGCGTGCTAATGAGTTTGTACATGTCCTGGGATTCTGAGTTAGGCCTTAAGCCTATCTCTATGCTAGGTTTAGGGGGTGGCTGTGGCCTATCTTCCCTGTAGTTGTAAGGCAGGTCCAGCAGAGGTGAAAACCTGTTTACACAAGAAATAGCAGGTCCCGGCTGTTGAGAGTTCGTGCCAAGGGTATTGGTAGGGGATTGACAAGCCCTCACTGTGTCTGGTTTTGCGTCCATGTTGGATATGGGGGCCCCTTTTCTAGGCGGTTTGTGGAACATTGCTGGGATGGCAGGGGGGTGGCTTGGGCTTGGGTTGGTGGATTGAGTGGACCGGGGAGGGGATTTGTCAGGAATAAAGTGCGTGGTTGGTTCAGCCTCTAAGATACCTTCACACTCACTGATAAGGGTATCTATTCGATCTAGGACACAGTTACTGCCTGCATGTTTCTGTGACTTTCTGGCCTTTTTCCCTTTGTCAGCCTGGCCATTACCACCACTGCCTCCAATTCCCTCCATAGTTTTTCTCTTCCCCACCCTTCTGGACTCTTGGCTATAAACAAGAGGAAACAAAGAAGGCCTACCAACTTGTGCTCAGGTGAATAGCAAGGAAAGGAACAATGTTCGGACAACAGCCAAGCAGCGTTGGCATGCAATCTCAAGATGATTACAGTCAGTGGGATTTTCATCTGAACTCTACACAGAACCAGCGCATGCGAGGACAACAGGGTAAACACAGTACCTCAACAAGCAGGTGCTAGTACGTGATGCAGTCCAAAGGCCGGATGAAAGGGGGGTGGCCCTGCCTCTTCCTGTCCATGACGGGCAAAGACGGGCCCGCCCTTGGCCCGGGCTTTGCCCGGGCGCATCCCATGCAGCCGGAGCTTGTAAGCTAGTGTATGCACCTCCGGGTGCAGAAACCAGCGGCAGCAGGAAGCAGCGTTGCGGGGGAGCCCGGGGGATGTAGTCCCTGGGCTTGGCTCGCAACCGGGGTCGTATGGCCAGAATAAGTGTCCCGCAAAGGCGGGAGCTTGTAAGCGAATTTATGCGCCTCTGGGTGTGGAAACCAGCGGCAGCAGGAAGCAGCGTTGCGGGGGAGCCTGGGGGATGTAGTCCCTGGGCTTGGCTCGCACCCCGGTGTCGTATGGCCAGAACAAGCATCACAGTCTCACACCCACTTAGAGACTCTGACACCCACTGACAGACTAACCTATGCACTCATGCACCCACTCACAGACCCATTCAGATACTCATGCACCCACTTACAGACTCACTCGGAGAGTCACACACCCATGTACAGACCCACTCAGAGACTCATGCACCCACTTAGGAGACCCACTCACACATTCATGTATGTACTCACAGACCCAGTGAGAGACTCAAACACCCACTCACAGATCCACTCATACACTCATACACCTACTCACACCCCCATACACACCCCCATAAAGTCACTCACACACTCAGTCAAAGACCCTCTCAGAGACTTATACACTCAATCACTTACTCATATACCCAAATGTAAATGTAAATCCGTATTTGTAAAGCGCGAACTACTCACCCTTACGGGTCTCAAAGCGCTGGGGGCCATCGTGGAAATTAAGTTAGCTATTGCCCAGAGTCACATGGTGCTGAGCTGAGCTGCCGCCGGGGATCGAACAGTGAGCCCTGTGCTCCGAAGTCAGCTGCCCTGGCCGCTGCACCACACCTCTCCACCCAGAGACTCAGACACTCACATACAGACTCACTTAGATATGCATGCACCCACTCACTCACCTACTCAAAGACTTATACATCTACTCACATACCACCCAGACACTCGCCCTCCCAGTCACAGACCCACTCAGACACTCATGCATGCACCCATTCGCTCAACCACTCAGAGACTTATGCTCTCACTCACAGACTCTTTGAGACAGTCATACACCCACTCACAGATCCACTTAGACACACACACAAATACAGTCAATCACACACCCACTCACAGACCCACTCAGAGACCTATTTACCCAGTCACTCATATACTCAGAGACTCATGTACCCACTCACAGTCCCACTCAGAGACCCACACACCCACTCACAGAACCACCCAGACACTCACGTTCCCAGTCATAGACCCACTGAGAGACTCATGCACTCACTCACAGACCTACCCAAACACTCATGCACCCACTCACTTACCCACTCAGACACACACTTAGACACTCATGAATCCACTTACAGATCCAGACAGCCATATACTTACTTACAAAGGCACAAAGGCACTCATGCACCTACTCACAGATCCACTGAAAGACTCATGCAACCATTCACAGATGCATTGAGACACTGATGCAACCACTCATAGATACAATGAGACAGTCATGTAGTTCATTACAGAACCATTGATAAACTGATGCACTGTCTCACCGATCCACTCAAATACCTATACAGTGAACGAAGGACTTACTGATACAGTGAAGCATGCAGTCACAGATTCCACTGAAAGAGTTACACACTGTGTTATAGAGATATTAAAGGAGTTATACATGCTATTATAGAGTCATTTAGATAGCAATGCGTTTAGTATGTTGGTTATAATCCATTTTGCAGTTATACGTTTTGAATGTGGTGGTGACTGAAAAGCTTACAGGGATGTTATAGTTAGGAATTAGCATTTAAAAACCTTAGAAATTCACTGAAAAAAACAAAGGTTAAAGGGATGTTATAGTTAGGAAATAGAATTAAAAAACCTTAGAAATTCACTGAAAAAAACAAAGGTTACAGGGACATTATAGTTCGGCTGACAATTTACTCGTAAAGGATCAGAGAAATTCAGTAGTTATAGTTACCTGAGCTTACTATAACTTACACCACTGCAATGCAATGCTTATGATCTCACATATTACATCACTCATGACATGGTCAGTGACATCACTCATGACATCACTGATGACATCTGAAATTACATCACTGATGACATTATCCAGAGAAACAATGGCACACCCACTTACAGCCTCATAAAACATGTCATAAACCTCACTCCGACATAATCACTAACAAACTCATTAACAAAACACATGCAAACACTCACACATCTTGTCACTCATCCACACAGCCAGTAACAGAACAACTCACCCATAGAGCCACTAACAGAACCACTAACTCACATATATAGCCACTCATGCACTTACTTACTTACCAATACAGTCACAGATTCAGTTGTAGAGACATAGACTCACTCATACACCCATACAGCTACTGACAAAGTAGATCAGTTAACCATACACCTATTCACACACCTACTCACTCATCCATACAGTCACTCACACAGCCACTGACTCACCCATACAATTGCTCATGCAGCCACTCAGTTACTTATACATATACTAATACATATACTCACCTATACAGTGACTGAGACAACCACATACTTTCCCATACAACCTCTCTTACACTCACTTACCCAAACAACCTCTCAAACACCCATTCACTCACACATACATCCACTAATACACTCCCTCACTCACTCACCCATACATCAACTTACACACCCATTGATGCACCAAGACAGCCACTCGTGTACTCTGTCACTCGCCCCTACAGACACTTATGTATCTGCTCAAACACCCATTTAGCCACTTATACACCCTCTGATTCACAATTTACAACCACTGATACACCAACTCAGTCAACTATATAGATACACAGCCACTCACTTACTCATACACGCACAGACACATTCACTCACTTACCTAACAAAAACTCACACACCCACTATCTCATGTATACAGTCTCTCATAAAACCAGTCACTCTTCTATACACCACTTACACATCCACTCACTTACCCATACAGGCACTTCCACAGTGAATTACCTTAGTATATATGTTTAACACTCAGTAACGTTTGGAAAACACTCACAATCACTGGATGATGTCATCAGTGATGTCATTTGAGAAGTTATCAGTGATGTTATCAGTGATGTCACTGACCATGTCATGTGTGATGTAATATGTGAGGTAATAAGCAGTGCATTGCGGGGGAGTGAGTTATAGTTAGCTCAGGTAACTATAACTGATGAATTTCTCTGGTTTTGTAAGAGTGAAATGTCAGCCTAACTATAACGTACCGGTAACCTTTGTTTTTTTCAGTGATATGTAAATATATATTCACTGAAAAAACCATAGGTTTCAGGGACGTTATTGTTAGTTGGACATTTCACTCGTACAAAACCAGAGAAATTCGTCCGTTATAGTTAGTTGAGCTAACTATAACTCGCGCCCCCGCAATGCACTGTTGATGACGTCACATATTACATCATTCATGACATGGTCGGTGACATCACTGATGACATCACTGATGACATCTCAAATGACATCACTGATGACATCATCCACGTGAAAATCTGATGCACCTCCTCACACCCTAATATAACCTTTGATACACCCATTCTAAAATACAGACTACCATTTTCGAAACCATAGACACACCAATACCAGTTACTACATACCCACTCACTAATTCCTAGGTCTATACACACATCCACTCATTCACCCGTACAGTCACTCATACATGCAGTCACTCGTCAATACAGTACTATCATATGCACTCATACACCTATAGAGACACTCACACACCGCCACTCATCCATAGAGTTACTCACACACCTAGTCAGTCATGCAAAGAATCAATCACACTCCCATTTACTCACCTATACAGTTATACACACACCACCTCACTTATTCATACAGATACTAACACATACTTACTCTCTTATACAATCACTAATACAAGCACACACTCCTCCATACAGCCACTCTCACAATCACTCACTCTCACATACAGTCATTTATATACTCCAACACTCACATATACTGCCTTTTGCATATGTAGTTACTCACACATGTACCACTGAGACATCCATTCACTCACCAACGTACCCATACACACACTCACCCACCCATACAGTCCATCACAGATGCACTCTTGAAGCCATATACCCAGTGAATCACTCACATCTATGCACAGAGTCACACACCTCCCACCCACGCACACAGACACTCAGGCACCCATACAGATACTCAGACAACCAATCAATAACCATTTACGTGGCCTTGAAAATATGGGCAGGCACACTGCGCCGCAGGTGTATCTAAAAAGTGACGAACTGGCGGCGCAATCAGCTTAGAAATGAGGCCCTTAGAGATTCAAATCGAATTGAAACCAGCAACTCATATAGTGACACAGTTAGATACATATTCAGTGAGACATGCACACAGGAAATAGTATACTCACTCAAATGTATAGTCAGATATCCGCAGAAGCAAGTGACCTATCTAGCCAAGTTGCTGTTTGACTATTTCTCAGGCTTGCTACTGCACAGCCGGTGTATGCAGTTTTGCAGCTTGGTAGAGTCAGTATTTTAAAGTCCTTGCCAGAACTATTTATACACCCAGCTACTCATCCCTAGAGCACATATGTATCTACTGGTAACAGAGCTCCTTGCTCTTATAGTTATACATTCCAAAAGTCTCTACCAGAGCCGGTAAGCAATCCATATGGTTACAGTTTTCCTACTAGGCTGACTTTACATTCAAAACATGTTGCTAGCCGTAAACTCCTCTTCTACCCCATATAAGTCATCCTTAAGATAGGCTGTAGGTAGGCTTTAGGGCAGAGAGCTATGAGCTTAACAGATAAGACATGTTTCAAGTTTGGTTGAGTTACATGCACACTCATTTGTCCAGTTATACATTCCGTCTCCTACCCATACTAGAACTGATATACCTATACGTAAAAGGATACAGCCACTAATACACCTAGTCACACATTGACAGAGGCACTTAAACATTCACTCTACTCATACAGCATTTATGTATCCAGTGGTGATGGAGGAAGTTGCACACATAGTTAAATACCCCTATACTCACTAACACAGTTAGCAAGCGATCCATGCAGCTCTTTACATTAAGATTGAGAGTACCATAGAGTAAATTAGAGACCCAGACATATATCAACATACTTACTTACATATCCAATGACACACCTGCATAGACACTGAGACACTAATTTAGGTATGTATTGGAGAACTTACACTAACAAGTCCTCAAGCCAGACAAGTAGGCCTAAACATGTCTTGGGCCTGTTACAGTAGAGTGTGTATATGCAGTTTTCCTGCTAGACCGAGTTGACATTCAAAACATGTTGGTAAGCTTAAATTGATGTTCTACTACATACAAGTCACTCCTGAGATAGGCCATAGGTAGGCCATAGGGCAGGGAGCCATGCAGTTTTCCTGGTAAGTCAAAACATGTTGCTAAGCCTTAAACTCGTATTCTACTACATATACCTTGCTCCTGAGATAGTCTGAAGCTAAGCTATAGGATAGGGAGCTATGAGCTTAAAAGATAATCAAGTTTGATTGAGTTACATGCAAACTTTCAGAACCATATATCCAGCTATACATCAGTCTCCTACCCATACAGGAACTCGCATACCTATGTATAAAACGATGCAGACACTGATTCCCCCAGTCAGACAGTAACAGAGGCAGTTGCACACAAAGTTACATATCTCAAAACTCACTAACACAGCCAGCAAGCAATCCATGCAGGTCCTTACATACTTTATTTATTTATTTATTTGCAGAGTTTTATATAGCGCTGGCTAGACCCGGAGGTATCAAAGCGCTTTACATGAGGATCAGCGAGTTACAGGTTACAAAATTACATCAGTTACAGGGGCCAAGAGAAAACATAGGAGAAAAACAGTGATTACACAATAACAAGAGATAATAACGCATAGCATAGCCAAGACACACGTCAGATGGGGAGTGGAAGGTAGAGGGGGAATGGTAAAAGGGGTAAGGAATGCAGATAGTATCAGGCAGACCGGCAAGGGGGAAAAGTACTTCAGAGGGACAAAGCAGTCAAAGTGAGAGACAGACAAACCGTCTGGGGACCAACGATCCAAAACATGTGGGGCTGGCAAAGGGGAGGTAGACACAAGATAACGGAGGGAGGAGGAGGGGGAGGGAAAGGAAACACAACAGGGAGACGAGGAAAAAAACTATGTCCAATGTCCGGCTGGGTAGGTGATGGCTGAAGGGGTGAACCAGAGCCAAACTCCTCTATAGCTGCCTGAACAGCTCCACCGGGCATCGGCCATGTTGCTGGCATACAGACTGAGACTCCCATAGAGTAACTAACAGAGTCAAACATGCACCAACATACTTACTTACATATCCAATGACAGACCCAGATAGGGACTGAGGCACTCATTCAGGTATGTAATGAAGAACTGATACTAATAAGCCATCCATCCAGACAAGTAGGCCTTTAAAAACGGCTTGGGCCTGCTACAGTAGAGCAGTGTTCCTGCTGTTGGTAAGCCTTAAATTGTTTTTCTACTACATACAAGTCACTCCTGAGATAAGCGTTAGGTAGGCCATAGGGCAGGAAACTATGAGCTCAAAAGAAAAGACATGTTGTTTCAAGTTTGTTTGAATTATATGTGCACTTTCTGACCCATATCATCAGTTATAGATGCAGTCTCCTACTGATAGTGATACTCACATACCTATGTGTAAAAGGATAGAACCACTAATACATCTAGGCACACAGAGGCACATAAACATTCACACACACATGCACAGTTCTTAGGTATCCAGCAGTAATGGAGGCAGTTGCACATACAGTTACCTACCCCAAAACTCACAAACACAGCCAGTAAGCAATCCATGCAGCCCCTTACATGCAGTTTTACAGATGCATAGAATTACTAAGAGAGCCACTTATATACAGATATAATTAGTTAGACATCCAGTCACATACACCCAGAGAGACTGATACACATGTCTCATGCCTGCTACTACAGGGCCTGTGTGTGCCAGTTTACTGCCCAGTTGACTTGCTTTTTAAAAACCCCTTTGCCAAGCTTTAAACTGCTGTTTTTCTACATATAAGTGACCTCTAAGGTAGGCCGTAGATCGGCCAAAGGAGAGGATGATATATGTTTAGAAGGTTAGTCATATAAATTGACAGCTAGTGCAATTCTTATATTTTATGTGTAAAATGGAATCAAATACTGACATGGTGAATAATGCACTTATATAGTTGCTTGAAGTATGGAATGTAAAATGTATACTGTATATAGTTCTATCCAAAGAGAACAATTTAATGTGACAAAAAAAGGAACCAGAAAACCAGAAAAGAAACAGAACTACCTCCAAAAAAATTAGAACAAAAAACAAGATGATGCTCAGAATGCACAGAGGAAAAATGCATCTGCTGGTAAAACAACTAAGGAGTTTCTTAAAACAGTGTTAAGAAGAAATAATGGAAAATGATGTGAATAAAAAGGAAGCTTTACCAAATTTCAGAAACAACATGCAATAACTCATGTTCAAAGTAGAAAAAGTTCCAAAAAACAACTCATCTGAAAGTAAGGCAGAAACAATACAAAGACATAAGAAGAAACATGTTTAGAAGTAGGGTAATACAAAATGCTCAAAGAAATATAAAGTGGAATAGGGGAAGAACAACTGATTACAAACAAAAAAACACATAGAAAGTGTGGTAGATAAAGCATTTGACTTGAAGTGCAAACTATGTATCTTAATAGTACGGAGAATGAGAACACTGGATTAAACAGTATTCTGTATAAAGAAGAGAAATCAGAAAAAAGACACTGGTTAATAGAACTAATTGTTGAAAAATATTCAGTGGTGAATGGAAGCATACTCCTAGTGCTGAGCCTTTCTTTAATGAAGAAAGCTACTTTCAACAGAACACATTAGTGCAGGCAGTTGAAACAACCTTCCATGTTATGAGTTGAAGGATAGTACTCCCATTCCAAAAGAGTAGACGGTTCCAAGAAATTTTGAAAAGTGATAGGTGAAGAGATACAAGGAAGATGTAGACAGGCCCCTGTATACAAATGGGACTGTAGTAGTATTTGCAGAGTCCAGCAGGAATCTATTGATATATTAATATATTGAGAAGTTTCCTACATAACTTTCAATGCAAAAGTCTGAAACAGAAAATAGGGATTTTGCAAGGATTAGATCCATGCAAAGTAAGGAAGTATACAAATTAACAGGGACATTCACTAGCATGTCTATCAAAGAAAGTGTGCCAAAGCAGATTTCATCACTTCAGAATGGTAGTTGTTCACCACTCTAAAATGTGAAATTTAGTTATGAGGCTTTTCTGTGCTATGATAAATTAGAGAATAACAAAATGCCAGCTACAGCAGTACATAACAAGATTTAATTAGTATCTATTCCACAAGAAGTAAGAGATTTAGATGTTTATGTATTCATTCTCATACAACTTATATACCCATTTCAGGCTATAGTTCGTATGTAGCCTAAGATAGGGAAGCTGCCACCAACTGACCTTCAGAAAGACCTTCAAGGAAGTGTGTCCTACTTACCTTTAGATTTTAAACAGAATATTGAAACTGTTGGTATACACAGAGAGGATTATGAACCAGTTGTAATTCTAGTACATGGTGTTCTTATGAAGAATAAAAAAAATCTGGCAAGAGTTAGTGGAAATTAGTAATGTAAAATAAGCAACATTATACCTGCTACAAAATAATGTTTATTATAAAAATGTTGATGTTTTTCGAGATGTGGCATATGTAGAGGATGAAATATTACAATTAAGTGGACAGATTGAAAAAAGTTGATCAATCCAGATCAGAGGAGATTTATGAACACTGCAGCATCCAACCTCTGCATTCTAAAGAAGTAATCAGTGATGCATTGATCTCTTTCAAATGAAGAAAGCAAAAGGAGCTCCCATGAGTGTGTGGGAAAACAGTTTAAAGTTATTTGTTTTCCACAAGTCTTTCCCACTGGAGAAGTTGGCTGCTTTGATGACTGCCCTGTACAGATACCAGCAGCTGAATACCGGACAACCAGATTATACTTAGAGGATCCAAGATTTTGGCAGTGTATTCCCTATATATTTCATCTTTTGTTTGAGAGTGGCTTTATCATATGCTGTTAAGCAATACGAAAGACAGGAGTTAATCTTCACATCTCTCTGCAAAGGAATTCATTGACAAATTACATAGAAAGGATGAAAAATTAGAATACAGCTTAATTAATTTGATGGTGTTCCAACGTGGCACCAACGAATATTGGCATTGCCGTCATGGAGAACTGAAATGTATGTTGAGAAATCTAGGTGCATCTACTTGGTTTCTGACACTCAGCACAGTACACCTGGGATGACCTGCTTGAATTTTTGAGAGAAGCAAACTCTAACATTAAATACATCTATGTGAAGACAGCGGAAGAACTTTGCTCGTTGGATCCCGCTAATGTTTGCAGATATTTTAACCACAGATTTCAAGCAATGGTGTCTTTCATCTCCAACAAAAGAAACCCTCCTCTTGGCAAAGTAGCTGATTTATTTTGGTAAAAAGAGTATTAAGCAAGAGGTGCTCCTCGTATTTACTTATTGATATGGATAATGGATGCCCCAAAATTTGGAACTGACAGTGATGAGTCTGTGTTTTCTTTCATCTAATAGTATGTGACGTGTCATCCCAAAAGACCATGGTGAAAAGAGCTTGAGAAAACAAGTTCTGCAAATTCAAAGTCAAAGATGTGGGAAGTACTTTTGCCAAAAATACAGAAATAAAGGTACATTTTATACAAGATGTTGTTTTGTATTCCCATGACTGTCATTTCACAAGGAAGAGTAAATACCTTTGAGTCTGCAGTAAGGTATACACTAACACAAAAATCACCCAAAAATACATACAACCTAAGAAGAACAAAGGCCTCAAACTTTTCCAATGCTTTAAAAGATAACATTCAGTGTCCAGCCTTTTTAAACTACTTGCAAATATTGAAGGATGAGATTGAACAGGAAGAAACCATTGCTGCTGAGGTAGCTAAGGAGAGTTTACAAAGCAGCCTAAGTTATGGACCACTGAGGTCAAGATCCACTTATAATGATGTAAAAGATAAAATAGAGCATGGATTTCTGCACGAGAAGAAACAATGTGAATGCTCTTCATTTAAGCCAGCACTACTATACATCAGTGGTCATCAAGCCAGCACTGGGAAAAGCTTTCTAATTAAAGTTATCACTGGTTATCTACAGAGGACTACCGAATCATATTTATCCTGTGTAGTAACAGCACCAACTGGATTCGCTGCACACAACATTAAAGGAATTACTTTACACCGACTACTTATGCTACCTGTTGAACATGACAATAAACTGGAATACCTGACGTTATCTGGTGAAGCTTGTCATGAGATGTCAAGAGTACTGAAGAAATTGAAGCTTTTAATCATTGATGAGGTGAGCATGGTTTGGAACTTAATGCTTGCCTTCACACACTTAAGAATGCAGCAGGTTTTAATAACAGAGTAAGATGTGCTATTTGGAGGAAAGCGTTTTATTGTCTTCTGTGACCTACTGCAACTTAGCCCTGTGAAAGGACAGCCTATTTTTGACACACTTCTCCATAATGAAACAAGAAATTCTTTGGGAAGTGTTGGCAATGTAAATGTTTGGTTAAACTTCGAATACAAGGAACTAGTGACGAATATGCATCATACATCTGATGTGCAATATGGAGATATCCTGAAGGACATTAGGGTAGGAGTTCTGGCAAAGGAGGGAAAAAATGCTTTGGAAAGTCGACTTACCAAGAAGCTATTTTCATCTGATAGCACAGCAGCACAACTATAATACAATTTCATTGTACAATTTCATTGGAAAAATCAAATCCGTATTCTGTTTAAAGCCTGCACTTCAAAAGTGCTCCAACTTCATTGAACAATTACTAAAGCTGGAGAAAGAAGAGATTTTGGAAATTAAAGCTATCAATAAAATGGAATACCAGGGACTAACAATACTACTAACTGAGAAACTATAAGTAAAATTGGATTCTTTGGAAAAGTCTGTGTTGAGGACTGCAGGATTTGAAAAGTGTTTACACATGTGCAAAACGGTTTGAGTAGTTTTGTGATGTAACTTAAATGTGGAGAAAGGATCAGCAAATGGTGCAATGGGTAAAGTGATTGATTTAATTAATTTTCCTAATAGGGATTAGGTTGAGTACTTAGCCATAAAATTTGATCAGATTGATGGTGTGAAGAAGATTGGTTGTTGTGTTTTACGTTTTTGGCTTGTAAAGGACATATATATGTGCAGCAGCATCAGTTTCCAGTGTCTCTAGCATATGCTGTAACTATCCATAAATCTCAAGGTTTAAGTGTGGACACAGATTTAATTAATATTGGAAGTACAGTCTTCAAAGAAGGTATGAAGTAAGTAGCCTTATCCCGAAATAGAACATTGTTCTGTTTGTTTTTAGTTTAATTTGATGATAAGAAAGTTAGTGCTGATGCAAGCTGTGTAAGAGAGTTCAATCAGATAAAAAGTCTATACCCTCCTCATTTAGGTCAGTACCCTATTTATGAGAAAAGGATAATCTGTCCAAAATGGAAGCTTTCAAAACATTTGACTCATGTTCAAGAAAAGAAAGGAAACCAGCAAAAGCTAGAACGTGTTAAGAAGAAAAAACTGGAAAATGAGAGAGATATTGTAGGATACCAGTTGGAAAACTGTTCAGGTATCAAGTGCTATTCAAATGTTGTTCTCAATGTACTGTTTCATTTACCACATCTTGTAAATCAAATTCAACAAAAAGTATATAGATTTTGTTCTACACTGTATCATTTCCTCCAACATTTACTCAGTGACAGAACTGTAATGCATTCTGCTTCAGGCATTCCAGGCCTATTAGATATATGTAGCGGATCACTAATATTTACTCTAAACACTCAACAAGATGCAAAATAATTTATAATGTTCATGCTTGAAGTTCTAGAAGAAATAGATATTGATTGCATATTTGGACTGAGTTACAAACGGAACCATGACTGTTTAGATTGATCATTTACATCCACCACTCAAATAAACTCTGGGCGATTTCTGTACTTGGCACTACCAGATAGCAAAACTGTGCCTTTTGAGAGGTTGATTAAACATGCAAACCAAAATATGTCCTCTCCATATTGTAGATCAGATGTTATGCCTATGTTGCATCTACAAAGAGCTGGTAAATACCTTATATTAATGTTACAACGATACAGAGAAGATGGATCTAAACTGGAAACCACAATAACAAAATTCAAAGCTAGACACATATCAATTTCAGAAAGAACTTATAGTACTATAGCTATTATCTTTCACAAACAAGTTTATGTAACACCTGGACACTTAACTGTGAATTTAAAGAGTGAAACTGGATGGGCCGAATGCAATGACAGCAATCTTAAATCCAAACCCAAACTGCCTTTCAAACTACGAAATTCTTACCTCTTGTTTCTTTAACCAAAATTCTAAGCAGCATTTTTGGGAAAAAGAAATGTAGGATATTTCTTGTACGTGGGTTGTCAATGTTTTAGACATGATTCGGCCTATCAGGGGTGATGTCTTCAAAAAGTTCGCCAAAATTCAAGTGTCCTTTTATCTTCCATAAAGGAGTTAATATAACATGTGGATACTACACTCTCTATTTAAAGACTGAAACTGGATGGACACACTGGAATCACAGCAACCTTCCATTGATACCAAAACTACGTTTCAAACTACAAAATTGTCAGATTTTGTTTCTTGAACCAAACTTCTATGTACTATTTCTGGGGGAAAAAATGAATGTATTGTATTTCTTCTGCATGAATCATCAGCAGGCGTGGCTGGTATAGGCAAGAGCAGTGGGGCGGTGAGGCGGGGCGGGGGCGGGGCAGGGGAAGTCGACAGATGACGGGATAGGTAAAATAAAATAAAAAAATAAATAAAACCACTTACCTTGCGCTCGCCACATTGCCTACTCGGCGATGCAGCTAGTGCAAGGTAAGTGGTTTTATTTATTTTTGAATTACATTTTATCTATCCCGTCGTCTGTTGACTTCCCCCCCGCTACGCCCCCACCCCGCCTCACCACCCTACCGCTCTTACCCGTACCGGCCGCGCCTGATCATCAGCATTTTAGACATCATTTGGCTTACTTGGGATGATGTTCTCAAAAGGATCTCCGAAATTCAAGTGTGGTTTACATTTATTAGTAGTAGTGTACCAGGTATAATAATAAAGAAAAACCTTTTAAGGTAGGTTTGTTTACATTAGTGTAGTAAGTGTAGGTAAAACAACTGTTTAACAAATTGTAGTGAGTACAATGCATATTGTTACTTATATACAGTGATGTACAGTGCAGTTTTCTTTCTACAACCCATATGATTCTTTTTTCACCGCTGTTCAAGGATGATGCTTCATATAGTACATTGTTTATGGTGTAAAAGTATGAAAGCTGAGAACAGTAAAATAGGGAAAATTAAATGCTTTACTATATTGTGATATACTGTTACAGCATTCACAATATATATTGTTATGTTTCTGGAACTTTTTAAATCAAATAGTAACTTATATTTCTAATCTTTTACTTTTACAACAATGTTTTGGAGTAATACATGTTTAGATGTATCAAGATACTTCTAGTATCACGGAAATATTTCTTTGACATACTAATGCAGAAGGTTTTCATGTATAAAGAGTACTTGATATCCTTTCCCACCAGATTCTTTTACCACGAGGGGATGCTAAAAATCTCCAATGTAATTGATTGCCACTTTAATCAGCTCTGGCAACTGATCCTAACTCACCCATACAGGTACTCACATATCCACTCACTTATCCATACAGCCATTCACATACCTATTCACTCACCTATACTGCCACTCATACACCCTCTCACTTACCCATATAGCCACTCATGCAGCCACTCATTCACGAATTAGACACTCACACAGTGACTCGTGCAACTATTCAGCCACTCATGCACCCTGCCACTTACTCATATAACCACTCACATACTGACTCACTCACTCATACAGGACTTTCAATCAGTCAATCAATCAGGGATTTATAGAGTGCACTACTCACCCGTGAGGCTCTCAAGGACATGGGGGGGAGGTGTGCAGCTCTGGATCAGTCAAAGAGCCAGGTCTTGAGGCACTTCCTGAAGGTGTGCAGAGTAGGGGAGCGTCTGATGTTGACTGGGAGCTCATTCCAGGCCTTTGCTGTGACATAGGAGAAGCCTCTTCCGCCTGCGCTCGTTCTGCGGATGTGTGGGGTCTCTGCCAGGGCGAGGTCGGCGGAGCGGAGGTTCCTTTTGGGTAGGTGGAAGGATACTCTCTCGTTGAGGTATTTGGGTCCGATGTTGTGGAGTGATTTGTAGGCGTGGGTGAGTAGCTTGAAGGTTACTCTCTTCTCAATGGGGAGCCAGTGGAGGTCTTGTAGGTGCTGGGTCATGTGCTCGTGTCGTGGGGTTCCGAGGACGAGTCTGGCTGCGGTGTTCTGGATGGTTTGGAGCTTGTGTAGCAGGGTTCTGTTGATTCCGGCGTAGAAGGCGTTGCCGTAGTCCAGTCTGCTGGTTATGAGTGCGTGGGTGATGGTCTTTCTGCACTCGGGGGGGATCCACTTGAAGGTCTTGCGGAGGATGCAGAGGGAGTTGAAGCAGGTGGAGACGACGGCGTTGATCTGGCGGGTCATGGTGAGGGAGGAGTTTAGGATGATGCCGAGGTTTTGGCCGTGGTCCGTTGGAGTGGCTGGGGTTCCGAGGGTGGAAGGCCACCAGGTGTTGTCCCAGGTGGTGGAGGAGGGTCCGAGGACGAGGACCTCTGACTTCTCCGAGTTGAGCTTCAGGCAGCTGTTGTTCATCCAGGCTGCGATGTCCTTCATTCCTTCCTGGAAGCAGAGTCTGGTGTCTTCGTGAGGGAGAGGATGAGCTGGGTGTCGTCGGCGTAGGATACTATGCTGAGCCCATGCTGTCTGACGATGGTGGTGAGGGGGGCCCTGTAGATGTTGAAGAGTGTGGGGCTGAGCGAGGATCCTTGGGGTACTCCACAGTTGATCTCTGTAGGTTCAGAGAGGAAGGGAGGGCGTCTGATTCTTTGGGTTCTGCCGGAGAGAAAGGAGCAGATCCAGTCGAGGGCGGTTCCTCGTATACCGGCGTCGTGGAGTCTGGCTGCAAGAGTGCGGTGTGAGACGTGTCGAAGGCTGTGGAGAGGTCTAGTAGGATGAGGGCCGCAGTGTGGCCCTGGTCGAGTAGCATGCGGATGTCATCGGTGGCGGCGAGGAGGGCAGTCTCGGTGCTGTGGTTGCTGCGAAATCCGGACTTGAAGGAGTCGAGGATGGTGTTCTCTTCGATGAAGGTGGTCAGCTGGGCGTTGATGAATCTCTCTGTGACTTTGGCTGTGAAGGGAAGAAGAGAGATGGGTCAGTAGTTTTTCATGTCCATTTTTGGCAGTTCTTCAACCTGAGATGAGTTGCCATGGCTTTGGATGGCGCACAGGCTGCCCCAGCACCAGCTGCGGACAGTGTGGAACTTCATCTGTGCTCAATTGATGTACTCTGCAAGGTGCTACAGGGGCTGTCTACTGCGGAAGCAAGCAACGAAAATGTTGCGTCTACCAGCCAGGACACATAAACATTTGACTCATTTGGCTCGTCGTGTGCTGGAAGAAATTTGCCCTTTTTTAAACAAGCTCAATTTTGGAACTCAAAACACGAAATTGACATTCCTTTCATTTATTGGTCATACATGGCTTTCTAATGCTTATAGTGATTCGGACTATAACTACGAACACTTTAGAGCTATGGCTTGCAATTTCTTTTTACATTTTTAGGTTTTTTAGCAATTTTTCAGAAGTTTTAAACATTTTAGCTAAACAGATGTTTTATAAACTTTGTGCGTACCAATATCTAGTTAGACTAGTAGTACGGTAATAAAGTTACATATGTCGCCCAGTCGGAAGAGGAGTGGGTGTTATATTCCATATAGGTATCCTATATAGGTGCAGGTAACATTGCAACCTTTCACCTATATTCTTCCCTACATTACATACATAACGGTTCTTAGGGACTGACCTTTTACCTAGATACAACACTGCATTCAGAACGCGGGTTTCCACCTAGTTCGAATCTCATACATTATGCAAGAGGCTTCTTGGAAGCACAGCAGGACTAACATCTCCTGTATAATATCTCTGTATAAAGTTCAGGCCCAACGTTATCCTTTAGGCCGACACAGTAATACAGCAAGGTAGGACCCCTGGGGAGACCTATGGGTATATATACATCACATCTTGCTTAGAAGGACAGAGGAGACCGAGACTTCCCGCCTGACACACTGACCAAAGACCCTGAGGTTCCTGCATGCAGACGCTCCAGCTCGCAGTGGTGTAACATCCCTCACGGGGTGTCCCATAGTCTCTCATTTTCAGGTAATGGGATTGACTAGATCCTAGAGGGGTTTTTGGCATAACACCTACACAGATGCTAGGTACATTTAGGAACATCTAGTTAGGGAGGCATCGTAGGAGTGCGCACTTTTTATCATGTGTTTTATGTACTTGTATATATTCATGATTACTGCAAGATGGTAGAACTTTACCATCTCTTTACTTTCATAGTACTTCTAATCATTTATCTCTGCTACTGTCTAATGGTTGTTGCAGCTCATCTATTCTACATTAGAATAACAACTGTTCAATAAATTCTTATTGAAAACGCCCAGCCCGTTTATTCTGTGTATCTCTCTGAGACAAACTAAGTGAGCACGAATGACTGAGCGAAAGGTAGTATATTGTTTCCACGATTCTGAGGGTTCAGGGTTGTCATGTGTTGAGGTTGCCAAGAACTATTCTCTCCCCAATAAGAGGAGGCTCTAGTGGCACTGTGAGCTAGCTGATATAGACAGGCTAACATAACCGGTGGGGGTGCACGGAATCAGTCTGCCACCAGTCCCACAGTTTATGTTATCCAAACGCACAGAACCTATATGGGTATATAGGAACTACACGACACTTCCAGACTCTGAGCACCATGAAATGCCATCTTTGACTCCAACAAATAAGAACAGAAACACCAATAAAAGACAGAATTGCTAGAGACAATACACAGGTGTGAAAATCCAGATACACACCAAAAAGGTGGAGGAAAAGGGGTGGGACCTTCTTCTATTAATGATAGAAAGGTGTTCAACCAATCATATCCATTGGTTTCTATGTCACATGAGAGTCATGGTGCCGATTTGCCAACGTCACGGTGATGTCGCAATGACATTGTGTCTCTGAAAAATGTATGAAAACCACCCTTAAAATGTTTTTTCTCAATAATTACACTACTTTCATTATTTTTTAACAAACCTCTTACTTTGAACAAAACCTTTAATGTGTGTAAGTATGTCTTTACTACTGCCAAAAATACACAGGAGTTGAGTCCCCACCATGGATGTGGTAATACGTGCCAGCAAGGATCTGCAAAATGTGTTAAGACGACCTTAACAATGTTGTCTCTCAATAATTATACTACTTTTGTGACTTTATTGGTAAATCTCTTACTTTGAACAAAACATATAAAGTATGAAACTATCACTTTACTAAAGCCAAAAATATGGTGGAGTTGTGTCCACACCACGGTTCAGGAAACATCTGCCAGGCCCGGTTGCAAAGGTGCTGGGACTCCGCAAAATGTTTGAAAACGACCTTCAAAGTATTTTTTCTCCATATTTATACTACTTTTATTACTTTATTAGAAACCCACTTAATTAAACAAAACATTAAAACTCTCTCTATATATATCTTTCAATACGAGTAAAAATAATCAAGCAGGAGTCGCGACCCATCCATGGATCCAATCACAATGTGTCAATGACTCCACAAAAGAAAAAAAATTAAATAAGTAAAACATTAATGAAGAAACTACACAAGCACTCTAATAAACCATAGAATTTCTTTAGAAAAACTAAACTTTACAGAGACGTTAAACTTAGGAAATACAATTATAAAAAAAACTTTGAAGATCACTGAAAAAACCAAAGGTTACAGGGACATTATAGTTAGCAAATTGAGTAAAAAATACTTACCTGGTAGTTATCAGTGCAGTTTAGTCTGTGTGGCATATGCGATTACTGCCCTAGTGGCTATTATCTGTCAGGGGCGCAGTGACAACTCACTCTAGACAGTGTTAGCGAGCATGTGATGAATAGACAGATCTGAGGGACAACACTGCATCAGCCTTCCTGACTGGTTGCGGACAAGTAATCAGATTCGGCAGTTGTGGCTGCCAGGCTGTATACATTGAGGTGTTGTTTAGCAGTTACAGCCTCCTGACTGATCAGATTCCTGCTTTGGCAGCTATGCAGATTTTATTCCTAAAGCCAGAAGAGGCAGCCTTAGTCTCTCAACTCTGTAGCAGACTGCCAGGCAGCAAGGGTGAATACTTGATCTGGTACAGCCTTACTGCAGTTCACATGGGAACTGCACAGAGTCCAAGGAGAACCCTTCACAGACTGGGTCACCCTTGGCTTCGCTCATTAGGATTGTTAGATTTCTCTGTATGTTTCTCAAGTGGCAAAATTCTCTGTTTCTTCTCTTACACAGTCCCTCCTCCTGCAGGGCCATGCACAGTCCTTCTCCCTCACATCAGGCAGTCAGGTTTCAAGGTACTTTAGGCAGATCCTCAGTTCATGCAGCAGAAAAGTGTGGACTTCAGGTGATGTCCCCACACCCCTAGAAGACAGGCAGACAAAGACTTGGTTGCATAGCAGCTCTTGGAGTACTTTATAGAGCTCTCTCTTCTTTGCTGAAGAAGGGCTTGAGACTGAAACAAATTGTGGTGCTTCATATTGACTGCACATACACAAGGGAGGCATAGGATTCTGATGCAATCCCAGGTTTAGGATACTTTGTAAATGTGGGAATGTCTCAGGTTCCATGGATGTTGCGTGGGAACACCCAAGGAACACCCATGGAATGCCCCTTTCATGCAGAGTAATGCGTAAAATGGGCCCATATTTGCAAGACCATGAAAAGTCATGCAGGGTGACTTTACTTTGCCTTGTAAATATGGGCAGACACACTGTGCTGCCAGTGTGTCTAAAAAAGTAACACACCGGCAGCACAATGGGTTTGTAAATGAGGTCCTTAGAGTGTTAGGGAGCCAGTGCAGACTTTATCTGCAGTATTAGGCTGTTGAGAAGAGTGTACATTTGGAAATGGATTACATCGATGGACACATATCTGATAATACAAGACCAATCACTAGATACCCGGAACAATTGCTAAGAATAGTTAATGTTGAAGAATAGAGTAAGGAGGGGGATAAGGTCTACATTGAGGGGTTGTAGGAAGGAAAGAATGGGAGTTGCTGATAGGAAGGGTGAGATTGTTTATGAGTTTGTGTAGGGGCATGGTTATGTTGCAGGCAATATCTGATATCAGCTAAGTGAAGACATGGACGAGTTTGGGATGAATGAGAATTCACTGGTGAAGATGGGATCAAGGTTGTGGTATGCCAACATCCTCAAAATGTTGAGTGGAGAAGGAAGTAAGACAAGGTAGATTTGGTGCTTTTCAGCTGTCTCCAATTAACTCACAGCAGCGTGGCAACTCGCCTTACTGCACTGCATCATGTGAATTCTATGCAAATCTGCACTTTGGTGTCTTAGTTTGGTGTATGTATACAGGGGTTCTGCCCTAATAACCCTTCCGGGTCTTAACAGGTCCAAGCAATGCTTGATTTCACAATGTCTGAAACTTGTTTAAATATTTTGAACACATAAAGTTCTGTTTATTTTGCATTGAAAGATCTGTTAATTTTGTTTTATATATAGCAAAATTACTATTTTCATTATCATGATTACTATTATCATTATTATGACAATGATTATTATTATGATTATTATTATTATTATTTTTAGGTTGCAACTATTTACTGAGCCACCAGGTAAATAGTGATTTCTTTCTGCTATTTACTTGTCCGCAGGCTAACCAGTAGAAATTATTTACTATTTAGCCGGTGGACTTAAAGTTAGCAGAGAAGCTTCACTATTTCCAAGGCCATTGGCTAAATAATAGAGATTCTGCACTGATTGGCTGGAGACTGTGCAAATAGCATATAAACATCACTATTTACCTGGCAGCTGGTTAAATAGAAGAGATTCTGCACTGTCCTACTGGCGGCCATTCAAACAGCAGGAGCATTTTTAATATTTACTGCTGACTAAATAATAGAGATTTTGCGCTGTCGGCTGGGCAAATAGCAGAACAATGTCACTATTTACCTGGCTGCTGGCTAAACCGTAGAAATTATGCATTGTGTGGCAGGTAGTCATGCAAATAGCAGAAAAGCTTCAGTATTTACCCGGCCGTTAGTAAAATAATAGAGATCCACCACTGTTCATCTGGCAGCTGTGCAAATAACGGGAAAACGTAAATATTTTCCCGGCTGATATCTGACTAGTAGAGATTCAGTTCTGTTCAGCTGGCAGCTGTGCAGATAGCAGAAAAACTTCACTATTTACCTGGTTGCAGTAGAGTAAAGAGTAGAGATTCTGCACTGTTTGGCTGCCAGTTTTTAGAAAACGCCTCCCCCTCTTTGGGTGCCAATATCCAGTGCTAAGGGAGCCCCTTGACCATTTCAAAATAGTTATCACCCCAACTCAGGGGCCATTAGCTCATCATTGGTTTGCAGCAGCAATTGCAGTCACTAACTTTCAAAAAATTCCTTTCTGAATTGGAACGGGGAGGGAGGAAACCTTTCATATAACCTCCTATTTGCAATTCAGAAACAAATGTAAAAGTTCTTTTACTAGTTTAAAGACATTTTCAACTTCTAAAAAGGGTTTTGTACATAATGATAAGTACTTTGTGACATGAGGCTGTTGCTGCTAAAACTGGCTTAGATGCAGGCACTAACTTATAGGTCTACAGGTCCCAAATGTTTTGTTTCCAAGTTATTTTGACAGACATGGCACAGAATGCCACTCCACTACACCATGGAAAAGATATAGCGAATTAGGAGGCCATTTATGGCGCTGTCCTGTGCTCCTACTCCTTTACATTTACCTGCAGATGTGACTAATGATGAAAATGATTAGAACCTTTGCAAGACCAGTTGTTTAATCTTCTAAATCTCTATACTAGTTCTTACTCACAAAGCCATGAGAATATACCAGCACCAGATATTGGATTACCAAAAGGCTCCATGCTATAAGAACAACTCTTTTTCTGCAGCACTTCAGTGCACTCTGGAATTATTAATTCTGATTCAGTTCAAATAAACAAATTAGACTAAAACACCGGAAAACAATGGTTTGTAAAAGCTAAAACCAGAAATGAAAATGCTGTAGCCCAGCAACATAGAGCCATCTAATATTTAGGATGATTTTCTCAAAATAGAAACAATTGCATAGGACCCTTTATGAAGTGACCAACACAGTATAATTGAGAGGCTTCATTCCAATTTTATGACAGAAGTAGGAAAAACGATGGGCCTAATTTCAAGTTTCAAATACGGAGTTAACTCCATCAGGATGGCGGAGGACAATACCGCCATTGGGAAGGTACATCTGCCGTTCAAATTTAGAGTTGTCCACTGGCCCTGTGGACAACTCTCTACACTGACAGGAACTGCTGTCATGGTGGTTCCTCTCTATGCACAAATCATTTGAAGGACAGACATGATGACCAGCTAGCAAACTTTTAAAAACATGTTCGCTTTTTTGTTTTTCAAAAACAAACTCCCAGAGCTGGAGTTTGCTTTTCAAAAACAAAAAAGCGAATGGTCTCACAAGCTGCAAGTATTCTCCCAGGTTGAGGGGGTATATTTTTTCCTATCCCTTACAACCAGGACTTACTCTAAAGTGAGTAGGTGGTATAAAGTCCTACATCTTTCATCCCGTACTTTGTTGGGCCTTCAGAGGAAGTATTCTGTTGAGAAGCCACAAGAAAAGGAATAGGACTATAATTGACTGAACTGAATGTCATTGGAATAAAAATGCATTTTTCCATTAAATCAGAGAAGGACATATAGTCATCAAGGACACAGAAGAAAAGAAACTCACATAGATTTTTATTTATTGACATTATTGCAAATATTGTAAGACATAAGGAACTGAATAAACAGAAACATGTTGTCACCTCAATTCTTGTGGGCTACTAATATATTATTTCACAGTTCCACTTTAATACTAATTTTCTAGAGAGAGGATGTGGACCCACTATTGAGGTTTCAAAACTGATTTGGGGTGTTTCATTTTTAAATATCATTTTCTGGCTGTCACTCAGACACAGCCTTTGTGCTAGGTGATGGCTATCATAGCATCACGCAATAGGGCTGGCTCCAAGCAGAAGTATCCAAAACATAATGACTCAGGAGATCTGAGCAACTGGCTGCCATAGGCCTTTCTGAGTAGTCATCAGGCACAGACAAAAGGGTAGCTCTGCTTATATTCTTTGACACATTTAACAAGAGAAACATATGAACTGCCCCTTACATTTAACATCTAGCCTATGTTACCACTCAGAAAGAAGTATTTAGCCCTTTGCTAAAAAGAACCTCACAAATCTTTTTTTGTGGTAGCCTTTTTCTTCATTCCCTTACACTTCAGTTCAGGGTCTCCACCCTCTATCCACAGAGATGCAGTCAATACACTCCCACTGTGTAGGGAAGCGGTATCTACTCTCTATCATGTCATTCAAAAAGCATCCTATCGGTCCATGCACTAAGACTTTTATCACATAAGGCGTCTTACTGTTATGCACTTAGGGGCAGATTTACTAAGGGCTTGCGTTGCCCTTGCATCAACGCAAGGCAACACAAGCCCTTAAAGGGGATTCACTAAGCCAGCGCAAATCGCTGCCTTGCGTAAAGCTGTGTTGAGAAGGTGTTCCATGGGTGGAGCAAGGGCATTCTCATGGATCCACCCATGAACTTTGAGGCAATCCCATATTTACTAAGGGGGGTATACCTGGGATTGCATCAAAATGGTACGCCTTCCCAAGTGAAGCATAACAAGGAAAAAATCTGTATTGCTTCTCGTTACTTCCTCATTCTATGGGTGCTGCATTCATAGAAAGGCATAAATTCCTCTAAGGATTGTATTTGTGCAGGAAGGTGACCATTCCTACACAAAAACAATCCTATTCATAATGCAGGCACCCTTCCATCATGGCAAAATAATGCATTTCTTAGTGCTAGGCAGCACACAGTGCACCATCACACGGAGAGAGCAGAAATGAAGTCAAATCTCTCCCGGCATGCAACTCAGCATGGCAAGTTGTCTTGCTGCCTTGCATTGTGTTACGTCTTGGTAAATCAGCCCCTTGTTACATATCCACCTCACTTAAATACACATGGAATGTCAGCACAAGGATCTGGGGGTCACACAAAATCCCTCCTTGGGACATCTGAGGTGATCTATCTGGAGCCTCCATCGCCCCCTCTTCTGCACATCAAAGTCTTTTTATAATCTTGAGCTTCCCCTTGCTGTTTGCCATATTCCTTTGAAACCTTTGTTAGCCATTAGCAATTTTTTCCTGACTTCAGCCATATGGGTTTCTCAAACTCTTTCTGCCATCCTTCACAGACCACACTCATTTTCACCCATCTACCTTTAAACTACTTAGCCAAGTCCTTATGCCCTCAGATCCACCCTCAGACTACTGTGCCAGCAT